>CALNVZ010002974.1:27852307-27899018 GCA_940671915.1 Paracentrotus lividus | reverse complement strand
TCAAGTCTCTGAGGATGTCAGATCAGTAAAAATATGGAGGTAGAAAATAAGCACAGAATACACGAGTATCTATAGTTACGGGGTCATCCACAAGACGACCCAACACGAGACCGACGGCCCATTAGTCTGACACTAGACAAAAAAGCTTATTGACCGACGCTGGCAAATAAGGCCCATTAGACCGACACTAGATCAAACAGGCCACGATACCGACACTACCATTGATATGACCAACGAGACCGACAGTCACAATAATATTGACACACGAACCGACAAGCTAGAGCAATACAGCCAACGAGACCGACATTACCATGAAGTAATCCACGAGTCCGAAATTGCGTTCATGGCGCGTTGTATTTAACAGCGCCACCTTTTGTGACCATATATATAGACACAGTATTAGTACAGGATGTCTCAAAAAAAAAATAATGTCGTGGATATACGAATCGCGTGGACGAAACAGGCGCATAACCAGGGGTATCTTGGGGGAACGAGGCCATTGCCCCCTCTATCGGGTAGGCACAAAGGAACGTCTAAAAGCGAAGAAAGGGGTGAAAGAGAGAGGAGGGAGGGAAACGAGGGGAAGTAATTAAAGACCCAAAAGGGGTTGAAGGGCAACAGAGAGATAATGAAATGAAATGAAACGACATACTTTTTTTTTTTTCTTTTTTTTTTTTCATTTTTGTTGTTGGACATCCTGTACTATATACTTGTCTTATATGGTCACAAGGTGGCGCTGTTAAATATAACGCGCCATGTACGACAATTTCGGACTCGGTGGGTCTAACTTTATTGTATGTCGGTCTCGTTGTGGGTATTGGCTCTCACTGTCGGTGTCGTGTGTCAATTATTGTATGTCGGGGGAGCGGAGGATCTTTCGTTGGTCGATATCATGCTAGGTTTTAAGAAAAATTTTGTTGTATTCTATCAAGTAAAACTTGTAAAAATAATGGTCGGAATTTTGATTTGTACTTTTTGATAAATTACGGCAATAAGATCTGCATTTGCAATTACTTCAAAAGATAATAATGTTATGTTTTGCACCTAGCTGTTACCTGAGGGGAAATGGGGGCACCCTTGTGCTGTAGGCCATGTATACATCCCCCCTTTATTTTCTAGTTTTCCTTGTATAGAGAATCCATTGAACCATAATATAAAACTTTATATATAATCTTTATTAATCTTTCAGGGATGAAAAGCTTGAGGCAGAGGCGAAGGCAGGGATGGAGCGCTTTGAGGAAATTACAAAGCGCTGGGAGCAGGCGAATGGTAGAGATATTCCTCAGGAGCTTCATGATATTTTAATGCAGCAGAAGGCATTGTGTGACGCTATGATCGATGAGAAAAACAAACTCATCAATGATTTTCAGATGGTAATTATTAGATTATAATTATACCAATACAGTCCACTCCTGGGTGGTGTTATACGTGTACCAAGTTGTTCTGAAAGTTACGAATGATTTACGAACGACCAGAATATGTTCTTCGGTGCTACACTAATCACATGCTTTATAATTTAGCACAAAAACTGATCACCAGTTGTTTGTAAAGTCATTCCTAACTTACAAACGACTTGGTGAAACACAGCCCAGTGCCCGGTAACATAAAAGATATAATCAATCTTACGATTCATATCAGTCGTAAGTCTATGGTTACCGTGTAATAAAACTTACAATCGATCGTAAGATTGATCGTATCTCTGTTATATTACAGGGCACTGCTCTGACAAGATCTTTGGAACCAAGCCAATTACCTGGTCCTAAACAAATTCCTTATATTATATACAACATATATAAACAATTAGGCACACACACACGTTACACAATTTTGAAATTTGGAAAAAGAACATTGCCTGATTTTAATGAAATTTAGTTGTATCCATTATTGTTATAATGGGTGTGGGTTGTATCTAATGTCTATTAGAGAGGCTAAATCTGCTTTAATGAGATGGAAGATGCAGCTAACAGTAAGAAAAGAAGTAAGTAAGAAGATATAAAAACAACTTGTATCACTCATGTGGATAACACAGACATGAAATCCTGAAGAGCAACTATTTACCGGAAGACTCCATGCTGAAATTCAGATGATTTGAAATTTAGAGTAAAATGTAACAAGTACATCACTGAAATTTTCATCAAAATCGGATGAAAAATAACAGAAGTTATGATGTTTTTAAAGTTTTGCTTTTTTTTTCTGATTAAACAGTTCTGCATAGTCTCATGCATGTATTCAGTGAGCAAGCTGATGGTGTCGTTGATCCACTTTTTCTTTTGTATTTTATTATATGAAATAACAATCACACAAATATAAAAAAGGATGGCTCCTTATTTAAATGCTGGTGATGAATTAGATTTTCCTTGTTCTGTCATCAAGTCTAACAGTCTAATAGTATATCCAGTCACTTTGTTAGCATTTAGACATTAATGTGATGTACAAGAGTAGTTATTATTTTTATTACATTTTTTTGCAGGAATTGAAGTCTCAAGACGACCAGTACGTGAAGGATCTGAAGAAAGAAGCTGAAGATATTGATCTTATGATTGAGAGAATGGAAGAACAAGTCAAGAATCTCATGAAGGCATACCGTGATGAACTCAAACAGATTGAGGTAAGATAGGAGCATAGTCAGTTCATCAGGTTAATTCAACACTTCACATTCAAATGAAACATTCATAATAGGGGTGTAAGAGTTCAGCTTTTTAGCCGGTTTCAGCCTTTTTTAGTTTTTATTTCCAGCCCTTTAAAGCTGTTTTCAGCTTTTCTCAGCTCTTTTTTAAATTTTTATTTGTGAACACTCACACGCCTGGTCATAAAGAAACATATCATGATATGTTTTGTTATTCCCTTCTTAATTTCTTACTCAAGTTTCAACACTTGTTAAATTGTAGTACAGTACTATTAAAGTTTTGTTTTAATGCATTGTAAATATATCAATTAATATTTTTCCTGTTTTCTAAAGCCAATATATAATAATAATAGCCAAGTAATTAGCTGTCCCATTCTTTAATGACCATATTTAAATTGATCAATATGTTAGTGTTTTCTATAAGCTTTTTCATTAGTTCCCTATATTTTTAAACAAAAATATTAAGATCATTTAGAGCCCAGAAAGTTTTAATACTTCTTTGACGAACAGAAAGCTACATCAATCAATAATATTTAAAAATGCAAATTTTAAGAAGTTTCAGGGCATTTCCATAAAATAATCAACTTTTTTTTACATCCGAACCCCATTTTTCTGTCTTTACTTCACTTCATGAACTAATCATGGCAACCCTTTCATATATCAATAATGGAAAGCAAAAACATTTATAAGAAGGTCCTGCATATACTAAGGTGGTCTATACTATGTTATGTACTGTAGAATTGCCCTTTATTCATTTTTCAAAATATTTATTTGAAAACAGAAAGTGTTTGATACGGACATCATTATAGGAAGTTCCTGCATATATGGGGTCGGATTACGTACTTTATGGAATTGCCCTCGATTCATTTTCAAAATATTTGTTTGAAAACAGAAAGCGTTTGAGACAGAGAGGGAAGAGCTCCTGGATAATAACAAGCGTAAATGGGAGCAAGCGATGGGTGGAAGGAGAGACCAGGAGCTGGCTTACATGCATCAGAGAGAGAAACGAGTAGATGAATACGAGCAGCAGATCCAACATCTTAGGATTCAGGACGCTGAGGAGTATAACATGGTGAAGATCAAACTGGAGACAGATGTTCAGGTCAGTTATGCACTTTTGATGATTATGAATATTTGGTATTGTTTTAGTATGTTCACTAAAAGTGACCAGTTATTACACAGAATTGTCTCTGTAATGCTGGTGGTTCCATACCATTTATTTATATTCAGAGATAATCAATTAAAAAACAAAGAAATTCCCGAAACAATAAAATAATTTTTTTATCATGTTTTTCCGACAGAAATAAGACAATTTTAAAGATCAAAGACTAAGTAAGAATAAACATGTATGCATATTGATAACATAAATTTGTGTAATTTGAAAACTGCAATTGATTTCTTGAATAAAAGTTACCCAAGTGCATGCATTTTCATGAGGTCTATATCCATACCGAGTTTCAGGGGAGGGCCCCTCCTCACTCAAACCTTGGTCATGAAGCTTCCCCCCATATGGTTTTGAGATGGCAAAATAACCCAGCTTTTGTAGGATTAACGTGTGGAGAATATTGTCATGACACTTAATTCATATGAAATTATTATCAAATTTGAAATTTTAATTTGGACCACGTAATTATGTGTCAAATATGTTGTGTGTACTGTTATATGAAAATTCTTGCATGTTTGGCTGTATTCACAAATAAATCCTTATTACCATAATTGCAGACTGGTTACCGTTTCTGTCATATTTCGCTCCATAGGTGCTTGAACAGCAGTTGCAGCAAATGAAGGCAACATATCAGCTCAACCAAGAGAAGTTAGAATACAACTTTCAGGTGCTCAAAAAGCGAGATGAGGAAAACACCATTACAAAGTCACAGCAAAAGAGGAAAATTACCAGGTAACTTAAAAATCTCTGACATGCATGCTGATCTCCGACTTTGAGTTAGACATCAAGGTTATGACACTTCGAGAATCGAAACCCAGATGGTACCGTGTAAACATAGCATCCTATAATCAGTGACTATGTTTAACCTGGTAGGATTTAATCTTGAAATGCAGGTCTGTCCTGCTTGATTTAAGTTGTTAGCCAACCCCAGGTAGTAGTTGCCAAAGGTGTTTGAAGATTTAGTTGCGGGCACGATATGCTCATGTGATATCCTGCGCAATAATAGAATAGTACTATTTTGCATCTTTTTTTCTCTCTTTCCATGCACAAGATTACAAGATGTGCTGAATAACTTGAAGGTGAAGCTAGCCAAGCAAGAGAAGCAGTATAAAGAAGAGAACCAAGGATTAGCCGATGATTACAAGCGAATTACTGAGCAATTTAAAGAACTACAGAAGAAATCAAAGTGAGTACCGTCAGTGGACTGGGGGCAACATCAGCAGGGTGTGGAAGATAGAAGGGTGAAGCAACATTTTCCCCTGCAACCATTGCTCTGGGCTTTATTCCGCCTAAGATGTAGGACACTGGCGTAGAGCTGGACACACTTTTTTGTCACAGGGGGAATGATGAATAGATCATCTCCCCAAGTAACAAAAGAAATTAATGTATGTCTACACCCATAATTTAGGGTTAGGGTTAGGGTTGCACTAGGGGTTTATATTATTTTTGGGGTAGGTTATGGTGTTAATTGCAGGGTTGAAATTGGTCATTCGATAAGTGTATTGAATTTTCAGCGGTGACATTGTTGTCTGAGCAGATTTCATTTAATTGATTTTAAAAAAAGAATAAAGAGGAAGGGGTATAGATGAAACTGAAAGACAGAAATAGTGATGGAAAGTGGGCGAGGCAGAGAGAGAGAGAGAGAGAGAGAGAGAGAGAGAGAGAGATGGGAGGGGAAGAGAAAGGGAGGAGGATATTGAGGTAGAGAAAGGTGTAAATACACAGCAACAGAGATACACGCATTGATGGAAAGAAGGCTACAAAGAGCCACTGTGCATTAACTTGTATACTCTTATATTGAACAGGGCCATAGACACAGCATTGAGAGAGAGACATGGACAAATGAAATACAGAGATAAAATGTGAGGTGTGTGCATACTACATATTAAGAAAGTGTGATCAACCTTTGATTTTTATTTTCAGACATTTCCAAGCCACAGACACCAAGAAATTCCATGATATCTGGCTGATGAATGAAGAGGAAGTCAAAGAATTGGCAGCTAAGCTGATGGAGCAAGATCGCATCATCTCTGAACAGCAGCTAGGATTGCCATGGGAACCAGTTGCTGATATGTGAGTATCAACATCCATGGACCTGTTTCTTGAAACCGTCATAAGTCGAAGTTTTTTGGACAACCTATAGGGACACGTGTTGTAGAATTACCATGCAATTCAATGGGATATGTCCACGAACTTAGACTTATGACGGTTTCGAGAAACAGGCCTCATCTCGTGCTCAGTTTGATCACTTAGTTCTAGGAGTGGGGAAATTATTGGAATTATTGGAATGGATTTTACAGCAATGTATCTATTGAATGGACAAAGCAGTGTGATGCAAGACAAAAAAAGTAAAAGGGAGAAACAGTTATTACCGAGAGCTGCCAAAATGTCCTCAATCTATTGGGTCTACTATGTTTAGTTCACTGTCAGGCACTCCCTTTGACATTGACAAAATCCAGTCTTTGCAAGTTTTGAGAAAATGGGACAAGACTGGGTTGATCCTTTCACTATTGCCACACATTGTCTTATTTTCTTCACATGTTTCATGATATTGAAAGTTCTTTGACTAGAAATCGTTAATTTCCCATATTTCAACCCTGCAGCTCTTTCATGGAGAATGTTGGACCACTGACGACGGAGAAGAGTAAAAAGAAGCCTGTCTCCGCCCATGAGGTCTTGATGGAGGTCATGTCAGATGGCAGTCATATGGGTGGTGAGATGGGGGCAGGAGGGAGTGTACAGGGATCAGAGAGGGGTGAAGGAGAGGATGGTTCACCAAGGGAGAGGCAGGACGAAGAGGAAGAGGCTCGGAAGCTCTCGGTCCAGACTGTCAAGCAGATTCTGGAGCTCATTTGCGATGAGTCGGTAAGTCCGTAAACCATCCTTAGAAAGGTAGTTCATTTTATTTTAACATTAGAGAATTTCACTTTTAAATGGTTCTTACTTTATTCGGCAAGTATAAGAAACTTGATCAAAATTTGCATAAATGTTATTTGGCCAGACACTAATCTACACATGCCACACTTGACCCAGGTGAGGTTGTTGTTGTTTTTATATTTTACGGCGCTTTCATTCATTATATGAATATTTACGAGGTAAATGGGTCATGTAAGGAATTGATTCCTTGAATGTTCTGTTATAATTAGTGCCCTGTTACATAAAGTATACAAACAATCTTACAATTCAATTGATATCAATTGTAAATCTATGATAAACAATAGATTTAACTAAAGAGTGACATTCGAACGTAAAATTGATTCATACCCTTGTGAATGAATATAGGTTCCAATATAATAAGTTTATTTGATGCCTTTTATTCAACACATGAATAGATATGTTTTGTAACACTCTTTCTGTATCTTATTCAGGGTTTCCTGGTCGAGGCTAAACTTAATAAGCTGCTTGCTCCGCTGGAGAAAGATGAACGTTGCCTCATGAAATTGGATGCCATCTTTGCTGTAAGTTCATACGTTGTATATTTGTTAATTTGAATCAATTCAAATTGATATTTACCATGATGATGATGGTGACAGTGGTAATGATGATGGTGATGAAGATGATGATGATGATGGTAATGGTGATGATGATTTTCCTGATATTGCATCGCACTTCGCTATGCAGTTTTATAGGACTGTTCATACTTCTATTTCCCCATCAACCCAAAGCTAAAAACTATTCCCTGGTGATGAGGATAATGATGATGATTAGTAAGAGGATGATGATGATGATGTTGATGATGACGACGACGATAAGGATGATGAAGGTGATAATGGTAGTAGTGATGATGAAGGTGATGATGGTAGTAGTGATGATGATTTTGATGATGAAGATGATGATGATGATGAGAAGTGGGTGATAATGGAGATGATGGAGATGATGTGGCTTGTGTTGGTGATGATGATGGTGATGATAATGAATATGGTGGTGATGCTGATGCATGCATGCACTCAAAATTCTGCAAAATATCTGTTATGTAATATTTGTGTTTTTTTTAAATATATCATTCTGGTTGTATAAATAGGCTTTATGGAAGTTGAAGGTGATGATGATGGGGATTGTATTGGTGATGATTGTGATGATGATAGTGATGATGGTGATGATCTTGATAATGGTAGATGTGGTGGTGATGCATGGATACCCTCGTAACTCTGCAAAATACCTGTTACATAATAATAATAAGTGTGACAAATTATATGCTTCACTACATAATGCAATGGACGAATACCTGCCCATGAAATCAGTGAAGATGCACCCGCTTGATAAACCGTGGGTAACGCCGTATTTGAAGTCACTGATTGGTCAACGCCAAAGAGCTTTCAGCAATGACCGGACTGATGAGTGGAAACGCTTGAGAAATAAAGTCCAGAGCGAGAAAACTAAACTGAAGGGAAGTTTCTACAAGGACCGTGTTTTGAAACTTAAACGTGAAAATCCTTCCAGCTGGTATAAGCACCTCAAAATCATGACCAATGGGACAAAAACTACAAGCAACATCGTCATTCCTGAATCACCAGAGCTAGATGACCTAGCTATCGCTGACCGTGTGAATGACCACTTCGCTAACGTTAGCCAGGACATTCCTAAACTTGATCTTCAGAGCTTGCCAACCTACTTGCCAACTCCTAAACCTCAGCTTATAGTTCAACCCTATGAAGTTTACAAGGAACTGAATCGAATAAAGCCGGGAAAGTCCAGTGGTCCTGACGGCATCCCTGCTCGCATTGTCAAGGAGTTTGCTGTCGAGCTCGCACCGCCTCTCTGTGAAGTTCTTAATTCATCATATCAATCTGGGACTGTTCCGTCACAATGGAAAGGGGCAATTATTGCTCCTATACCTAAGAGAAAAGCGCCATCATCAATTTGATAAGCAAAGACCAATTTCTCTAACTGATCACTTTGCCAAGATAGCCGAGGTCTTTATTGTATCGCAAACTTCTTTCTAGTTCGCCAAACAACTGGATCCAAAGCAGTTGGTGCAAGAGGTGGACGCGTCTACTACACATTGTCTAGTGGATATCTACAACTACCTATGCCAAAAAGCGAAAAACCACCGCGTAACATAACCTCCTTAGTGTAACAGATTTTAGCCGTGCATTTGACAGGGTCGATCACACAATATTGATCCGCAACTCATCACCGTTGGGAAGTAAATCCATGGATCATTGAGTGGATTTGCAGTTTTCTAACGTAGAACAAAACCAAGTTCGATTCAGTGGAGAACTATCTTCAACGAGATCAACGACAGCAGTGTTCCACAGGGCGCCCTTACCTCTCTTGTTCGCTGGTCCTCATCGACGATGCCTTGCGCGAGTCAGTGGTTGAGCGCTGGAAATATGTCGATGACATGTCTCTTGTTCTGCTGAGCCGTTTAATCAACATGGAACGTTCATGCAGATTCTTGGTCAATTTAGAGGAGTGGTGGTGCTCAAAGCAATGTACGTCTAAACCCCAAAAAGTGCAAATCATGAGGGTCACATTCAGTAAGTCGCAACTCCCTGACCTTGACTTCAGCTTATGTAATGATGTGCTTCAGGAGGTTTCAGCCGTCAAACCTACTGGGAGTTGTCCTTCAGCGAATCTAAGTGGAATGATCAAGTATCTGTCACTGTTTCTCGTGCCTCTTCTCGCCTTTACATGCTTAGACGCTTGAAGGAATTCCGTCCTTCCGCGGCTGATCTTGTGACCGTTTACGTTGGATTCATAAGACCACTACTTGAATACGCATGTCCTGTATGGCACTCGAGGTTAACATGTGTCCAAAAAGCAGCTTTGGAGGCATCCAGAAGAGAGCCATGCGATTGATTTTTCCCGGTACTTCCTGCAATACATCTCTGGTTTGGCTGGAATTGAAGACCTAGAGTCACTTAGAATCTTTGCTGCACTAACTTTGCAATCAAAGCATCTCGGACTGAAGTAGGTCATGACTGGTTCACCGAAAACAGGCCTACACGAAATTTGAGACAAATTAACCGCTTTGTCAAGCCTAGGTGTCGTACTAATCGATATCAAAACAGCCCCATTCCCTTCATGACAAAATTATTGAACTCGAATTGAACTCTATCTAAACTGTGAGCATGTTAATATAGGATCAATGTAAACTGATGACTGAATTTAATTCTTAATAATGTGTTTTTTATTACTCAATTTGAAATTATGAATATAATAATATTATATAATGATTTAATAATTAATAACGTAATATTTTCTAATGTAATAATGCAATACTTTAATAACTTATAACTTTTGACGATATAACATTGTTTATCCTAGGCACAATACAAAGGCATTTACTTAAAGGGGTAGTTTTATTGTGTATTGTAATTTTTTAAATTAAAGTTAACCGCATGGATCTTGTTTTCAATTAATTATCTGGATTAATCATTCTAGAATTGATACACATTTACCATGTTTTAATGCATGGCCTATATCATTCATTTATGCACAAAAACTTGCCTTTTTCGATGAAATTTAATAGGGGATCAAGGCAATATACCTTAGCAAAAGACTGATTTTTATTGACATTGATGTGTCGTTTTTAAATTAATTCGAAATGGTTAATGTAACTAATGTTGTTATTAACAATGTAATATTTCAAAATGTAATAATTTGGTATTTCAGAAACTGGCCACTTTTCTAATTTTGCTTAACCAATGTACAATCCACATGTATGATGTGAAAGGATAGTTTGTATTTTAATCAAGCTTATTACACTTAACTTACACGATATTTTTAATCAAAATCAACCAAACTGGATCTTTTATTTTTAACTGATTGACTGCATAAATCACCTGAAAATTGTAACGCACTTCCCACAAACCCTCACCTATTATTATGTACTCATTTTCAAAGAATAACTTCATAGATTGCAATGTTTTATTTAGTTCGCAATTAACCACCTGCAGCAGAACTATTTTCAGAGTTGAGTTGTTCTTTCATGTTTATTGCCATGTATAGTATATTTCGTATATATATATATATTAAGTATATGTTAAAGTTTATCAATCCATTATAATTCCTTATTGTATTCCATTTTCCTTCTCTTCTCTTCTATTCCTGTTAATCTATATTTATTTATCTCAATGTTAAAAGTTGCTTTATATTGTATACATGGGTGTTGATACTTCATGCCATGCTATTCATCAGTGGGGTCCGATCTTATTGTTTCGTGCAACACTGGTGAATGTCGTGGCGTGGCAGATCGACGCCATTGTCTTATGAGTTTAATTATTATGTATATGGAACTTTACGTTGTGAAAATACTTTTGTAATCCAATGCACAATTTAGTTTTCAACTACGAAGTATGGAGATATGTACACTTATTGTTTATATTATGTTTTGATTTGAATAAACCATTTATCTATCTATCTATCTATCTATATGATTATTTATCATTTTGGTTATATGAATAGGCTTTAGGGATTGAAACAGAAGAGGACATCCATAAATTGGCTGGATACTTTTTACAAGCCATGAATTCCAAGGATCAAATGACAGAGAGTGGAGAGGTAAGATATAACATGCTCAAAAAGCTCAATGGGAGAATCAATCTTATTTTTATTTTTTATTTTTTAACTGTACCTCCCAGTGTGTTGACTGCATGATCAGGATGAAAAATATATGCAGAAAAGATCAATACACTGTGAATAATTTCCAATCTTCAATCATGGCATAACTAGTGAATTTCCCGTAGACCTATAATATGTAGATTATATCAATTTATTCTATGGCCTGTTTACAATGTATGCAAATTGAACTGCTGTTCATATTTATTATTGCCAACTAAATCATGGCAGCCCATTGGTTCAAAGAAATTGATTTTTAAATGCTCAGATCAAGTTGAACTGACATCATCATTGTATGTTTGTTCCCTCTCGGAAATGAATAATTCTATATACGTTTAGAGTCATTATCTGATGCATTATGGAATGAATGTAAATGAATTGTTCACAGACTAACATTCTTTCTCTTATAATGCTTTGATTCTATGATAGGAGAATGCACAAGGAATGGGGGAAAACCAAGCGGAAGATCAGCTAGATGGACAAGAAGGTGCTGGTCAGGTAATAAATAAGTAGTACTAGTATAGTGTTGTGAAAGCTTTTTTTATGCCTCCGCCACCGAAGGTGGTGCCGGAGGCATTATGTTTTCGGGTTGTCCGTCCGTCCGTACGTCCGTCCCGTTTTCGTTCTCGCGATAACTTAAGAAACCGTTTGACGGATCACTTTCAAAACTTGGATCATGTATGCATATGGTAGGGACAATGATTTGATTAGACTTTGGGGTCATTAGGTCAAAGGTCAAAGGTCACAGCGGTCATTGTGTGCATGAAAATGGCTCGTTCTCGCCATACTAAAAACCGTTTGACGGTCAACTTCAAACTTGGTAATTGTGCCTATGGGAGGGGGCAATGAAACTGATTAGATTTTAGGTCATGAGTCAAAGGTCAAAGGTCACAGATGTCATTGTTATACATGAAAATGGTTGTCTTCGGCAATAACTTAAGAACGGTTTGACGGGTCAACTTCAAACTTGGATCATGTATGCTATATGGTAGGGACAATGAACTGATTAGAATTGGGTCATGAGGTCAAAGGTCACAGAGGTCATTTGTACATGAAAATGGCTCGTTCTTGCGATAACTTAAGAACCGTTGAGGGATAAACTTGAAACTTGGGTCATATGTGCATATATGAGGGTCAATAAACTTATTAGATTTTGGGGTCATGAGGGTCAAAGGTCACAGGTCATGTGTTACGTGAAAATGGCTCTCGTTCTTGCGATAACTTAAGAACCGTTTGAGGGATCAACTTCAAACTTGGATCATATTTACATATGGGAGGGACAATGAACTTATCAGATTTTTGGGTCATTGAGGTCAAAGGTCACAGAGGTCATTGTGTACATGAAAATGGCTTTGTCTCGCAATAACTTACAAACCGTTTGACGGATCAATTTCAAACTTGGTCATATGGCATATGTAGGGACAATGAGATTATTATATTTTGAGGTCATGAAGTCAAAGATCAAGGGTCACAGACGTCATTGATATACATGAAAAATGGCACGTTCTTGCTGTAACTTCTGAACCGGTTTATGGATCAACTTCAAACTTGGGTCATGTGGGAGGAAAGATGAACTGATTAGATTTTTTGAGGTCAGGACATCAAAGGTCACTGGTTATTTATGTAAATGACTCGTTTGTGCAATTTCTGAAGGACCTTTGACAGATTAACTTAAACATGTTATTCCTTTTTATTACATCAGTAGCCATCCTTCCTGAGTGGAAATAATTCTGATGATACAACTTTAATAATTTGGGGGTCAATATCTCAAAGATGTCATGGTATAAATGGATGTAAAATACTCAACATGCGCATGCCTTTTTTTTCCGATGTGGCAATACGGAGGCATGCCTTCCGACCGTGCGCGGTCGAAGATTCATCTAGTTTATTTTTTTATATGCGCAATGGTGATTATGATAATAATAATGATATAAAATATTTATGATGCGCCAACGCGACATAAAGTGTATGTTCAAAGTTTAAAAAGAAAAAAGGTAACAATGAGAAGATACAAGAACTAAGAAGCACCTCTACCCATGACACAAAGGTTTGTGATCAGTTGTAAACTTTAGAGAAGAATTTTAATTGTTACCTGATCTTTTTAATAATAAAATGCATGCAACAATACTGCCATCGCATAACAAAAGGAAGCAAGTGACGTATCATCTTTTTTTTAGTTTTGGATGTTTTTATATGTCATTTAGTGCCAACTTCCTTCTGGCAAAGTTTCATTTATAAAAAAATTATCCAGCTTAATAATTAAAGATATTTATGGTAAGACATTTCAAGATTCCACTCCAGAAAATGTCATTTTCAGAGTTGCTTCCTTTTGTCATGGAAGGGCAGAATATGCTGAATATTTTGCGATGGTTTTATTTTTACAAATTTCATGACTTACTGAACCCAAAAATTTTCACTTCCTGATGTTTTTGTACAAAGTGAATGCAAAGCATTAAATTCGTGAAAATATACTCTTGAAGCAAAATTGCAAAAACATATGGATGCGAAATATATACAATAATCCTAATTGGCCATTGCCATGTTTGTGTGAAGATATACATTGACCATTTAAATTTTCTTCTACGCCCCGTAATGCAGGACCCAGTGGATGCTGAGGTAGCTGGAATCACAGGCACTTCAGATAGGGTCCAGGACCAGAGTGAATGAGGCTCAGTCCGGTCCACCAAGTCTAACGTCTTAGAGCTTATCCATTATATATTGACCATTTGAATTCCCTTCTATTTATCATGCAGGACCCAGTGGATGCTGAGGTAGCTGGAATCACAGGCACTTCAAATCGGGGCCAGGACCAGAGTGAATCAGGCTCAGTCTGATCCACCAAGTCTAACGTCTTAGAGCAGATCCATTATATATTGACCATTTGAATTCCCTTCTATTTATCACACAGGACCCAGTGGATGCTGAGGTAGCTGGTATCACAGGCACTTCAGATCGGGGCCAGGACCAGAGTGAATCAGGCTCAGTCCGGTCTACCAAGTCTAACATCTTGGAGCTGATCCATCCTAACGATGCTCTGAGTGCTCTCAGGATGTTTGTGGAGGAGAACAGGAAACCAACCAAGTGAGTTGAGAAAGAAGAAAGGATGTTGTTTCTGTATAATTATCATCATTTCAAAGTTTTAAGACCACTTGGGAATTTGTGTTTAAAGTACATACAAATACTCTGTACATAGTTTCATGAACAATTCGTGGTCTGACCTAGTTTTTTTGCATTCACTCTGTGTTTGATTTGAATGGTCAAAATGAAATTAATTTTAAGAAATTGTCGAGTATCTTAACTAATGCTTTTGTTTAAGAAAAAAATTACTTTAAAATACTTTTTGAAACAATTATAAATTTGGCTTCTTATAGTATCGGTCAATAAACAATTCAAGAGAAACAAAATGATTTCATTTTGACAGGATAATTAGTAGCTTTTATCAGGTATCTCTTTAAATGTATCTATTTAAATCAAGTTTTTTTCTTTACTATTAAGGTGAAGATATTTAAAGGTATTCTAACCCACTTTTCTTTGTTTGATAAACAGAGAGAAGGTGAAATACCAGACATTCAACATTATATCAGGAGAAGACAGAGATGCCAGGTAAGTTGGTTTATGGTGATTCTGGTAACAATTAATAAAAGATAATACCGTCTTCTCCCATTATAAATTGCACAGATATTTAAAAAAAATGTTACGACAAGGCGACTCTTTCCGGTCACAATTTCAAACGTGTACATTTCTATATGTGCCCGTGTATTCAGTATAACGATCAGGCAAATTATGAGTTGAGATATTTTTAGAATATTTATTAAAATGCTATGAGAGTGCATGGAAAATCAATGATCAACACCCTTTTTTAGTAAAATTTGTGACAACAGAATAAGCATATTTTCCATAAATTAGTCAAGATGAGATAAATGTATGCTCTATCTCTCCCAAACCATTAAAATTGAACATTTTAGATACATGTGTCGTCACATACGTATTTTGAGTTTGTTATTCTTGCCACAAAAGAAATTAAAAGGGCTTTAAAAAAAAAAATGATTGTTAGGTATTGTAGAGTTAACATTTTCATGCTTGAGGTCAGAGTTTCCCAATTTAAAAATACTTCCCATAGATATTTAAATTTGAGACAGTTAGGTATTTATAAATGAGTTAGGAGAAATAAGGCTTTTATTTATTTGTAAACATGTTAAGCAAAGTAAGATAGAAAATGTAGAATGATTTTCTACCCATCTCTTCCCTCCATCCATAGTGAGGATGCAGACTACTGGAAGACGTTCCCTTCAGTCATATCAGGCAAACAGGAGAAGGTCTGGACTGCACTCATTGATGGATTTGAGAAATACAGGTAAGTCTACTAAACTAACTACCAAATACAGTCTAACCTGTCTACAAAGACCACCCTAGGGATACAGGCAAAGTGACTACTATATTAAAGAGAATTTAGTGTCATGGGAAAGATGAACAAAATGTTATTTAGGAAGAATATCATACAGGTAATTAAAAGGTTCACTATAAAGGATTGCTCTTTAATTGCCCTAATAGTCATAACATGGCCCAATATACAGTGGTGGCCAAAATTATTAGAACACCAAGCATATTTAAATGATTTTGATAATTTTCATTCAGTTGACCATTTAAATACCTATAAAATGGTTGGAATGTCTCCGAATATCATCATTATATGCTTTAAAAACTAAATAACAAAGCCGTGCATTGGGAACTCGCCCCCTAGTCGCCCTTTTTTATGTTACACCACCAATTGAAAAATTTAAAAATCTTACCCCTTTCAGGATCAAAGTGTCATAACGTTAAACATTTTAAGCCTCTCCCTACAAAAGTATATATATTCTGAAAGGAAATTTCCTGAGGATGTCAAAAATGGCATTCATAACAACACAGGGTGAAGTAGTTACATCTTATGTGGGGATTTTTAATTTATTTTTGAAGGGCCTCAAATTTTTAATTCAGTGCCCCTATTTAAGTCCATTGTTCCAATGACCCTTAATAGTTCAACATATTTGAATTGCTCATGAAATTTTCTTTAAAAAAATATACATTTACAAAGACTGTCTTCATTAAATTTTTAAAAAATAGTCTTAACCTTCAATGGGCATGGTTGTTTTGGTCATCTAACCACCAAGGGTGGGGGCAAATCCACCCTCCCCATTTGACCAAATTTGCTGAAACTTAGAATGTATTTGAGGTATATTAGAATAAATAAGCCTGCTAAGTTTCACACTTCTACCTCAAGTAATTTTTGAGCAATTGGCATTTTACTTTTTTGCATTTGGACTACATGTTTAATACACAAGTCTATGGGGAAACCCAAAGCGCATAGCGCAACTATTTTTAATGCTGCGCATTACCAGATGGTCGAAACTATATAAATTTGGTATCAACATATACGTAAGACCCTATGCTAAAAATTCATGAAAGCTCATGGCACACAAAAGATATCTTTAATCTGATTTCGGCAAATGAACTAGGGCATTGATAATCCCATAGACTTTGTGTAGGTTCAGGTGTTCTAATAATTTTGGCCACCACTGTATATATATATATGGCCCGTTTCACGGTTAGGCGCCACTTTTTGTCAACCTAGGCATCAAAATTTCAAATTTGATTTGAAATATCAAAGAGTACAATCTATCAATCTTGGGAATGTGAATTTACAGATAAATGTGATGACAGAGCTTAATCAATGCCCCACTCCCCTATGTTATGATAGACACTGTGAAGATTAGGGATATTTAAATAAAAAGCAATATTTCAATCACACACACATAACTTATCGTTCCATGTTTACTACCAATATTTTCACATATTTACATGATAGAGGGCTATTCAAGGAAACTCTGTTCCAAATTTTATGCTTTTTTATGCATTTTTCGTTGAAATATAAAGACATTTAGGGGAAAAAATGAATAAAGGAATGAATTTGACATGAAAAAGTTACTCTCAATTTAAAGTTCCTTGCTGATGTTCTGTATTGTTTCATAGAGACAATGATCGTGGTGGGGGACATCTACATCTGTAATAGTAACAGTGCTAATGTCTGACTTTTTATTTTACATTCTGAAACAGTAGGTGGTGATGGATGTGACAAAACTAAATGTGAACGGACATTTCAAATTTTGACCAATGATAGATAAATAATAAACAGATGTAAACCTATAATTATATTTCTAATAGTCGGCAAAATATAATTTCCACTCACAATAGGAGTCGATTATCCCATATATTTCATTTCTTCACAATTACTGCTACCTGACATAGTGGATGTGACATTATTCATGTGAACGGAACATGGTTCTTCTTGTTTTCATCAAATATTTTCACTTTAATCACCCTAATGTTGCATAGAAATACCACTTGGTATACAGATATCTACAGAACATAAATAACTGCTCACAATATCTGCATTCTGTAAAGTTATTGACGCCTAAAAAGCATTATGGGCGGATGTGACAAAATCAGATGTGAACGGACATTTTTCCATTTCCCACCTAAAGAGCTTAAAACTTCATTATGAGTATAGATCTAGATACTGATCTAGTACATAGAGTTAGTGGAGTATTCATAGCGAATATCATCTCCATTGGTATGGAGATTATTATTTTTCAGAGCAGCATGGTGGATGTGACATGTGAACGGAAATATGGCAAATATATTTTCATATTTTTTGTAAATTTCAAGTAACATAGAAATCTCTTTGTCAGTCATTATTATCAACTAAATAAAGAAGATAAAATATCCTGTGACTCACAGCTAATTACCTTTTTAATCGTGAGATAAATATGAAAATGCAAAGCTGAAAAAATAGACTGGTGGATGTGACAAGTGTGAACGGACATTTGTATTGTGAAGTAAAATAAAAACTTAACGTTGAAATTCCTAATTTTTTTAAAAAGATGTATAGGTTACCCTCGTTTATTAATATATGTAAAAACATCTGGAGTCACCTGAGCCAAATTTTTTTTATGGCGTTCTGAAATTTTGGTGGATGTGACGAAACGTGTGAACGGAAACTCAAATGTTGTTTTTCAAATCGTTCTCATGTCATCAGATTTGCTAGAGTTTCAGTGAAACTTTCTACACTGACTGTAGCAAACCTAAGCTGTACTCAGACACCATTTTCATTAGACAGCCCCTCAGTTTCTAAAGTACATGGCACTTGCATGTATATCCTTAAATGTGAACGGACACTGTCACATCCACCAAGAGAATTTTGATGTGAAAAAAAATTATTGAAAAGGTGTTCAAAATTTTTGAAACGTATTACGATTTATTACATGAACAAAACAATTAAAAATATCAGTGCATTTAATCGAGAGCTCAAAGTTTTTAGGACTGGCATAGTTTCCAAAAAAGGCATGTTTGCTAGGTTGACACCAGGTAGGTCCCATTTGGACACATCTCACCCTACTGAACAAAAATGCTTGGGAGTTAGATTTTCGTTATGCTATGGGAGGTAGAACCCATATGGGTCTAACATATACATATCAAAACATTTCATTAATCTGCTCATATTTTATTTAGGGGGCTCAAACCTGAAAAATATGAAAAGTGGCGCCTAACCGTGAAATGGGCCATATATATATGTACCCAAAATGGCTGAAATGTTTGGCCCAAAAAGATTGAATTTCTGAATTGCTTTCTTAGTGAATTTATTTATTTCAAAGTGTTAGTTAGAGATTAGATGCATGTTAATAGAAATAATTTAATTCCCTTGAACTCTCTCCCTCTCTCAAACAGCGACACTCTTCATGAGAGATCCAAGCTGATCACAGAGACAGACGGATTACGTCAGCAAAATGCTGAGCTACGTATGCTACTTCATCAGTACATCAACTCAAGGGTTAACCAGGAGCTAGAGATCCCTCCCACACGTATCCTCAACTTGGAAGTACCCCAGTAATGACAATGGAATGATCCAGAGCTACATTGTAACGCGTTTGAAATGGGCAAATCTATTCTTTGAGGAGGAGGGGGAGGGGGGGGGGAGCTCATTTCATTGAGTTTTCATTTAACTATTTTGCATTTCAACTCCTTGTCAAGATTAAATGAATAGGTGTTTCTCTAGCAGATCATATTTAATGAGGAGCAGCGATTGTAAATTCATTTTCCATATCAGTTATCCCTCATTATTGTTCCACAAGGAATATTGACAAAGAAATACAAGAAGGTATGTTCAGACCAATTTTAATATTGTCAATAATAAATATTGTTGACTACTTCTTATCTTTGGCCTTATGCCAAAAGGGCCTTAACATTTTTAAAGGCAATTCATATTGCACACATACTAAAAATAGCCAACTTTATATTCCTTTATTCAGAATTCAATGATCCACGTCTTTAACAGCACTCAAGGATATTGCAATTTTGAAGTAAATAACCCTAATATGCTTTGTACAATATGTGGATGGCTCATTTGTATTACAGACACATACACCTTGTATTTCTGTAAAAATCATGCGATTCAGCAGGTATTCAAATTTTAGAAAAAGAAAAATCCTTGAAGTATCAGCTATCAAAATATTTTCAATACGAATTAATTTGGTTTTATTGTATATTACATACTAGTGTATAAATGTAAATAATAGAGTCAAGAGTGTAATGTATATATTATTGTATTAATATTTGGTTCAAATACATATGAAACTGAGAAATGTGTATATTGTGTTATTCTTTCTTTTTGTGTAGACCAGGGCCTTCCTTATATAGAGTAGCCTTTAGCCAAGGCACTCGGCACTTGTATACTACCCAAAATGCGCCAAACTAGTCTGAATACGATAAGACTATAATGCAAGGCAGTCAGCACCAAGGCCTTTATGAACTTGGAGTTTAATTCTTTTGTTCTGTATTATTTCCACTACCAAATCAGTAGATAATGAGAAAAGGCCTTGGTGCTAAATGAAAGTCTTATGTATGATAGTCTTATGTATTCAGACTCGTTTGGCGCATTTTGGGAAATAAAAGCGCCGGGTGCCTTGGCTAAAGGCTATATATAGAGCTTCCTTTGAATAGACATGTAGTTCACTGAGATCATTTACTACTCTTTAGTAGACAGAGCCTATATTTATTCGGTTTGGTATGTATCATTATTGCTCAATATTTGGCAAAGCATCATGTTACATCATACAGTTCACTCTCATTATAAGTACAGGTATGACATTTCAAATTCTCTCAACCAAATTTGTGCAAGCCTCTGTGTTTATTGTTCTGAAGAAATAGATTTCTTTATAACTAAGTAATTTGCTTGGGCTTGAGCACTTATTTATAGCAAGAGTAGACTGAGGAGCACAATGCAAGGGAATATAATAAAAGGGGGGAAATGTAGAGGGACAAAATGTATGTATGAGATAGAGAGGTAGAGAGAGAGAGTAACAAAGAAGCAGTGAATAAGCAGAGGGACGAAATTTATATGTAAGAGCTAGAGAGAGGAAATAGACAGGAGAGAGAAATATAAAATTAAGAATTCAAAAGAGAAGGTAAAATGATCTGTGCATTTACTGTTGTTTCATGGCATCACGGCTAAGCATATTGGCCCGAATTCACAAAGGAGGATTCTGCAAAACCCACGGATCCGTGGATCCATGGGTTTTTTAATCAACAGCTCCACGGATCCACTAGTTTATAATTCACCAACAGTTGAGCCAAATTATGACGTTTTATGACGCTGTGGATCTGTGGATTCAGTCGAGTCCACCTTTGTAAATACCAAATTGAAAATCCTAGGTCCAACCCTAGGTTAAACCCATTGTTGAAACCATGGATTTTGCAGAATCCACCTTTGTGAATTTGGGCCATTGTGTCTGCGTGCAAAAGACATTGTAGAGTATATACCAGATGTACATTAATTTTAAAGAACAGGAAATATCTGGTATACAGTATGTCTCAGAAAAAAATAAACCCAACTTTGAGAGCCTTATATCAAAATTGTAAAGCTTCTGTGACCTTGATATTTATTTCATGTTAAAGAGTAACTCTTATTCTGTTTAGTGATACCGAATTTATACTTGTGCTGAGATGGTTGACTGAGCATATGGGCTTTAAAAAAAACAAGTGTCAAAATTGCCGGGAACGAATTTGGGCAAAAGCATCCCTTGCATTTATTACCATCCATGGTCCAATGAGCCCTTTGTCCCTTATGAATGGACTCAGAAAGGCTTACCTCAAACAATAAATGATCAGAAAGCCATGGTTGCTTCTGCCAAACCTTGGTATAAGGTGATTTCAACATAATTTTTTTAAATACTGAAATGCTCAGTGAGCCATGACAGCACAGGTATAAGTTTTTGTATCACTGGATAGAATACGAGTTATTCTTTGTCATTGAATAAACATTAATGACACATAAGTTATACAATGTTAATTTGAGGCTCTCAAAGTTGGGTTTACTTTTATTTGGGACGTACTGTATGATCCAACATGTGGTCTGCACGCAGCTAATTAATTATCTTGTGGTAAGCCACCCAAAATGATTCTCAATTCAAGCATTGTCACCATAATCACAGTACAAAATAATGAGATTCCACAGGTTTTTCTTGATTTCACAAGATGTGTATTTTGTCAAAACTTGATACATCCATCGGTCGTTTCAATCGAACATTTTTGTCAGAGATATATATTTTTTTTTTGCACAAAGAATACTTGCCACTGATTCCACTCTATAAGACACTACAAAGACCAAACCCGTGATTATTCTTTTCCTTTAATATATGTGCATCACATGAACAATAAGTGAGCACTGAATAAAAGGGATATACCCTAGAATTTATCTAATTATCTTCCCCCTTCACAAATAAATATGCATAAACCGCCATTTTATGCTCAAAATATATCGGCATTTCTGTCATCTGGTTTAGCATAGAGAAAAGGAGAGAGAGAGAGAGAGCAAGAAACTTACGTACATGTGAACAAAGCATGATGCCATCATAAAAATCACTGTAGATTATTAAAGTTAATTTATATGAACAAAGTATTACATTAACAAGTACTACAAACAAATTGAATGGTATATGATACCACTCTTAAAGTTGACCTTTCTTGGAGATCACTAAAATCAGTGGTTTATGTATCAGAGTAATCTAGAGAGCATGTAGAAGACAATGATACCAACTAGAACTCATATCGATTATTGGAAATTGATTAAAACGCCATTTTAAAAACACTTGTCAATCAATCTGGCCACGCCCACTTTCAGTAGGGAATGGAGCGATTTCCTGATGACGTCAGGATATGGAGTTCGGCTCTCAGTGCAGTGCAGCCAGCTAGCTAGCTATAGGGCTTCAGGCCGTGCCGTGTTGGTGTGTACGTACGAATACACTCACGCAATGCAGTGTACACGATCTGAGCAGTGATCAAATCCAATTGTATTAGCTTTGTTTTGTATTCATATTTGCAAATAATAACAAAAATCATCCGATTTTGATGAAATTTTCTGTGTTGTGCTTGCAATAGCAATTAATGTTGTAGTAATTTCTCTTTGAAAATAATTGCCATTGCAAGTAGACTAAGTCTTTTCTACCTACTACTATATAGTACCTATCTCGATCATATTTATTTTTCTCTCAACAAAATGACGCTCAATTATTCTGAGCAGAACATAACCAAGTCCAAGCTCAAACTATTTTGCAGTTGTATGTGATCCTATCTTCATTTTTACAGAGAATAATAAACCCCAGCAATCCATGTATGATTTAATATATTTCTAAACAATCAAATATGTCTCGATGAATCTACAATCGAAAATCTAGAGCTACTTCTGTAAATTTTCCCCGATGGTGTGCACACAAAAAGCTGTGCCGCAAAACACTAGCAGACGCTAGTGATCACCTGGATCTAATCGGTATATTACGATTTTTATGTTGATAAAGTGTGTTTTGGCAATGATACCCTGTGATGGACAAAATATTAACATTTACAATTTTTATGAAGAATTTGTTACATTTACAAAGAATGGAATACTACTAAAAAGAAAAAAAAATAGCTTGGTTGGGTACGTATATATGGCGAGTGCATGGAAATTACATTGCGTCATTGTTGCTCGTTCTCATACTTGTGTCTTATGAGTTGAAAAAGCTTTGTCCTTTATTTATACCAGTTAAATTATTTTACTCGTAATTTGCCAACTCCAGTTTGTTTGCGGAGAAGATGGATGATCAGTCATCATCGACATCGGGTTCGAACTCCTTGCCAAAGGCAAAGCCAGCGAAAATAAGGAAAACTGGTGGTCGGCGATGCGTTGCTGGGGGCGCATGCATCGACACGGCGCATGACGGGTATTTCACCCATCGGCTGCCCGGCAAAATGCCAGCAGAAGGAGAAAGGTTTACCGCCTTACAGAAGGCTTGGATTGAGTTTATTAATCGAAGGAGAAAATTGGATACAAAGGACGCAAAGCTCTATAAGAGCATTGTTCTATGTAGTGGACACTTTCGTGAAGAGGATTATGAGCCATTATCAAGCCTTGTGTCATCTAAATTGCCCCTTGGCCTAGCATCCCTGTAATTCGCTTGTTCATTTTGCAAATCCTGCCTTGCCACTGGCTCATGGAGGTATAGGTACGCGATAGCTGCAGCTACCTCCGCACTTGAGGGCGAAGCTAGCAGTCGCTGCTTCTGAGCTAGCTTTTCGAGGGGCATCGGACTTCGCCTCATCTTCTGAAATGTATTCACCCAATTCGCTGTCATCGATGTCCGTTTCTGTTCCGTTGCTACTAGCAATGGAGCTGATACTTTCTTCCTAATTTTCATCTTCAATGCCTGCGATTTCAAGCTCTAATTCGAGACTCATCTCTGGATCCAACTCCGTCATTGTTTACGATATAACGTTAGGTTTGGAATTCCCGGGTCTATGTACATGCACGCACGCGTGCCCTCGAAAGCCAGATAGCCAGCAAACCCGGAAGTCATTTCACAGCCGCAATTCCATATCCTGACGTCAGCATTTGGGTGACTTTTGTGGTACGTATTTGGGGGCGTTTCAGTGGGGGCGTCCCGATAACCGATAAATGAGCTCCAGATTTTTTTTTTAAATCGGCGATTAATAAATAGTGAACCTCATGTTATTTCCTGCTCAATGACATATAATTCGACAATATTTATTCTCTATGAACATCAACTTTAATAGTTAAATAAGATGCAAAAAAAAGCCAAAAATTATCATTACTCTATTGACGCTGATCCAAGAATGGAACTTTAGGTACTTATTAGAAAACAATGCTGTAATAATGGCAAATAAAAGAATTAGCTAATTTAAGTAGAGAAAAAGGTATCCATCGTATTCAAAAGCATTATTGACAAAGAAGCATTCCTAAATACAGCAGATGATTATAATTGGTGTTATTGCAAAATGAAGGCTCTTTAAGTATTAAAAAAAATTAAACTTGATAAAGCCAGTTGAAAATGCTAGTATAAATTAGAATGAAACTGAACTTCAGATAAAAAAGTAATACCGGTATGCACTGCAACTAGCATAGCTTAGAAATTGAACCCAGAAAAATATCATTATAATGATTTTGGTAAAGTTTAAAATAACAATGATTAAGGTGAAAATCTTTACAAATATATCATTATTCCTTCATATATTTTTGCAATCTAATGGGGCTATTCAATTTTGTTATGATTAACGATAAACAAAACAGATATTTAAAACTAACAAAGAGATTTGATATTCTGGTCATACATGTACAAATATTTATCTACCAGTGCTTGTATCAGTAAAACATGAAAAGATGTAAATCGCATTTTAAAACAACAGGACAGATTTGTAATTTCATAACTTCGCCATTTTGACTAGAAATTGTGAAATAGTACCTTTCAAAGGGAGGGTGTAAATGTATTTCAATCTGATACATATTCTCCACTTGTATTCTCATTAGGAATCGGCTTTGGTCTTCCATACATTTTGGCAGGAAATCAACTGAGCAAATAAAGCTCTTATATGACATCTTATATAATATTCAATGACCCATAAATAAAATGCTTCATTACAGAGGCATGAGCATGACCATGTAAATGTAACTCGATATCTGCATGGATACATGAATATATTTCAATGAATAAAGCTCTATAGCGCTCTGTTGAAGCAAATGTAATATTAGCAAATCATAAATACACACAGGTCACTGTATAGATACATATCATTCATAAAATAACAACTATATCAGATAAATGTCTTTCACAAAAAAAATAAAAATAATTTTAATAATATAATCTATAATTGTTGACTTGCAAACTAAATGTTTCTAGATTCTAGAAATAGTCATTTTATTTTTGCAATCAGTATTGTTAGAGTTTCTTTGAAGATTAAAGAGTATTTTCGGTCAGGCATGAGGAGAAGATTTGAAACAGACGTAACCTGGTTTACTCATGCAGTATACATTATAACCCATGGACACCAAACAAAAAAAATTATAACAAATACAAGTCTATTCAGGCTCCTTATAACTTAATCACAATATGGTAAAAAGGATGTTTGCTATTAAAGGGATAATCGTTGACTTTATCCCATAATTTCTTGTAAAGCTTATGTTGACAAATACAAGTCAGACCAGAATCCTGTTTATTATGACACAGAAATTGCAGAAAACAATATTTAAATGGTTCCTTCATATATTTAGGGCAATTCCACGTAAACTAAAACAACAAAATTTGAATCATTTTACAACTGAACTTGGGTATTTACAAGATACACTCACCTAAGGGGGGGGGGGTGGAATTACATAAGAGTCTGCCTCTTCCCTGCTTCACAATTATGAATCCTCGGGAGTTTGCACCTCCAGATTAACGTATCAACATTTTTATACATAATGGACCCAAGTGATTTTTTGTATGGGGGGGGGGGTACAATAGAATCCATATTTGAACATATCGTGAGTAAAAGTTAGAGGGCTTGAGAGTGTCTCCCAAGAACCAGAACCCTCGATCTCCATTTGGACGCGTATTGTTCGAGTCACGTGGGCGTGCATATTTTATATTCGCGGCGACATCGCGGGAGTTCCCGCTAGACACGCCTAAAAAAAATAACAACAATCTACCGACCCATTTTTTTTTTTTTACCTCTATTAAGGCAAACAAACACTATTTTTTAATGCCTTAGCTCAGGATTATGTATGTCAAATATGGATCACATTTTACCCCCTGTAACACTATGGGAGGCTGGCCTATCTATCTATCCAATAACTGAAGGTACCCCTACCTAATGGTGATTCCCATGTTGTATATCCAGTGAAAAAAAATGTTTATTTGTTTTTTGTTTCAGAATATGAATGTTGTGGCCCCTTGGGCACTTGGCATTAATAGGGGTGGTGTCCCTTGGCAGATGGGTACTATGTTTTAAAAACTGTCTATTTCATTTAAAACTTTTATTGAAAAGACAAGAATGTTAAAGATCATCTTAGAATCCAGTATCTATTTAGCAATTATCAACTTTGTTGGCTGTGTAATCTCACATTTCTGAAAAACAAATTGATAGATTAGGAATTAGTAGCTTTACCATTGAATTGCCCTATACTTCATTTATTTCACCGCATGAATATATTTGACCTTCCAGTACACATTACAATTTGGTTCCTTCAATACTGTTGTACCTTTAACTTACACAAATAATTGTTATGACCTGCATGTATGAGGTGTGACATTAACATATAACATGTCTATTGATCTATTCTTTTAATGTACATTTATGACACTAATATCTCAGCCAAAGAAATGTATAAATGTTATGAAATAATACAATAAGCACAAATATACATATACAATATATACTCACAATCACTTCATATAAATGAGTCATATTTTTTTTACAATCAGAATAAACACATACTCAACATTAATCAGTACTATATCTCACCCATTCTTGCATTTTTCAAAACCCCCAAATAAACCTTGTTATTTCAATTAATATACACACAATACATTCACATGTGATGTTTTTTTTGCAAACAAAATAATTTTTACAATTTCTTTTTCTTCACAAAAGATTATTTCAAAGATTACTTGAGAAAAGTGACTTTAACATCCATTGCAACAATTTAGAGACTCTCAGAGCCCTTTAATCTGTTGCAATCAAAACATCTGGGAAAAAAAGTAAAGAAACAAGAAACTAAACATACAATTTTGTCACACATATATACAGATACCATACTTTATACAATCCAGTACTAAAACCCCTACTTACATCAAATAAAATACTTTATTCTACGACTGATTATCCGGATCAGTTCGGATCTCATTTCAAATCAAGGTTTTAGTCAAAATACGACTTCCTTTTTATCTAAGCATCATAATCCTCATAAGTGCACATAATACCCAAGAAGTAGAGGTAATTAGCTAGTAGTAGAAGTTACATTATTACATATTTCACAGTATATATATCTGTGTATGTCAAGAACAAAGAAATCATTTATAATCCCACACAACTCCTCTTCAACCAGAATAAGTTATAAATGTTTAAAAAGTTGCAGTTTTTAAAAGATATGCACAATTTCTTGTTATAGTTTTTACAATTTCTTTAAGAGTTGAATCAACATATATATTAAACTTTCTTATATATTTGGGAAAGTATTGCGTATTTGAATAAATGTGAAACCTTCAAAACAAAAATTGTTCTACATGTACCTTGAATTTAATTTTGTTCTAGTTATTTCACATACATGTATTACATTATTACAAACTGTGTGCCTTATTAATACAAATCTTTGAGCTTCATTCGTTAGCACTTGTGCAAACTTTTTTTTCTTTTTTAAGAACAACAAAGCACAATGATCCAAAATGTGACTTTACAAATGTACAGAGCAGGGAAAGTGATCAATATCTTAAACTGAAATGTAGATCAACAAGATAATTGTCTTTGGTTTAATGGTATAATCTCTGTTGAGAATGAGTATTTACATTGCACTAACTGCTAGATGCTACTACATAGTGTAATGATAAACTTAGATTCTCATTTAGTGTTTTAAAATCATGAAACAAAGATTAATGAGTTGTTATCATAAATAGTTTGGATAGTGCCATGAAAAGAGGTTTTTTTTTTTTAAGTTGGTGATGACGGTTGAGATACTGATGATGTAAGCTTCGTCATTAAAAATTGATCTAGATAATTTGAAGGCATCTAAAATTGAACGTGACTCTGAGATATGTTTTACAATCAAAGAGAAGTACATGTATATACTGTTGTTTAACCATCATTGGCACTACAGTAAATCATTTCATTTACAACCGTACCTGAACAAAACAAAGCCTTTAAATAAAGAGGATCCATGTTGCCATTTTGTGTTAAGTACAATATGCATTACAACTGAAGCATGTGCATACTGGGTCAAAATATGACAATAATATGCATGACAACATATATATAGCTACAATACATAATGCCAGCAGTGTAATCGGTACCTCAAATTGAGTCACCTCCACGCTACTTTATCACAAGTCTGTGGTGATAACTCTATTTAAGGACACATTAACAGAGCTAGAAGACGAATGACAGGCATCACGTATTAGCATCCCGCTACCTGGACGATCATTCTCAACCTCTGTGAGTGACGACTGACTGTCCTTTGCGTTCATTGGGAATCCATGCGAGGAACTCATCGAGCTTGACAAATCACCCTTCAGCTTTACTTCACCTAAGGGAATAGATGCATCTACTGAACTCGTCTCTGAGTGGCACTCACTGTCGGCTAGAACGGCACTCAGCTCGGAGTTCAGGGAATCGTTGATGCTGACGGCATCGGGGCACGGGGACGGAGCCTCGGAGATGCGATCGCTGATCTTGACGCTGCTGCGCTTCCCGCTGCGAGACCGACCCTTGCTCTTGGTCTTGCGCATGGCACTTGCTGTGGCTGAAGCAATGGTAGAGCTACAGCCTGATGGAGTGGTCATACCCTTGGTAGCCATGACCGGTGAGTTTGCACTTGTCTTCAGTTCCCACACATCACCTTCACTCCCTCGACCACCAAAGTCTTCTCCAACGTTAGCAGGGTGTCGTAGGGAGGACGGGAATGTTCTAGAACAACCGCTGGTCCCTGGACCACCATGCTCAGTACTGTTGCTGCTCCCACTGCTGTTATGTCGAGATACGGGATAAGAAGTTCCCTCAATGTCAACATGAACTTCCAGAGGAGTGTTGCTTCCACCCTTCTTCAAACTTTGGTAATCTGCAGAAAAACATGACGTTGGAAATTTGATTTCAGTTTAATTACAGTACTAGTATTATTTTGTAGAGTTGAATAAACATCCTAATGAAATATGTACATGTTAAAATTTGTCATACAATGTATTTATGGGGAATGTATGCTGCATTTGAATATTAGTTATAACTACATGTACAAATAATTGTTCTACCTTCAATTTACATGTTAATGAGCTTACAAATCTCTGAACTGTATACACCATAATTGTATTTTCCTATTATGTGAGGGATAAAACAAAACTAAAATTATGTTGCAGTGGCTAAAGGCAAATTAAAGATCTGGTCATAATAACTCTCAAAATGATTGGGAAAAGGCTGATTTTAATGCACACATTTACAAGTACAGTAATGAATTAGAATAGTTAGATCGTTACCTCTATCATTTGCAGAGGCATTGTAGGCATCAAAGGTTGTGTCACTACTTAGACTCAGTCTCTTGCCAACTACTTCATTATGAATATCCATCCTGTGCAAAGAAAAATAACAATCAAGTATTATTATACATTGGGTAGTTTGAGAGCCTAAACTTTAACAAATCCTTGGGTATGCAACAACAGATTCTTGATTCAAAGCCAAGACATTACAAATCATTTTCATGTATTTGCATTTAATATCTCACAACAATACCAAATTCTATACAAAAGAGCATCTTGTTTAGAGCCTAAACCAGAGATGCCACTCAGTATCATGAACAAATCCTGAAATTGGCAAAACATCATGAACAAGATGAATCCTCGACCGCACGCGGTCGAAATATATCCCTCCACCATTGCCAGATCAAAAATGTATGGCACATTCATCTATTAATTTTCATTTTCAAGATCTTTGACCTCGTGACCCCAAATCTTATCAGATCAATATCCCTCCCAAATTTTGACCTCTGTGACCCTTGACCTATGACCTAAGTTCTCCATAATCTGATCAGACCATCTTCCTCTGGCAATACATACTACCCTTAAGATTGAAGTTTATATCTACATTGGTTCTTGAGATATCGTGATAACAAATTCAATACTGTATTTGCTGTCATTTTCGCGCGATTAATTTTTCGCGCTTAGAGGCCGCAAAACATATTTGCGGGTTCTTAAATTCGCGCTGAATTTATGTACGAGCCCAATAAACCCCATTCCAAGCATGCATAAGAAATCATGCTCATATATTCGCGTGTTTTTTAATTCGCGCCGTACAATCTTTGCGTGAAATCCGCGAAAAATAAATGTACCGCGAATATTTCCACGTTTACAGTACATGGGATTTCACATTTTGACCTCTATGACCCTTGACCTTTGGCCTACTTAATCCATATTCTAATCGGACCATCTTCCTATGGTGATACATTCTACCCCCAAGTTTGAAGCTCATATCTCAACTAGCTCTCGAGATATCGAGATAACGAACTCAATATATGGAATTTCAAAATTTGACCTCTGTGACCTTGACCTTAGACCTACATACTCCAAAATGTAATCATATCATCTTCCTATGGCAGTACATACTACCCTTAAGTTTGAAGCTCATATCTCGAGTGGCTCTCAAGATATCGTGATAACGATCTCAATACATGGAATTTCACAATTTGACCTCTGTGACCCTTGACCTTTGACCTACATACTCCAAAATCTACTCAGATCATCTTCCTATGGTGATAGATATTATCCCTAAATTTAAAGTTGATATCTCAAACGGTTCTTGAGATATCTTGATAACGACCAAACGGGACATACAGACGGACAACCCGAAAACATGATGCCTCCGGCACCACCTTCGGTGGCGGAGGCATAAAAAGAGCATGTATGTGGGCGAAAAAGCTGAATAAAGGGCTTGAAATAGATAACAGCACAGTAATTTATATTACATAATGTTCTTCCGATTCCCAATTTATTCTGAATTTTAGGAAATTTCCTAAAAAGTGGCATATCTGCTAAACATACAGTTCGCCTAGGATATTCTCAGTGACATTTACCATCAATATATCATACAGGATGAGAGAGGTTAGATATTTGGATATCCTTTTCAACATGAGTGATATACTCCATTGGCATTGGTAGAGTGAAGTTGCTGATTTAATGAGAATTACTGACCTGTGCTGGCTGAGGACTAGTGGCCCCACTCCTCCGCTGCCTGAGAGACTGCCTGTCAGACTGGCCCCAGCAATGGCCCGAGTACTGGCGCTATCACTCACTGTATCATCCGTCATGACCCCTGCAACCTCTAGATGACTTGTGCTCTCACGGTTGAGAACGCTCGCCTCTCCTATACTAGCATTTGCTGCTACACTATTCACATCTGGGTTGTTTTCTATTTATGATACAAAGATAATTTTCAAATATTATTTTTATAATTAAACTCAACCAAGGTTATCCTCAGTCCACTGCCTGGACCATCCTGTATTTTCTTATCGACCCTCAAAACACCATACATGTACACATATACATGTACATGTACACACAATCATTCTGCAGGCATATCAGGGACTCTCAGCATGTTGGTTTGGGGAAGTAAATTTGTGATGGCAAGAGAAATGGTGAGAAGTAGAGTCAATAGAGAAAGGTGAAAGATTCAAATGGCCAGAGCTTGGTCTAGGTTATACTCTACATGTATGTTTAATTGAACCAAGGTTATACCTTTCAGATTTAGCAAAAAAAATTTCAAGAAATAGGAAAAGTGCATTTTGTATTCTTGCTTTAAAAATACATGTACATGTTGGCCTACGATGGAGGCACAAAATCAATTTTCATTATGGGCCTCTAAACAACATTTTGGGAAAGGTAAATTTGTGCTTGTGCAAGAGTGCTATTTAGAAATTAAGAGTAAAATTGATCAATTATTAATGAGTTATCTTTCTTTAAAATATGTGTCGTATCAGGCATTTGTGAGCTCTGTAGGGAACTTTGTTTTCTTCATACATCCAATTACAAATGATGAACCACACTTGTTAAATATTGGTCACTCCAAATATCACTCTATATGCACTCAATAATTCCCCAAACTCTATAAATTATTTAGTTCATAAACAGGCTGTAAAAAGTTATCAAAACATCAAAATGATCTAGCTTAAACCCCCAACTAAAAACAAATCTGTCAGAGATAAGAATCTCCAATTCCTACCTGATCTGTTATCCGATCCAGCGATACCAACGTCATTCTCCTCATCTAGTGCGATCCGTACTCCTCCACTATTGCCCGTAGTAACGCCACACCCCCCACTGCGACAGAGTGAGACGGGTACTACTCCATATACATAGGCCAACATGATAGGCACACCAATACCTACAAAACAAAGTCAATCAATGATTTTAAAAAAAAACAATGCAAGGGTTCACATTCCATTTCATACTGTTCAAAAGAAAAATCAAAATTACCACACTATTTAACTTAATTGACAACATTTTGTATTGTCATTTTTTACCCATTTTCAAGCTACATGTACAATTTATGCTCAAAATATTGAACCTGATAATGTTATTTAAATATTTTGGTTTAGTTTCCCATAGAAACATCCACATTTGGAACAAATTGACCGATCAATAAATTCTACAAACTGCCTGTTCCTATGTACATGTAATAATATGTCATTAACAATGTACATGTACATAATCATATGCACATCTACAACTGAACAGAAATCAAAGAGCAATCTAATCATAGTGGGGGTTCCAAATTGCACAAGTATGTATTACCAATCCTTCCTTTTATTTCTCTGAAAAAGTGGCACTTTTTAATGTCTCAATATCTGTCGGTTTTGAGATCATAAAAATTGTAAAAGAAGCCGAAAAAATTAAAAACTTTTCTCTACCATTTCCATATGATAATGAAGATGATGATGATGATAAACAGCATTTATATTGCCCATATTTGTGTAGAAACATTCAAAGGCGCAGGCTCATCCAATTAAGTTAATTACATGTATACATCCAACATAACAACTTACCAACAGTGAGGGCAGCAATCACTGGAGAAACGATAATGGACAATGACACACTACCAGCGATAGCCAGGTTACGACGATGTCTCGGCATACTCACATACTTGGCATGCACCTGAAAAAAGAACAAGAACAAAGAATAGCAACGTAATTACTTTTTTCAGGTTTTTGGTACGCGTCTTCCCCACGTAAAATGCCATTCCGAAAGAGTCCACTTTACAGCTTTTTAACAGATTTTTCGGTCTCATTGCTTGTGAGCTAGTACTTGTGTTGCTTATCACCCTCTTAAGAGTGAAAATTTAACAAATTTATGACCTTCTCTCCGGGTACATGAAACATGAATATGTTAATGGCCTTTCTGTGTGAAGGCGACAAAGTATACATGTATGAAATAACAATTAACAATTGTAAAAAGACTCTTAAAATCACTCCCCTCCAACAAAAAGTGTTCTCTCTCCCATACAAATGTACCACATTTGTCATCTTGTTAACAGGCAATGGAAATATGAGCTGTAACTGATTTCATTACTTTGAAATTGATGAGTCAATAATATCGTGCTTACATTGTGGGGTGTCTAAACGTCAACAGTTGTCTCCAAATTACCACAAAATGTTGTTATTGCAAAACAATCTGACTTGAATTTTTTCCATATTTTTTCCATATTGATTGTTTTGACAATTTCCAAATTAAGTGAATTTGATACAGACATAACTATCCAGTCCAAGTTACGTCTGTATCAAATTTATTTAATTTGGAAATTGTCAAAACAATCAATAGAGGAAATTATAGTATGATCAAGTTTGAAAACTTGATTATTGTTTGAGGTCTGAAAACGTGTAAACATGTTGTTATGAAAAGTAGATGCCAGTAGAAATTGAAACATAGCCATTTCCTGGAAAATGACATTAGCCATAAAATATTATCTACTGCCAACATTATTGTCAAACAACATCAGGTTGATAAAAATTAGCAAGTACATGAATACCAGTCATAACACGAGAAGGCCTTGTTGGATGTCAATAAATAAAACTGTATAATTAAATGTTTATACTGTACTATTCATAATTGTTTTAGACTCAGTGACAAGTTGTTCAATTTGTTTTGGAAGTTGAACAACTAAAAAACAAATGTCTTCTTTCATTTGTGGGAAATTTTAGTCATTTCCCCAAGAAAATAAATTGCCTAGCATATATACATGTATGTAAAACATGAAGGGCTGGCGTTAACTAAAATACTTGTTAAACAACAAGAGTGCTTTTCACACTTCAACAGATCGTCAATTAACTGTTTGCATGCCACAGAGGCACAAAAAGGAGAATTTTCTTTTACACTTAATATGAAAATGTCATGTTGAATGAATACGGGGAAATATTCCACAAAAACAACATAACCACGATGTGCATTATTGTTCAATTTCAATCGTTCAGCGACAGCATTAAAAAATGAAAATGAATAAATATGATTGTACAATTCATAGATTGTGACATACATGTTACATGTACATGTACATGTACATGTACAGTGTATGACACTCAACTATAAAACGCAACAACACAATGTACATAAAGTACATTGTACATGTACATGTACATGTACATTTTGTAGTTCATAGTTTGTAATAAAAGACTGGGTTAAATTGTTGAAAGATATGTTGTTAAAAAGTAGTGACCCATTTTTAAGATTAACAGCTGCTGACATGAAAGACTCGATACTGTGTGGTATCATACAAACAAGCTCTTTTTGAGAAGATATCACTCCATGTACATGTATTGTCTGCATGTGCATGAAGTCCTCCTTGTTAGTTATTTGCGGGGTACTTTACTAGGGATTATCCCGATCTTTATTTCAGGGAACTGCTTTATTTCTAATTGGTGCAAAGTACATGTACATGTTTATGTACCCCTTGTCACCATTACATAAAGGCCACAGAATACATGTACATCATACACTACATCGTAAATTCCTTTTCTACATCAAGCCAATCACAACACTGATCTCAATAAAAACATATATCAAATGTGATTTATAATCAAATGTGATTTGAAATGTCTTCAATTACATTTCTTACTTTAACAACTTTGGAATTCAGTTGTACTGATTTCCTGTCTATTTTCTTATCACTGCATGGATTTCATGCAGCTTAACTCACAAAATTATCAGCAAAAAGATGAAATTGGATACCTCATTTCTAATCTCAGAGTCCAGCTTTAACATTTTAAGAATTTAGCTACATGTATGTATGTATTCCATAAAAAGATTAAATCAAACTCAAAGGATTTATTATATTAAATGTATTTAACAAGACTTGAAAACGGATAGAATTCCCCTTTACCATTGCTTCTGGTTTTGTTACATCATGATAATTCTTAAATTCAGATCTGTTTTCTATACAATATTTCTCACATGGAAATCAATCATTTCAATTCATATTTTTGTTAAATATGAACAAGCTCCTTTGTTAATAAATTCAATGCTTTTTCAATGTCACCTCCTTAATTTCAACAATATTGCTGATCGATGATACATTAATGTACACTAATGATTTCTGATTTGCTCTGAATATATTTTTATAATCAAATGTGATTTGAAATGTATCTTCTACATGTACATGTCTAAAATGCTTGTTTCTCCACAATACATAACATTGTGATTATTATGTACATGTATGTGACAAAATCATATTAAAGACAATAAAAATGAACTATGAGTATGAACTTTATGAACTCTATTAGACATTTCTATCAGATTTAAGTCAATCACTTTCCCACCACATTAACTATTAAAAGCTTTGAACTGGTTTAACAAAGATATTATGTTTCCTATTGTCGAGATTCTAATAATCAAAACTTGGTGAGATATCCCACAAAAGATCTGAAATCTGAGCTTCTCTGCAAGTATTCTATTCCAATTTCTTGGAATGGAATCACTGTATTCTCCTGATAATGAGAAACAGGATACATGAGTATATCAAATATTTGAGATAGAAAGGAAAAATAGCTTTCAGTTCCATCATAAATCAAAGATGAGATCTTCATAAGCATGTTGTTATTGTTTTTAGTTTTTACGGTGCTGTCATTCATAATATGAATATTTACGCCATTCAAAATAAAAATCATATACATGTATGTACTACATGGCCATGTGTTTTAAACTGGGCCCCCATATAGGTGGTGCCGTTACATTTGCGCGACAAGCACAAACATGAAAAATGATATAAAATTTTTAATACATGTGCCATATGGGTATATTTGGTACTAATGTGAAGGAAATATATCTGCCAATAACACAATATTGGAAGAAATACCAATGGTGCACTCATTTACAAGTAATTAGCAATTAATTTACTTGAAGTAGCCATTTTTGCACGGTGGTGGAGGAGGAGGAGCATGAGGAGGAGGAGCATAAATTTCTGTTGCATATTAATCAGGTTATTAACATCATAAAAATCTAACATAAGACAGTTAAATTGGAATATTATATCTATCTATTAGTACAGTGTGTAAAATATGAAATTAAGAATACCTAATTAGGTAATTAAGTTAATCAATTTAATTAATTAATGTAAAATCAGTAAAATAATGTGATTTAACTTGTCTAGATTGTGGTCGTCAGGTATTTCTACGATTCACAAAGTGAAGTAAAATATTAGTTGATGCTGGGACATGGGTTTACTTATTCAGCCTACATGTTTAATTGTATTCTACTACCATTTACCTATGCTTTGTTTACACAAAACAAAAGGAACGTTAATATTGGATTGAGTTATATTGGTGAGGCACAGCAAATCCAACCACCAAAAAACTCCACCATCTTAGCATTCCTCAACTCCATTAAGGATTGTCTTCCCTATGAAGTGAGATAATGATGATGATGATGGCTCTACCACACATGTATGATTCAGTATTGCATAACATCTGTTTGCCATAAAAGTTATTTCATGGGTGATTGATTATTTACAATTCAAACTACATTTTACAATTGAACATCAACTGCATTGGCTTGATATGCTTATCCTCACCAGGTAGATCATCTCAGAGATACTTGCACGTGTCGTTGACATGTCTCAACATGAACCAGATCAAGTTTATTGTTTTAATAAGCACTTGTAGATATATTTTATGTAGTAAGTATTTGCAAACTATATTCATGTAACACTGTATAACTTCAATAGGTTATAAGACAAAACTGTGTCATATTTTGGAAGTAAATCATGCATTACTCATTGTAATTTACCCAAATTTTCCTATCAGAAATTTCGCTGAAAAGATGATCGCGCAAAATTATTTAAAAAGCTTACCCCTAACAAGTTATACATTGTTGGAAAGGTCTGACTTTGAGGATTTCAAATATTGCATGTCTTTGTTGTAGGTGGAAATTTTGTTTCCATGGTAACCTTTTTCTGGAAGTACTTTTTTCCATCCGTTTTCGACATATTTGGCTCTGTAACTCCTTATGACTTCCCATATCCCTTTTCTGATAGTATTTTTGGATTCCTCAGACAATTCTTCAGAATATGTATTACTTTTATAGGTATAAGATGTCAAATGTAAGAAGAATATTTGAATTGAATAAAAATGGTACAATTCCTTGGAAAACTTGGGTTGTAACAGAAAAGGGCCCACCTCATAACGCATGGCCACATACCCTGTACATATAAAGTACAGTACATTTATTAGTAGAATGCAGACACTCTATTCAAAGGAATATGCAAAGAGATAGAAAGAGAGAGAGAGAGAGAGAGAGAGAGAGAGAGAGAGGGAGAGAAATTCTAATCCTTCTATTTTACAATGTTTATTCTTATCACCTTGAAGACATGTCATTGGTTCGAGAGCCAAAAGGTTTTTAGCTAAAATGGTGGCATTAACATCCATCTGACTATCAGCATTATAAAAAAAACACGATGATTTGGACAGAAAATAAGGGAAGCCCGACAAACAGATCACCACTTAACAGCAAACACGTCAGACAAGTCTCGTTGACGTAAACTCAAAGACACACATTGATGCCACTATTCCTCTAGATTTCAACAACAGACAAAAAAATAGCAGAGTGATGAAAGTGGGAGAAAAAAAGGTGGGAAAATGCATAATTTATGAACAAGAAGGAAAGAGAGCCAGCACTTAGTGGAAGGGCTTACGAGAGAGAAGAGAAGAGGGGGGGGGCACTTTGGGGGATGAAGAGAGATGGGTAAAGAAGTGTCTAGAAGGTGAGATGACAAACAACCCAATTGAAGTAAATGGCCAAAGGAGGAAAGTAAAAAAATAATAAATAACAATAGGGATTGCCAAAAAAAAAAAGACATGGATATTTAAAAAAAAGGGTCAGCACAAAAATGCCAGAATTGCTTTATAAATCTGTGCTTTAACCCAGGAATCAAAATGCAGTTCAAATTTTATAGTCTGCATAATTCTAATTTTTGTTGCTCTTCAGTTCGAAAAAAAATTAGCATCCAGTACAACCTGAGCCAAAATAAATTCAAAATAATTTTTACAGTAAGATTTTCTTTTATCACCGCTGATCGTTTCACAAACAAAACATTACTATCAACAAATAATCTAAAAGTACTAATTTTTTTCTTGTCTTACTGAATTTCATTAAGAAAATTAGCTGCATTTGAGCTTACCTTCCTGCCAACATAGACAGGTATTCCGATGATGATTGCTGGGACGGCTATTCCAGCAATCAGGGCTATCCCCACTGGAGCTCCTACAAGAGTGCCTAGCTGCCATAGGATTTTCTTCTTACGACTCCATGGTTTCTTCCCCCAGAATGTACATCCAGAGGGGCTGTGTTTAAATGAGAGAAGAGCAGAAGTCATTGTGAGAAATGAAGCAAATTGTAGGTCTTCTTAATATATACATGTAGAATCTTGGATGGGGATGGGGCAATGGTGTCATGTAGAATTTAAAAAAAAATCATAGATCTTAATATAAACATGTCAAAAAACACAGGTAGGTACATTATTATTGTGGGGAAAAATTCTGATTTGATAAAAATCATTCGTAAATTTATAAACACACCATGTACACACAGTAGCCCACTTCATAATGAGGAAGTACCTGCCCTCAAATTCCCTAAAATAAGGAAAAGAAAGAAGATGTAAACTAACATGTTTCTTTGAAATGTTATTGTTTCCCATTTAAAAAATGTTTCTATCACTGACGTTAAACCCAATAAAGTATCATCTTGCACCATATAAATGACACACCTGTATGTATTATCAAACTTCAACCTTGACAAAACTACAAAAGATAAGGAACCAGAATGACAAACCGTACTTGAAAATGCAAATCATTCTCATCTTAATACACTCTTGTAATCCCATACGATCAAAGTGCAATAAAATCACTATGATTCACACATCTTTCAACATTGCAGTCATATCAATGATGATACATCAGTTTAACAAAGAGATATTAAGTTTGACTAAATGTAAATGTGCAATATGAACTTACAAGCATACACATCATTATTTGAGCATTCAGAAAACTATCTACTAAAGCAGGCATATTGGTTCCATGAGAATATTTAAAAAAAAACATGCTGACTTACAAACACACTGGCAGTCCATACGGATCACTGACTCAATTGTACTAATCTACTATCTACTATGAAATTTTTGATTTTTCAACAACACAACATCCAGACACCTTAACATAAATCTTATGATTAGGGTTTAGGAGTGGAGTTAGTGTCAGATTTAGGGTTAGGGTTTATAGGATTAGGATTCTAGTTTGGGTGTCAGGAGGTTGTGTTATATAAAAACCTATTTTCATAGCTACTGATACAATATCACATCTTGTGAACTCATTTTGTGATATGGATAAATGCAAAACGTATGTAGGACATGTACACAGCCAAAATATCCCTGGTACTTGCAATGAAGTTGCTTTCCACGATTTCTAAACTATTTGTAAGAATGCAAGTTTCATGATGCGACCATATTTGCTTGTTGGACTAGTGCATACTTCAATACTATTGACCTTTTTGAAGCAAAGCAAATATATACATGGTGTACAGTTCTACAGTGTTTGCATTCTAAGGTCTGTATTCCATTCTGCCCAGTCATACAGTGTAGGTTTCAATGAAAGAGAAATATCAAGCTATAAATAGCAGTTTGCATTCATAGAACTATACTTCACTATCTCAACACACCCAAATTCTTTAGTTCCAACTAAACCCCTCAACACTCTCAAAGTGGTCTAGATTTTTAAAAAAAATTAAAAACCCTTATATTTCCCTTCTATTCAAGTTTTATTTTATAATAACAACATTTCTAGGTATTAGAGAATTGGTAAAAAATGGGGAAAAGAAAAAAAGGAACTTCAAAATGATTCTATTTCTTTATTTTATTTAATGCGCATATTGATCTAGAGATTGAAAAGGAGTTGAAAGAATAAAAAAAAAAGAGGATGACATACTGACTTACTGGAATTCACATGTATTTGATGTGAAAAGCAGTAAGAAAGTTTGTGAAAAGTGAATGTAGGCACAAGAGAAGGGGTAAAATGAGACCGACACAGAAGAGAGAGTCGAAATAACAGCAATTGGGAGAGAAAACTACAAAGAGAAGTTGAACAGACACAGAGAGGGGGAAGGAAGAGAGCAAGAGAGAGAGAGAGAGAGAGTGAGAAAAAACACAGAAAAAGAAGAGTTGAGGAAAATAAGGGAAACCAAGGCTGAAATATGTAAGCACAATTTCTTTGATACAGAGATTAAAAAAAAGCTTTCAGCTACATGTATAACATTCCAACATTTGTACATGTAGGTCTACATGTAATACATGTAGAATATCAGACTTCACCATCTTTTCGAAATTGTATCGGCTACTAGTACTATAGCCAGTACAAAATGACAACTTTTAAAGATAGGAATCATAACACATGTCCTTGTCAAAGTAATCCTTGATATCCTCTTGCATTTGTTTCACTAATGCCATCATTCTGTATCTTTAATTCTTTTTATTTTCAGATAAAGAAGCTTTGTAACCTGTTTTCTGAGTACACGACTCATGTATGTAAACACTCTCTGAATGCACATCAATTCCAAATTCCTACATGTATACCTCCAGGCTGCATGACTTTCTAGTCAGAGGCAGTACAGTAATACAAGTACCCAGACAAAATTTGGATCATGGTAAAAAATTAAACAAAAACAAAAACAGATGATGAATCAATGCTCATCAGATGTTGTTTTTCTTGTCATGTATGATGGTACAAACAAAGAAGTCCCCTAATGATGCTAGATCCCACATTATTTGGATAAGAAAAGCCTTATAATACCCTGGCTTCCATATAAACCTTTCAATCTCTCAAATGTACAAAGTCAATGATCCAGGAAATGGAAATACATTATGAATGAGAATTTAATGTGTCATGATGCCTTTTTTTATAAAAAGCAAACAGACATTTATAAACCACTCCTGCAAAATTCATGAGCAATGTCTGTGCCACTTTTTTGTTCCCATAAACTTGCCCTTTGATCATTTGCTTATTTTTATACTTCTTTTGCACTTTATCAAATAAAAAATTTAATTGCAACGAGTACCAAACCTTTGTTGATAATCTGTAACTAAAAGCAAATATTATTCAAACTTTATTACAATTGCCCAAGCATATATGTACATTGTAGCCGAGTGATCAAAGTCAATGGCTATAGACATTGAAACCAGTTCTAAACCAGATTTACAAAGGTACATAAATTTATTACACATGTATAAAAGTACACTTCCTCTTTGACATTTCAATTCATTTTTGATACCAACAAAAATCTATCACAAAGCATATTTTCCTTCTGTAAAACTTATAATACAAATTGTACACATAGGAAGAATTTCATGGAACAATTGTCCCAAGGAGAAAGAAAATCTGTTATTTCAAATGTACATGTACAATGAAAAAGTATTATAAGCATCTTTGCAATACTGTATGTACATGAACATGTATGCACTGCAGTCCAAATACAGTATTATTGCAACTGTTTTAGTAACAGCTGAGAAGAAGATACATATCATTCCAAACTATACTACAAGGCTGACACTCAGTGGCCTATCTTGGGAAGCTCCTGCTATAATAAACCAGTGTCTTTCCTGGACCAATTGGTATAAAGCATTAGCAGGGTGACCTGGATTAGTTTGCCTCTAGAAAGCTCCTACATGAGCAGATGGGAAGTCATGTTAATCAACACAAATTACAATTTTTTTTTGGTTTAAATAAAATTGATTGGCCCTTACATACAGTACGTACAAAATGTATACATCGTATGATAACACAAATGAATCTATTTATACAAATTTAGCTTCCTCACCGGTCACAATTTCAAAGGAAAGTACAATGGTTTGAAAAGCACTACCACATGTAAACAATAGTACACAATGTTTTAGATTTATAAGGTTAGATCCACGCCCTTCTCTATTCTTTGGCAACGACACTAATATGTATACAGTTACCACACTGAACCCAGGTGTAGAAAGCACAATTTATGATTGTACTTGAGCACCTTGTAACGCTGGGACATGAAAGCTTCTTTGAAAGTGTACAACAATTAACCAGATCAGCATTGTAAAACTCAACAACTCTCATATTAAAGAGGATAAAAAAATTACTTGAAAATGAATTCTTACCTGAGATAATGAAGATCAGATATTTCCTTCATACACAACCAACAGAACTCAGCACCACAGACAGCACAGGTCATGTGATTACAGGACCCATCATCCAGTTTGATGATTAACGCTGTACAACGAGGGCACTGTTTAATCTGATCCTCTGCAGCAGGAGAAAGTTTCAATTTAACATTATTTCAAGTGAGGAAATTACGCAAGGAATAATGCAGACTGAGAGCTCTCTGTTTCATAAAGAATTAATACGTGCAGGAATAAGGTTTTAAAGCTTTTTTTGCACATTTTTACGCATGAATTATCAAAGAATCGTTTATGATGCCCTTACAGAGCCTGTGTGCTGCAAGTTCCATCCAGCCTTAGGGCCGGGAGAAGGGGTGACCATAACATTTTCGTACAAAATCATGCAAATGTACAAAACCTTGTAGAGGCACACATGAGAGAGTTTTAAAAATTCTAACAAAATCTTGGATGGATTTCCCTCTAAATATTAGAAAGCAGTGCATAACATTGCACTACGATCAGATTGTTAGCAAAATAAATCTTCCGTCATTTTCCGAAAAATAAAGATTATTGTGTACTTACGTGATGATGATCCTTGACTGTAACTAAGTGATGTTTTTCTAATAATTCCCAGTCGCTGCTGCCTAGCGGCATCGCATGTTTGGTTAGGATGCCAAAGTTGCTTGCAGTGGTAGCAGAAACTTGTTCCGCAACCCTGGCGCTGACACGACAACTGAGGGCAGTTCGCGCATCCAGTGGCTAGTACAGCAAACCTGCAAGGGAAGGTTATAATTAAATTTAAAATTACATACAGATGTACATGACATGGAGTGATGTACTGTAAGGAAAAGTATGCAGATCATATGCCTTTAAAAAAATGAAATGGAAAAATGTAGTAAAAGCATAATAAACCTAAAATTTGCCATGCAAGCAGACCTATGGAGCCACAAAGTAAAGAGCATGGGTTTCACATTGTCTGTCAGCGATGGACTTTCTATGTTAATTCTTCTAAAATATTTTTAAATCACAAAGGAAATGGAGGTATTGCCAATTACATGTTTGTGCAGCAATTTCTTAGCTAATGCCAAATGATCAGGGTCAAAATTTTAAAATGAAAATGAAACTGACGTTATACATGTAGTCGCCATATCAATTCATTACATGTATTTAACAATGATTTTTACGATGATCTGGTATTTTATGTATAGTGTACATGAGTACATGTAGGTATGTACAAAGTAAATGAGAGAAAATATAAAGAAAAAGAAATTGAAACTACACATAGACTGGCCCAATGTTGATGATACATAAAAAGTTGCATTCCTCCATGTTTAAAATGTACGACTTCCAAATCCCTCCAATTGTCTTTCCAATTGCTCACATGAACCAATATCAATTGCCTGTAATGTTGCCCTACTTGTAGTAGTTTTGTTTAGGGGGACCCTTATCGAGATAATCACTTACCCACAGTCTGGCGCCGGACACCATCGACAGTCTGGGTCCATCATAAGAAGTCTGCGTAACGTGAACTCCTCATACTTATTCATAAGAGCACTGTCTTGTAAAACAAGTTTAATGTCATTCGGATGGAGAGGCTCTGCGCATTCAGGACATGCAATGTTCACCCGACTCTCTGTGATCTCAATCTTCAGGTACTGTCGTAGGCACTCCCGACAAGATCGGTGGTCGCAGGTAATGATCTCCGGAAACTGTTCCTTGGGTCGTTCCATTAGGCACAGGGGGCACTCCATGGTGCCAGGCCCCTTCTTGGAGGTGCTGTTGATGTAAGCTGCGGCACTGCGAGAACGTCCAACCTGTCGTATGCTCCGTGGTGTGCCCAGCCCGCTGTGGTCCGAGTCCGTGCTGCTCTTGCGTGGTTTGGATCGCCCAGACCAGAAGCGGAAGAAGCTACCACCTTGCTTCCGGTGTTTGGAGACTGTGGAGTCAATACTGTTGGCTTGAGAGCCTCCAGATTGGACTGACCGAGTGTCCATATCTGCTGATTTCATTGTGAGTTGCATGAGTCTTACCCTAACAAGGTTTATTTCTAAAGCAAGTCAAACTAATGTTATTAACAGTTTATTTCCATTCCAGAAAAGAAAACTTTCCAACTCCAATATACTCCAAAGAACGCCTTCCTCAACCACTACACACTATCACCTGATCACAGATGTCACATGATCACATTCTCTTCCCATCCTTGTTCAAAATGGATGACTTAGTGAACTATCAGCAATTCAAAATGGTAGCCGGTTGCATCACATCTTCTCTTCCACCATTCACCTCCAGAAGAGCTCAGATAAATGGCTCTGATATGACTAAAAGGGTACACTCCAACGGTCTGAAAAGGAAGATACAACACTCAATTGCTGATGTCTTCTCCAAAATAGCCTTGGAGCAGTGAGATGATTATCTTCATTTATTCAGGTGAAACACATTCTTCTTGAAGCTTCTTTCCAAAAGTGGCCTGTATAAAGGACAAAGAAATATGAAATAGATTATTCAATTAGGAAAACAGCCCAAATAAGATGCTCTATAGATACATTTTCCAAGCAACTCATAATGGTGTTCCAGGAAAAAAGATATTGTCCACAAAGCAGGTTTCAATTGCATACAGGTTAAATCATTTTTCTTTTCTTTTTTAAACTCTTGCCCACTCAACCATCTGTTTCGGATTAAACAGCCACTTCAAAGGCGGGATTGGTCCCGGAACAAACCTAAGGGACAACTTTATTTTCTTTCATTTATCATGAACATCCAGTGGTGGATCCAGGCAGGAGCTTAGGGGATCCCCCTATCAATAATTTGACACACACTCATCGACTGTACATATTTTGGTGGCTACGGCCCCTATAAATTTCCTGCATCCCCCTATTTTCAAGTCCTTGATCTGCCTCTGAACATCAATGATTTAACATTTCTTGATAAATCATAAAAGGCACATCCGGGTATCATAAAAGTAAAAGGTTGCGATATTAGACTACTTGGGAAAATTTATTGAGGGCATCATATAACAAATTTTCTGATGTTTTCAATAAACAGCCATGATGTGGAAATTTACATGACAACCAAAGTATGAAATTCATAAAAAAAATTCAACACATACAACAATGTCTCAGTATTAAAAGTGCCTACACGTAGTCATCATATGAGTGAATTTGGTTGGCAATTTGAATGCTGTATCAGAAATGTGTAACAAGAAAGTAGCGAGGGCAAATATATTAAATAATAGCCATGAGCTCTAATGCAATAGACCACATACAGGTGTTTTCATTTCCAACTATTACCGTTTTATAATGACTTTTTTTGCCCCCTGATACAGAGGTAATTAGGCATTACAGTTTCAAGCTGCTTAGTAAAGTATGTATCGAGGACATACTAGTAAGTACTGTGCATGTTCAAGGAGTTAAAATATGGTTACAGCCCAGTAGACCGCCGGGCCTATAGAACGCAAGGCAAATTTAGGGTCAAGATCATTCTAGGACAACTACCCCCTAGACAATAACCCACGGACAACTACCCCTTTCCAAAATTCTACCTCCTAACCTTACACCTAACCCTAACCCTGTTTCTGGGGCCAGTTGTTCTTAGGGGGGGGGGGG
>CALNVZ010002974.1:27825040-27849062 GCA_940671915.1 Paracentrotus lividus | reverse complement strand
TATCATTTTTCATGTTTGTGCTTGTCGCGCAAATGTAACGGCACCACCTATATGGGGGCCCAGTTTAAAACACATGGCCACATGTACATGATCATACATGTACGTACAGGTGTATGCGTGAACAAAGTTTCATGGTGATGTAATCATATATTCATAATTGCAATGATGTAATCATGTAGCCTATATACATTGTACATTGGAGCATTCAAAATTAATTAGTCCTCTGTAATCCATGGGGAGGGGAAGAAGTTACATTGTACCTAACAAAAACATGGGCTGGTTTACCCCCAATATGTCAAAATCAGAATTTATGTCCAACCATGACCATGACCCTAAGTTAAGGATACAAGGTCTTTGAAGCCTAGTTGATTAAGTTCAACTACATGTACATGAACATACATTCAGATACATAATGTATAATTGCATAACCATTACAGATCAACTCATTAGAAATCTTTATCTTTATATATTTTGTTGGGGAGAGCTCTAGGGGAGTTTCTAAGTACATGTATTGGACACGTGAAGTCACAGGTTAACTCTAAAAAATACATAAAAAATACATAATACAAAAAAACTATTATCAAACTATTTTGTTTTATCATATTAGAGACAGTGTGACACGTACAACAAGTACATGTACCTGCTGGCTTGATAGTGTAGTGATGTCAATGACCATGAAAGATTAATGCTTGCCAACTACATGTATGCTAGCCTATCTGATATGCGCCGGGCTAGTGGGCAAGTTACTGGTCGCGCGAAGGAGACTGACTGACGGGCGAGGGCGAAGCCCGAGGATCGGTCAGGCGAGGGCGTTAGCCCGAGCGCCTATCAATCATGGTAAAGTCATCATTATGCATAATGGTTTATCGTATGCGTGACGTCGTGTCTTTAGCATCATTCATGAGGCCTATTATGACGATAACGCTTATTTATCAACCAATTCTATTATCATTGTGCAAAGCCTGTGTTTTGGTCGAGGTTCATTCATCACTGGGTAGCATTTAGAAAGTCGAGATTTACTAAATATTTTTGTGTTCCTAATTTTTTAATTTCCTGATGTATTAAAGTTTTTTTGTGAACATAAATAATCCTTGTGTCAAACCATTTTTTTTGGAGCTAGTACGTGGATTGGAACATGCTTATTTGTTGTTTCTCTAACATGTCGTACCCGCTTCGGAAAGTAGTTCGAGTAAGCACTAGCCATGCATGTAGCAAAATACTGCGTGGAGTATAGATCTGAGGGGTCTTCCCTGAGACAGCTAGCTGCGAAGCTTCGGGCGCATTCAGCTTCGCTCGTCGAGAACGAATTCGAAGGAAGTCAAAAGAACATGCATGGATAATAGCCTGATGATTACTCTTTCAGAATCCAGTAGGCAAACTCACAAAACATCCTCTCCACTAAGTACCGAATATATTGCAGAAGCCTGCCAGATCCTTAAAATCATCTATTTTGAGCCTTTGAGCTGCATATTTCAAACTTCAAACTATATTTGGAAATTCTCGCAAACGCATTTTCTTCGATTCGAATTTTGAGCGAGAGTGAGATCAATTGATATTCATTGATACGTCATGTTTCAATCCCATCGCTTATTGGTCGTGGTTCGCAATCAGGTATAAATATTCATATCAAAGCGTAGCTGGGTTTTCGTAGATTTTCTACGAACGAAACAAGGTATAAAAGAAAATTCATATTTTCGTCTTCACCAGTGATGATAGGCGCTCGGGCTGACGCCCTCGCCCGTCAGTAGTTTGCCCACTAGCCCGACGCATATCGGATAGGCTACATGTATGCCAATTATTTTCCCCCTAGCTTTCAAGTGTCAATTAAGTTCAATCAAAAAACATTTACATGTCTGCAGTAATTAAAATTCTGTATACCTGTACATACACTAATAAGGGTTCATTCATTATAAAACAGATTTCAATTAAACAATAAATGTATGTGGGGTTAGAAAAAAACAAAATAATAATAATTTGGCCATGTGTCAACAAATTCGATTTTGTTTATTTTTGTTTATTGGGGGGGGGGGGGGGGGTTAATTAGAAAATATGCTTTCAGAGCAAGGCACTTTGATATATATAGGTATTACATTGTAGCTGCGAGAGGGATAAATACATGTATTAAAATGCAAAACTACATGTATAGGCCTAGGCCAAATTTGTTTTTTCCCGTTTCTGCCTGGGAGAGATGTTGAGAAAGGAAATCACAAGAAAATGCATTCAGGAATCAATCAATGAGCGATTTAAGATTTTTTGCTGTCTGCTGAAGAATGTAACACCAGTCAATATAGCATAAATTTGCAGAGTGTAGATACATGTATACATGTTCATTCAATGAACTTTGTACATGTATATCTCTCTAATTTACTCTATGTATGGGAAAAGATGTAGATCTTTGATGAATTTGATTTGATGAATAAAATTGTTCTTCTAAACAATGTCCATAAAATAGGAAAACCAGAACATTATTATTAAAGTAAATGTAGAATATTTATTATACATGCGTATTTGTGGTATTACATGTAGGTATAATGCAGAATGATCTACATGTACATGTAGATCTATAGATTCTAGGGCAAAGCTAAACATACATATGCAGTCTGTCACTGTGTACATGTATAGGCATATATTTACAGATGAAACTTACGTTTATGTGTGAAGTATTCCGAATTGTATATATATCCCTGTTGAGAATGGGCTTGTAAAAATATGAAGTTACACAATATCAATCGTTGCCTTGCTGTACAATTCCTCCTGCACTATTGTCCAATGGTATAGAAATGACGTTGTTATATACACAGCACCATACCATTCAATGAATTACCCAGAATCTCTGACCAAAGAACAAGCACTGAAACACAGACAACATGTCCACTGAAGCAAGAAGGATCAACTTTTAATCAATTAACTATTGACATCCAGGATCTTCTAGAAAATTACACAAAACAACTACTGAAAACAAGTCTTTTTGTTGCTTTTTTAAAAGGTAACCACAGAGATACACAGTTGACCGCCCTACCCCCACACAACGCAGGGAAAGAGAGCGTAGAACTTTACAATATGTCACACAGATAGGCTTTCCATGGAAGATCTGAATACGGCAATGACGCACACACTACACTATATGCAGTATCAGATTAACTAGGTGACGTTAGTCTTTACCTATCCAGACCCTAATAAGGGCTGTGATGGCCGTCAGTGCAGTCTTTCATAGTCTATATGTACTTAGACTGTACTGACCAATTAACATAATTACAACCAGTCTTCAAAATAAAATATATTTTGTTGGTTTCAGTATCCGAGTCAAAATAAATAAAATTAAAACCTAAAACGAATTTGTTTTCATCAATCATGGAAGGAAGACTATCTGTCACAGTGAGGGGGTTGTCATGAAGAAAAAATGCAGTGGAGTATTATATGATTCATTCAATATCACATACATGTACATACACACACCATACACAAACAGATAACATATGACACACTTGGAATGACCACGTAATATTAATGTACCCGGTAGACAATTCCAGAAGAAACGAGTCATGTTACATTTCCTACATATATTCTAAGTAAATTCAAACCCCCACAATATTATTTAACCATTTGAAATATTGTCTACATAAATGCAAGTCATCACCAGGAAGTGGAAATTACAAATTTATATTAAAAAAAACTCCTATATTTTTCAATGAAGCCAACAAACATATCAATTTCACAACATTAGAGAGGAGAGGCCAAAATCTAAGAAATTGACAGGAAGCACAAAAAGTCTCTGAAAACATACAGTGTAGGCCTTCATGAATGCCAGCAAAAACGTTAATATTTCTGATAAACACAATCTGCCAGTTACCCTCGAGTGTCACAATGTTTGGGCTAGTACTGGAGGTACATTGTTTGATGAGTTGACCATGAGTTATAAAACACAAACACAAACTTTATGTATAATTGGTCTTGGCCTGATTAGTCACTAATCATGCAGGTTGTACATTATAAGGTAAACCTTAGATACATGTACAGCAATGCTAGTTATAAGGTAGGTATAAGATAAAGCATGTAAGGGAGTAAAACATACTTTTTAATCTCAATTTAGTCTTTAAAAAAATCAAAGATCTGTGAACAAAGTTCGATTGCATCACTTTACTGTAAGAAAGATGGAATTTGACCTATAGATTGGATCCATTATATTGATGTACCTTGTACCAATCAATGCACTCATCACAGGTTCCAGAAATTTTCCCATGGGGTTTAAAAGTGTCAAAGATGTATTTTAAGGGGGGAAAAAAACTCATTAAAAATCAATGTGTAGAATGAGCCAACATGAATTCATGCCTTTGCGACAACTAAATAATAATGTTATGTTTTAATGTTTGTGAAGGGTATACACATATTGATTTTATATAATTTTTTTTATTTCAAACTATTACCTCATCTTTCATACATGTACATGTGTGCATTCTTTGCATTCCCCAACCGGCCAATAGCAAAGATATTATGAGAAGATCCGTGTTTGATAATGTACCACCTTGGAGAGATGTACATGTAGTTCTAATTCAAATTTTGTGAAATTATGTAGGGCCTACTTTCACTAAATGATGAGTAATATTTCCTACATGTATACATTGGTTAAATGGTAAAAGTCTGTGCCTGTGTTTATTTTGATAGGAAAAGACCTTAAAGGACAAATTTGGAAAATATTGTCCACAACGGAAGTCCACTTCCCTATCAGTGTTGATACAGACCCAAGCTCAAGCTAACGCCATATCCATGTACCGGTACACAATTTTGAGGTCACCATACTTTCCTTAGAAACCAGAGCCAAAATACTTGCATGTCAAATATATAATTCAGGGATTAAGCGTTTGCTTTAATGCTCATTGTCAGCTCTACAAACCTACAAACTGGCTCTACAAAGTAAATGGACCCTGTTCTAATCCCAGTCGCATCTTTAGATGATGATGCTAAACTTTGACTCCAGATGTATTTTATACAAAAACACTGTATGTCCACACCTAAATTTGTCTAAATTTTGCTGTATGTACAGCAAAAAATAAAAATTAATATAAATAAATAGTAAAATGAGTGTTTACCTTTTAATAATCAGTTCCTGAGTCTTCATGCATGGAATCAATTGATCTATAGTAAATAATAAAATGAAAAAGAAAAGAAACAAATTAATTCTATTGCATATTTACTAATATAAAGGATCTGCACATGTATGAACAGTCAGAAAAAAAGTGTTCGTAATATGGCTAAAATTCTGCAGGCATTGAATCTTTATTAAATTTCTTTGCTGGCAAGTTTAGTGTCTTCTTTTTATTTGCACACATATTTGTGAGCGGTGTATTAATTTTTTTCTGAGAGGGGCGAGAGTTCTTTTTGGATTTGCAACCAGAAGGGGAACAGAATTTGACAAAGTTTACTGAAGAAAAATAAACAGTGTATTTTTTTCTCCAGACTACATTATACATGGAAATTAGAGTGTGTTCAATGTCCAATTTCAAATTTATACGCCAACATGAATCATGATACAAAACGCAATTACAAAACGCTGATATAAAGAAAAACAAAGAGGGTGTTCATTGTCCCCCATCCCCGGTCATAAAAATAAACGTGTTTCAAATCTCAATTTAAATTTATACGCCGAAAATTTAAACGCCGAAAAAGATGCGTTTACAAACACAATCAGCTTCAATTTTACGACCTTGAGCATCGCGATTGCAACGAAATGCGACATTGAACAGGATTAAGTTTTCAAACGTGTTTAAATGTGCTCTCGCAATGGAAGCTTCCGGTGCAATTGAAAAAAGGAGAAGATATTTGTTTTTTGAGAGTGGGGAATTTAAAGACGATCGACGTATAAACACGTTTAAATTTTGGACACTGTGTTTGAGTTTTGTGATTGCGTTTTGTATCATGATTCATGTTGGCATATAAATTTGAAACTGGACATTGAACACACTCTTAATGTCACAAATGTACTAGTTTGTAGGCAATTTGTCCAGCTTGGGCAAGAAATAAAACAAACACCATGTCTGCAAACTCTTTTACTTTACACGCAGTTCAGGACTTCTCTTGATATTGACAACAATTTGAAACTTGTACATTGTATATATGATGCATTGCTAAGATTAATTTTTCAATTTTCATGGGTCATTTTGCATGAAAATGTATTCTTAGAATGTTGATGTCGGTTGTATGTTTTCTCTCAGAATCATGCAGATAAATGTACATCAACACTCTTTCATGTACCATGTATATACCACAAAGCCAAAGAAGTAATTTAAATCTTGACTTGAGGCCTTAGACACTGACCTTTCAGAGAGTCGATGCCAGAGGGGGCAAATAAGAATGGGCAGTGGTTGCAAGTTCATTTAATTGAACAGAGACAGTACACCATCAGACCAAACTTTGAAAATAGCAATAGACAAAGAACACGAAGGGCCCAGTTGCATAAAGGAGGTATTATAGTAACTTTGATGTCAATGGTAACTACCATGGCAGGGTTCCCAGCATTTCAAGAAAACAAAATTCCCTGAGTTTTCCCTGATTTTTCCCTAATGAAATCTAAAAATTCCCTGATAATTATTCAAACATATTTCCAGCTTTGTGTGTTTTCTTCGTTGTCGCTGTGAACTATTTGCAGTTTAAAACACTAGTCTTACTGCCTTTGAACTTTGGGTTTTTGGGCCAATCAAAATTCCCTGACTTTTCCCTGCTTTTTAAGCATTATTATCAAATTCCCTGACTTCCCTGACTGGAAAAAAGTAAAATAATTTCCCCTGATTTCCCTGATGGGCTGGGAACCCAGCATAGAAAATGCAGTATTCCATGAAAGTTGATGGCAAAGTTACTAGGCCTACATGTAATAGTAACTATTTATGCAACGAGGCCCCAAAGTCAACTGAAGCATGAATTTGGTACCCCATCAGCTCGAGTTCAGTCTAGTTTTTTGTGACCTTGGGAGCACAGTCCTCATAAGGCGCTGCTGCACTAGCTCGAGCTAAAAAATAGCGCGCTAATTGGTGGATCGGGGAAAAAACCTGAAAAAAGAAACCGGTCCTGCACTAGCTCAAGCTATTTCAAAGTTTCGCATTAGCGACCTGACGTGACCTTGAACAAACAAGCCCGATTTGTATTGCGCAACTGGTAACTACCGCTAGCCATATACGCACAGGTGCACGATTTCGCATTTAGCTCGAGCTAGTGCAGCATCGCGAAAAATAGCGCGCTATTTCGTACCAAAACCGCAAACCAGCTCGAGTTTTTTTGAAAAAACCTAAGATGACTCGGGCTGAGATTTTAGCCAAATTAGCTCGCTATTTGACCGCAAAGCCAGATCAGCTTCGTTCGGGCTAGTTCATCAGATCACAAATAGCGCGCTATTTAAAATAGCTCGAGCTAGTGCAGCAGCGCCTATAGTTTCTATACCAAATGTAATTGCAAATAAGCTTGGGGCTGCAGTTAACAAGCTAATAAAACTAAACCACAAAATTCCCCAACATTTTGCGAGTAAACTTTGGTCACAGATGATGTGGGCTGACGTTTCACACAATTTAGCATGTTATTTGAGAGAGAAATCCTCGTCCTTGGTTTGGCTTTAATAATTATAAATATTATCTCAAAACTTCAGTCTGATGATGGGTCTCCTACATAGAGAACGGGTAACAGATCATTTCAATTTTCTTTGATCATCAAACGGAACTTCCGCCCACTCATTGCATCTCATTTTTACAAAAAAAACACAAAGGTCAAAATGGGTTAAAAAAAAGGGTCAACGAGTACCCATTTCCTCCTTTTTCGAAAACGCTGTCACTCCCCAATCTCTTTAAAGGATGATTTACCCCTTTCCACCCTTTTATGTTTTAGAGTCTGAGGGTACATTAGTAGTTAATGGGTATAAACACTAAATGTTAAAGCATTCATGTAGATACAGTAAGACTCACTCCTCCACTGGGCCCTATACAATGTACATGTACATGTACCTTCTCAAAAAATTATTTAAAGATCCTTCAAAAGACAACTGACAACATATGCACAAAATCTGAAGAAGAAGAAGAAAAAAATGGTCTGTGAGTAAACCTAAGGCACTGTAAGCATTTGAATTACCCAGTTAATAGGGAGGCATGTTCATTTCACAATCAAATTATGCTTTATGGCCTTGCTTCATTTCCGTTAGATTCAGCCCCCTGGCCCAAACATGACCGATTTTCAACCATGTTCACACTAACTTCATAACCCAGCCACAGTCATTACCATTATCACCTCTTCATTTCCGTTAGATTCAGCCCCCTGGCCCAAACATGACCGACTTTCAACCATGTTCACACTAACTTCATAACCCAGCCACAGTCATCACCATTATCACTTCGTCTATATGAGAATACCACAATATTGTTGTTGAATACCACCATTTTAAAAAAGAGCATTTTATCAAAACAGATTTTTTTTTTTTTTTAAACCAGTGTGTGGGAGTAGTGTAGGCCTATACATGTACAATGTAGGCCTACATTGTACATGTATATTCATAAATGCAGCAAACCATGCCTGTCCTGCCATTTGCTCTCAATACTTTTTGCAACTTAATTTTTTTAACCCCTTTGCGTATACATGTTTCACATTGATTTGTTGCACAGAAGTATACTGTTTGTTAATCCTCCAGCCCAATCATTATTAAAGAGAATTTTAACTAAATAAATATTATGATACATGTACATGTACATGTACACGTACATGTTATGTACATCAATGTATCTAAATTAGACTGTGGAATACATGTGTACATGTAGCTATACTGGGGAGCTCATGCCTGTACACATATGGTTCAAAATTTAAACACCTCTTTATAAATACGCATCCTGTGTGCCTTTGTACCTCACATGTACATGTACATGTACTAGGTCAGTACATAGAATTTAGAAACCTTAATAATGTCTAAACCTGAAAATCAATGGCAGCCCCAGCAACAGTATTGATTTTCTGCTACCTTGCAAGTTCTTTGGCACATTCAGTGGCATTGGATGATTGTAGGATGGGGGCGGGGGTGGGAAGGGGCTACTGGACAGTATTATGTGCTCCTTTTGAACACTTTACAAGGACATACATGTACATGTACATTATGTACAGTACACTATCCACCCACTACATCTTTGAAAATCATCTCTAGTATTCAAGTAAATAGGAAAATGCAAACAACTATTAGCATGCTTATTAAACGGCACAAGAACTGGGTTATTCAATGGAGTTGGTGCCAACCAAATAACCTTTTTGTGGTCTATGGCGTTAGAAAATTTCTATTAACACATAATATTATCATATCTTTTTTCTGTTTTTTTTTTAAATAAATATTACAGTGTATGTTGATTTTTAATTTAATTTCTAAGAATGATAAAGGTAAAAAAATTCAATTGAAAATTAACAATAATTTTTTAAAGACAAATTAACTTTAAATCTCATGAATTAAAGAAATAAAAGGGCAAGGGGCAGATTTGGCCCCTACAAAAGTACATGTACATGTACTTTGCCCATTAAAAAAAAATTGGTCCAGTGTTTCCGCTCATAAAGATCTCATCCCCTTATCCTACATGTAAATGTGGTCTTACATGTATGACATTTTTGCCTACAGTGTACTGTACAAGCCAATATTTCCGCGTACAGATATTTTCGCGATTTTTGACCAGTTGGGGAAATTCGCGGGAGCAAAATTTCGCCATTTTGGTGATGATTTCATTACCATAAATAGCCTTGTAATGAAGTGGAAATTTTCGCGATGACTGACTCGCGAAATTCGCGAAAATAAAGTCACCGCGAAAATAACCACTTATACAGTATTAGTGTGCCCCGTTATCCTGAATGGATAACTTTAAAAATGGATTTTTGAAATCCTTCAGAATTTACAGTTACTAATTGAACATGACAGGATTGCAATTTCTAACTACATCCTTCACATACTACATGTAAAATCAATAATATTTTACAAACATGTGCACACATTTAGGATTTCACTAATATACATGTACATTTGTACATGTACATGTAACAGTAAAAATGAACTGCATACATACAAGTCCACATACATGTATGACCCAAAGAAGTGATGATTGGGTAGAGTACAAAACGAAGTTGACATAAAGTGCCCAAAATGCATGTATGTACATTACATGTCCAGTGAGAATGAAAAATTGTCAAGGTGGATGAAAACTGCCTCCAGTTTCATTTAATCTATCACTGCTCGATGCTCTGTATCAGAGCATGGACCCTATTTTAATATAGGGTCCATGCTCAGAGAGACCCAAGAGACAATTAGCTAATGATTGAATGGAGTTTCTTGTTGCAGTATCATTATTTATTCTTCCCATATTGTCTTCTATTCATGTGTGCACTAACTTAAATTTTTCATTTGTAATTATGAATTGTAAGCATTACAGCTGGTCGCTTCTATAGCGAACCATAAAAATTAAATTCTAATTTTATTATTTACGATATGGAAATATACATTTGCCTACCATTGCTATTTGACCTCAAATCGCATAAATCGGAAATTGCACCGAAATTTTTGCCCTATCATTATTGCTATTTACCCCCCACCCCATGAATGGCGCCCTCCATTGGCGAGGATGCGGCGCGCGCGATCTAATACTCATCCTCTAACTCTCTCGCCCCAGAAACTTCCGTATGTTTGCAAAGGATAGGGGACGGAGGGAGGGAATGTAGGCAATGTATATTTCCATATCGAAATAATAAAATTAGAATTTAATTTTTATGATTTACTTCAATAGAAATATACATTTGCTACCATTGCTACGACCAGCACCGACAAAGTCGGGAGGGCAACCATGACGGTTATGAAACTATGGAGGATGCCGCGCTTTGAGAAGGTGCGGTGGAGAAACAACCCTCACTAGCGGCGACATCTCTCAGGTAAAAGGAGGTAAAAGAATTTGCAGAACGCCAAAAGGCCGCTTTGCAGATGTCTCACACCGACCCCTGTAAATAGGGCCCAAGAGGAGCTATGCTCCTGGTCTGATGGGCCTTGGAGTAGATCCCTCTTAAGGGCCCTCACTCCGCAGCCTTGATAGCGATACTATACGAGGGATAACTATCTCTAGAAACCTTTATGGGGTCTCACGGGCAGTAACAACAACTGTGAAGATTTACGAAGATTCTCCGTTCTCTTGATATACCACTGTGAGGGCCCTAACGGGGCACCAAACCTGTCCTCTCTGATAGCGAGATCCGTCAGAGGCGAATGAAGATCTCGATGAAGACCGAGGCTGTTTGGTTCTTAGCGATGAGTATGTAACAGGATAGGCGACCCCATGTCTCTCCCAACGAATATGACCTGGTGATATTTGAGAGAGCATGTAGCGAACTCCTCCTTTGTCCGGAAGAGATCGCTAAGAGAAAGCTTGTCTTGATGGCAGATTCAGCAGAGAAATCGAGTTCAAAGGCTCGAACGGAGGCTGACAAAGCCTCCAAAAACCTTGGAAGACTCCAGGCTGGAGTCAAGGGTTTAAAAATAGGGCGTTTTAAGAAAAAGGCCCTATAGCAACGCCGAGAGTTGGGAGGGGGAGATCATATCCAACGCCAGTATGAAATGGCCGCAATACGCCGAACGGTATCCACGAATCGTCGAAATATGACCTACTACCCTTATCGAACAGAAGAATAAGGAAGTCGGCAATGAGAGGCAAAGGAGCCTCTCTGGGGACACCCCCAGCGGTTCGCACCAGGCAAAGAAAGCCGTCCAAGGCGCGAATTGTAAACCAATCCTAGTCGACATTCGTCTACTCTCACTAGCAGCTCAGCTGTCTGTCCGAAAAGCCTTCATCCTACCTGCTGGCCGATAGAGGCAAGCAGTGAGATGAGGAGGATGGATCTCACATGAAGAGCTCCCGACAAAGGTTGAGAGACCAAGTCCAAGAGTCCGGAAGGGCAACAGGTTCCGCCACCACTAAACAGGGGCAACAGATCTCTTGGAACCAGGCTCGAGCGGCCAGTGGGGAGCGATCAAGACCACTGTTGCCGTTCCTCTCTGACTTTCTGAGAACCATAGGTATCAGCTTGAATGGTGGAAAGGCGTATCGCCTTCCACCCCTTCCAATGAAGAGAGAACGCGTCCAGCACGAAAGCCGAAGTTACTCCCTGACTCGGGAGCAAAACCAGAGGAAGTCTGTTGTTCAGAAGAGGATGCAACAGATCTATTTCCAGGCTCCCGAATCTCTGAATTCTTTAACTCGAAGACATGAGGGGACAACATCCATTCCGATTGGCAGTGAACCGACCTCGGAGTAGAAAATCCGCTATGAGATTGTCTCCCCGGGATGTGGGATGCCACAGGATGATCCCTCCCGATTGCAACATTCCAAAGGAGGAACGCTACTCTGTTCACTACTCCAAAGAGTGTGTCCCTCCTTGTTTGTTGATGTAAGGCCTTCACAGAGGTGTGTCCGTGAGAATCACACTGAACGGCCCACCAACAGGTCGCCTTGGAAACGTTGGGAACAAACTGAACTGACAAAAGTTCCAAGAACGTTGATGTGAGGCAGTGGCCTCGAAGGGCCCAAGATAGGAAACCATCCGACCTTGACAATGGCCCCCCAACTTGAGTGACGCGTCCGTGGTCACTGTAATTGAGGAAGAGGGTCTTGAATCTCTTTCCCTGAAGAAGGAAGGTACGGTCGTCCAAGGAGAGAGAAGCTTCTTGATCTCCATCGGCAAAAGAATCCCAGACCAGAAGAGGAGCTGAGATTCGGCCTGAAACTTCAGGAGATGTAGCTGAGAAGGTCTCATAAGAGACGACAATTCGGCAAGATGTCCACCAGACTGGCTTAAAAGACCCAGCCATCTCAACCAAACCTGGGCTCGAACCTCCGCATGCTCAGGGAGGGACCCGGCAAGATTGACCAGAGTCTCTACCCTCTCGAGACTCGCGACCAGTTGATTCTTGAGATCCAACTGGGCGCCCAAGTAAATCGAGTTCGGGAGGGAATGAATTCCGATTTTGACAGTTGATCATGAATCCCAAACTCTCGGTTGTTTCCACTAACAGCGAAAGATGGTGAGAAAGCAGAACCTCCGAATTGCGCGAGAAACCGAATCGTCTAAGTAGGCAAAGATCCGAAGCGCCCTTGCCCCTGAGGAACGACATCAACGCTGAGACCACCCTGGTGAAAACTCTGGGAGCTGGGCGCAGTCCGAAAGGAAGAGCTTTGACGAAAAGTCTCCTTTCCTACGGCAAATTCCCAAAAGATCCCTCGACGAGGGGTCTATTGGGACGTGGAAATAGGCATCGCTCAGGTCGAGGGAGCACCGGCAAAATCGTCCTGACCGAGAGCCAGAAGAATAGAGGCTAGATGGTCTCCTGAAGGGCGACTTTGCGATGTGCCTGTTGATTCCTCTTCATGTTTAGGATCATCCTGAGCGATCCTGAACGCTTGGGGATTACAAAACGGGGGAAGAGACACAGGCGGTCGTGATCTCGTCACACCGTGGTCGACAACGCGTCCTTTTCCAGAGGTGAGGTAACTTCCGAAACGATATGCTCCTGAAAAAGGATCGACTGTGGTGGTGATCGATTCGGATAACCCCTCTTGGAAGAGGTTCTTCTAGATCTATCGCGAAGACCGTTCTTGATCACGGAGAGGAGCGGAAAACGTCGTCCGTGATTGACTTCCACAGCTGGAAGAAACTTTCGAAGTCGACCACACTACGGATCTCCAAGCGAACTCGGGAAGTCATCTGGAATAATGCTTCCCGCCCTGCCGAAAGGGCATGACTCTTCGCGACGCCTCGGGAAGAGCCCCTACCACTTCCACGTCCTTCTGACGGGGAGTCTGGTCTTGAAAACGACACCTGTGATCATAAAATCATGAGAAGAGTCGGCTACTCTACGACTCCTGAGGAGGAGCTGCCGGGTCGGCCTGGCAGGAACGGAAGTCTTCTTGTCCTTCTTCTTTCTTGCCCTCCTGAAAGAGGAGCTTTGGAAGAAGCCAGATATTAGCGGAACTAGAAGATGATGGAGTCTGACGAACATCTCTAATTGTTGTATGAGAGTTCCTTGGCCTTCTTACGTGAATCCACTTCTTTCTGTAAGAATGTCTGCCAAGTTGTTCCACAAAGAAAGGGGGAACACGTCAATCTCCTTGACCATATCCGGAATGAGGGATTGTTTGATATGAAGAGTCTCAAAACATGAACTCTACGGGCATTATCCACCAAGGTGGATGCAGCGCAATCTGCAAGAGAACAAGAGAGAAGAAACCTCTCTAAGAGCCAAAAGAATCTCGGCCTGGTCCGGCGGAGAAATGTCCAACTCCTGGGAGCCAGCCAAGAGTTCCAAGAGCATGTCATTTAAGACAGATAAACGAAGACCGCCTGTGATAGCAAACGAAACGTCAGCATTCACCTTTGTCGGATTTCAACAAAGAATTCTTCCCGGTCTCGAGCATTATCAGCCAACTTCAGACCTCCGGGGAGATGGGACTTAGGTTTAAAAGACCATCGTCTCCTTCCACAAAGATACCCGATACTTGTTTTCGAATATCTAGTGAGGCTTTCTTCGGTCGAGATGAATACAGACAAATTCCTCTTTATGAATGTCTGTACTCGGAGGCTGAAAAGATGAAACAGCTTTCGACCTTCCGCAAGAAACCTTTACGTCCTCCGAAGTTTCAGGGGTCACTCCGACATCTGGAACGTATATTATGAAACAAACGTCACTCGCTTCGCTAAAGGAAGCTCTACAACGGCTTCAGGTTCATCGTCGTCGGATGAAATATCCGCCGAAAGATCAACCTGGGAGGGATCCCGCATGACATTCCTATCCGAATTGCGGGACAAGAGAAGTCGGATGAGATTCAAACAAAGAGAACGTGAGAACAGCCACCGAAACAATCTCATCCTCTGATGAGGAGCATCCAGTTCCTCAACCGGAGGGTGTGACCTACCCATGGAGGTGAGTCGGGAGTGGTGACGTACCGCTGCCTCGTAACGCTCAACCCACTCTCGAACCTCCGGAGGTACACACAAACTATCCGGATTGGTATCCGGTAGTTGATGCGCACCGTTAAGGAGTGGCCAAACTCTGGGGAACAGGGTTCCCAACGAGAACCGGATCCGGGTTCGGCAAAGAACGACGTTCTCCGAACCAAAGTGCCCGCCTGTAAAGGGCCGCTGTTCCGCGCAGGAACCGGATCGGGATCCGAAAATGTAAGTCTACGACGCTTCGCTACGGAAGGGCCCGCACCAAATGCGGTACCGATCCGAGAGAAACCGAATTGGAAGACGAAGTGGGAATACGATTTGTCTCCAAAAAAGAAGCGTCTGCCTGTAACGGACCCTGGTTTCGAAAGAAACCGGCAAGGGATCCGAAACAGGGACACGTCTCACGGACGTAGTATCCGACCAGAAGGGGACGCACTCCGAGATGAAAACGGAGCGAGGCGGACCCCCGCCACCAAAGGTGCGCGGCCGGATATAGACGGGGACACCCCGCTCTGCCGGATACCCGCCGACGAGTAACAGAGCGAAAGCTCTGGGCGTGTCATCCGGGTTAGTGAGTACCGACAGGCGGCCTACTATCCGAGGATATAGGACCGTCTCGAACGGTACTCACTCCCAAAAACCGGTACGGAAAACGACTCGCGATCCGATTTACCTCAGTTAAGGTACGCGCCGATATCCGGTCCGGACAAACTCGATATTAGAAACCGAGCTCGATCCGGTTATGCCAGGCGAAGCCCGAGGCACAATGGGATTCGGCACGGAGTGAGAGAATGAACCCGGCCTTCAGCACAGTACTGAATTAACCAGAGAACCGGCCACCGGTTGTGAAACCGATGTAGTAACCGTTTTAGATCTCCCGTTGATCGAACGTGGCAAAGGACTATCGGATCCGGCGGCGAGGGCCGTAATCGTCATCGTCTCGTGACGCCGCCAGTCCCGTTGGTATCATAACGGTCCGTACTCTGAGGGACCGACGAATTCCGAGCAGCTAGGCTTTGTCCCCGGTGTTCGACCCAATAATACTCACCGAAGTTCGAGGTGGTGAAGAAGGCGGAAGGACAGCGTCCAACGCCTCCTCGACGACAAGCCTCTCACCCCCGCAAGGGGGGACTTCTCCGAAGAAAACCGCTTGCTCGCTAATTTCTTCACCCGCTCCCTTTTATATGAAGCAGGCGCGAGAAGAAAATTAGACATGATGAATCTGAAAAATAAGAAAGAGAGAAAAGTGTTAATACACAAAAGGGGGTAAATAGGCGGGTCTATCAAGAAGCGGAGCACAAACAAGCTGTGCACGCAACACACACAACACTCAAACGTAAACTACGACACGTATTACATACACACAGTAAGGAACGTACGAAAGTCTACGGGAGAGAGAGCGAAGAAAAGTAAACGATCACCAGAGATAAAACTATCAAAATCTCGGCAAAACCAAAAAACTAGACCCCAAAATAAAGCTCAGAATACTCAATATGATTATCCTGAGAAGTTAAACCTCGCAAAAAACCGCAAAGTAGTCCCAAAGGGAGAAAAACACGCTATTTTTGGCGCAGGCAAAATGTACGACTTTATTCGACGAGAGATTAGAGGATGAGTATTAGATCGCGCGGGCCGCATCCTCGCCAATGGAGGGCGCCATTCATGGGGGTGGGGGGTAAATAGGCAATATGATAGGGCAAAAATTTCGGTGCAATTTTCGATTTATGGCGATTTGAGGTGAAATAGCAATGGTAGGCAAATGTATATTTCTATTGAAGTAAATCACATTACATGTAGCATGCATATTCTACCGGGTAAACCCAATTTTAACATCTAGGTTTGGGCAAAGCATGTAGATGAAATGCCTTGCTCAAGCTGGCCAAAGCTAGCACTGAGTAGTAAAATCTCCCTAATCGTTACAAGACTATTTGAAGATCTCACAGCTCGTGTGACAGAGGGGGAACGTTCACTTTAAACACGTTTAAGTTGGACAGGGTGTCAGGCAAGGTGGGCTTCTATCCTCCCTTCTCTAACTAGCATGTTGTTCAAAATGTCAACCTTTAATCAAAATTGTGAAAAAATAAAGTTAGGTAATCGCAGATAAAAAATTTGTTTTAAAGCTCTCACAGTCGCAACTGATGCCTTAATAAAATAATCTATGTCAATCCTGTATGTCAAGTAAAATAGCACCATCTGTACAAAGCATTTTTCAATATCGCATGAGATTATTTCAGGGCCATATCATGACCGTGTATTAAATATCGCTCATACAAAGGTCGAGGCCCGTGACAGGCTCAAACAAAAGACAGAAGCGAATGCTGACTGCTTCTTGTGATAAATCTTGGACTTGATTTAAAGGTAGTGTCAGCCTTTTGCAGGCAAAATATTAAATTTCTAGTTTTTGAGAGGATATAGTAGTATACCAATGACTATATCTTCCCACAATATGATTAAGCTCAATTGTGTATGTTTGTCATTATATTGCGATTATCAAAATTCATTCCTATTTTTTTGGAACCATGAAAAATATACCGTACGGTGCGAACCGCTGACCGTTAGCGCAGAGAATAATGCACGCTGATGCGCCGTGTGTATATTGCTGTGTGTTTTCCGTGCTGCACGCGCTGTAATATCAACGATGTTGATGGAGAGCTGGTCAAGATTGGTAGTCAGATTTTCGTTTCATATTACTGATCTAGGCAACCTATGACAGTAAGATTGAATAGACAGTATAGGTTGATCATATTCTAAAGTTATGCCAAGTTGCATTAGTTTTCGAAATTTGTGAAAAAGATGACACTACATGTACCTTTAAGTCAAGCTTTTTGGAAAACTGGAGGAGGTATTCATACAGATGTCGAGATGATTAATTTTTGGGGCAGGGCCAGAGGAGGGTAAAATAATACCGAGCTGACTTTTGAAGCATCATTTTTATAGAAACTAAGACTTCAACAACGTTTATACTAATGTTTTTTTTTTTTTTCTGTCTACACAAACAGCTAGGGTAAGGCTAAAGCGAAAGCTGAGGTATGGCTAGGGAATACAGGCTCACCCACACAACACCTACATGTACAAGTACCATTGAGGAGTGCAATTCGAGCCTGTTCTATGGCGATGCCGACTTTTGGAATGGGCCAAATTGATTTGCAACGACTCTTAATTGCTGCACGCTGGATCAAATTGATGGCGTTATAACCAGTAGACATGGACAGCCTGAACAAGAGTGATGAGTTTTTCTCCTATCATTTTTTAAAGAACCTTTTCATCCATTTCAACTGAGATCAGGCATGATCATTCCTGCATATTTTTTTTTTTTTATTGCAGGAACTAGGGGGGCCCAGGAAAATGAAGAAAAAAAAAGGGTCACAAAAAGATCCACCAAATTTGCAGGATTTTGCTTACGAGTGGTTTGGCAAGGTTGGCAGTTCTTCTTGGTCTCATTGTGAAGTAACGCTGTGTGCTGCTACCATGAATTTGGTATGAGAATGACATGTACATTTGTAACTTCCAGGTATTAATTGGTCGCAGCGAATTTTTTCATGTCGCCACACGTATTAGGCAATACTCCTTAATTTAACACCCCTGACATGAGGCCGGCACTGGCTACTATCCGTTCATACTAAGATCGTTTAGGCAGGGCGTACACATTATCATTATGATTTTTTTTTTTCTGTTACACTTCCCTCCTTGCGTTGTTCAGTCTTTACAATCAAAACCTATAGGAAAACAGTACAACTAATACTTCATCGCTCAACCGATTACCGGGCCAAAAATATCTCCTCTTTCTATCGGCGATACAATTTTGTTTGTAATTTAATATTTTGATAGGCTTTTAGAGTAAATTTTTTTGGATCTTCTGGCAGGTGGATCATCAAATAAACGAGGTAGATATCATATTAGAGCCTATTTCCCTGTTCAGTGAATGAATACCGGGGGTCTTATCTAATCAAAATTTTTCAAAAGGACTCTTTATTCATATCAGAGTCATCTCTATGACTTTCCTTTATTATGTTATTTTTCTAACCACATTTTGATGACTTAATTAGACTGATGATTACAAAAATAAGCTTTTTTTTTTTTAATCGCCGTGCTGACAAAACGAAAACTTCCATTGACCTCTGTAAATTCAGTGACCCCAGGCCCAACAGGTCCACCAGAAGTCTGTCTCGCTTTACTTTTGAACAGAGCGTACCGGGTACATGGAAGGTCTACTCCACATGTAACTATACACAGCCCCGTCGCCTTCGGCGACGGGGCTGTACTTTAACCACCCCTATTTACAGCGTAACTTTCAGTGATGATGAGCGCAAAGTGAATTATACTGGTCAATTTAATCAATCTAATGTTAAAATATCTATTTTAAACATCTATGATGTTTCACGCGTAACAACGACTAAAAATGAAAGTATATAAGAGCTTTTTGACTTACCAAAATGAATTTTCCGTTGGTCTTGTTTCTTCTAAAATTTTCGGTGCCATCGCTGCCATCTTTCGATGACGTCATTCGATTCCTGACCTCCGTCCCATAATTCTGTGCGAAGAATTAATTGAACAGCGCACGCACGGAGACGTGAAGTTGGAGCAGACGACGTTCCACTTCCGGATGACCTAACCTTGCAACTGAAATTAGAAATTACGTGGTGGATGTCTCTGTTTTCCAGTATTTTTCATCATATTTAGTTTATTACTTCAAGTGAAATATTTGCAGATGTCACCAATTCGAGGAAGGACCTTCACAGTCTGGATTCAATGTGAGTATGAATTATCTTGACCCCGAAATTTGTGATAATTTTTTTTTTTTCTCTAGAAAAAAAAAAAATTCGCTAGAAACGCGTACTGACTCGTCAGTTCCCGTCGCTTCGCGACGGGGGCTGGTCGGTTTACTCCACATGATAAATGCACACATGCTTGTTAATTTCAAGCATTTTTGGTTGACCCGGCACATCTTTTTGCCATATCTAGATTTAATTGCAATATATCTTGACAAAGACGAACACAGCACAGACAGTCACTCACACTCAAAGTTCTCTCATTTTCAAGGCAAGCCTAAATCATTTTTTGGACCAGTTTTTTCATAATTTGTCGTTCACTTCCTGCCACCACGAATTCGACCAGGTATCGTTACTGCTATATTAATTTTATGTGAGTATCAATATTGTTCATTAACATAGATTTACAATTTTTATTGTAATCAAGACCCACAGCTATTCATGTCAGTCCCCACTGATTGTGCGCTTCGCCTTCGCGACGGGGGCTGGTCGGCCTAGCCGTAGCCCCACTCATAATGTCATATTCACTGGCACTGCACTCATTCACTGCACAGTTTCGGCCTTGCTTTTATAGTTTGTGTTTAGAATTCAGGGTGCTTAATCTTACTCTTATGGATAAAAGTTACAGCACTTACCACGCAATCAAACATTACAAGTTGATATGTTTGCCTTTCTTGTTGATTTGGTCCCTCAAACTATCTGTACAAGCCCGCAATCTGCTTCAAAATCCGAATAGAGCTTCACAATCACAGTTGAAAATCCGAAAATCCCAGCAAAATGGAGTTTGTATCTAGCCTTGCATTCAGGTTATTTTTGTTTTAATATTTGGGGATTTTTTTTGGGGGGGGGGTAGGGGTGGGGGGGGGGGCTCAGTGATTTAGTGATATATCCAAGGGCACCCCACACTTGGTGCCCCAACCCCCACCGGCAGGCACTCTTGAAATTGTGAATACACTCTAAATTAAGATTTCAATGTGTAATATTATTTTTTTACTCTAAGGATATCCAGAATTATTTAATCTAAAATAAGATTTTTTTTAAATTATATCTCTTTGATTATAAATTGCAATGCTTTAGATTAAAAATAATCAATTACTCGATTAAAATCTATGTGTTTGATTGAAATATTCTAATCGATGACTAAAGAATAATAAAACATTCTCTTCTGTAATCAAAAATAGTAATTCGATTTAAAATAATTATCCAAATAGATTTGGAAAAATATTATTCTTAGTCTAGATTCTTTCTTTCTTTTTTTTTTCTTTTTTTTTAATCGAAGGAATTTAAAGTGTACTTGAAGTTCGCCTCCCCCCCCCCAAAAAAAAATGTATATATGTTCTTTCTTTTTTTTCAAAGCCACATTAGTTCATTTGGCGCCCATATATAGAAATCATCAAATTTACTGAAAAATTTATATGGTGTCCGACCTTTGGCAGAAGCCCTATTTGATCTGATGAAAAATTGGGCTAGTAGAGCTAAGCCTTTGGCCATGGGCATCATAAAACAGGGACAAAGTTTTTTTGCAGAGCCATGCCCGAGAGCAGAGGCGGTGGAACCGGGGGGGGGGGGTAGGGGGGCACTGTGCCTCCCCCCCCCCAACTTTTTCATCCACCCTAAAAGTGCCCCTTTTCTTTACTAAAAAAGTGCCCTTTTTATACTATAAAAACAACTTTTTAGACTTCTTGAATGTCCCATGAACTATTTATTTTAAAAAGGGACACTCTTGGGACTAAAAAGTTCCCTTTTCTTCACAATTTCTATTTGTAAACCGAAAATTTTCCACTCGGTCGCTTCGCGACCTTTGATTAATAATAATAATAATAAAAGGGAATGCCAAGCAGTATGCATGAGACCAATCATCCCCTGCTTCGGAACTATAGTCCGCCGGGGAGGGGGGGGGGGGGTGTTCGTTATTTTCGAAGGTTCGTTATTCCGAAAATAGAAAAAAAAGTTCGTTATTCCGAAAATAGAAAAAGGTTCGTTATTCCGAAAATAGAATAAGGTTCGTTATTCCGAAAATAGATAAAAGGTTCGCTATTCCGAAAATTGAGCTATTACTGACTGAACGTTTGGATGAAGAATGTTGAGGACTGTGTTTTGATCACCCATGAATAACCTCCAGATAAGGGTGTGTTTTTTTGGGGTTTTTTTTTGGGGGGGGTGGTGTCATTTTTTAACAGCATCTGCTGTTAAATTTTGATTTGCGGAGAATTTATTTCACAAAATTATCAACGGCGACTTCTACTGATAAAGAATTAGTTTCGCTTCTAAAATCGGGCCGTTTAACAATCCATAACTAAATAATTTATTCTGCAATTGTTTTCGTTCCGTCTTTATTTAATGAAGAATTTATCTTCCAACATTATCGACGGCGACTTCTTCCGTAAAGAATAAGTTTCGTTTCTAAAATTATCACGTTATCACTCAATAACTAAATAATTAATTCCGCAATTGTATCCGTTCCGTATTCCTTTATAAAATGAATTTTAAACAAACTTTATCAGCGAAACTTATTCTTTATCGGAAGAACTCGCTGCCGATACTTTTTTCGACATAACTTCTTCATGAAATAAAGACGGGGTGGATAAAATTGCGTAATCAATTATTCAGTTGCCCTTTCGATTTTCCCGGCTTCGCCGGCGCCACAGATTATTTCAGTTTCGGAATAACGAATCTTATCCTATTTTCGGAATATAACGAACCTTCGGAATAACGAACCTTATTCTATTTTCGGAATAACGAACTTAGTTTCTATTTTTCGGAATAACGAACCTTTTTTTATTTTCGGAATAACGAACCTTATTCTATTTTCGGAATAACAGACTTTATTCTTTTTTCGGAATAACGAACCTTATTATTTTTTCGGAATAACGAAATTTATTCTATTTTCGGAATAACGAACTTTATTCTATTTTCGGAATAACGAACCTTTTTCTATTTTCGGAATAACGAACCTTATTCTATTATCGGAATAACGAACCTTCGCATCACCCCCCCCCCCACCGCGCGGACTTCGACCCGCGGACTAACGGTCCCGCGACTATCGGACATCGGACCCGCAGACTATCGGACCCGCGACTAACGGACGCCGCGGACAATCGGACCCGCGGACTATCGGATGACCCCAGGCCTATGTAACGATGGAGGGGCCTCGTCCGGGCTACATCTCTTAAATGTATTTTTAATGCCCTTTCTAGTGAATTTTTTTTTTTTTAAATCTGTAAAATCATGTAAAACAAGTAAATCTATTTGCAATCGGTGTTTAATATTATCATGGGGGCAATTATGTCGCACTTTGTTTGAAGTGTGTTATAAAACTTTAAATGTTGCTTAAACTAAAAATTTACACTTCTCTTTTATAATTATGTACATGCGCTAAACGGGGGGGGGGCCGGGGGGGCTTTACGGGCCCGGGCACGGGTACTTCAAAGGGGCGCCAAATTGACCTTAGAGGGGCTCCAAATTGAGCAAAATGTTTACAACAAAAAAAACAAAAACAAAAACGAAATAAGGAGAAATATACATGATTTGAGCGGATTAAAATCTTAAACCTACCCCTACAGCTGATATGTGACCTTATGGTTCGCCGAAAGCCTTAAAAAAAATTAACACCTACCCCCTGTAGTTGTGCAGTCAGGGATGAGGGGTGCTTGGTGCCTGCAGCCCACAAAATCTTCATAGCAAAAATGGGTCCCCTTTTTCCTTTAACTAATTCAACCATTAGGGCACATTGGGACCATTCTTGGTCACGTGTGTGACCGAAATTATGCAAAATCTTGACTTTAATTGGCTATAACTCTAACAATTTTAAAAATATACTGATTTAATGTTTATATCATGCTAATATATGTTGTTGGCTATCATTTGTAAATATTTTTTGATATTTACAATATGCATGTTCAAGGTCAGAGGTCAAAAGAAGTGGGTCACGTGTGTGACTTCACAGAACAGCATGATTTTGAAAGTTCAATTTCATTTTGAAATTCCTGTGAGTTTTAAAATGATGAAATGTTCTTATTGCTGTGAGACATGCATGATGGACCTGTTAACTTAAAAATACCACTGGATAGGAGATATCTCTGAAATTTCTTTTTTTATCTATTATTTTATATCGTGATGTCGGGTCACGTGTGTGACATTTTGTGACCTATGGCAAATTGTACAGAAAAATGATATATTATTATATGCAATAAATGTACATTTTGAGCAATTACTATATGCCGCGTGTAAAAATTTTATAAACTCAACCTGTATAGTCATGGGGTGTTTTG
>CALNVZ010002974.1:27810054-27823137 GCA_940671915.1 Paracentrotus lividus | reverse complement strand
ATGATCTATATGAATGTGCAGCTTAAAAACAAAAAGGACAAACTTTATTTTTTCCCAAAAAGGTTCACTTTTCAAAGAATCGCCCATTGGTATAACGGGCACAATTAATTTCAATTTGTTTAGCTCAAAATTTTCCGCTCGCGCTTAGCTCTCGCATTACTTTAATAAAAGAACAGTTTTAAAAAACAAAAAAACCACGCAAATTAACAAAGATTCTGAACAGCATAAATTAAAATACAACTTTTCTACCCAGAAATTTTGCTCGTTATACAACTGATCAAAATGTGTCCCTGTCTTCAGAAAGAGTGCCCCTTTTCCACTGTGTCCCCCACTTTAAAATTCGTTCCGCCGGTTTTGGTCAAATTTAGGGAATATCTATCTAATCTATCTATCTATCTATCTCTTCTTCTTCTTCTACTTCTTCTTCTTCTTCCTCAGTCTTCTTTCGTTATATAAACCCCTAACAAAAAGTTTCGCAAATCGACTTTGGGCAATGATAACTTTCCATGTATGCTAGTTCTTATGCTTTAATTAGTTATTCCTGATATTCATACAATAAATTGGAAAGATAATTTATTCCCCTTTTTATTGATATCCTATTTGTAATGATTGTGTAATGCATAAATGCACAAAACATCAGAATATGGAGAAAAGTAAAAATTCAAATGTTGCAAAATGCATTTTTATTGATCATTATTTTGAATTCAGAATCCCGAATTTAGGCCGTCGTAACTTTTGGGGTATTTTCTAATTTTCATTGAATTTTATATCATTTTCAAACTCATGTATTCCACTTTTTGATGATACCTTAATTGTAACAATATTGTTGTTCTTGTATGCACTGATCACCGGAATCTTAGGACAAGTCAGAAGTCAAATGTTGCAAATTGAATGCCTATTGTGAGTGTTATTGTCTGTTGCGAGTTACTGAATTTGAGCAATGACAATGCATTTGGCAACTTTTCACTTTTTACTTCGTTATATATTCATGAATTATGTGCATTCAAACATGATGTTACCATTGCAAATAGGGTATCAATAAAAAGAAGTATAAATTAACTTTTCAATGCTATAAAAATTGATAGTGATAAAAACCCACATTAAATTGTATCAAGGTCCAAAGTTGTGTTACAGAACATTCAAACTGAACATCATCTCTCGCTTTGCCTTGCATTCAGGGGGTATTCAGGTGTTCTGTGGACCCAGGCATGACATCACCATGACAAATTAGGTATTGAATAAACAGAGAAATAACTGAACTTGACAATGGTTCAAATTCAATAAAAAATAATAAATTACTACAAATGTTATTAGGGTCTAAAATCGAGTTGCGGAACTTCAATGTAATCATTAAAAGTGCATTTTACAACATTTGACTTTTTACTTTTCTCCATATTCTGATATTCTGTGCATTGAAGCATGACACAATCTTTACAAATAGGATATCAATAAAAAGGTGAATAAATTATCTTTCCAATGTTACGAATATCAGGAATAACTAAAGCGCACATCAAAAGTTATCATGGCCCAAAGTCGATTTGCGGAACTTTTTGGGAGGGGTTTAGAAGCCCAATTCCCCTGAAATAATTTTTGTTTCTTCTCAGCCCCCCCCCCTCATCCTGCATGTATAATAACATCCGTAAAATTTGAGGAACTATAATTATGATTATAAAGGAATTGTAAGTACGGTGATGAGGTTTACGGTTCACCATGTGGTTAGTCCTAAAAAGGACTGTTTGAGAAAGTAGAAGAGGAAATGGAGAGTTACAGAAAGTAGAAAATTGATAGGCGAGATAGAAAGTAGAAAGTAGAATTGAAGGTAATTTTTCTTGATTTAGTCCTAAAAAAGGACTGTAAACCAGTTGAGAAGACGAGATGCGAGGAAGGCTTGAGTATAGTAGTAGAGAGTGCTCGACGTTTTGGACAGGTTGACTGTCCGTCTTCAGAAGCGAAGAGTGGCAATAGAGTAAGAAGAGTAAGAGGGGGGGGGGGAAAGGTAATATATTGGGCTCACTGGGTGTGATGATGATAGGCTTTATGATGGCCTACGGATTCAGTGCTTCAAATAAAGATTCTGAGTCTTTTTTAGTGGAAAAGCAAGATGTGAGTGCGTATGGGGGCCACGATACTCAAAAAGACCCGTTGCACTTCGCTCCAGAAAAATGCTCCAATTGGAAAAAAAAAAAAAAAAAAAAAAAAAAAAAAGATGGTGACCCCCATGCGCGTATTTTTTTTTTTTTTTTTTTTGGGGGGGGGGGGGCGGGGCCTGAGCCCACTAGGTAAGGCGCTCAAGGGGGCGCTGAATTGACCTGATGGGGACGCCAAAACCGACCTTAAAGGAAGGGGGGAAAATTAGGCCTACCCCTTAATTTAGGGGCATCGATCAAATTGATCAAAAAGTTTTTTGTTTGTTTGTTGGTTTTTTTTAAATGCTGGGCATATTCTGGGGAAGGGGGGGGGGCATGGGGCCTGGGCACCTGGGTAGGCCCTCAATGGGGCCCGAATTGACCTTATGGGCTGGCGCCAAACCGAACTTTAAGGAAGAGGGCGCCAAACTACCCCTTGATTTTTAGGTGCACCAAATTGATCAAAAAGTTATTAAAAAGGGACTGAGCAAAGAAGGAAGATACAGGCAGCAAACCATTAGAGGATGTTGAAGAGGATTTTGAAGAAAACTGAGCTGGAACTGGAAACCTGACTGCTGAGCCTACAGCATTTTTCTAGAATCTCGGGTAAATTAAGGTAAAGGTAAAATAATAAAACCTTTTCAAATGGCTGTTCAAGACTCTTGCGGAGTCTTGGAGAAAGGCTAAACTGACTTCACAAAATCTTCAGAATCATCGCAAAAACTGTGTTCATTTGGTCTACAATTATAATATACATCTATATTGTGGATAAGAAAGTGCATTATACCACTCAACGTTCGAGGATCAGCGGTAAGTTGGTTGTCTAGCTGTAAGATTTTGTATTAAATGGAAGCTGGAGTGGGTCCATCCACAAGATTAGATCTAACATTTACTTATTTTACAGTACAGTCCCATATATTCAATGATGTGTGTTGTAGGAGCGCCCAAGTCGGCGCAGCACAAATATTTTAACTCCACAAATATGCATGACGCTGGAATGATCACGTTTGCATATGAAAGACACTACCATTGTGCCTTCAAATGAAAAATACTCGCGATAAAATTTAGACTCGTCACTTATTTTTTTGGTAAGTCCTCATTTTTTGCTACGCCTACGTTTTATTTTAAATTCCATCCACGGATAGAATCTATATATATAGATATGCACCATTCGATTCGTTGAACCGAAGTTCATATTTATATCACTCTTCTTTATAGTCCACTGAAAAGTATTGTAACAGCGGCTTTATGTGTATGGTTTTGTGAAGTCGAGTCTTGCAGTTTTGGTAGACCGAAGGATTCAGTCGCTATTTTGGGATTGCATTGGTTAAACACTGAAAATCGTACACACGCTTAATATAGGGGAGTAGGCATCTTGCGTTGAGAATCCGAACAGTCCACAATAATTTCGCATTTTTACGCCCCTTTTTCCCCCGCGACGAGTATCCAAAAATTTATAAAAGAATTTTTAATATATGGATATTGCATTAAAAAAAAAAAAAATCATATATTACTTAGGGAATCTACAGCATCTTGTTTTAAAGACAACTAATTTTGACCAAACTTAATGAGAGACGTCTTCTTCCATCAATGTGCATCTGGCAGATCCCCCTACTGTGTTAGAAGGGGGGGGGGGGGGAGGGGGGGAGGCAATGGCACGTCACGAGTGGCTGCGCACTTTATATTCATAAATCATTAAATGCACAATTATGATTGATTTCAAGAACAAATCAGGAAATGAACATGAATTTTCAATTACCCTCAGCAATTCATTTTGAATCTATCTAAAAAAGATCAACGTTAGGCCTAGATCTGGATCTAACAAGATAGATTCTAACGTTAAATAGTCTCAAAGTAAGAATTTTCAGAAAGTTTATTTTTTTGCCCTTAAAATTTAACAATGATCGAATCATCGCCATCATTGACATATTGTAACTCAAAAAGACGGTGTGTGCATTTTTTTTTCTTGATTTGTTTTTCTCCACCCCTTGCCATTACCAAATCATAAGTCAGTAAAAGTTTAACCTAATCCTAAGTAACAATTAGAATCTAGGTATAAAACTAAAAGTTCATTTGCACTTAAAGGAAACCGAACCCCAAGGAAACATAAGTGGTTATTTTTGCGGTGACTTTATTTTCGCGAATTTCGCGAGTTGGTAATTGCAAAAATTTCCACTTCAGTACAAGGCTATTGATAGTAATGAAGTCATCACCAAAATCGCGAAATTTTGCTCTCGCGAATTTCCCCAACTAGGCCAAAATCGCGAAACTATCTGTACGCAAAAATATTGGGCTTATTCAGTATTTACTTTTATAGGAAAGACCATAATGAGAGGAGCAATTTAAAAAAAAATCGGTTATAAAATAAGAAAGTTATGGAAGTTTGAAAAGTTTCGTTGTAACTTCTATGGGTATCCTCAAATTGGCAACATCAGCTTTAAAAAATGCAGATTTTGTGAACAACTCTCCATTCGTTTTGTACACAAATTTTCAGATTCTCCCCATTTTCTTTCAAGATATATGTCTTATTTACTTCCGACAAGCTCAAAATATGTCATGGGAAAATATATTTCACAAAACATATGTGAAGATTAGAAGGAGGTAAGATATATTTTGAAAGATAATTGGGGAAATCTGAAATTTGTGTACAAAATGAATAGAGAGTTGTTCACAAAATCGGCTGTTTTGAAGCCGATGTTGCCAATTTGAGGATACCCATAGAAGTTACAACAAGACTTTTCAAACTTCCATAACTATCTTATTATATAACCAATTTTGATGAAACTTTTTTTAAATTGCTCCTCTCATTATGCTCTTTCCTATAAAAGTAATTATTTCCTTGGGGTTTGGTTTCCTATAACAAAGTTAAAATGACATAATTTTCTACTAGTATTGTACCCTTTCTTCTATTACTATTAGTACTTTTTTATTTTTGAATATTTTTCTTCTTTTTCTTTTTCTTTTTTTTTCTACTAACAGTGTTTTCATCTTGTACTACCACAGGATCTACAGTGGAAACTCGTTCTTTCTCTTCTTCTGATAAGTACAGTCCACCATCTGGTGTATTTGCGTACTGGTTATAACGAGAGCTGACATAAAAAGGTTCCTGATATACTGAGGTAATTTTGCTGGTCCCAGCTCATTGTATTTTTTTTTTGTTGCTTTATCCTGATATAAAGAGATTCCTGATATAACGAGGCACTTTGTATGGTCCCTTGTTATATCGAGTTTCCACTGTATTAGTACTATTAAACTTCTAATACTACATCACTTCAACTGTGTTCTTCTACTTCTATAAGACGTACTTCTTCAAGTTCTTCAATGTCTATTGCTACTACCACATCAACTAATTCTACTTATTCCTCTGGTACAATATTTTGTAGGTCTATTTCCTCTACCTCAAAACAAGTTCTTATTTCAATTGCATTCGCAGGAAGCCTGTAGTGGAGAAGTACAGAGACACAATGTAGCATGGGTGTGAGGCGGCTAATCTGTTTCAGAAGACGAAGATTGTCAAGATACCTGTGTGTACTTGTCTTCTTGGCTGTCGTCTATTTCATCTTCCAAGGGACATCACTGACGGCGCTCACTAACGATGATGCGCACCAGGCTAGGAAAGTTCAGGAAAACTCTAAAATAGGTAATGAGCAATGCTCATAATGGTTTATATCTTCTTGGTATGACACCAGTTAGTCCAATTCTCTCAATGTCTAATTCCACATGGCCCAAACCCATTTGGTCTACTAACAATTTGGTCTAATTTCTCCTTTGTATAATACATATATTTGGTCTAATTATAAATTTGTCTTATAACCAAATTGTCTAATTGCATTTTCGTCTTATTCCCAAATGAAAATTTCCTCTATTACTATTTTTTAATTCAAAGGTAATTAACCAAGTGGACATTAGACAGACTGGTTGTAGATAAAATGGAATTAGACCATGTGGGATGAGACCAAAGAGACATTAGTAAAAAAAAAAAAAAAAAAAAAAAAAAGGGGGGGGGTGTAGGTCAAATGGCACTTATCCTCATAATTGCTTGTTACCATGATTTAGTGGAAACAATTTAGCAGTACATAAGCAACCATAGATTTTTTTTTGCAAACTCAAACTCCTGATAAAATAATTAGAAATGTTAAAAATCAAGACTTTTAAGAGAAGTTATAAAATTGGTTATTGTAATGAGCAACTTTATTGTCACACACAAACCTACAAGCTTTCATTTACACATAAAGTACATGTTAATTCCTATACATATTTCCTTGCTTAGTTTCTCGGTCACATAATTTGTACAGAAATATTTATTTGCAGTTAGGAATATCCAGTGGAAGACTTGTGAGATTCCATTAATATTTTTCTTTCTACATTACCAGATCTCAAATATAATTTTTTTTAAAGTTAGCCATAAAGGTATAATAGATTTTTCTTTCTTTTTTATTTTAAATGCAAAAAATGAACTGCTGAAACTGCTTATCCAATAAAGGAGATCTAGTTGACTAAAATTAAGACAGTCAAAATGAGCCTGAGCTTTGGAGTCTAACAGAATCTTTGTCAGAGACAAACTGACACAAATATGTAGTGAACAAATTTAGATGTAGAGAAGAAAAGTAAAAGCTACAGGAGAAGCCTAGAGAAAGAGAACAAAAGGGGTGATGTAAGAAGTGTGGAGGAGGGCAGCCAATCAAAAAGCAGGGAGGTAGGTGACATCAAAAACAAACTGGAACAAAAGCTCTGGATAAAAACAGCTAATAGACCTGTGCACTATAGACCTACGTGTAAATGTTGAGGGAAAATCTCAAATGAAATAGAAGCTAAAAAGTTGCAAAGATTTTTGTAAAATGTATTATTTTCTACTTAAGGAGGAGATACCATCAAAACCCAACCTAAGAAATCACCCACAATCCTTGGAGTTAGATCAGATGACTTGTTACACTACGTGCCAGATGAAGATGGACTGTTCCATTGTGTTGACGGGTCAGACAAGTTGCCCATGATGGCTGTGAATGATGAGTACTGTGACTGTATGTCAGATGGATCGGATGAGCCTGGTACAGATGCCTGCCCAAATGGAAGGTGAACGTTTGATAAAAGAGAAAGAATGCTGACAATTCTAAGGAATAAGTGTGATATACAGGCTCAAAATAATTAATAAAGTCGTTACAATTCACTTTGTTCTGAAGCTAAGAGATTCCAAGCTTACCAATGATATCTTATATCACTTCAAGATGTAGCTTATGAAAATATAGGTTGTAAGTTGAAGAGATGTCAATGATATCCTAATGCAGATATCCTGCTTTTCCTGCCATTTGCATAGCTGTTCTATTTGTGACTTATTGATGGCTTTGAGGCGGTGGTCACATATGCATGTATTAGAAAAAGTTTCAGCAACAATGAATGAAGAAAAATATCTAAAACTTAAAATCACTAATGATAAATGGATATACTCCCATTGACGATGTGACCATGTGTGATGTCATCGTCATACAAGAACAACTTTTACAAAATCATCTCATTCTTCAGTAGGGTGACATACATGTTCATGTATCTTCTTCTTCAAGTGTCAACATTTTGTGACCTCCACTTAATTTATACTTAACTGTACAGCACTTTGATCTGTTACTAACTTGAAATGTGTTAGAAAAACAATTGTAATTATTATCACCATTAATCATCTATTATCACTATTTGCCAAGCTTTGTTTCTGTCGTTCTGTTCAGGTTTTACTGTGAGCAAACCAACACATTCCTACCATCTGGCAAGGTGAATGATGGGATATGTGACTGCTGTGATGGAAGTGACGAGTGGAAGATTGGCCTGGGGTCTTTTAAGGTCAAAGGTCAGTGCATGCAGCCAAATACCAATTACTATCCGTTACAAAAAGTTGCTCATGACATGTACAGAGATGCCAACCGTTACGGAATAATTATAACATTAGAAATTAGAACGCGAATAACGCAGATAGTTAAAAACAGCTGAAACAAATTTTGTGTTAACAAGAAAAAGAAAATTATTGTTTTTAACACATTCCTAGACTTGAATGACCTAGCAAAATGTTATTATTCATACTTTCTCTAGTGAGAAGTCATTTGTCTTAGCTTTTCTATTTACGTTATTCGCGTTCTAATTTCTAATGTTATAATTATTCCGTAACGGTTGGCATCTCTGCATGTAATGTTGCATTACATGTACACCTCTATACAAACAGAAAAGTGGAAGAGCAGGAAGGACTAAAATAACTATATGTTTTGAACTTGCCACCCCAAAGGCTCTGCTGTTTTGTTACGCTTTTCCAAATTTGTTCTGTTTAACATGATATTTTAAATACACACATGTAGAGTCTTTTCATGATATTGGTGTCATTTGAAAGCTAAATAGGATACACTTTGATCGTGATAGTGCATACCGGTATGTTCTCTATTATTATCCAATCTCTGATTTGACCCATATGTCAAGAACTAGAAAAGTGTGATTCATGTATTGATATGTTATCGAATAATTCTTCAGGCTGTTAGCAATTATTCTGATCAAAATAATTATCTGATTCTTTGCTAGGCTTTCCTCTGAGTGATGTGATTCAGCATGCACCATGTCTAGACACATGCAGTAAGCTAGCAGACAAGGAGAGAGAGGACCAGAGAATACGTAGTATAGGGTTACGTCTCAAGCAACAGTACATAGCCAGGGCACAGGGTCATATAAAAAATGGGGTATGTGGTATTTCGCCTTTATATGCCTTCTTCAATATAGACATATTGGCCTGTATTTATAAAGGTGTTCTAAGTTAAAGTCCCTGACCGGACCGAAAAATGAAATAATACAACAAGTCTAAATTTAAGCGTTTTTATTGTCCATCTAGAAAGTATTTCATTAAAAAGATGATCGAACCTCAATTAACCTGGCCACTTTTCCCAAATACTTTAAAAAAATGACCCCTTAATTAATGGCGCGGGTGATGACGTCAAAGGATGTTATTTAACGAAATGCTATAGCCACCTGGTAGCCAGGCACGATTGAATGTGCCCTTTCATTTCATAACAATAGAATTCTAGCACACATGAGGTCTATTGTTCTGACATAGCAAAACAAACATGTTTTCTAAAGGCGAAACCAATAATGCCTGGCCGCCGGAAGGATGTAGCATTCCATTAACATCCTTTGACATCATCACCCGCACCATTAAATAAGGGGTAATTTTTTTAGTATTTGGGAGGGATGGCCTGGTTGTGGTTCGATCATCTTTTTTTTAATACTGTTATGAAAATTTAATCTTATTTTTGTGTATTTATGTTATATACACCTACTTAGCTTACTTACTTTCAATTGATGTAAGGTTGTATTTACTCCATCCAGGGTCTTTAAGCCAAAGCTTGAATCTGTGGTTTAAATAAGACTAGCAAAAATGCAACAAAATCCCAAAAATTAAATTAGATGTTCGATATATCAGAACATTTGGTACTGAAACTATTGAAAATGGCCTGGGAATAATAGTACAAAAGTTTTCCAAACCATTAAAGTACGGTTCCAGAATCCAGTAAATGTGTAAGGAACATGCAACGTAGACAGATTTGTTGCACTTTGCTAGCCATAGTTTTAAATTATGGCTTAGCTTAGGACACCTTTGTGAATATGGGCCAAGGTAGGGATGATGAGTTTCCATATTTACTTCAATAGAACTATACATTTGCCTACCATTGCTATTTGACCTCAAATCGCCGCAAACCGAAATTTACACCGAAATTTTTGTGATAGACCGCCTATTTACCCCTTTTGTGTATTAACAACCTTTGTCAGGCCCATCGTCTTTTAGGTCTGTTTTACCTGGCTTCTTCAAAGCTCCTCCTTTCAGCGAAGGGCAAGAAGAAGAAGGACAAGAGGGTTTTTCCGTTCCTGCTTCGGTCGCCTTGGCTGCTCCTACTCAGGATCGTAGGGAACCGTCTTTTCTAATTCTTATGATCGTCTGTGCTTTTCAAAACCAGTCTCCTCGTCGAGGACGTGGAGGTGGTAGGGCTTTTCCCGAGGCTTCGCGAAGAATCAGCCCTTTTCGTCGGACGGGAAGCTTTTTCCAGGATGACTTCCCGAGTTCGCTTGGAGATCCGGTGGGTGATCGACTTCGGAGGTTTCTTCCGACTTGGAAGTCGATCACGGTCGATGTCTTTGTCCTCGCCGTGATCAAGAACGGTCTTCGGACTTTTTAGTAGAGCCTTTCCGAGGGTTTTATCCGAAATCGATCACCGCCACATTAGATCCTTTCAGGAACTTATTTCTCAAGACGGAGGTGAGGGATCACAATTTTCTTGTGTCTCTCCCCCGTTTTTGATCCCAATCGTTCAGGCTCGCTCAGGTGATCCTCATTTGAAAGAGGATCAACAGGCACATCGCAAAGTCACCTTTCAAGATGGACCCTTTGACCTCTATTCTTCCTGCTCTCGGTCAGGTCGACTTTGCGGTGTCTCTCGACCTGAACGATGCCTTTTTCCACATCACAATAGACCCTTCGTCGAGGATCTTTGGGATTGTGCTATAGGAAAGGACCTTTTCGCTTCAAAGCCCTTCTTTTGGTCTTTGTCCCGCTCCAGAGTCTTCACCAGGGTGTTTTCGCGCGTTTGATGTCTTTCCTCAGAGGCAAGGACCTTCGGATTTTAGCTTTCTTGGACGATTGGCTTCTCGTCGCCCTTCGGAGTCCTGCTTTCACACCATTTTCGATGTTAGTGAAAACGACCGAGATTTTGGATTCATAATCAACTGTCCAAGTCGGATTTAGTTCCCTCCCGAACTCCGATCTACTTGGAGCCCAGTTAGATATCAAGAATCAACTGGCTCGGCCGAGCCTTGAGAGGATTGAAGCTCTGGTCAGTCTTATCAGGTCCCTCCTGAGCATGCGGAGGGTTCGAGCCGAGGTTTGTTTGAGATTGCTGGGGTTTTAGCCAGCCTGGTGGACTTCTTGCCAATTTGTCGTCTCTTTATGAGACCTTTCGGCTGCATCTCCTGAAGTTTTTCAGGCCGAACCTCAGCTCCCCTGGTCTGTTTTTCTTTGACGGTAGAGATCAAGAAGCTTCTCTCTCCTGGACGACCGTACCTTCTTCAGGAGAAGAGATTCAAAGACCCTCTTCACTCGATTACAGTGACCACGAACGAGTCTCTTCGAGGTTGGGGGGGGCATTGTGCAAGGTCGGATGGTTTCCGGATCTTGGGTCCTCCCGAGGCCGCTGCCTCACTTTAACTTTCTGGAACTTTGTCGGTTCTGTTTATCCTTCAACGTTTTCGCGCTTTTTGTGGGCCGTCGTGTTGATTCTCACGGGACAACACCTTTCGGAAGGCCTACATCAACAAACAAGAGGGACACACTCTTTGGAGTTGATCGAGTAGCGTTCCTCTTTTGGGATGGTGCAATCGGGAGAAGATCGTCCCGGTTGCTCCCACTCTCCAGGGAGGACTTTCTGTTAGCAGACTTTCTATCCCTGGACAACAGACTTCCTCGGCTTTACTCCCGAGTCAGGGAGACTTCTGCTTTCTTTTGGACACGTTTCCCTCTTCTCTGGAAGGGTTGGAAGACTTTCGCTTTTCCACCATTCAAGTTGATCCCTCTTTTTCTCAGGAAGTTCAGAGGATCAGACAACGGTGGTCTGATTGCTCTCTACTGGCCGGTCGGGCCGGGTTTTCAGGATCTTTTGCTCCGTTTAGCAGGAGAACCGCTGCCCCCTTCAGGCCGTACCGGACTTAATTTCTCTTCCTTCGTCGGGGCTCTACATGCGAATCTATCGCCCCTTCTTTTAACTGCTTGGCCTCTTTCGGCCAGACGGCTAGGGATGATGGCTTTTTCAGACCGAGCAGCTGAGCTGCTAGTTGGAAGTAGACTGAGTCGACTAGGATTGTATTCTTTTCGCCCTTTGGGGCTTTCCTGGCCTGGTACGAACCTCTTGCAAGGTTCCCCAGAGAGGCTCCTTTGCCTCTTATTGCCGATTTCCTTATTTCTCCAGCCTGGAGTTCTCCATAACTTTTGGAGGCTTTGTCTAAGCCACCGTTTCGAGCCTTTTTACTCGATTTACCTGTTAAATCAGTCCTTTAAGACTAGTTTCTCCTAGCAATAGTCTCTGGGCAAAGGAGAGTTTCGCTACACGTTCTTCTCAATATCACCTCGGTCATATTCGTTGGGAGAGATATGTGGTTCGTCTGATTCCTTTCACATCCTTCATAGCTTAGAACCAAACAGCCTCGTCGGACTCTATCGAGTTTTTCAGTCGTCCTCTGACAGGGTTCTCATCTTTCAGAAAGACATTTTCTAGTGCCCTGTCAGGGCCCTCTTGGTTCGTCAAGTAGACTGAGAATCTTCGCACATCTTCACAGCTATTTGTATTCCCGTAAAACCCCATAAGGGTTTTCTAGAGATATGTTATCCGGTGGTAGTCTCCGCAATCAAGACTGCGGGGGTGAAGGCCCTTGTAGAGGGAACTTCTCCCAAGGCCCTTCAGACCAGGAACATCAGCTCCTCTTGGCCCTATTTACTAGTAGTGGTGGAAGATATTTGCAAGGCGGCCTTTTTGCGTTCTGCAAATTCTTTCACCTCCTTTACCTGAATGGAATTGCTGCTAGTGAGGGTGTTTTTCTCCACCGCACCTCTCAAAGCAGCGCGTCCTCCATAGTTTCTAACCGTTATAGTTGCCCTCCGACTTTGTCGGTGCTGGTCGTAGCAATGTAGGCAAATGTATAGTTCTATGAAGTAAATCATAAAATTACAATCTAATTTTATTATTTACGATATAGAAATATACATTTGCTACAATCCCTCCCTCCGTCCCCCTTTCCGTTGCAACATACGGAAGTTCTTTGGGGCGTAGAGTTAGAGGAAGTGTATTGGATCGCTTTCGGCCGCATCCTCGTCAATGGAGGGCGCTATTCAATGGGGGGTGGGGTAAATAGGCGAATGATAGGGCAAAAATTTCGGTTGTAAATTCGGTTT
>CALNVZ010002974.1:27779855-27810029 GCA_940671915.1 Paracentrotus lividus | reverse complement strand
GCACCTTTCTCGCGCCATATTTAAAACCCCCCATCACCCCCCCATTGAATTAGCGCCCCCATTGACGAGGATGCGGCCGAAAGCGACATCATACACTTCCTCTAATCTCTTCGCCTCCGTCGAGATAGTCGTGTATTTTGCCCGCGCCAAAAATAGCGTGTTTTCTCCCTTTTGGGACTTCCTTTCGTGTTTGCGCGGTTATTTTGCTCAGGATAATCTTTTTAGTTCTGAGCTCTCCTTTTGGTCTGGTCTTTTGGTTTACCGAGAATTTGATAGTTTTTATCTCTCGGTGATCGTTTATTTTCACGCCTCTCTCTCCGTAGACTTCGTACGTTCATTACTGCGTGTGATTTATACGTTGTCGGTGGTTTCTTGAGTTCTTGTGTGTGTTGCGGCGCACAGAGTTTTTGTGCTCCGCCTTTTTTTGATAGACCCGCCTATTTTACCCCTTTTTGTGTATTAAACCTTTGTCAGGCCCATCTCTTTTAGGTCTGTTTTACCTGGCTTCTTCAAAGCCTCCTCTTCAGGAAGGGCAAAGAAGAAGAAGGACAAGAGGGTTTTTCCGTCCTGCTCTCGGTCGCCTTGGCTGCTCCTACCAGGATCGTGGGAACCGTCTTTCTCCTAATTCTTATGATCGTCTGGGCTCTTTCAAAACCAGTCTCCTCGTCGAGACGTGGAGGTGGTAGGGCTTTCCCGAGGCTTCGCGAAGAATCAGCCCTTTTCGTCGGACGGGACTTTTTCCAGATGACTTCCCGAGTTCGCTTGGAGATCCGGTGGGTGATCGACTTCGGAGGTTTCTTCCGACTTGGAAGCGAATCACGGTCGATGTCTTTGTCCTCGCCGTGATCAAGAACGGTCTTCGGACTTTTTAGTAGAGCCTTTCCGAGGGTTTTATCCGAAATCGATCACCGCCACATTAGATCCTTTCAGACTTATTTCTCAGACGGACGGGTGAGGATCACAATTTTTGTGTCTCTCCCCCGTTTTGTGATCCCCAATCGTTCAGGCGCTCCGCTCAGGATGATCCTCATTATTGAAGAGGATCAACAGGCACATCGCAAAGTCACCTTTCAAGATGGACCCCCTTTGACCTCTATTCTTCCTGCTCTCGGTCAGGTCGACTTTGCGGTGTGCTCTCAGACCTGAACGATGCCTTTTTCCACATCACAATAGACCCTTCGTCGAGGATCTTTTGGGATTGTGCCATAGGAAAGGACTCTTTTTCGCTTCAAAGCCCTTTTTGGTCTTTGTCCCGCTCCAGAGTCTTCACCAGGGTGTTTTTCGCGCCTGATGTCTTTCCTCAGAGGCGCAGGACCTTCGGATTTTAGCTTTCTTGGCACATTGCTTCTCGGTCGCCCTTTCGGAGTCCTGCTTTCACACCATTTTTCGATGTTAGTGAAAACGACCGAGATTTTGGGATTCATAATCAACTGGCCAAGTCGGATTTAGTTCCCTCCTCCGAACTCCGATCTACTTGGAGGCCCAGTAAGATATCAAGAATCAACTGGCTCGGCCGAGCCTTGAGAGGATTGAAGCTCTGGTCAGTCTTATCAGGTCCCTCCTGAGCATGCGGAGGGTTCGAGCCGAGGTTGTTTGAGATGGCTGGGGTTTTTAGCCAGCCTGGTGACTTCTTGCCAATTTGTCGTCTCTTTATGAGACCTTTCCGGCTGCATCTCCTGAAGTTTTCAGGCCGAACCTCAGCTCCCCTGTGTCTGGTTTTTCTTGACGGTAGAGATCCAAGAAGCTTCTCCTCCCGTGGACGACCGTACCTTCTTCAGGAGAAGAGATTCAAAGACCCTCTTCACTCGATTACAGTGACCACGAACGATCTCTTCGACAGGTTGGGGGGGGGGGCATTGTCAAGGCGGATGGTTTCCGGATCTTGGGTCCTCCCGGAGGCCGCTGCTCACTTTAACTTTCTGGAACTTTGTCGTTCTGTTTATCCTTCAACGTTTTGCGCCTCTTTTTGTGGCCGCTGCGTGTTGATTCTCCACGGGACAACACCTTTCGGAAGGCCTACATCAACAAACAAGAGGGACACACTCTTTGGAGTTGATCGAGTAGCGTTCCTCTTTCGGGAAATGGTGCCATGGGAGAAGATCGTCCCGGTTGCCTCCCACTCTCCAGGGGAGGACTTTCTGTTAGCAGACTTTCATCCCTGACAACAGACTTCCTCGGCTTTACTCCCGGTCAGGGAGACTTCTGCTTTCTTTGGACACGTTTCCCTCTTCCTGGAAGGGTTGGAAGACTTTCGCTTTTCCACCATTCAAGTTGATCCTCTTTTTCTCAGGAAGTTCAGGGAGGATCAGACACACGTGGTCTTGATTGCTCTCTACTGGCCGGTCGGGCCGGGTTTTCAGGATCTTTTGCTCCTTTACAGGGAACCGCTGGCCCCTCTCAGGCCGTACCGGACTTAATTTCTCTTCCTTGCGCGGGCTCTACATGCGAATCTATCGCCCCTTCTTTTAACTGCTTGGCCTCTTTCGGCCAGACGGCTAGGGATGATGCTTTCAGCACCGAGCAGCTGAGCTGCTAGTTGGAAGTAGACTGAGGTCGACTAGGATTGTATTCTTTTCGCGCCTTGTGGCTTTCCTGGCCTGGACGAACCTCTTGCAAGGTTCCCCAGAGCAGGCTCCTTTGCCTCTTATTGCCGATTTCCCTATTTCTCCAGCCTGGAGTTCTCCATAACTTTTGAGGCTTTGTCTAGCCACCGTTCGAGCCTTTTACTCGATTTACCTGTTAAATCAGTCCTTAAGACTAGTTTCTCCTAGCAATGTCTCTGGCAAAGGAGAGTTTCGCCTACACGTTCTCTCAATATCAACTCGGTCATATTCGTTGGAGAGATATGTGGTTCGTCTGATTCCTTTCACATCCTTCATACTCTAGAACCAAACAGCCTCGTCGACTCTATCGAGTTCTTCAGTCGTCCTCTGACAGGGTTCTCATCTTTCAGAAAGACATTTTCTAGTGCCCTGTCAGGGCCTCTTTCTGGTCGTCAAGTAGACTGAGAATCTTCGCACATCTTCACAGCTATTGTATTCCCGTAAAACCCCATAAAGGGTTTTCTAGAGATATGTTATCCGGTGGTTAGTCTCCGCAATCAAGACTGCGGGGTGAAGGCCCTTCGTAGAGGAACTTCTCCAAGGCCCTTCAGACCAGGAACATCAGTCTCTTGGCCCTATTTACTAGGGTAGTGGTGGAGTATTTGCAAGCGCCTTTTGGCGTTCTGCAAATTTTCACCTCCTTTTACCTGACCGTATTCTCCCTAATCTGAGCTAGTGCCCTTCATCTCGCCTAATCACCTACACGCTCCATTTTCTTTACGTTAGCTCTGACTTTACGAGTCTTTTACCGGTCATCTCGTCAGTGTAGCTGATTATAGATGAAGACGATCATAGCACAACTTTTTATACGCACCCTCCGACCTTTTCACAGCCTCCCTCTCCCCACTTTGCGTACTGCAAATCATGAACAACCTCCTTTACCTGGAAGGATTGCGTAGTTAGGGATAGTTTCGGTCACCTGCACGCTCTCGAATCAGCAGCGCCCTCCAAGTTCTAACTCGTATAGTTTGCGGGCGCTATTTGCGGGCGAGCCGGCAATGTGGGCAAGTATATATGAAGTAAATCGAGATAGGCAAACAATTACAATCGTCAATTTGTAAATTTCGATGAATATGCGCATTTGCTGAGGTTTCCAAATTCCGTCACTCCTCCCTCTTCGCCTAGAACTTTGTGTTGAGTAGGAAGGTATTGAGCTTCCGCCACTCGTAATGGTATTTCAACGGGGAAATAGAGGATGTAGGCACAAATTTCGGTTTAAATCTCGGTTGCCGCAGATTCTGAGCTCACTAACCCTAGCAATTCAGCAGACTAGTATATTTTCTTATCGTAGAACTAATACTTAGATTCTGCACATTCTACAGTTAATGCTTTCCTTTGTACACAAGAAAGTTTCGTATTGAAAATTATTCCCACTGACTATCACAGACAAACTGAATTCCATATTTCAAATGAATTCTCCAGAATTTGTGACCATGATACCAATACGCATCCGTTAGTGACACTGCAATAACTTGTTTATAGTTACTGGTTCAAACAACCATCTTCTCCATGATAAACATTTCAGAATTAATTTTAAAACTGGTTCATCTCAGTTTCAATGCCATTTCAAAATTTCAAAATTTGCACAATCTAGGAAAGAATTTTATAATAAAGAAAAGCTCAGTCAAATCTTATTAAAGCCCTCCGCCACAGTGATAATTACACACAGATGCTGTAGATAATGGGTTTTTGATTTGCCCATACACAAAGCATGTGTGTCCAATATTCTGTTGTATGGACTGACACAGACATGTTATCGGGCCATCTTTGACTAAATCTATGCTTCTTCCTTTCTCAGTATACAATATTCCTGAAAATTCCTCCCAGTACATTTATTTATTTGAAATCTTGTGTGATTTGTTATTGAGCACAGATGATGAAAATTTTTGCTAGATTTTCTTCATCATGATCGCTATTACCAGTTGCGGACACAGCCTGGCATCACACAATTCAAAGTATCGGCCGCCCATGCCCAAACATGAAAGAGCCGCTATTGTTCCAGATAATTGGGCCTGCAGTTTCTTTACAAATTTCAATTCTTGGATCTGCACCTGATGGTACTCAAGATTTACCTTGATTTCAATCATTTTTTTTTTTTTTTTTTTTTGAATTTGTGATAATAGTATGCTATGAGTATTAAATTGTCACATTTATCATCAAAATGTATATTCCTATTTTTTATTTTTTTTTATTTTTTGTACAGCAGGATTTATATGGAAGCAGGGTGAATTCTTTCAGCTTAGTAAAGAATGCTATGACCATGCTGACTATGCAGCCTCCATACCCCATCTGTCCATGGAATAAGGTGAGCAGACACAGAAGGGCACATGTTCAAGCTTGGCAGCAAGGAGAGTGGATATGAATCGGACGGATAAGCAGGTCTTGGTCATTAGGTGGAGATAAGAAGGATGTCCTGGTATCAGGCGTAGGACGCAGGTGAGACTATGTCAGTAGTAATAATACAGAAGAAACTAATTATCGGCCTTTGGGACCATTGAAATTACCTTGTTATATCAGGAATCTGTTTAAATCAGGCGGGTAGAGAAAAATAAAAGAATGCATGAGTTGGGCCAGTAAAATTATATTTTTTATATCTGGAATCTTGTTATAACAAGCCACTTTACCAATGACTAACATACCTACATTATATTATACCGCGTCATAATGTTTTCCAGGGTTGATGAGACACCGGGGAAGGGGAGGGGTACATACAGGCCCCCAACATTTCACTCATGATATGCCCAGAAATGTTGAAATATTAATAACGTTGCTTGATTAGTTGCACAGTGACCCATAGTATTTTATTTTGATTCTTCCCAGGACAAAAACTACTACAATACTAATGATAACCAGAGCTTTGTATCTTGTACAGTTAATGGTTTTATGTACTGCTATGAATAATTTACCATCAATCATGATTATAACTGGCTTTATGTCTTGATAAATACATACTGTACAGAAAACTACTGCAATGTAATAATTTTCTGAGCATATGTCTATTCAATGTTTGACCAACTACATGAAGGCATATAGGTCCATCTTTCAAGTTCAAAGTTTCTCCATTAATTCCTCGTTAACAATATATCTCTAATTTATTTTGCAGATTGAATTCATGTGTGGCCTGAGCAATTCCATAGCTAAACTATTATGAGGATGAAAAGTGTGTTTACATTGTGCATTTTATCACACCTGCTGCCTGCTGAGGAATGAAGTGGCCTGATTATGACCTCTACTTCCTAGACGCACCATTGCTTACATGTTTCCCGTCCGTGTGAACAGACTGAAGTGGGTGCATATGCATAAGTGCACATATGTACTCTAACGGCCATGTTTAATACACTTCTGAACAGGCATGAGTCGTGGATGCTTAGAGCTCATTCATAGGTTCAACATGGCAGCCGTCCAGCATCAGTTCTGATCTTGTATGAAATGTCCAGGGTACAGATCAATGGGCTGGATTGATTGCTGTGAATATTCATCAAGCAGTTGGATTGATCGCTGATGAATATTCATCGAGCAGTTGGATTGATCGCTGATGATATTCATAGAGTGGCTGGATTCAGTGCTGAATAAGGTAGCAATCATTACCTCAATAGGGTTTGTCTTGATTGACTGATCCAGACGGGCTCAACCGCACTGTAATTCCAGCACTATCAGACACCGCTAACAAGCCCAGATTTCCATCCCCAACTCGGCATCGCAACGACCCTTCTAACCGTCGCTACCACCTGTCCATCACTGCACAATTCCGGCAATCTCTTCTTGTTAATTCACTTCACAAAGATCTTTAATATACCCTGAATGACGTAACACCATTAGTTACCTAATACAATAGAAGCGTTTTTAAGAGAAATGTGAAACCAGAATCATAACCGTATTCTTACTGATGGCAAAGTCCAATATAGTGCACAGAACTGATTTCACAACACTACATCTACTCACAACCGTAACTCAACCACATGCAACTAATAAAACCCTAATTGCCAGCCCACAATTGAGCATCGACACTAACCCCCACAAAGAACATATAATAAGGCGTCTTCATAATTTTCTGTTAAAACACAAAAAAAATTAAAGCAATTAATCCATGCCTAACTGATCACTTACAGACAACACGACAACAAAACGCCCACCCCTACACCCATATTATACAAGATACGTTACACAAACAATAACTTGCCAATTGCAACAGCATCAAAAGTACGACCATACCCCAGAATAATTAACATCAACATTTCTCCACGGTTTCAACAATGAACATCCTGCTAGTATCATAGGTGGTTTAACCCGTAACATGAACAGCCTACCTGTACAACAATTAGTACCGCAAACACACCCCGAATCTCAAGCAAGGAGAGTAAGCACGAGACGGGGCATAGACAACAGAGAATAAAACGATTGATATTCAGCGTCCTCCACCATACACTAACTACACTCTTCCCGACCGTTAAAATCTAAGCCTTAATTGCAACTTCACCAGCCACTCCAATTGCAGAAATAACAACTCGCCGCCACACCTTCCCGACAAATATGATGCCAGATATTACTCCACCGAATATTCAATAATCAACTTAAACCGAAAAAGAATGGCGAAGTGATTGAGACACATACCCACCCACGTCCTCCTTCATACTATAAAACACACCCCACAAAACACTCCGCTCAAACTCGCAAGACAAAACTCATTTCTAAATTAAATATTCTCTATCACAACACCACACACACACTCACTATAATACGTCCCAGCGCCCCAAAAATTCCTATTTTCTGCATCCGGCACCTACTTTGACTGCTTACCACGCTCATACAGCAGTCAGCATGCAAATATTCATAAAAGGTCCCGTTCAGCAGTAAAACAAAATAGACTAAGTAACGAGAATACAGAACCACTTGAGCAAATAATAAAACACGCACATAATATTCCACGAACCACATCCCAAACCACGTGACTTACCCTAAACACTGTGCCTGCACCCTGCCTAACCATCTACAAACAATATCCTTACATGGAATCTCAGACACATGTTCCTAACGAACGAAATCAGAGAATCACACCTCCATTATCACCATCCAATACTTTGTCAAGTTATCCGACGCTCAACATGGCAATCGAAGGCAAGTAGCATTCCAAGCCCATGCTAAAAAATAATAATAACGGATTGCTCAGAATCAGCACTTCGAACAAACCAATGCAAAACAGGAAAGAACCGCACTGGGTCGCAATCCGACTGTACTATTATTTAATTCATACGAGCCGCTACATACCGTTCCCCATCCCAGCCCCGGCATAATTCAGTCGAACCAAATTACACAAACCGTAAACCGCCCACTACAATACTCACACAAACCAAAATGCATCGCGCAGTCGCGAACAGCCGCGCCCGAAGCAGATGGGCGACAGATGTCACCCATCATGTCAGTTTCCATCAACAAAAGCCAACCCAAGAGCAACCCCACAACCACCAACACGCTCAACAAGCGCCTCTTAACACCACAGAACGCCAGTCGAGATGAAAAACAACATCTCCCGCACCGCATAAACATGCCCAAACGAAGACAATCGCGAGTCCAGAATCAATACGAGCATGTCCAAAAGATCTCAATAACCACTACGAGCCCGGGCGCGCAACCGGACGAGCCAAACACGATGGCAACACCCGAATGTAGAGAAATTGTGAATGAAGCTTCGACTCGTGCCACACCTTGCATGTAGATAACCCTAAACAGACTCAGACTCAGCGAATGGCAGACGACCGTCCAATCCGAACATTCACCGGCACAAAGACCGCCACAGCAAGAAACTCATATCCGAAACGCGGGAACGAAGCAACTCAACACCTCGCGGCGATTTGAGGTCAAATAGCAATGGTAGGCAAATGTATATTTCTATATCGTAAATAATAAAATTAGATTGTAATTTTTATGTTTAATGGGCTTTTCTGTTGTTTCAAAGGGTTTTTCTTATGAAAATTCTCTTCAGCCATAGAAACTGTACACAACAAAAACATGAATTCCATTTTTCAAAGGTGAATTTCATGAATTTTTACATGATAAATTGCTCCGTTTAGTGACACTTTGGCATAAACTTGTTTATAGTTACTGGTTCAAACAACCAATCTTCTCCATGATAAACATTTCAGAATTAATTTTTAAAACTGGTTCATCTCAGTTTTCAATGCCATTTCAAAATTTCAAAATTTGCACAATCTAGGAAAGAATTTTTAATAAATAAAGAAAAGCTCAGTCAAATCTTATTAAAGCCCTCCGCACAGTGATAATTACACACAGATGCTGTAGATAATGGGTATTTGATTTTGCCCATACACAAAGCATGTGTCCAATATTCTGTTGTATGACTGACACAGACATGTTATCGGGCCATCTTGTGACTAAAATCTATGCTTCTTCCTTTCTCAGTATACAATTTCCTGAAAATTCCTCCAGTACATTTATTTATTTGAAATTCTTGTGATTTGTTATTGAGCAAGAGTGGAAAATTTTTGCTAGATTTTCTTCATCATGATCGCTATTACCAGTTGCGGACACAGCCTGGCATCACACAATTCAAAGTATCGGCCGCCCATGCCCAAACATGAAAGAGCCGCTATTGTTCCCAGATAATTGGGCCTGCAGTTTCTTTACAAATTTCAATTCTTGGATCTGCACCTGATGGTACTCAAGATTACCTTTGATTTCAAATCATTTTTTTTTTTTTTTTTTTTTTTTGAAATTTGTGATAATAGTATGCTATGAGAATTAAATTGTCACATTTATCATCAAAATGTATATTCCTATTTTTTTATTTTTTTTTTATTTTTTTGTATACAGCAGGATTTATATGGGAAGCAGGGTGAATTCTTTCAGCTTAGTAAAGAATGCTATGACCATGCTGACTATGCAGCCTCATACCACATCTGTCCATGGAATAAGGTTGAGCAGACACAGAAGGGGCACATGTTCAAGCTTGGCAGCAAAGGAGAGTGGGATATGAATCGGACGGATAAGCAGGTCTTGGTCATGTTAGGTGGAGATAAGAGAGGATGTCCTGGTATAGGGCGTAGGACGCAGGTGAGACTATGTAGTAGTAATAATACAGAAGAAACTAATTATCGGCCTTTGGGACCATGGAAATTACCTTGTTATATCAGGAATCTGTTTAAATCAGGGTAGAGAAAAATAAAAGAATGCAATGAGTTGGGACCAGTAAAATTATATTTTTATATCTGGAATCTTGTTATAACAAGCCACTTTACCAATGACTAACATACATACATTATATTATAACCCGGTCATAATGTTTTCCAGGGTTTGATGAACCCGGGGGAGGGGGAGGGGTACATACAGGCCCCCAACATTTCACTCATGATATGCCCAGAAATGTTGAAATATTAATAACGTTGCTTGATTAGTTGCACAGTGACCCATAGTATTTTATTTTGATTCTCCCAGGACAAAAACTACTACTAATACTAATGATAACCAGAGCTTTGTATCTTGTACAGTTAATGGGTTTATGTACTGCTATGAATAATTTACCATCAATCATGATTATAACTGGCTTTATGTCTATGATAAATACATACTGTACAGAAAACTACTGCAATGTAATAATTTTCTGAGCATATGTCTATTCAATGTTTGACCAACTACATGAAGGCATATAGGTCATCTTTCAAGTTTCAAAGTTTCTCCATTAATTCTCCTTAACAATATATCTCTAATTTATTTTGCAGATTGAATTCATGTGTGGCCTGAGCAATTCCATAGCTAAACTATATGAGGATGAAAAGTGTGTTTACATTGTGCATTTTATCACACCTGCTGCCTGCTGAGGAATGAAGTGGCTTGATTATGGACCTCTACTTCCTAGACGCACCATTGCTTACATGTATTCCCGTCCGTGTGAACAGACTGAAGTGGGTGCATATGCATAAGTGCACATATGTACTCTAACGGCCATGTTTAATACACTTCTGAACAGGATGAGCGTGGATGCTTAGAGCTCATTCATAGGTTCAACATGGCAGCCGTCCAGCATCAGTTCTGATCTTGTATGAAATGTCCAGGGTACAGATCAATGGGCTGGATTGATTGCTGTTGAATATTCATCAAGCAGTTGGATTGATCGCTGATGAATATTCATCGAGCAGTTGGATTGATCGCTGATGAATATTCATAGAGTGGCTGGATTCAGTGCTGAATAAGATGAATATTCATCAAGTGGTTGTCTTGATTACTGAATCAGGGGGGTGATTCACTAACAGCTAAAATCAATCCCAACTGGGATAAAATCAATTTTAGGATCAATAGCCATGTTATAGTTCCATAGGTCCGTATTTGGGATTGATTTTAAATCTTACTGAATCACCCCCCCCCCCCCCCTGATGAACATTCATTAAGTGGCGAGACTGCTTGCAGGGGAGAATATTCATATAGTGGCAGCATTATACCTGTAGGTTGTTTGTGATGTACATCTCTTGTACTATCTTAATAATGTGCCTTAAATTTAGATGCATTATACCTATTATACTGCCTGCCAATGAAATATTTTTTTCATTCCATCAAGTATTATGTCTATCTGTTCTGAGAATATTAACAAAAACAGGACCATGTGTTGTAATTATACATGTTTTTAAAACATATTGATATAGATTATATTTTAATAGTCATACATTACAAATGTATGGTCATATATGTTTAGTCCATGACAACTGAGTTTAATGAAATACAGAGTGTTTGAATCAACAAAAATGATCACTTTATAAAAGTTACACATTTTTATCTCTATCACTCTTTTTGCAATGCCACTTTGCCAACTAGTATTCTATAAACCTTCAATCAATATGTTCACCTGAAAAGCACTTTTCTGACAAGGTAGCTTGGCTAGAAATGCCAGGGTGACTGTAGTACAATTTGTCCTATTTAAGTGGTTATTTTGTGGTGGTTTTATATATAGCAGATTTCGTGAATCAGTCCCTGTGAAAATTTTTGACTTCATTAAAAGGCTGTTCATTGTACATGTATATGCGATTACAAAGTTAAGCCCTCACAAATTTTATTACCTTACCCAAAATCAAAAAAAATTATTTATATGCGAACAATTTTGGCTTATACATTATTCATAGTACTTGTATCTTGTATTCTCTGAAAATCTGCTTTTAGTGGTAATATTGTTATTATTGTCATCATCATTTTTATCATTATTATTGATATTTGATGTTCTGCATACATGCTAATTATCTTGTTTAATCAAATGCCAGCTACCAATATCAGAAGAGTTGCCAAAATAAGATTAAATATGTTTCACTTTGTTTTTCTTTGCAGGGTTATAATTTGTTAATATAAAAAAAGACAGACCGTGATAAAACTGCCCCACATTATAAAATGCTGCTACTTGTTTATACAATGTACAATATAAAAGTATGTTCATGTGTGTGTCGGTGTTATGTCAGACCTTAATATCATATAAATCATGTAATATACTCTATGATATTCACATTAATATGTGTTGCCAAAATTGCCATGTTTATTTATCATGTACATGTACATGTATGATCATGTACAATCCATTATCACAAGATGCTCTAGATCAAACCAATTCCTTCGTTATTGCTAAATATTGGGTTTATAGCCACTTGGTCTAACATCAGTCCTTTAATACCACATGGCCTCAACCCATATGGTCTACTAAAAGTTTGGTCTAAATTCCATTTGGTCTAATACGTACTTGGTTTAATTGCTGATTCCTAAAAGAATATTTGGTATATTTCCACTCATTTACAGGAATCGACCAAATGGTAATAGACCAATTGGACATTTAGACGAAATGGACATTAGACCAAATGGGATATAGACGAAATGGTAAATAGGCGAAGTGACATTTAGACCTGTAATTAGACAAACTGATTGTAAAAAAAAAAGGAATTAGACCATGTGGGATGAGGCTAAACAGTTATTAGTCAAAGTGGGTTTAGACCAATGCAATTTACCAAAAAATTGTTATATTGAACAAATAGGCACACATATGTGTTTGCATTTTAGAGACGAAGGGATTTGCCTCATGACAAAATCTTGTTGAGTATGGGTTCATTATAACTGGATTGGCCTGTATTTAAGAAAAAAGAAGAGTTGTACGCTATAGTACTGATTGGAATCGATTACTAGTTTTACTAATTATTAAGGATGCTACATGATTGTACATGCTGATTTTTTAAGTCTTTGGGGATATATAGGCTATACATTTGTTATGTACCTATACTCTATCCAACAGTGCCTAAATCCCCAAAACGCTACCCTTGGTATTTTTTACATGTGATCTGCTTGTACAACCATACAACACACCAGGAAGTTGTCATCTTCCTGAACACACAGTACTAATTTAGCACATCGGCATGATCAGGGACTCTCAAGGAGCTTCTTGGTTTTGGCATGGATGTAGGGAACTGGATTTGTGATAGAAAGAGAAATGGTGCGAAGGTCGAGTCAATAGAGGAAGGTGAAAGTTTCTAATGACCAGAGCCTGGTCCAGTTCTGAACATGCAATGTAGAAATTGTTTATACAGTCATATTTTATTATCGTTGTCTTTCAATTGCCCCCGAGATGAAAAATTCCTGACAACTCTGCCATTAATGGGAGTGGATTGTATTTATATTGATCAGTATAAAATGATGTGGGAAAATGTCTAAATTTCTTTTTAAATACATGTATATGAAGCTGTGTGACAGCTAACAAATTAATGTCTTGATAACGCATAGAGAGCCTGCTAATATCTTTTTTACTTTTTATATTCAGTGCAGCTTGATATTGAGATTAATTTACTGAAAGGAAATCCAAACTTAGTAATTCGTTGATTTTTTTGTTCCTTGAAAAATCAAGGAAATATAATATGAAGTAGGTGAATGATTAGTAAATTGAGATTAATAATAAGGGGGAATTTCATATTGGAAATTGGTTATTTGGCTCTCATGGTGTATGCATAGATAACCTTACTTTTCTTTTTGGTACATACATACTACATTATTTTTTACTTTTCTCCAGGGCTGTGCTCAAAATAAACGCGATTATGGATTATCTTATAACCAAAATAATCTTAATAGTCTGGCCCAAATTAGAACAAATGTGACATACAATGTACATGTAGACCGAATCGTGTTCCCATATGGATTGATAATTAAAAGTTCATATTTAATTCCCTATTATTGATCCAATTCTATTCAAGCTTTGCCTTACCTATGTTTCCATTCATAGTAAACTTGCTATCAAAGTTTTGATTTTTCTTTTTTATAATAAAGAATTTATGATCAAAATCAATATGTAAGATTGAACAAATTGATTTTGACAAAAGTTATGACTTTAACGAAAGTATTTTTAACTTCCAAGATGTTTTTCACTCTATATTTGTATTTTTCAAAGTAAATATTCAAATTGTAGAAATCGTTCCTGTTGTATATATTCATCTGATAAACCTGAATATTATAATGCCTCTGAAATAACATTTCAGAACTTGAATAAATTATTGATTTGCCAATTTTAATGTCTGGTTTCTCTGTCGGATATGTTAATAATTTCACTGCATATTTAGAACAGTTGTTTGAAAGTGTTAAAGCTCAGTTCAAAGCTATTTGATCACATTTAAAAAAATGTTTGCCACAAAATATATTAGTTTAAAAAGATAAGCTCCTTTTTAATAGTGAAACTGTTTGAGTAAAAACCTTGAAATTAAGTCATTTTCAATAAAAGCACAAGAAACATATCAGTAAAGGTTTGATCAAAATTGGTCAAAGAATGACAAGTTTGTGACATACGTTTTCCAGCTGCTCTCCCATATGATGTGTTTGGTAAATTCCATGAATTAATTGGGGTTTTTCCAATGTTTTCGATGAAGGAATAAATCTATTTCAAAGGGATGTGTGTATCAAACATATATGCCATATGCTAAATTATATCAAATGCACATGCAATATGGTATGTCTACTTTTGAAGAAAAAAAAATAAATGGGAGAGAAGTTTGCAATATATGGATTTTCATCAAACCTTCACTGATATGCTTCACTCATTGCTTTACTTTCATTAACACTAACTAAATTTAATGATGAAAAAACAAACAAAAAATAATAATAATACAACCATGTACATAGGCCTATACATTAATCATATCACCATAACACAAACACATGTACAAGCAGTGCCTTTTTCATTCCAAATTTAATATTACCATTCTTTGGCAAAAGAGTTATAAAAGTATTTAAATTAGTTAAGTAGAGTTTATAAAATACATTTGGTTTCATAAAAGATGCAAAATTACATGAATACTAATGCATTAATCTCAATGATAATAATATGGACATTGCTCTCAATAAAAAATCATAATACTGATGATAATTACACATTACAATACTGACACGTAGCATACACAAATCATTCTCAATTCTTATATCAAGGCAGAATAAATTGCCATTAAAAACACAAATGATTTTTATCAGATTTCATGAATATCCACAATAATTACATTAAATTCAGCCTTCCCATAATGTGAACAGCTTAACTGAGATTATCAACTGGTCTATACCATAATTTATCATATACATGTACATGTAAAATACAATTGATTTTCATAAATAAAGTACAAAAATAGTGAGACAGTACTGTTTTGTATATTTGACGCTATACAAACCGATAAATGTGTGCAGTTATCAACAATACTTCTCCTGTTTTCAGCAACATCATAAAAGTTCTATGGTCTTAAAAAAGAACATTCAAAGTCAAATTTAAATCAACAAGTTATAATGTCATAAGTTATTTAAATATATATTGTCAGAACCCCCCCCCCGTTCCAAGTCGGGGCCTATCAAGAATATTTTTTTTTTCTTAACCATACAATCAGTTATCTAATTTAAAAATCAAAATCGTATTGAAGTGTATCCTTGTCATTACGGAAAATATTCTCAAATTAAATTTAAGGCATTCTTGTGATTCAAATTTAGCCAATCAGCAGGAATTACACATGATTGTACTGAAAAATATTTAATTCATGGTAGTTTCATTTGTAGGGCATTTTTTTATAAAAATCTAATTTTCTTCATCAAAAAAAAGAAAGAAAAAAAAAAAGGGTTTTGGATCTGGTAGAATGTACTTGTAAAAAAACAACTGCTGAGCCTTTAAAATTTACAAAGTCATACATTTTTATATACATATATTAATTTCTCTTAATCTAAAACTTCTTAAATACATGAAGAAATTACTACATAATGTAATGATTTTCAAAATGACAATCCTTCAACTACATTGGAATACCTTTGTACTACACACTGTATGTACTGAGAAAATAACCCCAGTCCATCAAAAACTTAACAATATACAATCGAAGGCCTGAAATTATTTATAATTTTTACTTTTTTTAATCATCTAAAACTACATACACACTAAAAGACATTACAATACAATGATTGTCTATTGTTCATCTATATTTGAATACTTTTTAGATATAAAGGCCCAATTTGTATCTTTATTGATACAAAGAAAAAGATTACTCATAATCGTGTGTATATTTTACCTCTGTAAATAACATCTACATGTAAATATTTTTTGCTAAGTATGTATAATTCAAATACTTTATCTTTTATTTGCATACTACAATGAAAGACCACACCATTAATCCAAAATATATACAAATTATCATTCTTAGGCAATTACATGATGATATTTAATAGAATTTTCAAAACACTGAAGTTGATAAAACATAGTACACTGTTGCAGCATGATTATTGCTTGTGATTGTCGTTAATTGCTTTGTGTGAGAAAACACAAGGTAGCTAAAGCTAGGATAATTTTGAGACTTTCCTCAATAAATAGGGAGAACTAATTCCCCTTAACTTAAATACTGACAGGGATCATAGAGAAAAATAACCTAGATATAAGATCTAAGTCAAATAAATATAATTATGCATGCTTATTCATTTATTTTAATCTAGCTTTTCTTCTCCTCTATAATTGTTGTTTTTTTGGTTTTTATTTCACTCTATTTCTCTTGTTTTCACAAATATTGGTGTAATTTTATCTTACGATTTTCTTCCACCTCGGCCCCTTTTTGTTGAATAATAATAAATAGGTCAGCCTCTCTTTTGACCCCATTTTGTTTCAGTATTTTTACTTTCAGCCAAGGATATACATACATTTCACTCCTGATATAAGCATAGATCTATACAAGATTTTGTTATAAGAATTAAGAGGGTGATTCTCCTGTTCCAAATTTAAGATTTTGATAGAATGGAGTACTTTATAACTGGTTATTTTCTCATTGGTTTATTTTTCACAGGTCCCTCCTCATAAAAAATTCCACTTCATATAAGGCTATGTATAATAATGGAAAAAAAATCATGAAAATGGCAAAATTATTCACTCATGAATTTCCCAAAATAGTCCAAAATCGCAAAAAATATCTGTACAAGAAAATATTTGCATATATATGCAGTAATTTATTTTGTACTGCGCATCTCCTTATAACATGAGTGGATGTATTAACTTTTTGATTGATTGGTTTATTCTACCTGATTGCTACAAGGGGGCCTACGGCTTAAGTCCTATCTCGGGGACCTCGTATTGGGAATTAATGCCTTACCAAAGAACACTAGCACATTTACCTGGTTTCGAAAAAAAAATGTATATGTATCTGAGTTAGCAACGGTCGACCCCAAGATGGCGTTTCAACTTGTGAAACCTCTCCTTCACGTAGTCATAGAACTCGTAATCCAATTTCATTCTTTCTTTCATTATCTCCACAGTTTTAGGATTGGGCATCTTCTTGAAGGATGTTTTGGAGACTGAAGAAAATTGAGCTGTAAAAATACACCAAAAAAAAGGGACAAGTCTCAAACAAAATATACTGCGTTGAACATTTGATTAGTTAGAAATAGGGATTACAATGTTTTAATGGTATTCTAATCACAGTCTATTCCTTTCTCCAAAAAAAAAAAAAAATTAATAAAAAAGTGAAATCTTGAAGAACAATAAATCAGAAAACCTATTAAAAACTGTCAGATTGGAAAATTTTGTCCTCGGGGATGGATTTCCATTCATAGAATATTGTTATCAGGCCTTAAATTTCATTACTTTTAGGGCAAGGCCATTTTCCACAAAAAATTTAGAGCATTATCCACTTCAAAGGGCATCCAGGGCCAATTTTTCTTCATAAAAAGGGCATCAAAGGCCCTTTTTGTCCCCCTACTAAAATAGAGCCAGGTCGGCAGATGATGATTTTCTGTTTAAAAATATTGATTTTTAATTCTGTTTGGGGAAAACAGAAAATTCCTCTCCACAGGGACTTGCCAATGAAAATTCTGTTTAGCTGTCTATATATTGTAAATATCATATTCTGTTTACATACAAACAGATTTGAGACTTTTTTTTTTAATGTGACAAAATAGTGACATATTTCCCATTTTATTGTAGGTATTAGAGTCAGTCCTTCAGGAAACGGCAATAAATTTCTTAAAAGGGCATGGCAGCCAGCTTGAAAAAAAAAAAGGCACGGCCTGTTTGGCCGTGAATTAATCTTTTTTCCCTTGGGCACCACGGCCAGAGACAGGAGCAGGTGGCCGTCTATTAATTTATGCCCTGTGTTATCGTTACATTTTCTATGTAAAATAAACTACAAGTCCAGGTTTCGAGTGCTTACATGTACATAATGCACATGTATTATGAGATTTTGTTATTAAAAAGTATTTGGCTTGGTCCCAAGAATCTTGTTTCAAGTGGCCTGTACTCATTCAGGATATTTACAGTTAGACGGCACTACAAAATCACCCACCTTTGTTTGACTGGTACTCATGCATGGCTCCACCAAACATAGAGGGCAGCAGACGTTCTATAACACGGAGGGAACTTTCATAGTCCTCAACGATACCAACAACCAGGAACCTGTCCAGATTAGACTTTGCCCTTTCCAAAGCATACTCTGGTGATGTTCTATGAATGACAAAAGAATGAAGAATGTTTATTATGGGGGCCATGTACTAGAACATGCTGACAAGAGTCAGCAGTACACGCACCATCACTCAACAGTTCCAAAACAGAATTACAGCCATTTTTGGATTACGAAGAGTAAATAGCCCCCCTCACCCTTGCCGCACTACAATCCACTTTGGTACACTACCAACATGGAATGTGTGGCCTTGAAGTAAGTTTCAGTAAGTTTGGGAAAGCATATTGTGCAATTTCAGCATCCTTTCCACGTCAAACACAGATAAAGTGTGAACAATCAATTTCTTTTAAAATCATATGGATTTCTGCATGAATTTTTAACCCTGTCCCTACTGGGGGGGGGGGGTATTAGTAGAAGTACTTAGGACAGAATTTTTGAATGGGCATAATGGATCACCATTTCCGTTTCAAACTGGCAACACTAGACATTTGTTTCCGTAACTGAGTTAAAATCATATATTTGAACAGAATGTACTGATAAGTGAACACACACAAAGCTGAAAGATTGGTAAGTAAACACAGACAATGCTGATTCAAGTTGAGGTGTTGTTGGTAAGTATTGAAACAAGGCAGTTATTGTGAATGGTCTTTAATTACATATTCTGTAAAACTTTGCAAGCCTAAAATTGCCCTTTAATGATGGCATAGAATATGATCAGATGTGTAATATATTTGGTATGGTATGGTACTTTGTAATATTCACAGACCAAAACAAGCAAGAAAGAAAGCTCCCTTGTTAAAATTCCACTACATAAATCATACTTACATGCATTTCTTCTCATAGCCGCAGAATGTTCTGATATTGATGTTTGTGTAATACAATGCTGTACAACTAGGACGTTCTTTCTCAACACATTCATCGTAAGTCTGAGAATAGAAAAAGAAGTTAATCAATTTTTTCAACATTTTTAAATATGCATTCTTCTTGGGATAGAATAATTAAATAATAATTAAAGGGATAGATTAGTGAACGTTCAAATCTAATCTCGAAACATTACTTTTTGTGAAGGCATACTATTAATATTGTATTATATTATAAATAGAATTTTTGTAGTTCTTTATATAATTATCACAATATGTATTGTTTTTTACTGTCTGGTGTGTTTGGCATTGACAATCCTTTCCTCTTTGACTTTGACATGGCAGATTCGGAGTGTGCGCCTCACAGGCTGTCCCTCTTTTCTATTTTTATTAAGACAATGTGTTTGTAACTACATGGACATGATGTATATTTGTAGTTCAACACTTTCATCTTGTTTTACAACGCGCCTCGGAATAGTTTAACTGGACAGATGGCGCTATACAAATGCATTATTATTAATGGGAGAGATGACTCTTTGGATATTTCTATCAGCTGGAATAAAATTTAGTACATATTAAAATCTGAGAATATTAACTTGGAATATATTCACGGTCTATTTTCAAGAGCAAACTTGATACAGAAATGGATGTAATATCAAAAGACTTTCTTTGAGGTGGGCACCCTACATTTTGACCATGGGTAGTACACAGGTGTAAAACCAAGGCATATTTTCACATCCTGGTGAAACACACACATCGCGAGCACAGTCCATCCACCGATGCTTGATTTTAATGTTGCGCTGTCGTGTCACTCACGACACATGGAAGTGGACCATTTTCCACAGAGAGGGAATGATTGATAAGGACTCTACATGTGTAAATGTCAGAGAGGTACACTATTCAAGTACATATACCAGCACTTTGGAACCCTAGGAGATCTACTTGAGCACGCACACAACCATGACCCCAAATGGTCAAAACCCATGTCCAAAATTTGTTGTGTCACTCACGCACCATTTTTTAAATCATAATTTCCACAACCAATTGTAAAATTCAAATCCAGCTGGTAATGCAACATGCCAGACTTACATTATACATAATATGGTAGTCATGATCCGTTCATAACCTACAAGTGCGAAGATATATGCGTCCTTCTGTCTCTCCAATTGTCGTGTCACTCACGTTTGAAAATGACCACATGTTTATGAAAAGCAAGGCCAAATCATTTCAAGAAGGTCCTACATATAGGTGGTTGGACGTACCTACTTTATGGATTGTCATACCAAATTAGAAACAAATAATCTCTTTCATCTGGAATTAGGCTCAATAATATTCTAGCACCCAGGAGGAAAATAGAGTATTGATGTTAGAAGCTTTATAGGAAAAATTACTTGGTACATGTTTACTATAAATTGTGGGGATGTCTCACAAAGTTCTGAGAGATGTTTCCCGAGTCTGCCTAATGGTGGTAAAAAGTACTCCTGTGAAGTTGCAGAGACATCACATGGACATGGTCAAGACTGAAAAAGTCTCTCTCTCAAAAATGCAAAAAACAAACAAACTAGATGAATCTTCGACGCGCACGGTCGGAAGGCATTGCCTCCGTATTGCCACATCGGAAAAAAAAGGCATGCGCATGTTGAGTATTTTACATCCATTTATACCATGACATCTTTGAGATATTGACCCCAAATTATTAAAGTTGTATCATCAGAATTATTCAACTCAGGGAGGATGGCTACTGATGTATATAAAAGGATAAACATTTTTAAGTTGATCTGTCAAAGGTCCTTCAGAAATTGCACAAACGAGTCATTTACATTAAATAACCAGTGACCTTTGATGTCCTGACCTCAAAAAATCTAATCAGTTCATCTTTCCTCCCACATGACCCAATTGAAGTTGATCCATAAAACGGTTCAGAAAGTTACGCAAGAACTGCCATTTTCATGTATACAATGACGTCTGTGACCCTTGACCTTTGACTTCATGACCTCAAAATATAATAAATTCATTGTCCCTACCATATGCAAACGATGACCCAAGTTTGATGTTCATCATCAAACTGTTCTTAAGTTATCGCAAGAACAAGCCATTTTCACGTACACAATGTCTCTGTGGCCTTTGAACTTTGACCTCATGACTCTAAATTCTAATCAGTTTATTGTCCGTCCCATAATGCACATATGACCCAAGTTTTGAAATTGATCGTCAAACGGTTTTTAGTTTATTGCGAGAACAAGCCATTTCATGTACACAATGACCTCTGTGACTTTGACCTCCTGACCCAAATTCTAATCAGTTCATTGCCCGTCCCATATGCACACATTACTCAAGTTTGAAGTTTACCCGTCACACGTTCTTAGTTATTGCGAGAACGAGAGCATTTTCACGTACACAATGACCTGTGACCTTTGACCTCATGACCCCAAATCTAATAAGTTTATTTGACCCTCATATATGAACATATGACCCAAGTTTCAAGTTTATCCCTCAAACGTTCTTAAGTTATCGCAAGAACGAGCCATTTTCATGTACACAATGACCTCTGTGACCTTTGACCTCATGACCCAAATTCTAATCAGTTCATTGCCCTCCCATATCGCACACATTACTCAAGTTTGAAGTTGACCCATCACACAGTTCTTAAGTTATTGCGAGAACGAACCATTTTCATGTATCAATGACATCTGTGACCTTGACCTTGACCTCATGACCCTAAAATTGATTCAGTTCATGCCCCCTCCATAGGCACACATACCAAGTTTGAAGTGACCGTCAAACGGTGTTTTAAGATATGGCGGAGAACAGAGCCATTTTCATTGCATACAATGACCTCTGTGACCTTTGACCTTTGACCTAATGACCCCAAAGTCTAATCAGATCATTGTCCCTACCATATGCATACTTGATCCAAGTTTGAAAGTGATCCGTCAAACAGTTCTTAAGTTATCGCGAGAACGAAAACGGGACGGACGTACGGACGGACGGACAGACGGACGGACAACCCGAAAACATAATGCCTCCGGCACCACCTTCGGTGGCGGAGGCATAAAAGACAAAGCAAAACAACTAAACTGTTCATGCGTGAATTTCCAGCAAATCCATGGAGACCCAATAGCCTCTAGGAGACCTCATAACCAGTGGAATATTGGGTGGAAAACAAGCCTCACAAGTAAGGTAACATAAAATTTCTTACAAATTATGAAGTATGTTTCTTACCTCATTAACTGTTGTGACACCTTCATTAGCAATCATCTCATGGAGTTTACTTGCATCCATATCACTGTCTCCGTAGCGCATGAAGTAATACCAAGATATATGACGGGATAGAGGGTCTCGAAGCATGCTAACATACACAGGCATCACAGCTGGGCTGATGGTGATATTTAAAAAAAAATCATTAAAGAAGAACAATTCCATTATTTTTTTACCAACTTATTCCACAAGCAAGACTGTAAAGGGCTACATGTATCTTAAAATCAAGCAGGCATATTAACATTTTCAAACAGCACTGTAGCAGTTTGAGGTGTATGAAAAAGATGATTTTTTTTCACCTGTAATAGAAATGTTAGTAAAATACCTAGGGGAAACAGTAGTTTCCATGAAACCGGCAATATGACCTGCACTATTTTTTACTAAAAACACCACTAAATACTGCACAAAATGAGCCGTTGGCATCACTGAAGTAGGTATGTCATGAATCCTAAAATATCATCAATATACTATCATAATTATAATTTCCTCTTTGATTTTGAAAATAAAGAAATATGCAAACTTACAAGGGACATAGAATGGTACTGGAATCGTTCACTATAATATTATTGTGCAATCTCATATCATGTATTCTAATAAAAATATTTCTGTTGTGAAATGACAGGTTGTTTTAAATACCATATATATACAAAAACAGAGGGAAAAAATGTAATTCAGGTGAACCATTCCAATACTATTGAATAAAATATAATCATGACATTATTGAATTAGATGCAAACAAATAAAGACATAGAAAAGATGGATAACCGAAGGAGATTTACTTACTCAGTGAAGTCTACGAAGCGTACATGCCCATGAAACAATCCACCTCGGGGCACCGATAAGAGCTTATCTGACATCAGACTTTTCTGTTGATAAAATACTGAACATTTAAAGATTTCTAGATCAAAGAAAATTTCTACAAGAAACACTCCTTAGTCTGTAAATGACAGGTTTTGTACAGTCAATGGTACATGAAACACATGGTATATGGTGCTTAATGTGCTCCAAAACTAACTTCGAAAAGACATTATTCACCTCTATTTTGCTGCCTTTTAATTATATGAACTCATTGGTACCCGGTAGGCATAAAATAGATTAATACACTAAACAAAGGTGTAATCGGTAATTAGTTCATACTTTCAAAAACTAACAATTTTTATAGATCAAGCAATAAAGCAATTCATAGATACTACATGCATTGGAGCACTATACTTTACGCCAGTGGATGTATGATACTGAAATACAAAAATAGGATCGTTGACAGTTTTTCATTTCATAGGTTATCCAGTTCAAATGTCCATTGTATTTCAATAAAAAATGACAAGCAGAGAATGTAGGCATTTGAACTAGCTATAAGAATAAAAATTCTTATCGCTGGACAATTGATATGGAATAACTATAACCAGAAGCTAATACGTAACTCGCTTTTAAAGCAATTTGAAACAATTTATACATTCTTCTTGACCACTTTTTTACATTTTATTGTATTTTCTTTAGCCATAAATTTTATTTGGTTGTCCCATATCAATAAAACCCATTCTCAAATGCTCTTTTGATTCAAGTTTTTCTTTCTTTTAAAAACTAGCTTTAGGGCCAGATTTGAGCTTTAAGATTTACTTTAGTGGCAAATTTAGACTTAGACACTTCTAGTTTCTCACCATTTTTTCATCATCGTTGTTTTCTAGCAGATAAGGCAAGTCAATGATGGCGCTGATGTTGTTCTGATCCTTTAAGATCCATGCAACCCATACAAAGGTCCTGCTACCACACTTGGGAACACTTACATACACAACATTATTGGTCTGCGTTGGAAAAAGAAAGAGAAAAGGATGATTTTAGTTACATATAACAGAATATTATTGTTCAAAACGGTGCACAAATTGGACATAAGTTAATTTTCTATCTCTTACTTGATAAGACTTGTTACTAACAAATCTAACCATCAGTTATATGTATTTTACTCTTCTATCACTGAAACGAATTCATAGTACAATTATCCAAAATAATTACCAATAACAAGTACCAATAGCAAATAACAATGTCTTTGTGCATTGCACGAAATCTACTCTGTAGAGTGCTCAAGGCACATCATATTATCCACCTTTGACAACTAACTAGTCATGAAATTTCATTCCTAAATTTCTCACCAATCGCAATTTATAATAAATTTCCAAAGTCAGCTAGTTTCTAAAAAATACAGGCATTTCAGAGGATGCATTCATGGGGTTGTTGTCTTCTAATAGAATAAAAAATTTAGTAAGTAAAGGAAAATTATTCCCTAGTTATATGTATTTGACTTTTACAAGAAATGTGCAATACATGTACCTTGGCTAAAAGCACACTCTCTTGGTTATTCAAGTTTTGTTTATTATAAGAAAATTATTGTTATTGCAGATACCATACCTTCCCAACCACCGGATGACCGTAAGCTGTATTGTTGATTGAAGCAGCAAACTCAGCATCTACAGGGCAGTTATTGTAATACTCTGAGTATGGGAGAAAAAGACACATCTATATGATTATATTTTACAACATAACAGGTTGAACTACATCATACATCTATGAGATATGCTGGATCAGTTCACAACTAAACATCGTATGTACATAGATACACTATCTAAAAAATAGGTGTTAATTTTTTCGGCCTTCGGCCCATCCAAAAGTTCATCAAGTATAGCCCATAGGTGTAAGGTTCAGTTGGTAAATCGGGCCAGTCATCCATTTTCCCCCTGGTTGAAATCCAAAATCGTGGAAATATTGGCTTATACAGAATTGGACCCCCTTTCAAATGATGCACTATATATATATATATATATATATATATATATATATATATATACAAAAAAACAAAATGTAGTCAAATAATGCATTTTCGCCAATTTATTAGATTTGTCTCAAATTTCCGACGGTAGTAGTATTTCTCCTGAAGAAGACGGAGGTACTACCGTTGAAAATTTGAGACAAATCTAATAAATTGGCGAAAATGCATTATTTGACTACATTTTGTTTTTTTGTTTGATGATCACCTGCCAATACGTGAAACTCTATGATATATATATATATATATATATATATATATATATATTATAGGCCTATTGATTGATACACCACTGCTTCAATTTCATAACTTTACAAAAGAACAGATTTGCTTTGACAACTTAATATTAACCATCCTAACTTGTTTATTACATGTTATTCTTCATAAAATAAAAAAAGGGGGCAGTTGAGCATTGACCATGGTTTAGAAAATTGGCATACTATTACTGTATATTGTATGACAGGAAGCCCACCTATTCTTTGTTTACATAACTCAGTCTTGGGTCCATGCAGTCTTGGTAGGCCTAAACATGAAGCACTTGAAAATTGTTTATTTAGCTTCTTTGCTATTGTACATTATGCAAAGTTCAGATCTGTTCAGGACTGCTTCATTGTATAAGTATTTGACTCTCTTTTTCTATGTGTGCTCAGTGAAAACATGAAGCTTTCTGTGCCAAAAAATGTTGTAGCAAAGATTAGAACAGATATCCATGATGTGATGATTGTGCACACTGGCCTTATGTTTAAATATAAAAATGAAAAAAATGAATGGTGTCAGAGGTCAATACCAGAATTTTTGGCCTGAACCAGACTTTTTTTTGTATGAATTCCTCTGATGGATGAAAAAATTCTGTCACAATAAATCAAATCAGTAAGAATATGATTCATGGTATTCATGTTTCTCCATTAAAAAAAAAAAAAAGTTGTAACAAACAGTATTTTCTAAGCATGAATAAAAATAAACTGGATATACATTGTAGGCCTAAAGGGTGGCTCATATAAACAATAAATTTGAATGTTTTATAAAGTGCAAATTCACATTTAATTTGATGTTGGATAAGAGCCGATCCCTTTCTCCTTTGTTACTCACCTTTAGTGTTGCTCAAGATTTCTTCACTTTGAGAGAGAGCCTGCCTGACCCTTGACCCCGTCCTTGTTTCTAACCAATCACAATGCTCTTCACGGATGACCAGCAAAAAATAAGAACCGCATACAATGGAGAAGCCTATCAGCACCCAGGCGCATCTTTTGGCCTTCCGCATATTGGCTGGGTGATGGTTCAAACGATCAGATGAAACGGTAAATCACAAGCTCTTCATCATCCAAACTCTATCGGGCACAGAAGTTCTTATCTGTTTATAGGGTGTGGCTGGAACAAGTTGATGATAGATCATTCAGAATATGGATCAATTCTGGTAGAAGTAGTTTGCTTTTGATGTTCTTCTCCTTGCAGGTGAATTCAGTATCTATTTCATTAAGATTGAATGATGTTTCCAGAGGCCGGAGTAGGAAATGAAGAAAAACGGGTAGTGTAGATAAAAGGAACAATTAATTATTTTTTCTTCCAAAAATATAGAATCCAAATTGGCGCTAGTGCAGTTAAGCATCCCGCCGCGAGGCTTGCTGCTACGTGAAGGGATAGGATGGACGGCGACCCCCACGCACTAGGGTTAGGGTAGGGTGGTGGGGTAGGGTGGTGTTTAGTGGATACCAAACTGCACTAGCGCCTGCAAATTTAAGTGCCATAAAAAAAAAATCAAATTGAAAGAGAAATCAACAGACAAACATAACAATAATCAAAAGAAATGGGATGAGAAACATGTTTGTTTTTTAGTTTACGTTGTTGAAAAAATCTGGAACAATAAAAATTAATGATCACATTCAACCAATATATAAATAATGTTTTCAAAATTTTCACCTTTTCTCATTCAGTCTCATGTCATGTGATTGTAAAACGCAACGACAGTGGCACTTGAGCGACAAAAACGACAGGCATCATTTTACTTTTTAACAAGTTAGCTCTTCGACTTCATTCTTCAAATTTATCTTTAATTTCAACTCAACCGAGGCATTGAAAGATTCAATGTACAGCTCTTTAAATAATACAGAGTTCAAAATTGCATCAATAATCATACATCATACTTGAATCAAACGTTAGATGTAAACCAAGAAGAAAAAAAAAAGAAGAAAAAGAAGACAGATTTAATCAGACATAGTATGCCGCACTGGCAATGCCCATTGCATCGCTCGTGAATGTATGTGCATATAGCGGTTCGCCGGTATAAAGCGGCCGAACCTTTCCCGTGTATTATCACATGCCGATGCCTGGAGATACCCAATCGACAGCAAAACAAAGGCTTCGTTTTTGGATGAGTTGTCATTTCAAATTTATTTTCCTCGTCATTCACCGGCCCATTCACCCGACCTAAGTCTCTGATTAAACTCACATTAAATCCCAGGTATGAGATACTAAATTTAAGCTGTTTGGTGTTATCAACTACTAAACTTACCCTGATTTTGCGTTGCGAACACGAACAACACATGCATGCAATGCATATATGGTATGTGGAGAGATGCCACGCTGTGTTTACATTGCATAATAATTGAGGGCGTGGTCGTTTGCTCCCAGTGTTTGGGGTATGTAATTAACTCTATGTTTGCTCCACACTAGCACTTAACTTGGACTAGACCTAAACCGACCAGCCCCCGTGGAAGGGGCTGTGTATAGTTAGACTAGACCTTAATAAGTTCAAGTGGAAAACGTTATTGGACCATTCTTGGTCACGTGTGTGACCGAAATTATGCAAAATCTTGACTTTAATTGGCTATAAGTCTAACGATGTTTAATAAGGATAAATGTGTATATTATGCTAACATATTTTGTTGGCTATCATTTGGAAATATTTTTTTATATTTACAATATGCATGTTCAAGGTCAGAGTTCAAAAGAAGTGGGTCACGTGTGTGACTTCACAGAACGGCATGATTTTGAAAGTTCAATTTCATTTTGAAATTCCTGTGAGTTTTAAAATGATGAAATGTTCCTACTGATGTGAGATATACATTATGGACCTGCTAACACATCACTGGATAGGAGTCATCTCTGAAATTTCTTTTTTTATCTATAATTATTTTATATCGTGATGTCGGGTCACGTGTGTGACATTTTAGTGGGTTACGTGTGTGACCTATGAATTGTACAGAAAAATGAATATGTATTATGCAATAAATGTACATTTTGAGCAATTACTATATCCGCTGTGGTAAAACTTTTATGAACTCAACCCTAATCACTCACTGGGGTGTTTTGGTAGCTGTCAAGACTGGGGGTGGGGCGGGGAGGGAGGCAGGGCCATGATGCCCCTATCTCCAGGGGCCGCGGAGCGGGGGGGGGGGCGTGGGGGGGGCTTGCAGCCCCCCCCCCCCACTTTTTTTCAGCCAACGTGTACAAAAACGCAAAAAGACCATACCTTTGTGATTTTTAGCCCTGTTCAGCTCCCCCACTTCGGCTCAGCCCCTCCACCTTTCAAAAAACGCTCCCGGCCCTGATCTCGGCTGTTGAATCGCGAGACCGTGCCGTGCGATGAACTACACGAAGCACTGTTAATTTTCCCGAATAAATATTATTTTATTTATATGAATGAATTATCTAATTTATGCATTGCAATAAGGTCATAATTTTTTTCTAATTGACAAACTAAAGCTTCTGGAGGTGTCTAATTTTTTGTTTGCATAATCCTTATAAGCCTAGGATTCTAACAATATTGTTAGGGGGAGACCGGGTATGGACGTTACAAAGAGTCACATTTTGGGCCAGATAATTCTATGAAAGAACTCACATCACTCCATATTGGTCTGTAGTATAGCCTATAATGTTGGCTATAACTGAGGCAATAAAACTTGAAAACATGTAAACACAAATTAACAACAGCTTAATTAGTGAAGACATTTTTGTAACACCCTGCCCAATACGGGTAGGTTGTTACACCATACGGGGTCAATGTTACAAATGTAAACATACGGGGTAAGTTGACATATGTTAAATACCATCACTTTAATTTCAACTTTCCAGTTTCTTGACATTTTAACCAGTACCAATTAGAGCTCTAGAATAGACAAAATAAATAATAGAAAAATAAATAACACCTGAAAATTGAGACAAAATGTAATTTTACATATGTAATTAATAAGTTGATAACATCAACATGGGGTAGGAACAAACTGTAGCACAGTCATTAGCCAGAATACAGGGCAGGCTAGGGGTATATTAGTGACATACATGTACTATATTTACAATACCATGGTCAGACTTCAATATGTGCCTTCAGTTTAAGATGCTATTACAAATTTTCAATTTTTTCAAAATTCTACTTGAACTGTAAAAAATGGTTTTTTGTTGATTTACTTTAAACAACAAAAACGTCACGACCGCAGTTCAACACAGCTATGTGTAGGCTGTATAGATGCGAGTTAGCACATCCTCTTCTTGTTCCATATTAGCACACTGAGACCTGTAACAACTACCCCGTGTAACTTCCATACCCGGTCTCCCCTATTTGAAAAAATTGGTATCGAAATAAATTCCTTATGTATTTCATTGTTTTATGAATTCCTTATGTATTCTTTGTTTTTTTCGCAAAATATTGCAGAAACCATTTTGGAGCACCAAATAATGCTAAAATAAGGCCTAAATTAATTTCAGCCACATGAAAGTGA
>CALNVZ010002974.1:27767355-27774855 GCA_940671915.1 Paracentrotus lividus | reverse complement strand
ATGATATATGTTATAATCGCAAATTTGATCAACATCTTGGTTTTTAATATCTAAATAAATACATATAAATCTACATTACCTGTGAGTTATGATCATTTGATGGGGAAAGAGCATGCAACAAATTCCAGATTAATTTTTTTAGCAATCTCCTTACGTAACATCATCCACATGTTTCGTACCGTGTCAACAGAAACATGGCCAGCTAGGTAATTACCATATCAGACCATGGCTTTTTAGCCAATCAGAGATCAGCATTACCGGTGCTCTGTCTTCTGCTAGCGGAATATTGCAACCAAACAATTGCGGCATAATTTGACATTTTGAAGGTAATTCCCATGAATTTGTAATCATGTATTATGCGGCAGTGTGTGTAGAAGAGATGACTTAATATATTGGTGAAAATGTGTTCTTATCCATGTTGTGTGTGTGTTGGAATATGTTCTTAGATTTTGTGATGTTCTGAAGAGTGAAGTGAACTCGATATGAACTGTGCAGTGCATGCAGTGCAGTGCCGTTGACCTCGCAAGGCATGGCTATATAGGAGTATAGCCAGTATAGGATTGCGCTGCCAGACAGCACCCCAAGTTCCCCGGGGTTGGAGATCGAGCTCTCCGGCAGGCGGCAGTGGCAAAAGGTCGCGATTGCCTTGGTTTGTTTGGTTTTTGATTTCTCGTCATGTATGTAGATAGATACGAGAAGATATCATGTTTTAAAGGGACGTATAATTGATAAAACATGGGGAATTCACCTTATCTCGGGTGAAATGATAACATTCCAATCAGAGCCCGGCGTGTTGCGTAATCTCCAGGGGGGCGTTTCACGAAGCCGTCATAAATCTAACTTCTTTACTAAATCGGAGATAGTGAACAACTTGTCCACAAGCGGGTTCCACGAAGCGCCCTCTCTGACAAGATCGTGGACAACAAGCTGACTAAATACTTATGAAGCTCCGGACCTCTGATTTTTTGGAGAGCGGCTGATACGTGCAATCAAGCGCTAATTTAAGTGGCAACGATCTGTTTGGCGAATTGCATTTGCCCGGCGACAATCTCCCGATTTTCTCATTTTTTTCATAACAAAATGTGGCAACCGTCAGATGTTGTCTAATATCTAGAGAAAAATAATGGTTTTAACAAATTAAGTGTTTTATATCAATAAAGAAAATAATATCTCGTTAATATATCCAATCAAAGAATAAGATTGAATTAAATTGCAAAGCATTATTCAGCTTACCATAAAGCTAATAAACAGGACGCAAGAGACTACGTCGGTAGTTTAAAATCATCTATTAGTCCCAAAATTAAAATTTTGAATAGATTCTTTTTAAATTTACAATACACTATTAATTCTTTTGTAGGCAAACAGAAAATTAAGGAAAAACCTAATCTAGCTCCATTTTTCAAGCTAAGCGTACTTTTTTACAGTTCTGATTTACGAAACTATGAAATTTAGCCGCACGGTACCATTCTTTCATGTTCTGACATGGTCTTATTAATTTCATGATGACACCTTGTAAAATATAGCCCATAAAGAAACATTTTGCTTTTAATCATATCATAAATTATACATTAATTTTATGAGCTTTCATATTACGACGATTTCAATCCACTTCAATTTTCGATAATATAGAAATTTTGCTTTAAACCACAATGTCTAAATATCAAGCGAAAAACCGTTGATAAGGCTATTGCTCGATGACATCATCTCCGATAATATCGATATTACAAATTGTCGATTGGAAAAGCTTTGTGTTAAACCGACTTAGTAAGATTGGAGCTTAACTACGTGGTTGGTGGATTAAAGATATGACTAAACTGTCCATGGTTTCGTGAAACGCCCCCCAGGCGTCAGGTGTCTGGAGTATCCTTCATGGCTAGACTAAACTAACAGAATCCAAGTAAATCTAACCTATGTTTTGTTTTGAAAATGGAGCATTATTACCAAATCCTCTCTTTGAATAAATACGAAGAGACCCTTGAAGTCTATAAACTAATCAAAGCTATTGGCCTATGACAAGACGAATTTCGCCGCCAACTTCGTCATGTTCGTGCTGTCCGATTTGAATCCCTAGGTAGGCCGACCCTTGGCGTAAGCCCACTGTAGATTGTGTATGAGTCCAATGGAGCTCAAGAAAAACGCCATCGTCCCCAGCGATCTCGAACTTGCAGAGGCCTTAAAAGTTGGTGAGTGGTGACTGGTGTATAGTTTTGGGAAAGGAAATATTTAATTTGGATTCAGTTAGATAAAGATTGAATCCTATAACCATAACAAATTAGAAATCTAAATCATATTCCATGAATTGAAATCTTGTTTTAGTGTCTTTATTTCACAATATAAAGTCGGGGATCTGACACATTTCAGCGTCACTCAACGTTCACATGGAAAACCAATGGGGATTCTCTTGTGTGGGTGATACACACAGATCGGATCGTTACGCACCGTGTATGCCGTAAGCTCCGGGGAGCGGACAACCAAGCAAAGGTCTCAAAAAACCGTTACATTATGTTTCTTTCAAACATTTTCACTGAAATTCACCGCAAATCATGAAAGGAATATCACAAGATCTCTCACACATATCTTTTAGAGCACTGTGGACAACATGAGACTAGACTAGATCTATATATATTTGATCGGGGTGTTTTTAATTTATGCCGATTGCATGTTTGTCATCAAAAACTATCACCAGGTTTTAAGAGTATTATTAAAGTTTAAGTTACTAGCTTCATACAACTTTATGACTGCCAAAAACGCTATATGTTGCGACCTTCAATTAGGAACCCCCCTTACATCCCCCCCACCTTCCCCCCCCCCCACTTGGTCGGTGTCTTGAGAAGGCGGTGATAATTCTCAGTTAATGTGCAGAATTCATATAGTTTGCCATCTTCAGCATGCTCACAAGTTTTAACTAAACTTTTGTTAAATATAAGATAGCACATAATTAATACAATTTTGCCCATAAAGTTTTTATCTATAGCTTTAATCTTAAGTAAGGATCCAGACTCTCGCAAACCAGTATAAAAATTGTACTACCTGCTAGACTCTGAATCTATATATATGAGGTCATACAATAACGAAACCGATTCCAAAGACAGATTATTTCCAAACTCTCTGTGAAAAATTAGATACAAGTGATGTTAATTTGTTGATTTGGTTAGAAAAAATACTTTTCATAATATTAATGTGATGTTTCACATAAATTCAATTTCAAAACAGAAAATGGCACTTATTTATCCAAAAGAAGTGTTCTTTTTATGGTATTTTATTAAATATGTAAGAATATCATTTCCCATGCAGGTCTGTTTCAAAGGAGAAAAAAGTTAAGAATGGAAGGTTTTTTAAGTCAATACGTCATCCGGTATTGAAGGTTTTATTGGTATGCACTCTGCGTGATATCATTCAGCTTGGAGGTACGGTCAGTCATATCATTCAGACACCCAAAACAAATACTGTGTCGAGAAAAAACGTTGTTAAACTGCATATCATAATTCATGTATTGCATGACTTACTTGTATCCCTAACATAAAATTTAAGAAACTTTAAAAAGTTGAAGACTAAATTTGTAAGAGAGATCCCTTTATTTTAATAATATGTGCAGGTAGGGAACAGGTTGAGTGAACCCTTAGGACGGCATATTTAGGGATAAGATACTGAGAGGAAATTGCATGTTAGGGTCTTATTTATAATCCAGTCACACAACTTGGGGCATAGGCCACTGCCTCACAACTTTCTTATTATCCCGAAGCAGTCCCGGTATAATTAATATAATTAGAGATTACTGTAATATCTCATTCTTACACGTTTGGGTGGGTCCGAGTCCTTCGAATGCTACATCAAGAGGACATTATAATTGTGGGCAAATATAGAATAGAGCTAAATTATCAAAGAAGTTTGAAAGACGAGTTATGGTTGATTATTCTGTCAATTTAATACTAAACTTTGTTCTATGGTAAGAATTAATTAATATCTGGATATAGGAGCATTGGCAAATGTAAGACCAAAGTTGCTAAGATAAATCATTGTATAGTAAGTCACGATTCAATTTTACACTGGCAGGTTGGAAAAAACCTTAAGATTTCGGACAAAGGCATTGAGGGTAGAGAAAATTAAAATATTGTGTGGACCAGCATTGGGCCATTTTTCATTTTTAAATTCAATTTCGGCATCCAAGAAGTCTCGTATTAGAAATCATTTATTGAAGAAGCGTTATTTTGATGTGTTACTGCATTTATTATTTATATTTTATTGGATTTTGGTGGTTATAAGGTTTTTGGCTCTTTTAAGACAAAATAGAGGGGTGGAAGGATAAGGTCAAAAGGGATTAGTGTTGAAATAGATAACTACTTTTTTGGTGTGGTGTTGCAATTATTCATTTCTGTTGCATGAAGGTTAACTGGCATGTTCCATTGCTATCGCGAAGAAGAGGTAATATTGTTGTGTTTACTGTCACTCTGAGTCGCATTTCCTTATTGAATTGGCAATAACCTTCAAAGGTTAATTACGCCTCAGACTAAGTTCGGTATCATATTTAAACTTAGTTATGTCATCAACATGGTTTCCAGGATTGGTTGTTTGTTCCTTAACCTGTAAAGATCAAGGGGGAAATAATGGGGCTAAAGGGATTTAATGGAGGGCGGTAAGCATACCGGATATGTATTTTTTTCCAAGTAGGGGCAGATACATGTTAGGGCACTACTTAGAATGAAAATTATTTCCGAGTGGACAAATACTGGGATTACTAGGCTAGTAGAAATAGCAGGAAAAAAAGAAATTTGCATTGGCCAACGTGAACACGTCGCCGTTGGAACAAGAGGTAGGCCCTATGCTTTTGCCACCACAGCCAATAGATTAATATTACTACTAAGCTTAGCTAAAACGGTATCGTTGAACAACGACTGTTGTAATTCATTTTTGTCTCATCCCCTGCAAGTTTCAGTCGTTTCGATAATAAAGTGTGTATATAAAGTCATTATTGGACGCGATGGGGGGAAGAAAAAAAAAATATACATATATTATGAATATATAAATGAATACAATAAAAATAACAACATCACTTCTGTTGTGTGTTCTGCGTATCAAAGATGTAACCAATTAGTATCTAATTTCATATATGTATAGTCACTATTTTATATTTTAGCTTAAAATAATTTTGATTGTTTTTTTTTTTTTTTTTGTTTTTTTTTTTTTGCAGGATGAGAATTGTCACCGAAACTGGCGGAAGAATGCTACGCAGTGATCTAAAGCCAGAACAAGCCAGGAGCTTTGCAGCAGTCCGATACCAGTTCAGATTAGAGTGTGCTATTCCTTGCTAGGTGAGTTCAGAACATGAGGGTACTAAAAGTATTAAGTTTACAAATGATGTCCCTGAAGATCAAACTTGAAGGTTTCAAAGAACTTTTATTGTTGTAGCACAAGGCCCGTCAATGTTCAGAGTTCAATATTCTATTTCCAAGATAGATATAACAAAAACCAAAACAAAACAAAACAGAAGAACTACATATGAATCAAGTAAAGACTGTTTCTATCACAGTAAAATGTATGTACAGTAAAAAGAAGCATGCCTGGTACACAATTAATGTGGATGATAATTTCACAAAAGATATTTAGTTAAACTTACGGAACTGAACTGAATCCATACATCTTGATTTGATTAGAACTCTACTGCACCCCTAAAGTGCCCTAGGGCTATGAATATTTTAAATCTCCCTATAAACCCTTTGCTGGATTGTAACCCAACTTGATAGGATTTATTTAGTCAAGGAGACCCAACATTGTTGTTTGGGAAGCCCCCCCCCCCCTAAAAATATCGAAATAGGGATGAAAATTGTCACATTTCCCCCCATTTCTGTCAAAACTGTATTGCTGGTATTTAACAAACCTGAAATAAATCACAAAAATAATCACAGCTTCAGTTAATGTAGAGGCATTCCCTTAAGTGTCCTGTAGGATGCAAGTGGAAAATTCACATCCAGTTTTTCTTCTATTTTCAAATTGTTTTTTTCAATGTCGCCCTGGTATTTTATCATTGGTGACCAATTCTGCTTGCATTCTTCTAGACATGCGGTCTGCATATTCTACCTGGTCCTGAGAGCCTTAGACACTGTAGAAGATGATATGACCATTCCTCTCAAGGACAAAGTTCCAATGCTGCAGAACTTCTACAAAAATCTTGAAGATCCTGACTGGAAGTACATGGAGAGCAAAGACAAGGACAGAATTGTGCTGGAAGATTTCCCATCAGTAAGGAGAAAGGCTGATATTTAATTTCATACAAAATCATTTTCCTTGCTCATCTACTTAAAAAACATAAGCTTTCTGTTCATCTTACTTTTGTTGCTTAAGTTTTGAATCGTTATCAATATTTTAGGAGCTATATCTAACAACAATTCATTATTAAGCAAATAATCACCATTGACCCAAATGATGGGAAGTCTTTCACGTCCCAGGCAAGCTGGATAAGCTATCTCCTCCGAAGCAAAGCTGAGGAGAGATAGCATGTACATCCAGCTTGCCGTGGAAGTGATAGACTTCCAATCATTTGGATCAAGAGGTGATTATTTGCTTTATATTCCACATCTGAAACATTTTAAGAGTACGGGGAAAACCAATATTTTGGTTAAAAATTCAAGGTTTCCTTGATCCTTAAAAGATTCACCGTCATAAATGACTGCGCTTGTAATTGTAACATAAACGCGTACAAATAAAGTGCGCGCAATTCATTTGACGCGAAGGCCTAGCTCAAATGGGCTGAAGTGATTGTTACGTAACAAAGAAGTTTTAAAAAGTAATTGTTACGTCACAAAGGAATCTGTCACTGCATGTGATGGGAAAAAAACGATGGTACAAAAAACCCGAGTGACAACGCACTTTTTTTCGCGCATCCTAAAAATAATTGAAGACGCGTTATGGCTCTACATACTCCATGGGGCGCTGAAGTGGTCAGCGAAACTCAAAAGTACTATCACTACGAATGATGATTGATGATGGGAAAACTAAAATTTATCACGTGACTGCCTTTTGACCAATCCTGTTGCAACATTCTTGGTATGTGGAATATAATCGAAAATAATGATATTATGATTCAATATGATATGTATAATATTTTGATCTTTTATTAACTGACTAACAACTCTTACAAACAGAGTTGAATGGTGTAAAAAAAAACCCCCAAAACATCAAGTTACGCTTCACATACATGTAGGGTACAGATTCATTTTTCAATATCTTTACCTTCTTCATGTTTCCTTCCCAGAGCCTTTTTTCGATAATTTTGCCAAGCAGTACTTATTTTAATTTCATAAATATTACATGTACATGTGTGATATACTTTTGTTATACTGTAGATGGGCAGTTCCAAGCAAAACAGGACATGGAGCTGAAATTTCAATGTGCCGCTGTGCCTTTGAAAATGCGAATTAGGATCTGAAATTACCACAAAGGCTTCTTTACAATACAACCAATCATTTAAGTTAAAAAAATATGCGATTTAGTATTCTTGCGCTG
>CALNVZ010002974.1:27744000-27766340 GCA_940671915.1 Paracentrotus lividus | reverse complement strand
AAAAAAAAAAAAGAAAGAAAGAAAGAAAGAAAGAAAGGAGATAATTTGTGGACAGCTGGAACACATAAGATTAACTTCAAATAACTTTTCCCAACAGGTTACACACAAAACTTTCATTGGTTGGGGATGGTTCTCATACAACTACCCCCTAGACAATTATCCCCACAAAAAATCTACCACCTTACCTATTCCTCATTAATTTCCAGTATTTCTGTATATGATTATCAAGTAATAAAGAAATGTTCAGGCTACTACAAACCTATTTTGTTGAATGGTCAAGCTTTCGTCCACTTGTGAGGATTTTGTCCAGTGATAATTGGCTTTTGAAAGCAGCGCTAAATTTGTTGTCTCAGAATATTTGTTCGAGCAGGATGAAATGCTGTTTACAGAAGGAAGGACTAATTTGTTCCTTACTTCTCTACTGTGAGAGGTTTTAGTCTTAATTCTTTTCCTTTGATCTTTGTCTCTTCCTCACTGGGTATCCACAAGACCACAAGTACCCTGTCAATATGCTCAAATTCACTCTGAATTGCATTATACATGTAGTCATATGGTTTACTGGGTATGCCTTAATGAATTTTGAGAACTAAATTGTTTGGGCCTCTTGATAGGTGGCACCAAACCTGAGTTGGTTGCCAAGTTTTTATATCCATGTGCATGGGGTAAAGATACAGAGTTGTTATTATAGGAATCGACAAAAAGATGAAAATAGAAGGAAGTAAAATAACCAAATTATCAAGTCTTATTCGCTTCTATGGTTAAACAACTTTCCATTGTCTTATTATTTGCGAGTATTTTACAATTTTTGTAATTTTATATGTTTTCTTACCTATGCTTACGTCAATTTATATCAGTGTATTTAAATTTTGTTTTTATTGTTTATGTGAAAATAAATAAATTTCAATTCAGTTCAATTCAAAATAAGAGAGAGCAACAATAAATAATTATTGTGATTCACAATTTGTTTATCAAGTATTTGAACCTTTCTCTTATTCAGTACTGCCATTATGTAGCTGGTCTGGTTGGTATTGGACTCTCAAGACTCTTTAGTGCATCTCAGATGGAGGACCCTATCGTTGGCAAGGATACGCATCTTTCAAACTCTATGGGGCTATTTCTTCAAAAGACAAACATCATCCGTGACTATCTGGAGGATAACATCGACAAGAGAGAGTTCTGGCCCAGAGATGTAAGTTGTAGGTTGTGTTCTATCCAGTGCGAGTTGATGCCCTTGGTGCCCATACTAAAACAGATGTATCATGATGATAACCATCAGCCTCTACAGTGCCTGGGTCTCAAAAAACAAGTTACACCTTCGAAATGGTTGCAAAATAAAACATATGATCATGGGGAAAAAGTGATGAGTTGGAATGCTCATAAAGTCAACTTTCATATGAGACCAAAAAGTTTGAAAATAACTTATTCCTGAGTGAGCACTACCCTCTTTTGTGAAGGACGCGAAAAAGAGGTTGTGCAGGAATTCACTATCCATTATGGTTGGTTTGGAATGAAACATGTAAATGCAGGATAAACTCTTTGAGAGCAGCAGCAAAACTTACAATGTCTCTATTGAATTTATCAGTTGTAAACCATTTTCATATGGTAAAAATAAAATGACCATTAGGGATTCAATATGAATATGGTGAAGAAACATACTGTTTCTAAACCTTTTCTTTCTTGGTCTTTTTATTAGGTATGGAGCAAATATGGCAAGAAACTGAGTGACTTTCAAGCAAAGGAAAACATCAAACCAGCAGTTCATTGCCTCAATGATCTCATCACAAATGCCCTTGAACATGTTCCTGATGTCATCAAATACATGTCTCGAATTCGCAACCAAACTGTCTTCAATTTCTGTGCAATTCCTCAGGTAATTAAAAGTTAATTTATATTGTTTAAATTCATTTACATTAAATTCTATTCAATTGAATTGATTTATTTCCACATTAAAACAATATTTAAAAATATTTGTCTTCTTTGTTTTCCATAATGATGGTTGAAATAGAAAACAAAAATATTCATGCTAGATTTAGCAGTAATGCCTAATCTTTTGTTGTAGATTTATATTAATCAATCCAGGGTCCTTTAGGAAACAAAAAAACATGCTACTCAAATTTCAGTTCACTATTTTTTCCTAAAAAGAATCTACAAACTGGAGGCTTATAGGCACTGAAGGCCAGCAAGGCTGATTTTCCCCTACAGATTTGTTACTGCCTCTATGTACATGTATAGAGTTGGGATTCTGATTTTAAAGTCTTGTGGGGCCTTTGGTCCAGTGAGACTTTAGCCTCATCAGACTTTGACATTCTGGACCTTTAAATGTATTGTAGGTCTATGGTCTACTGGGTGCAGGCTGTCATTTCTTTAGTTGCTAGATTCACTACTGATGAGTGATTGCAATATAGTGCCCCAACAAAATCTTAGCACTCTTCTATGCTTTCTAGGGTGTACATGTACAGTGGAAACTCATTATAAAGTGGTCTGATATAATAAGATTCTTGATACAACAAGGTACTTTGGCTGGTCCCAGCTCTTTGTTACTTAATACTATATTCCTAATATAACTAGGTAATTTCCAAGGCCCCTAGGTATTTAGTTTCCAATGTATACACGAAAATACATAAAAATAATCAGTTGATCAAGTTTTGATTGAAGATGTACAGATCTCAAACCCATTTTAAGCTTTTTCAATTCATGTCTGCTTGAATTGTTTTTATTGTGCAGGTGATGGCCATAGCAACTCTAGCGAAGTGCTACAACAACCCTAATGTATTCAGTGGAGTGGTCAAGATTCGTAAGGGTCAGGCAGTCAGCCTCATGATGGAAGCTACATGTTTTCAGAGCCTAAGGCGTATCCTGTATAAATATGCTCAGGAGGTGAGTGAAGAGATTGTTAACATTATCACCAACATTATCATCATTATTATAGTCACCATTATCATCTTCATCAATAATAGTAATAATAATAATAGTAATAGTAATAAAGCATTTTTAATGAGCTATCCATTTAGATTTACTATTAAGAGATGCAGAGGGAAAAGGAAAGAAGAATTGGAAACTTATGGAGAAGGATGCAAAAACAATATACAATCTAATGAAAATAAAGAGAGAACATATAGGACTTCAAATCAGATTTAAATCTATCTAAGGATTCTGTTGATCGGATCCTCAGTGGAAGAGCATTCCATAGAAATGGGGCTGAAAATGAGAAAGCCTTTTCTCCTAGCAAAGATAAAGTTCCAGTGACAGTTATCTGTTTGGAATTAGTAGAGGGGAGATTTCTTGAAGGAATATATTCTGAGATGAGATTTTGCAAGTATTTTGGGCCCTGATCATAAAGTGCAACTTTATCATCATCATAATCACCATCATGGTGATCATCACTACCATAGTCATCATCAACATTGTCATCGTCATCATCATCATCATCATCATCATCATCATCATCATTATCATCATCGTCATCATCATTGTCATCATCATTGTCATTATCATCATCTTCATCATCATCATCATCACCATCGTCATTGTTATAATTGCTATTATCATAATTATTTTCTCAATATCCACGCTGTCATCATCCCCTTTGTCGTTAACGTGTTCATGATCATCATTGCCGTAATTATTATGATTGCCATCATGTTCTGCATCATAGAGACCAATAATATTAAATTAATTGTAGCATCCCATCTCAGTGAGCCAGTATGCCATACTGAATATACTTGGCACCATTTCAAAAAGAAAGAAAAACATTTAAAAAGAAACACTTAAAAGGACTAATTGCTTCTCATGATATTCTCATTTAATCAATTTGATGAAAATATTTGGAATGGATGTTCCAATTTGTATATATTTTTTTTGGTAGAAGTGTGGATTGTTTTAATTTCATAAACTTAAATTTTTAAAATCATTTTTGCTTTCTTTGAAAAAAATAATAAATTGTTATGTTTTTGTGGAATTTCACTTAATATTGTTAATTCCATTATCCTTCATTCAGATTGGGAAGGCCATTGTCTTAATTTCATAAACTTAAATTTTTAAAATCATTTTTGCTTTCTTTAAAAAAAAAAAAAAAATTTGATGTTTTTGTGAAATTTCACTTAATATTGTTAATTCCATTATCCTTCATTCAGATTGGGAAGGCCATTGTCTTAATTTCATAAACTTAAAATTTTTTAATCATTTTTTCTTTCTCTAAAAAATAATAAATTTTGATGTTTTTGTGGAATTTCACTTAATATTGTTAATTCCATTATCCTTCATTCAGATTGGGAAGGCCATTCCACCCACAGATCCCACTGCCCCCAAGACTCACAAGATTGTCAACACCATCGTCTCACTGGGAGAAGATACCATCACAGGATACAACCTCTTCCCACCTCTATACGTTTCCATGGTAATCATGCTAGCACTCATCATCTATAACTACTGGAGTACCTTGATTTTCCTTGCTGATAGAACACTGTGAGGAATAAACTGACAAATTGACTTTGCAGATAACCCTCAAGACATACGATGGATGGAAGGCAGAAATTACCGTCCTTCGAGTACTGAGGTTAATTCCTAGAAATAGACTGAAAGATTGACCTTGTAGATAAGTCACGGAACATGTATATTTTGATGGATGGTTGTACGGCAGAAATTGCCCTGTCCTTAGAGTACGTACCGAGTACCGTGATGTCGGTGATATGTAAAGGTTGTTGGTTCTGTTACTGAACAATCGCAACATGATCACACCAAAACTTGTTATATGTGCTCCGACTTCAGCTCGTTGCTGGAACACATTCAGGCTAAACCTCATGTGGAGGTATAACCAGTGACCGAAATGACAGACGAATATGACGTACTTCATGAGAGCTACTGTGTTTTTAAGAGTAAGGAAAACCCATGGCCCTTATTCTGAACTGAAGACTGAGTTTGTATGAGTTGAAGTTGGTGCTGTGCTATTGTGTGTTCCTTATAATTGAGCATCAGACAAGAGGATTGCAACAATAGCACCGCACAAACTTCAACTCATCTGAAACTCAGTCTTCGGTAATTCAGAATACGGGTCATTGAATGTAGCGTCTGCTCATCCTCATCAGCCATACTGGAAGACACTTGGGCTCGATACCATATGAAAAGGCACTAAGCCTGCTCTAAATTTATCCAAGGAGCTTGCTTTATCCTGACATTGCCAAGTAGATTGTTAAACATTTGATGGCTAGCTGTTTATGTTTGTACTGTACAGATTATATGTTTTATCCAACTAGTGTTGGGAGAATTGAAAATTTAATATGGTACATGAATATGAAATAATGCATCATAAAAAATTAATAGCTGTATTAAAGTCATTTGAAAAGCATGTAGCTTATGAATGAATCATGACATGTTTGGGTATATGAGTGTATATGTACAGAGAGAGAAAGAGAGGGTATGGACAAAATTGCATATTGCCCATACTGTTGCTGAATGCTGCATATTATTACTACTACTAGCATCAATTAAATCAACCAATAATTATCATATTTATAAAATAGGAAAAAACTAATTTAATATGGACATAGTCAAATATTTCAAAATTGATGCTGGCCAGTCAGAATATGTTTGATTTTTGAGGCTCTCCTTTGAAACTTATAGCTACTAGGTTGAATGTGAGAACTGCTATGTACACTTGTATTTCTCATGAAGATGCTTCAATGCGAGTTTATGATAAAAGTGAGCCAACAATGGAGATAATAATGATAAAAATCATGGTAATAATGGTGTAATTTAATTTAATTTAATGTTTCAGAAGGATTGTCAATTATTACTTTGTACATTGTTTTACTATATATTGAACTGCCATAACACATTGTAGAGACAATAGGAAATATTTTTGTGTACAAACCACATAAATTGTAAAATATTAACCGAGGAATTATCTTTTCTATACGAAGGGAAATTCTTATTCCAAAATGAAAATTCCTCTCCTATTTTGTGTAAACAGAACAAGATATTTGGTGCAGCCATGTAAAATTTGGCATAAACATATCAATCAATTTTGAATATAAAAGTTGATATTTGTAAAGAATATCATTTCTATCTAGTAAATGTTATTTATGTTTCCTTGTAATTCAGGGTTACTTTTCATTGGTACATTAAACTTGATGTCAATGTATGTGCTGTAAGCCTATCATATCACTCTATTGCTGGTCTGTATATTGCGTTGCTTTTCTTTGTCAGACAGTTCCTAACTCACGACATGAAACAACAGTAACTGTATCTTGTTGTGCAATTGCAATCCATTTAATACAGAGTAGATACTGCTTATAAATTTACACAGCACATCAAGGGAAGTGAAGCCATAGAGAGCTTCCTGTAGAGAGATTAATTGCCTATCAGAGGCTTGGCCAGCTAGTTGGACAATAATAATTACAGCTGTTGTTTGTAAATGCACTCGACAATTGTATTTTGCACTATGAAAAAGATAAATTGTAGTTTATTTTAATAACATGTTGGGATTGTATGATCCGTATAAATGCGATGAATCAAATTTCCTACATTGCCATAGTTTACAATGCTATTTTCTGTGCTGTGCTGAATAGTGTACATGCACATGTATTTTTTCAGCCTCATGCAAAATGTTGTGTAGGTGCCATGGTATACTGGGCATTAAGATTTTGTTTATGTGTGTGAAAGTTGCTGGAAGAAACCTCACAAAAATTCAATATTTTTGTTAAACCACAAACTTCTTGAAATATTTTCATGCAAATTGTGACATGTTCACATTTTATTAGGTTTCAGGTTGCCTAAAGTTGTATTTATTTTGTTTTGTTGTATAGCAGCTGCACAAATTATGATGAAGCATCGTCAAATATATTGTACAACAATGAGCAGTATTGCGCTCGATGCTACATCTACATGTATGCATAATTCTGTGTAGATATCATATTAAAATTCAACTGAAACTTACATAATAGTCTTTTTGTTTCATACCAGTTTCTAAAAAACCTTCAACATGACATGTAGTTACAACATGTAAGAAGATACAGTTAACTCGTGTTATTATGAGGGCCCAAGCTAATTACCTCCCTACAATGAAATGTTGTGAACTCATAGGTTTGCTGGAATTGGGATCGGCTGGACGGCCACATTATAATAAAACATCTTCTACATTCTATAGTGTTACTGGACTGTACAGGGTTTCATAATTGGATAGGAGAAAAAACAAAACAATTAAGATAAAAAGAAGTCTAACAGATTTATCCATATTTAGTGCTGTTTTTCCATTTTTTGTTTAAATTCAATATTTTCATGTTCCTTACTTCTTGTTGGGATCCTCTGCTACATTCATTGTTATTTTAAATAGTCCATGCTTCAGGACAAAGCTAATTACATCAATATACAAATTCTCATTATTCTTAACAAATACGCATGCACATTCATGTGCACATTTTTGAAATTGGACCGGGAGAAGTTCGTAATGGAGTGGATTGTAAAGCAATTTGCAGATATTTCGTCAGAGACTAAAGGAAGACAAAGAAGGGAGAGAGAACAGATGTGTATGATATATGTATTGACAGTGTGTAAAGAACTGAAGAAAGAGTAGAGACAAAAAGGGAAGAGAACAAGGAGAGAATACTGTTATACCCTTTATCATCAGCATTTATTTCAGACAGCATTTTTTTCTGGGTTACTGAGTCTTGCACCATTTCTGTCTTGAGCATCCTCTTCATTTACCATATCTTTCCATGTAATCTTTGGTCTTCCCTTTTCTCTTATGCCATCCACTTCCAGATCCCATGCTCTTTTCACAGGTTCATCATCTTCCCTCTTCAACACGTGGCTCATCCATCTCAAACCACTTCTCTTTACCACTTCCACAACAGTCTTTTTTTCCAAACCCAACCTTTCCATGAGCTCACTCTTGTTCTTTCTAAACTTATCTAGCAAACACCAATGAACTAGTACACATAAAAAGAGATAAAAATTTACATAAATACAGTCAACTCTGCATCAGTCGACCCTCCAAAAAACGGATTATAACCTAAGTCAAAGCAATTTTTCATTCCAGATTATACAAGATGTGTTATTCACCTCTCATAAGTCAAATTTCTCCTAAGATGAACAGATTTCTATGGTCCCATGAGATTTGACTTAGGCAGAGATGCCTTTACATGTACCTAATGACAAGATAGTTACTGTTATTTAAATCAAATCAATTTGCTTTTTGCCTTATAAACAAATAAATTAGTTCTCAAAGACCTCGTTTTACAATTCCACTATATATAGAATATTTCCAAAAAGAAAAAAAAAACAGAGATTACCAAAAACAATTCAAATGGGAAGAGTAGTAGAAACAAATTTATTTCATCACCTTCCAATAATATCTTACAACATTTGAAAATACATAATTTGCTATCTTCCGTACACAAGACCGCAGCTCTTGACAATGTGAGTAAAGTGTTTTGATAAATGTGCATGTGCGAAAGGAACAATGAATCTATATTAGAGATGACTACACTCTAGAAAAAGATAGGCTCTAAGATAGTTCACCAAAAACATAGACTTGATAATAAACATATTCATTTAAAGAAACATTATTTTCAAATCACAGTTTGAAAAATTAATACGAGCATTCTAGGATGAGATTACAACAGATTTATAGCTTGAAAGAAATATGGAAACACTTCAAAAATAACCTAGTGAAGTTCTCTCAAATCTGAAATGTCCTTATGCCTGGAGATTAAAACAGAATCCTGTTCACATGCATAATAATAACTGTATGGCTGTGAAATGGACAGTCCAGAATGGGAAATGATCTATGTCAAATAAATCGCAGACTCAATAAAACCTTATCTGTCAGAGGTAAATTGTTCAATATTTCTATAAACTTTCACAACATGCATGCATATACCTTCAAATATTGCAAAAATTGCATGAATAGCACTAATGATGAACTTTTCGTCAAACAACTAAAAAGCGGTCATCAACGTCATTAACAAAAAGATATTTATTTGTCAATATTATATTTGGATGCTTTGTACAATATGAAAATCCAGAGTGTAGTTAACGCTTGTCCCATTCTGCCTTCTCAGCGAATTCTCTTTCTACTTCATCAAGGAAGGGCTTGAGATACCTCTCATCCTGTATGTTGAAAAAAAAAGAAAAGGAAAAAGAATTCCTTAAAATCTTATCTATATCTAAAGACAACTTGTTCAATGGTGCGTTCTGCCCATTAGATAAGCAAAATAATGCGCAATTTGCTATACTGTTTATAAATTGTCAGAAGATTAAACAAGCTAATCAAAATATTTCACTTGTGCTAAAAACTATTGACATTGAACTTTATCCATGAAAATGGATAAACACAACTTGTGCTAAATAAAAACAAATATTTATTGGTAAGATGGACGAGGTTGAGCAATTAGACTTTCACACATCTCAGCTTTGCTTTATTGAATAAGAATAATACATCATATAAATCAATTATAAAATCAATTTTCACTGGATTCATTCACAACTAAAATTAAGTCTTGTTATTGTGCATATTCTTGAACACAGCCATTCATCTTTGTAATATTCCTTGGCAATATTGCTTAAATATATTATTTTTGTAATCTTTTTGTAAAAGCACTGTGAGCATTTATCAAACTGGGACACTGGCCCTAGACAAACATTAACTCAAGTTATTTGTTGCAGTCAACTCCTAATATAAAAACGGACACATGCACAACAATATTTTTCATGATGAATCAATTTTCCCAGTCCCCATTTCAAACATGATGGCCCGAATTCACAAAGGTGGATTCTGCAAAATCCATGGTTTCAACCCTGGGTTTAACCTAGGGTTGGACCTAGGATTTTCAATTTGGTATTCACAAAGGTGGACTTGACTGAATCCACAGATCCACAGTGTTACAAAATGTCATAATTTGGGTCAACTGTTGGTGAATCATAAACTGGTGGATCCGTCGATTAAAAACCCACGGATCCACGGATCCGTGGGTTTTGCAGAATCCTCCTTTGTGAATTCGGGCCGATGTGTTCAGTTTATTACAACTTAATTGGCTTGTTCCAAAACAACTCATTATAACACAGGCATGAAAATTGCTTGGTGATAAAAACACTGAAAAGACTAAAAAAAGCTGAACACAGCATGAAATAGTGGCAAAATAGCTCAATTTGGGCTAAAAAGCATACATTTGAGGGGAAAAAACACTGAAAATGAAATCATACATTTGAGGAAGAAAAAAAAACAACAAAAAACACTGAAATCAGCTTAAAAGCTGAAAATTTTCATGCCTGATAACAGAAGTTAAATGAATATTTTGTAAATAGTGTGTGAACAGCTATGGTTACGAACCTCTTCAAACTTTGTCCATTGTTCTTTAGGCAGGATGGAGTGTTTGAGAGAGAGGTCCAGAGCTCGCTTTATTCTGAATACACGAGCATTGTACTCATCCTCCGGTAGTCTTCTGATGGCCTCCTCCACAATGGGGTTACTCCTCAGTGTGTCATCCCTCCTCAGGCCTGTTCAGGCGAGATAATATTTTGTATTTACATATTGCCTAACATGAAACAGTTTCATCTTATATACTTCACAATTATTACCCCGGTTATTAATTGCTGTACAGTGGAAAAATGTTATAACAAGGTCCTTGGGATAATAAAAATGATCTTGTTAAATCAGGAATCACTTTGTTTATACAAGAACAAAAAAACCCAAATAGTAAAAAAAAAAGTAAAACATTTTTTTTTTTATTTTTGTTATTTATAAATTTATTTATTTATTTGTTATCATTTTTATTCTTTATTTTTCATTTTTATTTATTTATTTATTTATTTATTTATGTATTTATTTATTCATTATTATTATTATTATTATTATTACTTATTTTTTATTTATTTATTTATTTATTTTATTTATTTATTAATTTTTTTATTATTATTATTATTATTATTATTATTTTTTTTTTTTTTTTTTTTTTTTTTTTGGGGGGGGGGGCCTAGATGGCCTATGTGGGTACATCATTTTATAACATTAGATCGCCTTTGCCAAATTCAAATCATACCTTATTACATTCCTTGAAGCATGGGATGGGGTTAAATAGGTATGGGGCAACACAAAATGTTTGGCACCCGAACATTTCAGCTGTTTGGGTATATTTTGTCTGTGTCATATTATGACTATCAAAATAAGTGGAAAGCTCACAATAATTTCTTCATCTTTCCCATTATACTAGATTCCTTTAAGGGGTGTACATGGACTTACCAAGCTGATTAAATCCACACAGACCGTAGTACCATTTACGGAGGCCGCCAAAGCTAGTTCCTGAAAACATTACAAAAAGGAAAGAAGTTTTAATTTATTTCAAATTTCTTATCATCAAAGAGCATAAAATTAAAAACTCTATTGCTTGAAAGTATTTAATGATAAGTACATATAAATCTGATAAAATTATAAGAGGGTTATGTATGGAAATGAAGTGAACTAGGTCAAAGGGTTACAACGATATGGGTTGTTCTATGATCAGGGTACACCAACAAAAAATGGCATTTTGTGCACTGTAATCTCAAATCTATGATGGTAAGTTATTGGGCACTTCTTCTTCTTCTTCCTCCACTGTTCTCAGAGATCTGCAAACTATATGCGTCATGAATGTAGATGCCTTTCGTCTTCGGCTGTACACATTGTTGTTAAAAGAAAGAGAAGAATTAGTGTGTTCAGCATATCATATAGGTTAGAATGAAGCATGAGGTGGTTGGGAAGAAGTATAGCTTTTGTGAATGCTAAGCCATCATTGAGTTGGTAGTATGCACGAGTGGTTTCAGGGAAGTGTCTGCTCTCCATTTCCCTAATGAGGTCTCCTCGATGCATTGCCAGCACGTAGAAATGTTTACTCCATAATTTAATAATTTATGCATGACGCTCGAACGATCACGTTTAGCATATGAAATACACTACCATTGTGCCTTCCAATGAACATTAGTCACGATAAAATTTAGATTCGTCATTTATTTTTTTGGTAAGTCCTCATTTCTTTATACGTTTTCAAATGTTGGGCGAAGTCCGACAGTGGATTCCTTGAAGTTCCTTTTTATATTTCTCTTCTTTATTCTAAAAAATATTGAAAGAGTGGGTCTACGCTTAACCTTTTGTGAAGTCGAGTCTTGCAGTTTTTCTTGCGAAATGGGTCCACTTTGGTTATGATTGACAGCGCGCACGACAAAGCGGTCTTTATCGTGACAGCTGAATCGCGTTGTTCAGTTATGGTCAACGCACTTCAGTCATCGCAACCAGGAGGCGGAGCTCCGCGCGATAGCTAATCAGAGTGCCCAACAATCAAAATGCATTGTTCTCTAGCTCAGTAAAAACGAACTTGTAGACTTTTCTACGTGGCCAGGATCCTGCATGAGGCCACAAAGTGGACTGTATCCTCGTCTTCTAAATGGCATAGATGACAGGTAGATACTCTTCTTATCCCTCTGATTCCGCTTCAAAACAGAGTTCGTCAGGGCTGACCTAAATGTGATGAAAATGATACCTAACAGCATTTTTTTCTCTATATTTTCTACCATTTAGTATTAAAAATACAAAGACATTGTTTGTAAACCTTTTAGATCTAAATGGGCTCTGATGTCCAGACATCCGACCCAGGCATTCGGATATATATGGTAGGGTGTCCTAAAGCTATGCAAAATATGCGCTAAAGTGAATGGAGTCAAGGTATGCATTCGCACAATGATGATAGCAAAATAGTGTTTCATTTCAAAGTTCAAATTTCCTTCTTTTACGGCTAAAAAGTAAAAATAGAAGCAAGGTGTTAGAGAGGTAAAGATTATTGAAATACGTAAACGATTCCATAATATTTCATGAAAATTTGGAAGGAAACACATAATTTAAAGTGTTAAATCAAACTTCAAAGTGAGTGCGCAGAATTAATTAGGACCCTCTCCGTTCAGACAGCAAGGAGATGGTTTTGATTTCGCGGCAATTTTCGTAATTGCTGTTAGTTTTATGTTGTGTATTTCGCACCAAAATATTCCTCAGAAAATGTAGCAACAAATGATATGAAATTAGTAATAAGAAATAGTGCATTCTGTGACTTATATGACGCGAGAAAATGAGTAGCTTTTGCCCCCCATACAACTTACTTAAAAATAAACTGGTGGGTCTAAGGTGAAATTACATCATTCCAAAAGCCTCGCTTTGTCGGTAAACAATTTGGTAAAAACATCACTCATATACACAAAATACCACTCTTGATACACAAATACAAACTCAAATATTCTTAAATTCGATTAGTTACATAACTTAATAAAGTTAAAGATCAAAAGTGTTTTTAAAAGGCAAAATAAAATGATAAAATCTTACTTGCTACAGCCATTTTTGGAGTTTCACCGGTGCGCAAAGGTTTCTGGGATAGCAAAGTTCGGTCATAGGGGATTTCCGGAACGTCGGCTGCTTCTATCTCATCACCAAATATCAACAAATACATGGACTAAAAATTATACGCTGTTCTATCGAAAGATTGTCTCTGTACAAAATGAATAAAGCCATCATTACTCCAAGGTATGTATTATCATTTTGACATATAAAGTAAATTACGATTGAATGTTAGTTACGATGAGTTCGAAAAGTTTTTAAAACGTCGTTAACGCCCACCATTTTAAATCCCGGTCCCATACGTGAATTTTCTTGTATTGTAATTCTTAAGTAGCGATTTGTACTGCAGCTTGTTATGATTGTGTTGTGTTTATTCACTAACACGACTATCTTTATGCCGCAGGCGTCCTATCAGTTGATTAAGAAACTATAGCATAATAATGTTGAAAACATAGTTGCAAACACACAACTATGCACACAGGACAGACAAATATCTTGTGATCCAAATGATGATTTGAATTTTGATATGCAAATATCTTGCAACCCTTTTTCGCACATATTTTTCCACTTACACATATGCATGGTCAATTCATCATTGACCTCGCACTGGGAAGTATCTTACTGCAGCAGTTTTCTTCCGATGGAAAGTCAATGCAGAAAAGTGTCTTAAGCAGCTCCCAGCCTGGCAGCCAAGTCAAGATGGCATATCCAAATTCTACTAAACAAAATTAAAAATATCTAATGTATGGGAGAATTATATTGCATTTGCAATGAGACTATAGATTATCTTAATTTATTTTGAGGTAGGTTTAAAGCTGGTTTTGCTAATTATTATTGAGAAGTTTCCTCAGCAACCAAGAGGGCGACAGACAGCCATTTTTCAGTACTGACTGATGTTGGTTTGCAGCTGTATGTGATATTTTCAGACATTTTTTTTGTAACATACCAACTGCTGCCTGCTATAAATGTCTGGGAATTAGTATGCACTCTCTGATCAGTCTTATGTAAGAGGCATATGAAGTAATTTCCAGCCTCTGTGAGGCAGATCCCGCTCCGCCGTCTATTACGTGTAAAATAATGCGCAGAGCTGTAAAGAAATGTCCATGCATCAAAAACTAGTCCCGATTACAACCCATCCCGGGTTGAAATCAAATATTTAAATATTTTTCTCTCCATGATATTATTTTCGAGGTAATCTGTTGACTGGAAAATAAGGCCTTCTCAGCATTTGTAATGGAGGACTATTAGTCAATTTGTATTGAGAGTGCAGAGTTCACCTGAAAATTTGCCCTTCTGAGCTAGCCGGGTGGTATGCACTTCATCACCTCACTACTCTGAATTATGACAGGTTAATGGTCCATCCCGGGTGGAAAGTCAGACATTATATACTGCTGAACCAGAAAATATAACCCAAAATTTGATTGCATATGTTGGGAATTACTAAGGCCTTTTTGGATATCCAATCAAGAGAAGTTTCTTAATCGTCGAGCCCTTCGTCTGTACACTCGACTGCACTCCACCGTTCGGTATGAAGGACGTATGGACGAGCCGGAGCTAATGTCAGAATGTAGGTCATATCACTGGATATGTTGATTAAAGCTTCAATGACATTCATTGGTGCTTTTGATCAATATCTATTAACCAAATACTTTCGGATTATAAGAGTCATCACCATACCAACGAACTGACACTGACATACAATTTGCTTTGTGCATGCAAGTTGAATAACTTCTACAATTTATAATAAAAAAAAAAAACTATCCTATGTTTATTCTTACCAAATCATTCACTGATTTGTTTATCACACATTCTGGTCTTTAATATCAAGGTTCATTGTTTTCTCCCTTTTCCTTGATTTTCATATTTACAGAACTCTGAAAAACACAGAGACAGGAATTGATATCACAGTGCCTGAATTCCGCACCATCACCAAGCTTCTTTCAACCCAAGAAGAGTTCCATGTCATCATCATTTCCAGCTTGCCTTACTTCAAATCACCAGATCACAAGCCAGAAGATGTGGTCCAATTCATGGTTAGTTCGTCTGCCTTTAGTTTAAATAAATCTGTATTGTTTTCCTTCCAGTAGCGGACGCAGCCTGGCATCACACAATAAAAGTTTCTGGCCCATGCATAAACATGATTGAGCCGCTATTGTCCCCAGACGATTGGGCCCGACAAATTTATTCTCTTCGAATATCTTGGATCGCGCCTGCCTTCTCTGTATAATTGTATATAACACTCATTTGTTAGTGTACCTGCTTTCTCTAAATTTCCCCGCCAACTGGAGTGCTTGTCCATTAATTCTCAAGTGTTCTTTATTTTTAGGCATCAGTACTTTGGTTAAGATCATGTTCTTCTATCTGTCCAAGCATTTGTCCATTTGTATGCTTCTGCCCTAAGTTTTGCAATCATGGTCATTATATTTCTAATGTTCTCAATCTTTTAATTTATTTCACATTTTGAAATTATAATTCATACCCATCTATTTTGATAATTTAATTCATACAATATTTACCATGTACTTCATCAATGCAGGTTCCCAAAAAGGAGAGTGATTTTGAATCCTTGCACAAGGCCATGAGTGACCGCTATCCTGCTACCATCTTCCCTGATCTTCCTAAGAAGGTCCTGATGCTCCGAGACAGCACTCCACAGGGGAGACGGGTTGCCTTTGAGAAACTGATGCAGTTCATTGCTTCCAACCCCAAAGTGTGCTGCTCGCAAATCCTTTTGGAATTCTTGGGTAAGCTTATTAAGGGCAGTTTCATCAGCTGAACCAACTAGTCCCTAAAAGAATTGCATATGAGGATCAAATTTAAGATATTGATGCTAACTTGGAAAATTGTTAATGGTAGTGCTCCCCACTATCTTGATGACCTTATTTCAGAACATGTTCCTACCAGAAATCTGAGATCTTCGGGTACCGGGATGTTGACTCCTCGTATAGAGTTAAATGTTCATTTGGTGAAAAGGCTTTTGCTATAGTAGTGCTCCTGCTCTCTGGAATGCTCTTCCTTCCAGTGTGCGCGATGCTGGATCTTTGGAATCATTCAAATCAGGTCTTAAAACACATTTGTTCTCGTCTCATTTTAAATAAATCACCTCCCTTCATTGTACTTCCCTCTGCGCCTCTGAATAGGTAACTAGATAGATGGCGTACTTTAAGTGCTATATATTATTATTATTATTATTATGAAGAAATTAGACTCTATATCCCCTGAATCAACCTGTGAACAATTTAGAAAAGAAATCCTGTGGCTGCCAAGAAACTTAACAAAAAATTAAATAGTATCTGATGTATGACCTTTGACCTTGTAATATTGCAGAATACATTGTCCATGTCAGTTGCTTCTATACCAATTCGGAATAGCATATTTAAAACTTATTTCCTACCCTTTTTAACATTTTTTGACAGGTGTTTCGCTTTCCAAGATAAATGCAGTTGAGGGCAAGGACAAGGCATCCGAAGGTGGAGATGATGCTCAGAAGGAGAGTGTGGCTAATACAACGTCTCCTACGAAGCAAGTATATTTTTATGAGAATTTTAATTTGATTTAGGATCAATGGAAAGATGTATAATTTCATGATGATTTATCCTGACTAAATTAAAGGGGGAGTCCAACCTAAAGAAAGGAATATTCCTTCTTCATAGCAGCATGTAAGTTTATTTAATGAAATGGAATGCACCCAATATCTCAATGGAATTTACATTACAACATGCTGGAGAGCAAATCGCAAGTCACGTCACAAGATTTAAGCTTTAGTAAACACAACTTTCCAGTCTAATTGTATGAGTTTCTGAATGTGCCCACGTCATGTCAGTAAATTTAACTGTGACTGCAAGGCAACATCGGAAGTACAAGTTCGAATGTTATTGTACTTTGTTATCATGTTTTGATTAACCTGTACATGAATGCTGCTGTAGTAAGAGAGGATGCTATAATGTATAAGGAAAAACTACCCAAATACAGGATTTTGTTTAGTTTTTCATTTAATTTAGGAAATGCTGAGGGAAGGGGATTTAGAGTTATCACTGATGTGCAAAATGCGCTTATATATGCACCAATTTCCCATATTTACTACATTTGGCCCAAATACATTTAACAGGTCTAGGAAAACTACCCCCTGGATAATTGCCCCAGACAACTACCCCTACCAAAAATTTACCATTTAACACTACACCAAATCCTAACCCTATTTCTGGGGGTAATTGTCCTTGGGTAATTGTCCAGGGGGTAGTTGTTCAGGGGGGAGTTGTCCTGATACAACATTTATTATACATATTCATACATTTATCTTCATTAGCAGTGGAAGGTTTCACAGTGCACCAAGTATTCTTTTGCCGGGTCCCGAAATGGACCTACCCTCTCTTCACATTTAGGTTAGCATGCTCTAACCGTCTTCAGGAGAATGTTTTGGGGAGAACATGCTCACCGAAACGTCAAGAATGGGTAGGACCACTCATAACCTCACGAAAAAATACTTGGTGCACCATGTAACCTTCCACGGCTAATCATGCTACCACCAGTGAAACCTTTATAGATTCTTCATCTTCATGTTCTGTAGATCGGTCAAAAGTCAGAGTTCAAGTCTCTTTGGGGAGGATGACTCTGACGATGAGCTCTTTAAGACTGCTGACAAGGTGGATGAAGATGAAACAGACAGTTATCTCTTCTCACCCAGTCCTCACCATGCCCCACTGAGCACCAAGGGTAAGTGAATTGGTCACCATTCAATTTATTTACACGATATCTATGTGATATGTGTGCAGGTGAAAGGGTTTGCATGGTATAGTTGTGCATGGTTTTGAATGGTGTAAGTCCATAATTTTATACATCATCCCTTTCCAAGTGCATATAGGCAGGGTTTTATTTTGGGAGTGTGGATCATGAAAACGCGAATTTAGACAAATATTTTGGAGGTTTTAAATGTTTTGAGGTTAAAAATTAAATACCATAATTTTTTTACAAATATTTCCATGAATGTACAACTCTAAAAACTATTTAATTGTCAATTTCTTTCTGCTCCACTCCTGTTTTCTTTTCCCCTGGATAAGTTTTTGGTCTACTGTAGGCTATTGATATTTTATGAGAAATTGGATTTTGCAGCTGATTTTCCCTGTATTACATATTATATGTGTTTGATCAATCAAAATTAAAAGTACACTCAGAGCTCACATTTATGTGTCACCTTTGATTGATTTATTTATGAAAACATCTGCTTACCAATAACTATACAATGGAATATTTATTAAGTAATTTAAGATTAACATATTATGTGATTTGCTGATGAATAATTAGGCTACCAGTATGTATTCATATTGCACTTTCACCATACTACTTTTCCTTAGAATTTTATCCAACTAAAAATACCAATTACATATCGTCTACCTGCCTTTTTAGCCGTTTTATAGCTGAAAACATCTGCTTACTAATTATACAATGGCCCATTTGTTAAGTAAGTTAGGACTCGCATATGCTTTGCTGGTGCATAATTAGACTGTTATTATTTATTGAAATTGCTCTATTGGCATATTTCTTTCATTTACAAGAATAATAATACTAATTACAGATCGTTTGTCATTTGATATGTCATTTGCTTTTTGAATGTTACATAGCTGATGTTATCTGCCTATTATCTATGAAATGGAACATTCGCTAAGTTTTTTTAGGATGAACATATGCACTTTGCAGATGATTAATTGGGCTACCAGTATCAATTGAAATTGCTATATATCAGTATATAACTTTTCCTCCAAAATGATTTTTTGTTTAAGGGAATAATAGTACCTATTACAAATTGTTTGTAAAAAAAATATGTTTTTTGGCTCATTAATCTCTGATTTGATTATATATCATAAGTCCCGGTCCCACTGGCGGGAGGATTAATTGCGCATGAGTTGCATATACAAATTTCGTTCTTCAGCAACAAAAAACAAAAACAAAACAAACAATCCGTAATTCATACGCAAATCATCCTAAAAAGCCAGTGGGACCGCGCCTATAGGTATCAAATCAATTTTGAGTATAAATTTTTACTATTACCTGGTAAAGGCAATACAATTTGGTATTTTGTAGGTATATTCTAATAAGGTGAGAAATATATCAGAAAAATTACGAAGTACAGAATGAAGTAGTCGAGGAGAAGAAGAAAAAAAAAAGAAGAAGTAGAAGAAGAAGAAGATGAAGATGAATAAGAAGAAGAGGAGGAAGAAGAACAAGAGGAAGAAGAAGAAGAAAAGAAGAAGGAAGAATTAAAAGGGGAGAAAAAGAAAATACTGAGAAATGAATACAATTATAACAATCCAATTTTATATAACCCACACATTGCAGCTTTTGTTTCGTGACCATTACAAACAAACCCAATAGCCAGGCCAAGCAATAAAGCAGTGAAGAGGGGATATGATGATGCTGACGATGATGATAATGATGATGATGACGATGGCGATGATGATAGTGATGATTATGGTGGTGAAGATGATGGTTATAACAATGGTGATGATGATGTTGATGGTGGGAATGATTGTAATAATGATATTAAGTTACAATGATAATGATGATGATGATGATGATGATAATGATGATGATGTTGATTCTGGTCGATAAAAGGAGACCAAAGGCTGATGAATTTGTTTTTTACGTTAATGAATACGAGCTTAGTATGATAGCTGGATGGTGATGTGATGCTAGTTTATCTGAAGAATAAATACATTAAAATTGGAGAGAAAAAGTGTAACTACAAACTGACATTGGACTGAACAACGAATTATAACCTTGGGGAGACCTGTATTTCATAGAGGCCCTGCATAGTGACTTCATAACGTCAGGCAGGTGAGTATACATTTTATATTCTTTATTTCTGTATTAAGTTGCTTATAAAATGTTGTGTATTATAGTAGAATATAATAGTCCTGTACATATTGTCTGATGTGTTTGACACAAGTCCCACTGCTTTGATAATATCTTCAATATTACTAGCTCCTAGAACATTATACCGAGTGAGTCAGAAAAAAACTTTACACTTGGAAAAATGTCAATAAAAAGAAATCCAATTTATAAATCCCAAATTATTATACATATTCTAAGACAGTAACTCCTCCCGCATCTTCTGGCACCATTTTTGTGTGATATGTCTTTACGCTTGGATGAACACGACGTATTGTTTGCGAACATGTAAATTTCGAATTGTGCAATTCCATCCTGAATAACATAGCATAACTTTTTAACAAAAATGCTTTGAGCCAAAAAACTTTGGAAGGGTGTTGCTACAGCTATTGACTAAATTCTGTGTAAAAATTAGAGTGATTCATCACGTAATCCATGAATGAGTACACATCAAAAGTAAACTGTCACTGACAGACCTAAAAATTAAGGCCTCTTAATATTTGTGAAAAGTGATTATTTTGTCTTTGACGTGTGCTCATTCATGCTTAACTCTACAGATCTATCTCATTTTCACACAAAATGTAGTCGATATGTGTAACAATGCCCCTGCCAAGTTATTTAGCGCAAGACATTTTCGTTAAAAAGTTATGCTATCTTAATCAGGATGGAGTTACTTTTTTGATAGCTTTTGTTGTTTTGATTTTACTCCTACTTTTGCACAATTCGAAATTGACATGTTCGCAAACCATGCGCCGTGTTCATCCAAGAATAAAGATATAACACACAAAATTGGTACCAAAAGATGCGGGAGGAGCTGTTCTTTCAGAATATGTATAATAATTAGGGGTTTATAAATAGGTTTTCTTTTTATTGACATTTTTCTAGGTGTAAAGTTTTTTTCTGACTCACTCGGTAGAAACATTACAATTAATAAGCGCATTATAGATGTTATATATTATTTTTTATCATCTGCATGACTTGATATTTGAATTCCTATTGAGGAATGTCCCTGCATATATTTCTTTAAGATTTGAGAGTGGTAGACGGGATTTTTTTATGAGGCATCATCATTTATTGGTATATCAAGGGTAGTCCTAATAGGTTCTAAATGTTCTCCGGTATTATAGATAGTCTCAAATATACTTATTCAAAATAACCATTATTGTGTTAATTATGCTGAAGTATTATTTTTTGTGCGCCTTGGGTGCCTTTTATAGGCAGAAAAGTGCGCGTTACAAATTTAGAATTATTATATTGTTATTATTATTATTTCATGAGTACCTTTGAGACCAAAACATTTACCGTATATTAGTACAGTATTTGAGGATCGCGGTAATTTCCAGACATATTTTCACGTTGACTATAACTTTGAAAGTTTCAGAATGAAAGTCTCATTATCTGACAACTCCAACAATTGAATGTGTCATGTGATATGTGGGCCTTGAAGTTTCATTTGTCCGATGAAGTTATAGATAAAAATTTTATATTTTACATGTAGGTAATTAAAATTTCTAAAGTGATAGAATTGCAATTGCAGAGGTAACTTCTACTCTGCTGTTATCACGATTCCTAAATATTTCCAATTATATTTTACACGCACATGTGTGCAAAGATTATATATTTTAGAATCGTATTTCCCTCTTTTTTCTTCTCAATTTCGCTCAACAAGCTATAAATACTAATTCCGGAATTGTAATTTGTTCCGAGGACTATGCCTTCCTGTCCTTTTGTGTACCCGCACTCCATTTTAGCAATTGCATGAATAAATAATGGCAGTGCCAAAGAGCGGCATTTCCCGTGACAACTATGAAATTGGTTTTCAGTCCTGTGATACTGGCTTTGTAATTGTTCTGTTGATAGATGATTAGTACATGCTTAATAAATCATAAGCGAAAGTCCTTGGTATGATGAAATTATGAATTCCAGTAGAAAACGTTCAATTATCCCCAGTTAATATGCATAGATTAGCTATGGGCATGCCGATGCAGCAAAAATACAATGTGAGCTAATAAAAAGGAAATTCACTTGATATCTCAGGAAACATTACGTGACTGTATAGATAGGCGTATAGTAAAAAGACGGGGCACCCGGGAGGGGGGGGGGG
>CALNVZ010002974.1:27728862-27740551 GCA_940671915.1 Paracentrotus lividus | reverse complement strand
GTGATCTGTGTGTTATTGTAGGCCTCTCAGTATACTTATTTGGCGATTCAAGGAGACATCGTGCACTTTTAGTCATGCCCATGGAAGCTTTTACCCAAGTGTCTTACATCTGGTTCTCTTGAAAGTGCTTATGAGTGTTACATTAGGGACTAAAGAATGTGGGTAGAGTGGTTATTTTATTTCAATAACATTCATATGAATGTTCCTAAGTGAAAAATTCAAAGTCCTGGTAAGAAACCAATAATAAAGGGGTTGGAAATCTGAAGACTCACATGATGGCTCAGAGACCATGCAACCTGACTCAGCCTGGAGGTTTTCCAGAGGACACATGGGCCAGACCCCACAGAAGCCATGAAGAAAGACTTTAGACGTTTGCAAACACTATTTCAGATGGCTATTTGAAGAAAATAATATGTATTTGTGGTTATTTGATAAGATATTGGACTGGGTACACCTAGGGTATGAATAATTATGAACATGGTGTTTTTCGTAAAAATTTCAATAAAATACCCCTGGAATACCAATTGCTGAAAATATCAAACTTTCCAAAAAGTCCAGATGTTGGTAACATACTGATCTCCAAAAAGTTTGACGAAACTCATTTATTTAAAAGCAAAATCCAAAAAAAAAAAAAACTTAGAAAATGTCAGGGGTATGAACAATTTTGCGGACAACTGTAAGTGCGAGACAATCTAACAACATGAATGTCTGAAGTTTTAGTAAAGTGTTCTTTAGGATAACTCATTTTCGACTATAGATAGCTAATTAATGGAAACTGAAGTTGGAGACCAGTGGCGCTAGTTGTTTGGCACTTGTCATGCTTGTGTCCTCGATCTTCAAATTTGGTTTCCACGCCAGTCTATTTCCAAACACTGGATAAGCGGCTGGGCGACGGGCCGGGCTTAAACTAGTTTTAATTGTTTTTTTTTTTATTAGAAAAATATGGCAATTATCATGTACACGTATAAAGCGACCGAGGAGAATTCGTCTTCTCTTATTGATCTGCACATGTAACGATTGGTTGGACAAAGTGACTAATTATATCTCCAACAGCTATATAACTTGTTTATTTAATGTAATTCTTTATATGTATTAGAACTAAAATTAATTGGCAATTTTTTAATGCATTTTATGATGAGATCCGCGGAGGGTGCAAAATTATTTAATATATCATTACCTTGACTATTATGTTGGTGGTTATTTGGCGATGCATTATCTAATTGAAAAAAAAAAAAAAAAATACCTGAGCCGCGGTTGCAGATATTCATCTAAATATTCATTTGCCAAGGCTGAATTCTATTTAACTAAATTAATTAGGTCTCTGACATTTTTGCAGCCAATGCTGTTTTGATATTGGATTTGCTTTTTTCATGGTAAATTTCTGTTCCGTTATGTGCATAACATGTATATTAGATCTATTAAAATTGCAGAAATGGTAATTAAGAGCAATAAGGTACATTGTAAATATATCATTGTAATTTATCAACCACTACCACCTCATCACCATTCCACCACCAACCAACACCACCACCATCATCATCCCACCGCCACCACCACTTAACTTCCACCACCGCCATTCACCATCCCACTATCACCAACACCACAATCTCACCACCAACACCCACAATCTCACCACCACCACCACCACCACCACCATCACGATTCCACCACCAACACCACCACAATCACCATTCCCACCACCACCAACACTTCACTAACACCATCACCATCCCACCACCACCACCACCATCCTACCAACACTACTACCACTACCACCACCACCACCCCACCACCAACAACCACCATCACCATCCCGCCCCACCACCACCACCACCACCACCACACTACCATCACCACCGACTCACTGCCACCACCACCACCACTTCACTACCAACCACCATCACCTTTTCCACCACTATCCCACCAACACTACTACCACTACCACCACCACCGACTATCGCCACCACCACCACCATCACTACCAACTCCTACTACCACCACCACCACCACCACCACCATCCCACCAACACTACTACCACTACTACCACCACCACCATCCCACCCACAACCACCATCACCATCCCGCCCCCACCACCGACTCACTGCCACCACAACCACCACTTCACTACCACCCACCACCACCACCACCACCATCCCACCCCTACCCTCATTACCACAACCACTATCACCATTCCCACTACCACCATCACCTTTCCACTACCATCCTACCATCCCATCACCACCACCTTCATCACCACATTCCCACCACCACCATCCCACCAACACTACTACCAATACCACACCACCACCATCCCACCACCACAACCACCATCACCACCATCACCTTCCCACTACCATTCCTAACATTCCCGCCAACACCACCACCATCACCACAATCCCACCACCACCACCACTAGCATAATACCATTTCCACCAAATTTAACGTTGTAGCTTTACCAATTTTAATACCAATATCACTACCACTATTTAGTTTACAACCCAAATTTTAAACGTCACATCTTCACAATCACCGTGACAAACATTATGTTCATTACCCATGTGAAATAAATTTGTTCTGAAGTATACTCTACGCAGAACGTTCCTCTTAAATTATCTGAATTTAATTTCTCCCTTAATATCAATTCCTGTACTTTCATTATTTACAGGTACATGGAATGCCACTCGCTGAAACAAGTGTCAAGGCCGACCACAGGTAAGTTCATGCGTATTTGGACAATAATTTTGTGGAGATCCTACACTCACAATTTAACCATAACGTGTCATGAACATCAATCACACTTTCAGCATAAAGACTGACTTTTCATGATATCCAACAAGAACTAGATCACATTGTGATGCTATGGACATGATGGATATCTATTGTAAATACATCAACTTCCACAAAAAATGCATATAGATTCATTCCATCAACATCTCAGGTAGCCAATAAACACTTTACATAAGATAATAAATTAATGAATTTACAACAACTGAAAAAAAAAATTTTAGTAAGCCCCTTAATCAAATATTATTTGCTGTTAATAAACTGAATAGAATTTGCAATTTCAAATTCAGGAGGGTTAAACATCGCTATTTTCCAGAAAAGTTGCAGTCCAGCTAACTACTATATATTATGTAAAAACACGAAAAATATCAGAGTTAATTATGTAAAAATGGGTCTATCGATGGGTGATGGACAAGAACAGCACTTGAACATCACCCGAAAAAAAAAATAGGATTTTTCTCTTTACTTAATGTTTATGAAAATTTATTTAGAAAACTTAGGTATTAATGAGGTATTTTAATGATAGATTAATAAAGAAAAGGCTGTGAATAATATGCCTATTTCACTGGGAATTTGAAAATTCCGTGTCGGTTGATATAGACAAAGGGGGGGGGGGGTGTCACCATATCGGATTTGTGCTATACTTAATAATTTTTTTTATGTATTCTGCAGGACTTTGGACAAGTTTTTTTTTACACCAAAACACTGAAATTAGTTTTATATTTAGGTTCCTCGGTAAAAGTCTGTCACTTGATTTGCTAATACCTCCATTAAATTGGTGGAGATGGGCGGCGGGGGGGTCGCAGTGGGACGGCAGTTTTCATTGATATTGTCTATCAGAAGGCGTGAACAACATTATGTTTTGCGACACAAAAAGAGGATGAGCACCTCGAGCACGCATTGATCCGACACTGATGTCGACCAACTCAGATTTCACGTACCTTGTGATGTTTCGCCCGCTAGGAAGCAGATGGTCGAATCTCACGGCTCACATTTGCTTAAACTCAGTCTTTAACTTTACAGATGACACATTTTCATATTAATAATGCCTATTTATCAAACATGAATGACATAAAATCGTTCACCCAACACGGAAAATAAGCTCACTGCAAGAATGCTAATGTTATAGGCAACCCCGAACTTGTGATGTTAATATTCGGTGTTAGATTTGTATCGATACAAAATCTCTTCACCACTCGGTATTAATACAAAATATAAAAAACGACCTCCTTAAACTTTTCTCAGAATGACCCATCATTTGAAGTTATCCTTGGAAAAGAATGAACATTTAATCTTGGGTTTCATGATATGTGTTGATAGGGTGATCCCCCTAGCATCTGTCGGTATCCGTTTCGTTTGGATCTTTGCACGCAGGACTGAATAACACAATCTTCAGAAGACATCAAAATTTCATTATTTTGTGCCAAGTGACAGGGTTAAGAGTGAACAAATGGAAAATTTATTACTTATGTGTTTATTGCGTTCATTCTTTACTTATTATTATGTTTATTACTTAAAGTCACACCCACACATACCCTCATTTACAACCCACACCTGCACCCTCAGCACACACACACACACACACACACACACACACACACACACACACCTACATATACCCCCACACACACGCGCACACACACACACACACACACACACACACACTCTCTCCCTCACTCACACTCATAAACAGTTGTTAGGGAATTACTACGTCCCAAATATTCAGTGATGGTCTTGGTAAACAAAACAACATTGCTTAATCAGAAAAAGGGAAATGTAATTTGGAACTGTTTACTTTGTTTGTGGGTGGGTGTGTAATGAAAGGCGTCTGTGTAAGGGAGGATGTGTGTGAGTGGGTGTATGTGTGCGGTGATAGGGTGTGTGTGTGTGTGTGTGTGTGTGTATGTGTGTGGGTATATTCTTTGAATATTTGCTTAAATCTTCATCCAGCCACTTGGCACATTGACAATTGAGATTCTGCACTTTTCTGAAGATTGTCTGATAATCAGTCATGGGTGCAAAGATTCAAATGAAAAGTGTACCAACAAATGCTGGCAGGATGAGTGTGCCTAGACATTGTCATGAAAGACATGTCATGAAAGCCATGTTCATGCCTCAAACAAGACAGCTTCAAAATGATGGGACATTTTTTTTTTTTTTCACTCACTCAGTAGATATTGTAAATACAAATATACCGTGTGCAATAAGTATGTCACCCCTACATCATGCTTGTATCGAACTCAGTATTTTAGGGGAGTAATGATTTCGGCTTTCAACACAAATATGCCAATTAGCTGTTGAAATTACCTTTTGTATGATGCATAGATGGACTTTGTGTGATATCTATAAGTAGAACAATTTGGTTTGAACTTTCATGCATGAATTTAGAGATCTCGAACCTCCTTGCGAACATTGAAAAATGTGGAAAATAACAAGAAGAGGAAGAAGGAAAGCAATGAGAGCGAAAGGAAATTAGCTGAAACTTGGAGAAAAGAGGAAACGAACAAAGAGATAGCAAGTCTGCTTGGCAGGTCGAAAAGATGGCTTTAATGTTGCAAGGTCCGGAGAGATGGGGTGAAGAATAAGCACGATAAGTTAGGCCGTCTTTACTGGGTCAAGCTTAGAAAAATTGGCGAGATCGTGGGTCCAACGTCATTGACCCCCAGGAGGAAGTATTTCCGTTAAATTGCTATGTTAGTTAATATTAATGTTAACTGATATATTATAAGTCAAAATATTGTATTTATACAAATAAAATTCAGTCAAATGATGATTATTTTATACTGCATTTTTGTATATTCTATGTAAGGGGCGACAATACTTATTGCACACGGTATAGCAAACAAATTCCACTTTAGATTACGAAGTTAACTAAACATATTTTTAACACCAAATTCGATGTTAAATTTACCGGACCAGCTTCAATACAGGACTAAACCAACTGATGTGAAATTTACACCAACAGCAAAAAGAACAAAACACCCATACTATTGTTAGGTTACTTCAAACTTCAAGCTCCTTGGTAACAGTTGCTGTATATACATGATATATGAAAATAAGAGGTGTTGGATATAGGAGTTTGACAAATACTATTCTACTTGACTGATCACGTGACGTGTGCAGTCAGTCGTGACTGATCCTGCGTTTCCTTCCAATAAAGCTCCAATCGAGAGCACTATTCATGGAGGATATGCCCAGGTAATCAGCCGTGCTCACCACTCAGTGTTACATTTAATTGTCTCCTCAGATATTCATGGATATTCATGCCAAATTTGTTGGCAGGACAAAGAGTTTCCGTGCACTCTTCCTGATAAGTTATCTTTTTGGCCTTGACATTACCTTCTTTGTGTAGAAATGTCTTTATGTTCGTTAATGTGAGAAAGGTAATGAATGTATGTGAGATGCAAAAAAAGACATTGTTTAAAGTCAGATTAATTGGATTAATTAGAGCAATTACTGTATGTAGGACGTATACCGATCTGGTTAGTGGACCATTGCTCTACTTTGTAAAAAACCTCTCCTCCGGCGAGATGAGTTTAGCACTTCTTGCTTTATTGATTAAGTGTGCCCAATAAACGGTAATTACCTCATGCGATTACAAAGCAATTAACAAAGACATTTTCGGAAAAAATAATTTATGATGTTAATATTATCAATAAACTAAGTGGATTTATCATTTTAAAAGTAAAGAGGGTCGAACATCACTATTTCCCGTAAAATTGTGCGCACTGAACCGTGCCCCCCCCCAAAAAAACAAAAAAACAACAAAAAAGCAATGCTTGAAATATAATGTGCTGATGCATGAGGCAATCCCAGGGTAATAACTTCCACATTTTGATCCGATCAAGAATTTATTGCTGTAATAACTCATTAAACCGATAAATGACGGTATAATTATGTACTGTACAAATAGCTAATATTATTCTCCCAATCCCACACAAGGTACCGCTAATGTCTTTTCTAAGCTACATTCCCCAGCTTCCATCAATATTGGTTCATAATTATCCCCTCTCAATTCGATATCATAGCAGGCTTCATTTCCACGTAAAAACTACCACCATCACCTTAATCACTAAAAATTGGTTTACATCCCTATTATCCTTCTCTATTGTTGACGCCATTGCCGCATCATTATCAATATCCACATCATCACCACCACCACCATCACTACTACCTTCTTTTCCCCACCATTGAAAGCACTTTCATTGTTATCAGAATTACAAATGCCAAGAAACATTATACCTATTTATACTGTCATCACAAACACTCGGTTTCCTATCCAACACACTCATTTTTATCAATTTTCATAATGAATACTCTACCACGTAATCATATACATGTATATCACAATGTTGTCTAGTCAGTTACATCAATGCCTTGATCGTGTCTTATGGTATCTTTGTAAAAAAGTACAAAAATTCGTTCTGATTTGCCCTACATGCCCAATGTCACGAAGACAAGCATAAAACAAACTTAAAACAAATATGAGCCAGTAGACCTGTAGCCCCGTAGAGTACATGCAGGTACTATGGACCCCCTAAGCTCGTTTGCCTAATTTGCATAAAATTACGAAATGACACACAGTCTAATCTTTGTTTATATGAATCAATAACTACTGCTCTAACTTTTATTGTAAACTAAAAAATTATCACCAACCCCCCCTGTCTGCAATATTCAAATGTTGACGTCGTTACCAAAGTGCCCATATTACCTGCATGTGCAGGTAATATGGGACATGTATTTAATGTATGTTTTAAAAACTACAATGACTCTACCATGTCTGGAAATTGCTTAAAATGTTGAAAATCATTAACTTTAAGATATAATTTGAAATTATAAGACTCTTCAGTAAATCCTTTGACTATATATTTCATTGTTATGTATTTTGTGTATTATTTCTTTTTTTAAACAATATTATTTGCATTATACAAGTCGATATAGGCCTACAATAAGTTATTTATATTAATCATATACTGTGAATATACCCCAAAAAATCGTAGCAAAGAGATTGATGCCTCATCCCAATACTAAGTACCAGAATCACTTCCGCCATTTTGGATGTCCCATATTACCTGCACAAATGTTACTGTGTCAGGCAAGCATTCAATGCCACATTGCACCCCTTCACTAAAACAAATTGACCTGTACACGCTAGTATGATCAAAATGAAACTATAAGCTTACTAAATACACAAAACAATTGAGGTTACCCCCTCAAACACTCTTTCACCATCACATTGTGTAAAATATCAAATTTTACATCAGGGTATAAAAATGCCGTAAGTTTTACCTGCCTTGTTCGTTTTCAGCAATTTTCTAAGAGGAATTTCGGCATCAGATGCTCTCACGACGATATATTTTCGTATACAGTTCATACGAACAACTTTATGGTGCTCACACCGGTCATCGGTCACCGGTCGACGGTCACGACATGATTTGCTTCAGGTGTCCCATATTACCTGCTGTCCCATATTACCTGCATGTACCCTGTAGCACCATCTTAAGTCCTCAGCTACTTAATCTGGTCCGCCCCTTAATCCAGAATGCAACATTCAGAAAAGTGTAGTCTTATGATATAGACCCACTTAAAGGATTTACGCTACTTAATAAATTTATAAGGCAATCGTGTTACCAAGAAAATAAGTGAAATAAGACAGTATACGTTTCTCTTGAAAACATTCTAGTTTCTTTGTAAAATATAAAAATTATAGGTTAATTTATACCCTAAATAAATACCCTCTATACCTAAATAAATACCCTCTACTCCAAAGGTATATTTATAAGAATAGCTTTTATACCACTGGGCTTATGAGAGGCCATATACATGTGGAGGTCATTTGGGTCTCGCTTTGAATCAAACCTCTACCAAGTTAGCAAATCCCTTTTTATTTAAGCCCCGCCTGCAACACCGCTGACACCGTAGCGTAAATAATCAATATCTTTCGTAGATATGAAAGTAGTGCCCTTGCAGCGCTGTCGATGGTTTTCAAAAAAAAAAAAGGGGGGCGGGGGTGTTTCACCAACTCGTTCGTAAAGTGACTTTAAAAACGACTGGAACATACTCTCGGGTTCTATTCTAATCACATTATTAATCATTTAGGACAAGAGTCATTCGTTACTTAGAATCAACTTTATGAAACACCACCCAGTGTATGCAGTTTCTTGTTTGATTAATGCTTTTTGTATGCGCCAAACATTATTTTATTTGCCGTTTATTAAAGTGAATTATAATGAACACAAAACAGTACTTTGAGTTCATAAGATACAAATTTATGCGTTATGAAACATGAGTTTTCTTTTGAAGAAGTCTTTTAAAATTGCCAAAATAGTTTGCATTGGACTCTTTCTGATCTTGATTTAGCTCTATAAAAATTCCAACCGACTTTCTCAATATTTGTCGTGTGCAGAATATATAACAAAATAATGCAAATGCAAATGAAAAAGAAAAGGAAAAAGAAAATGTCTAGGAACAAGGTAGGTTGAAGATGTTTTCATCGAAAATGAGGCCAAGTCATGACTCGTGGATGAAATCTTAGCCCAGCGTAAGCCTTTCCGCAAGAAATGCTGATCCCTAACTTATATCAATCTTGTCTTTTATTTAAACGTTAAGTATGCAAAAAATCTGAAAGGGGCAACCCCTACCGTAAATTCTAAAAAAGTAGAGAGGAACATGTCAACGCTGAGGGGTGAGGAGATATTTTTCCAGTAATTGAGGAAAAATTCGACCCTCGAAGGCTTTCATTTTGTACATTATTTTTTGTTGCACATTTCACCAGAGTCATGAATATTTACCGATATACCTGCGACAGCTATATAGAGAGAGAAAAAAAAGATACTATCATTGGAAGTTCCTTAACATGATAGCCGCGTTTTATTGTGTGGTGATAAGTATATATTTAGTGCTTAATGTGTGCCGATATATAATTTTGATAATTTTAATTTCTGGAGAGAAGGAAAGGGTTTAGAGTGCTTTCTTGTCCCATCATCCCCTTTAGTCCCAGCCCTATATATATGTCTACTTCTTGCTCATAAGAAGCTCAACTGTCCATATATTTCTGTCTAAAGGTTGAATGCTAAGTGAACGTGATTATATCCCGGTGTCAAGGCAAATTCTCCATCAAGTACAAAGCCTCTCCTCCCTAGACCAATCACGGAGCAGAAGTGAGCAGAGAGCTTCCTCAGCAAGACCAACCACTGAGAAGAGTTTAGGAGAGTGAGGAGAAGCCTTTGCTGTGTAGACCAATCACAAAACTCCTCCGAGAAACTTTATTGCCAAACTCATCAATATTCATGAGTTGCGCAATATTGATCTTCATCACAGCGCCTTTCTTGAATCTGCAGACTTTGCCAACTCTGGTTTAATGTACGTGTTTTTGGATCAATTGGTGAGAAATCTGCGACCTGAAATTATTGATATGATCTGAATTGGAGTGTGACGACGCATTATTGGGTAAGTTACATTCTTAATGTACCATTTTAGCTACTTTCACTGCCCTTTCGCTGCCCGTGTTTCGAGCGGAACACTATCGCCAATCCCCCCGAACCTCACCGGTCGATATTGCAATGTCGGGTGGGTAGGCCCTAGACCCTCTACTGCTCTAGGTATATGTAGACTAAATGTATAGCTAGGGCCTAGCTACTTGGTAATTACCCTGGTAAATTTAAATTCAAATTATTTATGTAAATTTCTAACATTCCAAAGGTGAATCTGAAATCTGAATTGAGGCCTGAACTGAGCTCCGTCTGGAGCAAAGCAGGTAAAAAGAACTAACATTACTCGTTAGACTCTATCTATTCAGCTGCAGAAATGAGACATTTCAGGGGGGGGGGGTCCATTAAATTGATTAATTGATGAATTTAGTCAAATAACTTTGAACAGTACGGGTAACACTGTTTTCTTGCAAGTGAATGATTTTCTTTCTTTTTCTTTTTTTTTTTTGGGGGGGGGGGAGGGGAGTAAAATATTGTATTGATTTAGACTATAAAATGAGAGTAGAGTATAGATCTAATTATGACATAATTTATGTCATTTATCTCTTTGTCTAACAGGGCCATAGTCAGATGTCACGTGAGCTATTTAGTCCAATCAAGTCGGATGGAGAGTCAGGGTTCGAGTCCAGGACAGGGGCACGACAAGCAAGGAAACCATTGCAGATGCCCAGAATGTGGATTAACATTCTCAACCAAATCAAATTTGACTCGCCATTTGAAGACACACTCTAAGAAAAAGGAGGAGAAGTGTGAGCATTGTGGGAAGACTTTCACTCTAACACAGACGCTAAAAATACATTTACAGCAACATTTACGTCCTACCATAAGAGAGTATAGGCCAGGTGAGGCGTTGACGAAACTAACTCCAGAAGCTTTAGAATTGAAGAAAGCTTCAAAAGCTGGTCACAGCAATGCGACTGTAGACCAGGTCTGGTTTGACCCAAAGACCGCTGAAGCTGCAGCCAAATCAAAGGCTAGTGGATTCAAGGATCTATGGAGAGGTCAAATCGTGATGTCATGGGGCCAGTACAAGGGACAAAGCTACAAATGGCTACTAGAAAATGATGTTGGTTGGGCCTGCTGGTTGTTGGGCGAGTACATTTGTACTAAAGGAAACAACACCCCCCTACAACTTTGGCAAAAGGAGCAGCTGTTGGCATGGGTTGATGCTTTTCCTGCAACCAAGTTCCACTTGGACGAGAAGCGAGCACAGGTAAAAATTTATGTTATTCATATATTGTCTTTTTTTCAGAAATATGTAAACCTCTCAAAATAAGGAGAGAGTCTCTACTATTTCAAACAGGTTTAAATAAAATGAACGTTACTACTAGAGATGGAGGGGAGCATGTCAATTTATTAAACAAAATGAAACAAGATTATTATTATTTTTTTTTTTTTTTGTGGGGGCTGTTCT
>CALNVZ010002974.1:27602988-27728844 GCA_940671915.1 Paracentrotus lividus | reverse complement strand
AAATGAAACAAGATTATTATTATTTTTTTTTTTTTTTGTGGGGGCTGTTCTTGAAATGCATTTAAATTGTTATAGTTTATTTATTTATTTATTTATTTATTTATTTATCTATTATTATTATTATTATTATTATTTTCATACAGATCTCAAAGACTGTCAAGGAAGAAGATGATGCGACTGACCATCTCCAAGATAAATCCATTAGTGATGCAGATTTGGAGATACTCGTTGCAGCAGGTGAGCATTTATGTTTTAACCACCCTACATCCATCATGTAAAAATATCTATTTAGATACTTATTTGTGAATATCTTTGTAATATCATGTCAAGTCAAAAATATTGTAATCTATTTCCTTTCTTTTTTTTTTCTTCTGTTTTTAATATTCTAAATCAATAATGATTGAAGAAACATTTTTAAATACAAATCGCATACACAAATTACTTTTCACTAGCTCATTTTTTCCCCAGAGGTCCATGGTACAGAGTCTGCATCCTTGGCCAATCCGATGATACCACAAATTTGGGATTTGATTTTGATAGATTGCATTGATGAGAAATTTTAATGTAAGTTAACATTTTCTACACCCTTTTTTATTTCAGAGGATGTGATCAAGGAAGCTGACGTAGCAGTTGACACAAAGTTGGCTTCAGGTGGTGATCTCCTTCCTTCTACTTCCTCCTCTCAGCCAGCTCCTCTAAAAGAGGTATCCCCATCATCCTCTGATAACTCCATTATGACAGAGGGTTGGCAGAAGTCATGGGATGATCCACCACCTGGAATGCAACCGATGTACTCCCCAAACATCCCTTGGGTAAAGACGGATACCAAGTATGGGATCTTCGATACTCCAAAGGAATTCAAGACCACCAAGGGGGACGTCGTTACCAGGAAGGTGTTTAAGGTGCAGATGGAGTTCTCCCCACCACCACTTCCGACAGTGATGCAGAGCTCCATCCCCAAGATGCTATCGTTCTTCACTACACCCCTTTTCTTTTGGCGGCCAGTGGGAGTGATGGGAATGCGCATTAAGTGCCCCAATGCTTCATGTCCTGCCCCTCCTGGCAGCTACCTTAGCAAGCATGGGTTCGGAGGTGTGGCGAGAACGGTGTGCGGCATAAACTTCCACTACACACTCCTCACCGAGAAGCTCGTATGCAACCCATGTATGAAAGCCCGGAGAGACAAAAAAGAAGGAGCTGAACATCTGAGTAGCCACTACCATGCATACAGCCCAGCGATCCTCATGAATATGCCGGCAGCTGTGAGGAGCATGTTCCCTGCTATCCTGTGTGGCAAGCGGGCCATTGACAAGAATGTCATTACACTGTTGAGCGACAGGATCAATTCCTCTTCCATGACCAAAGTCCATAGGATCTTGACGCAGGGGCATGATGATTGGTATGCCGAGAGAAGGGAGCTGTACCAGATGGTGCTGTACCAGGCCCACACTGCCAGCAGAACAGCGACAACTCAAAAGGCCCTCTTGCCTTTCATCAAGAAGCCTGGCACCTACACCCCACCCTTATCCAAGACTCCAGTGCCATCTCCCAGAGTCCTGAGACGTGCTCACCTCATCATGGAGATGGAAAGGATGCCTGTCTACCGGGAGTCCATCTTGAGTGTGACCGGGGAGATTCTGTGTATCGATGGCACTAAGCAGGTATCTATTTCATCCTATAATGTAACCAACTTAGAATTGGAATTAAGAAGCTTTTGCAATGTTGATTCTGGTAAAAATCATTGAAATTAGAGGATACAATTGAAGATACTTTATAATTGGGTAAATGATAAAACAACAACAATTTTAAAAACAATTTTTTTTTTCTCAATGTTTCGAGCATTCATGCATCATACGTTTTTTTTTTTCTAAAAATTTACAAGTGTGTTTATTCTTATTACGATTTGCAGATCCTCAAGAAGATCTATGGTGATGGTGCAGGGTCGTTTCATTACATCACAAGTGTCATAAATGAGTGGGGCCAATTCTTAACAACTATCGCAGTTGCGTCAGAGTCCGAGCAGTGTTATTCGAGGATGGCCCGCGGCCTCATTGCACGTTTCAAGCGTGCTAATGCACCGGCACCAAAAATCCTGTACGCTGACAACAATTGTTGTAGGTAAGTTGAAGTTTTTTCATGTCAAGAAAATATATTTTCTTAAAGTGATTAAATCAAGAGGAAAAAAAATTAAGCCTTTTAAAATGGAATAAGACAGATTAATACACAATGCCTGTAGAAAAGTCGTCAGAACTTTGACCCACAGTGACCTTGGACGTTAAAGCTCTGTCATAAAAACCCAGACATTTTTCAGCAATAAATGTCTAGCCGCTGAATGTGCTGGAAATTATATGCCTTATAATGTGCATGAACCCAGAAGCAAAAGTATCATTCACACGGCAAACCTTAACTCCAAGTTAACTCCAAGTTGTCCTCGAGAACGGATAACTTGGAGTTAACGTGGAGTTAAGGCCTGTGTGAACGAACTCGGTGTTTATGTTCTCGAGGACAAGTCGGGGTTTATGTTCTCGACAGATCTTAAGGGTTAAGGCTCGAAACTCCAAGCTGTGGGTGGTCTCTGATCGCGTGTTTGACTGTGTGGACACGATTTTAACTTGGAGTTCGAGGATAAGAGTGACCTCTTGTACAGTTAAACTTCCGGTTCAGTCAAGCGACATAGCCGAATAGTACGGGGAAATAAATAGCGCACGCTACATACAACTTGTACTTCCGGTCATCGAGCCTCTCACTTATCCCCGAGGATAACTATCCTCGAGGATAAGCACACCGTGTGAACCCGACTCGAGAACAAGCCATCGGGTCTAAATTCTTAGGGATACAATCCTCGAGGACTAAAATCCTGATGGTCCCGTGTGAACATAGCTAAAGATATTCATTGAGTGTGGAAATTCACATAGGAATATTTTTTTTAACTTGATTATGCCAATAACATGTATTGCTTTTGTTTTGCCATTGAATTGTCAGAAAATTAAAATTCATAATGAAATCCATTTGAAAAAAACCAATAATTTGCCAAGAAAAGATGGGCATAGCACACTAGACTAAAAAAAAAAAAATAGATATATTTCTTTGTTAAAATTCAATCTTATATTCTGCATTTCTATCCTTGTCTTGCAGGGATGGTGGCACTTCTTGGATGGAGTCACTGTTTCAAGAGTGGAGAGATGATGGCATGGTGATCCGCCTTGATATACGCCACTGGCTTCACCGATGGGACTCAGTGGTTATCAAACAGACCCACTCCAAATACGGGAAGTTCATGAGTGCCATGGCCGGTGCCATCCTGGCTTACAATAAGGATGACATCATGAAACTCGCTGAGGCTATTAAGAAAGGGGATGCAAAGTACTCAGCCAAAAGTGACACAGAGATGCTAGCTTACATACGACCCTATCAGCTGAAGGCATATGTGAGACGAGTCACTCGTGGTGTTCAGGTAAAATCATTTATGTTGTGTATAACCAGCAAAAGACTTTTTATTTGTTTGATTGTAAACAATCTTTATCATAAGAAGGCTTATGTGAAACCATTTAAAAAATGAATTTACTATCAAGAAACGCTGATTTTTTCATACTATTTTAAAGTAAATCCTTAAATATTTGAAAATCAAATAATAGTTAAAGTTAATCTCATTGAATGTTATAATCTGTGTGTGAAGATTATATTTATTTTGTAAACTGAATGTCATTCAGCCTTCCGGCTGCCATTTTCAGTATTTTTTTTAACAAACCAGTCAATAAACTGTTCAATGTAGTTGTAACAGTGTTAAGATTATAATTGTTTTACAAAGCACTACATTTTTTTTTTGCAATTACAGGAGAGCGCCAGTGCTGTGGAGGCAATCTTGAAGGAGTTCAAGGGACCAGCTGGACTAGATATAGATGGGATCCATCTATTTAAGTCAACAGAGGCAGTTGATAGGCAGTGGGCTACCAGCAGCAAACACCTTAGCTGCATGCAGGTGGGTTAAAGAAGTGTTATTCTTAATAAAATTTAAACAAACAAAAGTGGTCACAATCAAAGGAAAACTTTTCATGGAGGCTTAATTCTTTTATTCTGAGTTCTTCTTTTTTAAATAATCCCATAAAAGACTTGGGACCTGATTGAATTTTGTAATGAAAATGTTAAATTTTTTTTTTTCTTCGCTTTACAGGATCCTCCCAATATTCCGCTGTACGTGGCCACGAAGGTGGTTAACATGAATGGTGTTGAGCTGAATAAATTCAGGTGTCGACGAGGGAGCAATTCCTTAGAAGGACTTCACTCTCATCTGGTGAATGCTGTTCCATCAAAGCGGTGTGGAGTTATGCCTTTCCAGGTAATTATCGCTGTCATGTTATAACAAGGTGATTCACGAACCACGAGTCTCACCTGATTTGCTATCAATAAAAGATGCAATATGACCTTTTGACCCCTAGATGACCTCATCAACACACAAGTGGTATTAACCAAGGATAATTTATACCAGGGGTGAACAAAACTGCCATTAAAAAATGAGTGTAAGTTTAACAAAAAGTTTAAGAAAAGATGAACTTTAAGTTGACCTTTTGACCCCTATATGACCTTTGATCTCATCATCCTCATGAACACACATGTGGTAATACACAAGAATACTTTGTACCAAGTGTGAGCACAATCGATGGAGAAATAAAGAAATAGAGCAAGTTAAAGAAAAACGTAAAATCATAACAGACCAACAGACTGACAGGAAAAGTGATCACTATGCAGTCTCTTCCAAACTTCGTTCAGGCGAGACAAAAAAGAAAAGTTACATTATTCACTTCAAACAAAAAGTTCTTTTTTTCCCTTCATAGGCTGTAATTACTTGTAAGGAGAATTTAAAATAAACCAAAACTAATTCAAGGTCTAGATAATTATGATTATTCATTGTGCCTCTGTTTTTAATTCCACCACAGGTGTACCTCATATCATTTGCAGTCCAATGGAACCAACGCATGGAGTCTGTCAAGGTGTCTGGTGGCCAGGGACGTTCATTGGCAAGAACTTGCAAGGATCCTCGGCAAACCCAACGTCTTAACCAACAAGCTGAGGTGTTGTTTGGCAAGGAGCATTTATTTGATCCCAACTTTGCCGCACCCATGCCCACCCCAACAAGATACGATGATCCGGTTGAGGAAGAGCTCCTGGGAATTGAATATGCGTACTGCCAGTCTACAGACTTCTCCTCAAAGAACTACTACATCAAACGAGGTGAGATTATTTACATACATAATAGTCAAGCAATTCACATTTAAAAGATAAATTTTATATTGAAAGCATGAATTCAATATTCATTGAATTAGTTGGTATAACTATTTTTTTTTCTGTTAGAGGATTTCATTACCTGGGTTGACTTTTTTTTTTGTCTCGCCTAAACAAAGTTTGGCAGACCTAGTAATTACTTTTCCTGTTGGTTTAGCTGTTAGTCTTTTAAGTCTGTTACAAAAACTGTTAAAGTTTTTAGTTTTTGTTTAACTTGCTCTCATTTCTTTATTTCTCCATCAATTGTGTTCACACTTGGTACAGATTATTCTTGGGTAATACCACATGTGTGTTGATGAGGATGATGAGAGCGAAGGTCATATAGAGGTCAAAAGGTCAACTTAAAAGTAAACTTTTTGAAGAATTTTTGTTTAACTTTCACTTATTTTTTTTCTATAGCATCAGTTTTGTTCACCCTTGGTTTAAATTATCCTTGGTTAATACCACTTGTGTGTTTATGAGGATGATGAGGTCACACGTCATGTAGGGGTCAAAAGGTTATATTGCATGTTTTATTGATAGCGAAATCAGGAGAACCATGAGACTCATGGTTCGCGAACCACCTTGTTTTTTGTTTTTTTTTTCTCTCTTTTCAGACTGTTTCAAGAGTAAGTCTGTTGTTTGTTTACTTCTTTTTTATTAATAGCAGTGCAAGAGTAATCTTTTTATGATGTTTAATAGAGTAATAATGATAATTTGGAGGAAAAAATTCCTCAGTGGTCATAATGTCTTGGAATATTTATTTTGATTAAAGAGATTTTCTGCTTTATTGTTTGCTTTTACAGTTGATGACGAGCAAGCCAAGGCGGATTCTGATGAGAAGCATGACAATATCCAAGATGATGATGATGACGGCCACGATGACGTCAAAGATAAGGAGGATGAAGGGATCGGTGAAGAACCAATAGACGAGATCAATTTTGATCATGCAGTCTTCTCCAAGGAGGAACAAGTTGCTGACGAGGAGAGTCCAATCCTTCAAGATGCTCTCACGGGACACAAACATCTTCATCTTCCCGGATATGAAGAGGTGGAGGCACTGGCTATCCTTCTTCTTCAGCTCATTGATGACTCCGACTCTCATCTCATCCCTGTTCCATTGAGAAGCAAGATAGCATCAGCAGCAGCAGCTTTGCATCCACATGACCGCTCTGCACGAAACTTCGTTAAGAAGTATGAATCCAGGTGGGGATATACGCTCTTTGGTCGTGTGTTAGGTGAAGACAACCCTCTCAACAGTGCCACTCAAAAAACAAAATTTGCGTGGATGAGGTACCCGCAAGCAGCCCAAATCACAGATGAATCACGTTTGCTGTACATTTGCATTAAGATGATCAAGAACCGACCAAGAATCTCGAAGTTGACATCACCATCTAAAGCTGCCAACCTCATTAAGGGCATGTACAAACGCATTGTTGACCGCATCCGCGATGATCCTGTCTTGTGTAACTGTAGCATTCCCCTTCCCAACATCAACGCCAAGAGCATTACTACATTCATAGGGCGTGAAGAGAAGAAGGCCAATTTCCTTGCCACTACTGTGCCAAAGTCCCAGACCCATAGAACAGTTCTGTCTGATGATCCAATACCAGAAGCTGAAACTCTACCATCATCACTCCCTGCACCAAACCGGCCGCAAATGCAATACCAGCAAATTGAGTACGACATTGGCAAAAGAAGAGGGGAAAAAAGGCGGAGATTGGAGTTCAGTGAAACTCCCGCATGTGAACCAGCTCCTTCTACCACCAGGTCTACTTCTTCAGAGAATAAGCATTTGAGAAATATTCAGCCCAGACCAGCACTTCAGTTGCAACCTTCTCTTCAGCCCTCTTCAAGTGCTCCCATCCTGCTTGTTCTGCCCTCTCAACCCTGTGGACCATCGGCAGCATTTGTTCAGCCCTCGACAAGTGGCATTATGCAGTTCAGACCCCCTCCACAACCCCCTAAACCAGATTTTCGGTTGCCCAAACTGTCTCCCCAACCTTGTGGGGCATGCAATGTATCGAAATGTGGAGGGCTGAGGAAGCGATACACTCCCTCCAAAGCCAAAACCCTTGGGAGTAGGCAGAAAATCTTCACCTTCTGTCCTACGACCAATAGGTCATTGACAACAGGATTTGATGAGGTAGTATATAAAGACTACGAACATTTTAAGAGAGTGGTGGATGAGGAGTTGGAGAGGAGAAGGAGTACGGTAACATAAATTATTGCATTAATTGGACGTTGCACAGTTAAAACGAAGTCTGTGTCATTTTCACCAAATTTTGCACAGGTTACTTAGGTATCTATGTATGCCAAAAATGCAAAAAATAATATAGGTTCATGTGCTTGATTTTTTGCTATGGGACTTTGAAGTTGCCATATTTGGAAGGCATGTTAAGTATGCCTGATTTAAGAATTTTTCCTCTGTTAGACCTCGCGATTTCAACAAGCGAGTTGCCAAGTTGTAGAGGAATGTATACTGAAGGAGTTGGAATATTAAAAATTGGGGGTCCATGTGCTCGTTTTCAAAATATCAGGGCCATAATAGTGACCACCGAAACTCGCCCAAAATATGCAAAAGTGTGAAAACTCTATCTAAATTACGAAATATTCAAATTCCTGCTCCAAAAGATTTACAATTCATGTTATATCCATTGCAATCTCTAGAATAGTACGAACAAGCACCAACATAAATGCTGTATATATCTCTGCAAGTAGGTAAATAATGAACAAAAGAAGGCCTTATATAACATCTTTATAAAGTTCATTTCTTTTAGCTCTCTGAGCGCTGAATATTTGCCATTGTGACGCTGCAATAATACGAGCCCAGGATGCGTGGTCAAGATGCGCAGAAACATAACTGTGCAACGTCCTTAGATGTCATTTATTTTCTTGAAGACTGTGATTCCAATTTTTGTGAACAACTCAAAAGAACAGAGATTTCATTAAAAAAATGTCTGTGCTTGTAGTAAGGTATTGTGATAATATACCCCATGTTTTTTTTTGTAACTAATGCAGAAAGGCTGTGACTTGCCAGATGAGGCGAGCTTAATGAACTGCAAAATGTTCAACATTTCATGTCCTAACCCATAACACAGAATATAAAGTTCTAAAAAACGACTGATTTATAAATGATTTTTCATGTTTCATTTTTGTCTCGCCTGAAAGAAGTTTGGCAGAGACCTACTGTAGTAATCAGTTTTCCTGTTAGTCTGTTTATAGTCTGTTACGAATATGTCAAAGTTTTTAGATTTTTTGTTTAACTTGCTCTCATTTCTGTATTGCTTCATCATTTGTGTTCACACGTGGTACAAATGATTCTTGGGTAATAGCACATTTGTCTTGATGAGGATGATGAGATCAAAGATCATACAGAGGTCAAAAGGTCCACTTAAAAGTCAACTTTTCTTAATCTTTTTTGTTTTCTTTATTTGTCTGTCAGCTGATTCTTGGGTAATACCACACGTGTGTTGATGAGGATGATGAGAGATCAAAGGTCATATAGGGGTCAATAGGTCAACTTAAGGTTTGCGAAACACCTTGTATCTACATTTTATTTTTTATTCTTTATAATTTTTTTTTTTGGAGGGGGGGAGTGATTTCTTTTTAGATGTGTGTGACATTGTTGTTATTTGTATGCCTTGAATTGCCAGACATGTAAACTTTATGATGATAAATATCCTATAAGAATATATTTATGTTTAAAAGTAGACAGAGTATTACCGTAAAATGACTGGAACTAATATGCCATGTTTTATACATTTTTTTTTTTAATATAAAGATATACACGTATGACATGTTTTTATTTATTTTTTATTTTATATGCCTTGAATTGCCAGGTATATCAACTTTAGCTGGATATCCAAAGCCTAATGTTGTACATTGTGAGTGCTACGATGCTCTGCTTAGACAGAGATTTACCATAAGAAGACTTATTACTCCTTTGATTTACTTTTTAAAGATGTACGACATTGGATTTATTCAGTGCAGATATGCCACAAAACTGCCAGATCTATCAACTTTAATGAGATTGATATACAATGCCAAATCTTCTACATGTTGCCAGAGAATAGTACTACAAAACTTTGCCTGATTAATGTGATATGTCATGTTTTGTTTCAATATTTTTTACAGTGTGCTCCTGTTAGTATTGTTTACTATATTCTCAGGTAATATAGGTATTAGTTTGTTTTACTATGTGTATCATTCCATGTTATGTGACGTTCAACAACTGAATTGTGTTCTGCAGTATTTACCAAAGCAAGCTTATTTTCTCAGTGTGTGCCTATATGAACGATCTTTCACATCTCTTTTATTTTTTTATCAAAACAACTGTTGTATGACATTATTCTGGAATTGTTTCCTCATGTCTGTAAAAGAAAAGCACTGCAAACATACATATTGGATCTCATTTCAGGGATATTGAATGCAGTACTTGATTAAAAACTTACAGAAAGTAAAGAAAATGCAAAGAAGAGTCAATGCAAGCATTGTTCAGAGAACTTTATTTTGTTTTAAACACGGGTGTGTGTGTGTGTGTGTGTGAGGGTGTGGGTGTGTGAGTGTGTGTGTGTGTGTGTGTGTGTGTTTGTTTTGGATGTTTGTGTGAACATGAATAATTGTTTGTGTGTACGTTTGTTTGTCTTCATGTGAGATTGAATGTGAATGTTTGTCTGTATGTGTGTCTAAGTGTGGACTTGTTTGTGTGTGTGTTTGTCAGTGAGATTTTTAAAAATGTATTACAGTATTTCTTGGTTCAATCTTGACTGTATGTCTTTGATTAGTTGTGGATATCTCATGTGGACATTCTCATTTTTCAAGACTCCTTCCGATCACCATTTCAGCCAATAAGTTAAGAGGGGGGGGGGGGGAGGGGAAAATCTATTTTAGGTGTTGCATGAAAAGTAATGAAAAAATATATAGATATTTATGAGAAAAGCAACAAATTAAGGGGAAAATATAGATATAATTACGAATCATAGCTTTTTTTTTTTTTTTTTTAAATGAAGTGACAAGAAAGGAAAGATAAAGAGCCCTAAACTTTACGCAAGCAGACGACATTGTCAATTTTCGCCGAGAGAGGGCGCTATGACGAGTCCTTTCGATCACTTTTTCCTCGGCCCCTGTTTGTACCCAGGGGGGTCGTGGCCCGCGCCCAACACGTTTCCGGTACAAGTACCTTGTTTGATGAACTGTTCGATTGACACATGTAGTGTTACTATGATTAATGCCATTAAATATGATCCAATGCCAATAAGGGGGTCTGCTGAGTATGCTATGTTGAACTCTGAACTTCACTCTTCAGAGACGTCTTTTAATCTTGCAATTGTATATGATTATTCCCATGGATGGTGTTTCACCAAGTCTTTCGTAAAGTTACGACTGACTTTACGAACGACTGGAATATGTCATTGGCTTCTACTAATTACATTCTCAATCATTTAGCACAAGAACTGATCACCAGTCGTTCGTAAAGATGTTCGTTCGTTCCGAACAACTTGGTGAAACATCTCCTGTGTTTGATGAAGGATATTTCAAGCTACATTGTCATGATTGTTTTTCGATTTTCTTGATGTTTATGGATATAAATCATTAATAAGGCATTCGATGCCTCAACTGTGAATGAATTTTTATTTTAGGAATTTATTGCTTATTATCTTTAAAAATGTGAATGCCTAGTAAACCGTTTGAAAGGTAACAGATGATATCACATGTCAAGTAGCAGTAGAATTTATTGGATAAATAAAGCTCCCGGCTAATCTGCCAAAGTACTTTCATTTTTCAATGTTAGAACATCGCTGCGTATGTTGTCTATCCTCATGCTCATACGTGTAGTACAACTTTTCGCATGTTTGAAATATCTGTTTATCTTGGGTGTTGAGCTTTCATCTGTCTCCCTGATATTTTCTGTATAGGACTATAATGGTTAGCTCATTAGTAGTCCCGGCAGACTTGTTCTGAACTTTAAATCAACGAAATGAATAATTGTCCTAACTTCTGTCTAGAAACAAACAAAAACAAACAAACAATCAGGATATTTCTTAAAACGGTATCATAATCAGAATTATTCTTCCAGAGATATTCATGTCGAATATTCATTGCGTCATATTTCTGTTAAAACATTCAAAGGTACAGGCTCTTCCAACTATGTTGATTTATCGATTTATCTTCTTTTTTTTTTTAAACGTACACAGGTATACATGATTCTTCTGCACATTGGACCTCACAGCTAGACTGAAAATAGAGGTGAGTTATGTACTAACATACACCACTAATGTAATTCATTATCGTTTAGTGATCATGGATTCTAAAATTTCATTGGTCAATCCATCCATCGATGTGAAAATGACGTCATTTTGTCGGCAACATACCTGCGCGGGATTTGAACTCGTATACAAAACATGCAATAATTCCAGCGAAGTAGGTGTGCATGAAAAGAGACTTGAAATATCTTCTACTTTTGAAGAGATCTTGTTCTCATTGGCCGTTCGGATCATCTTCTGCTAGATAACACTACACGGTACATCTCGAATATGATGTTTGTAGTAAACATTCATACTTAGGCTGTGTTTCACAAAGTCGTTCGTAAGTTACCAATGACTTTACGAACGACTAGTGATAATTTTTTTTTGCGCTAAAAGCATGTGATTCGTAGGCCTATAGCCATGAACATGTTCCAGTCGTTCGTAAAATCGTTGGTACCTTGATGAAACACTACACTGATTCTGATCAGCTTTTCGGAACATTTTCTGCTAGGTAACACTAAATGATATACCTCTACGCATTGCTTATGATGTTTGTAGTAAACATACATGCTCGGAACAAACAAACCACATCCATATTTTCATCACACTGATCAGTGGAATAAATAATTGCATGAATTCACGACACATTCGGGATCGGGAGGGAATTTCAAATGACAACACTTGAACAGAATGCAGCTCAAATACTTAGAATATTGAGCTCAAATACTTAGAATGGAGGACGTACTTCAAATACAACACGAATGCCTCGAATGTGTCAAGAATGGCACTGGCTGGAATTGTATCTGATATAGGGTATAAAAACATTAAACAAGGTCAAATTTCCCACTTATAAGAAGAGATGTCCATTTTTTTTATTGACATTCATCACTTGCATGATTGGCCCAATTTTATCCAATAAACGTGTATACAGGGTGTCCCAGATAAAGCGAAACTTAAAATATCAGTCATTTTTCTCTATGAATGCAAGCAAATAATTGAATATTAAATGCATCATTCTTTCTTCTTTTTGAGGATTACCTAATACAATGGGAAAGAGCCATGCATTCCTGAACAAGTAATTGAAATAAAATGGTAAAATTAAGTTTTCACAGAATGATAACAATGCCATACCAAAAACAAGAAATATAATAAATCAATACAGTAAAATAGTAGTGAATCGGGGGTGGGGGGGGGGGGGGCTGCGCAAAAATTGTATTGGTGTAGTGATCTAAACGTCTGAACGTATTTTGTTACCCTTTTTACTGCTGACACCTGCTAAAATATTGCAAAATGCAAGTGCGAGCAGAAAATATCTAAATCCACGATGAAATAAATTGTGCATTGTAATTATTGTATTCTTAATTTCTGCTACTAATAACACATGACTTCAGTGGAGTATTGATCTGAAAATGAGCTTTCGACAAGGAAACGATCTATGCATGTAGTTTCCTGACATGAATAGTTGATCTAACCTAATTCATAATGTCTTTAGAACGAGTTAGTGATGTCTGGAATGATGGTGTCGGGATGGTTTGATGAATATTAGGAAATGGAATGTTGATGAATACTACAGACATATGCAGTAACCAAGACGCAACCCAATTGAGATCTAGGTAGCCATGATTGTACCTAGCAGGCTATTTACAGCTTAATTTAATCGTCTCCGCGTCAGTTCGGAAGTACGATTTGGTCAGTTGTTCTTATGCCTCTGTAATCTGATACGCATCTTTAATCGCAGTGACCAAGATTTCAAATACGTCAAGAACCATTTAAGGGATGAACTTACTCCTTGAAAATAGTATACATTACCATTAGGAGGTGAGGGAACTAGATGTATAGAGTCAATTGCCTGTCATCATCTGATTAAGTATGCATGGTTGCATTTATTGAGATTGGGTCGTTTTATTTGCACTATACTAATTTCAAACGAATTCCATCTTCAAAGTTAATTGTCTTTCTCCTCTGGGCTGACAGTACTATTTATATATTTTTTTATCTCGATATTATTATGAATTAGTATTAGTTTCCAGATGACCTGATTAATATTGATAATTGTCAATTATCAATTGAGGAAATGAGATGAAAAACAGAGGTACAGTAACACGGACACTGCCTTCCAACAGTTTGGGTTAATTAAAATGCTCTCGAGAAACAGCAAAAGTATTTTGCCTTTTTTTTTTCTCACAGATGAACGGCGTTGTTGCGAAACGTGCATGGTCTCTGGAGAGAAAAGAGCACATAAAAGAAAAAGAATACAGAAAAATAAATGAATATGGTATTTCATATAGGCTTAATAATTTACGAATCCGAAACTAAGCTACCAAACACTACAGTTTGCCTTTAACCCTAATAAGACTGGGATGTTTTGGGAGCTGTCAAGACTGGGGGGGGGGGCATGATGCCCCCCCCCCAAGATCTCGGCCGCCGATCGCGCGACCGCGCCAAAAATTGGCACGATGGTAGTGTGTTATGTAATCTACAAGATTGCGCTGTTAATTTTTGCGAAATAATATCAATTTATTTTATATGAATTAATTATGCTAATTTATGCATAAAATCATACTTTTTGCTCTAATTGAAATAAAAAGCCCTTAGAATGCTAATTTTGTGTATTATTATTCCTTATAGCATTCCTAACAATTGCACTCCGAAAAAAATTCTCGTTTCGAAATTAATTTCATACGTATTTTATTGTTTTATGAATTTCTTATGTATTTCTTTCTTTTTTCGACCTTTTGTTTTTCTTTGTTTTTTTCGCAAAAATTATTGAAGAACCATTTTGAAGCATAATAATGCTAAAATAAATTGATTTCAGCCAATGAGAGTGAACATAATCATATCTTTATGAATAAGGTGAGAAAACTCCATTTGCATTGATTTTGTGCACAAAATCACGTTTTTGAGCAGTTTTCGGTCTGACGGATATTTTTGAAAATCGTGCAGCGTCGCAACGGTATGACCGATTTCCACGAAAATGGTTTCAAAAGATGCGCAAGACTTAAAAGTATAAAGTCAGCGAGCAGCGCGATCAAAAAATTTTGCGGGACGAAATGGTCGCGGAAAATGTCGAGGGGGGGGGGCATGATGGCCCCCAGTCTTTTGAGGGTTAAACTAATATTAATTTGTAAACAAGTCGGTGTCTTTACTCCTATATGTATGCACTCAAGGGCATCTTATTTCATAAATACCAATCTATTATTTGTTTTCTCTTGTCACCCCCCTTATCTCAGATAATTTCATAAGAAATATGACCATGGTTGGAAATGAGCAATAATATACCGATAGGGGAATGGCAGCCGTTTCCAAAATGGCGCAAGTGTTTTCATATTTACAATTTAACGGAAGTCCATAGAAATATGAAATCAATCACCTTGTATAAGAGAAATAGGAGAGGAATAAGATAACGTAAACAAAATAGCTTATCCGCGGGCTTCCCTTTGACCACAGATGAAGCATTTATAAAGAAAACACCGCTTTATTGCTTCAGTGGTGTCTCTATAATCTTCTACAGCTCTGCAACAATCGAAAGAGTTATTGTTTTCAATTAACGAGAATCTTAAGCCACCCCCAAATAAAAAAAATGGGGGGAAAATGAAATAAATATAATAAATAAAAAAGATTTAAAAAATATATGAATAAATAGAAAAAAATGAATAAGTAAAAAATAAAAAAAATAAAAAAATAAAAAAAATACAAGAACATTATATTTACACACCCGAAAAGACCATAGAGATACGACAACACTTTGGAAACAATTTAGAGGTTCCTAAAATTTAATTTAGCCTCAGATATCTTACAAGATTTTACTCTTGTCAATGATGTTTCAAACATATTGTTTTAGGCATCCTGTATCTTGATACTTATGTACCAGTACGCATACCTTAGCAATTCAGCTTCCACAGGTTGCGTTATTATGGCCTTTGTGATTCATACTTATTTATATTTTATTCATTATTCATTAACGTTTTCTTTAAAAGATAGGGTTGTCCCATTCAAGCTTTGCAAGAGAGCCCCGTCGAAAATATAGAAAGTCATGTAAAGAAAGAAGTGTTAGCGGAGAACATACAAATTGAAAAACTACATTTCTTTATTCATTTTACTTTGCCTTGTTTGGTTTAAGTTGCAGTGTTCATCCGATATTAATTAGCATAGTATTTTTTTTCTATTAATATTATTATTGAAAAATGTCAGATGTATATATCCTGGTTACAAAACGGTAATGATCACCCAAGATATAATTTAATCATGAAATAGAGTAAACTTAGCATAGCACGTAATGTTATTTTTTTTAAAATTATAATTTGATTGAAAGAGGTAATAATGTTGCATTAAAAAAATTGTCTAATATATTTATTTGAAGATTAGGATTAAGTAAAAATATGACAATGTATAATAAAAATAAATACAAAAACTTACAACCAAAACGGATGGGCTTTTTGTACATATTAGTCAAGATTGAAGAGAAGTTGACTGATATTTAGGGGAATGTTGTTAGAGAGCGTAGGGGTACAAATGCACGTTGACCATAGCAAGCAAAAGAGCGATGAGTAGGAGATAGAGATAAGTGTGATGAAAAAGATGACCTTATATTTCGAGTCGATAGGGCTTTATTGAAGACAATAGTGCGTTCTCCAATTTCGTTATTAAAATGAGAAAAAATTCCTTCACACAGAAAATGGTTCACGCCTGTCACAAAATTGTTTTTATACAACGAAAAAATAAAGAAAAAAAAAAATCTTTTTCAAGCGTCCATCGACGCGGAAATTGAGACACCGGAAATTAAAGTGGGAGTCTATCATTTTGTCCGATGGGGCTTCAAAAGGAATACAATCAAATTCACTTTTTTCGCATTGTGATCGATCACCGATCAACTTTCATTTAAAATTCAAATGTTGAATCTTAAACGTATTTTGGCAAATCCACTTAACGGAAGGACATTCAGACAAATTTTTCAAAGTTTAAGCAAGTACTACAAGAACAGTATTATTGATGGAGTAATGAAAGCACCCTTTGGCGTCGAATTGCCCATTTGATATTTTTCAGTTTATCGATATATTCTCTCAATAAATCACTTTTACATGTAAGAGATGGATAACAAGAAGTAAGGCATATCATAGTTATGGCAAAACACAAAGTTCTGGAGTATTTTCCTCAAGAAAAATAGTACTTAGCGAAAACACCAGCATGAAGGTCAATACAATCGAATTACTCCAAGGACAGGCACATACAAGTACAGCTTTAACCTGAGGACCATTCCAGTATGGAACCAACTCCCCATCTATGTCATCAATGCACCTGCTGTGCATACTTTTGGCACACTATTGCAGCATTAAGCAGTCCCAAATGACTGCTTTTAATATAGCTGTGCAGACCCAAGTTAGTTTAACATGACTTTTTTTGCCATCACCACTTATTTGTTTCTTGTTTTTCTACATCAGTCATGGGCTTGTTTTTCGTCTTTGATTTTGTTTTTTATGTTGTAGAAGCTCAAAATTCAGTCGATCAGGTGATGTCCACCTATGACCGATATGATAAAAAATTTGCGAGATACTAAACGGCATGATATTTAAAGTTAAGGTACTTCAAGAAAATTCATCATCTCCTATTCCACAATTTTCTCAATATAGCTTGATCGACTGGTGTTCTGATATTTTGTCATCTGCGTAATGATTTCCAAGTAATTTCATTACTGAAATAATTCTCTTACTAGTAATTACTTTAATGGTGCGTGATATCTTGCTGCAATAATTAATAGCTGCTTTGTGCTACCCTTTATCCCCCGATTAGTTGAATTACTCCATCGATGTTGTATGTCGTCGATTGTTGATTTGGTGTGTTTGCTAATTTTGTGGGTTTGCTCTGTAATATGTTCTTTGGTAAAACTTTAACACATATCTTTTCACTAGTGGCGAACTGGGGTCCCGTAACATAATGCTTTCTGTTTTATCTGAATCTAAAGCCCTACCCCCTGTACACAGTTCCGATGGACAAAGTTGGAGCAATAGTTTATATGTACATCTGTGAAAATATTTTTCAACAATAAAAGCATGTGGAAACACTTATTTTGATAAAAATAGTGAAATATATATTGTATATTATCTTACATTTTCAACAAATATATTTACACAAGTGTAATGGGGGATGTACATGAATTTGCATAGATACACTTACCATAATACCTGATAACGCTGCCTCTATATTTCGCTTTTATTTTCATCGTTTCGTTTAAGCGTCGAGGTTGTCACAAATCGACATGCATGACTTTTATCATATGACTGTTCATTTCTCCAGAAAAGTTGCATGCGTGCAATTCAGTCATATTTGTAGATTTTCCTTTAGGCGAATACCGTTTTTGAGATCTGTTTACATGATTTCGACAGGTTTAAGGTGTAGGAATGTGACAGTCACTCTATGATCTTCTTCTTCTGCTCTGCCTTCGCCAGGGCGAAACCAATTTTAATGAATGTTCGGGTCATTGCAATGATTAAAGTTTCAATTTTTTTCCTAGTTCCTAATTTCAAGCTGACATTATTTGTTACTATGCTTCATGTTTCATCATTACATAGAAATAGAAATTTTTACAGTTTGTGTTACTGGACCTTGGGTTGTTTCACCCAGTGACACCTTTTCTTGATGTCCGTAAACAGCGCGTAAGCAATCAAGGAATTCAGCAAAAATTTAATTGAGATAGGGTACATGCAGGTAATATAGGCCCCTAAGCTCATTTGCCTTATTTGCATAAAATTACGAAATGACACACAGTCTAATCTTTGTTTATATGAATCAATAACTTATGCTCTAACTTTTATTGTGAAGAAAAAACAATATCCACCAACCCCCTGTCTGCAATATTCAAATGTTGACGTCATTACCAAAGTGCCCTTATTACCTGCATGTGCAGGTAATATGGGGACAATGTATTTAATGTATGTTTTAAAAACTACAATGCTCTACCATGTCTGGAATTTGCTTAAAAATGTTGAAAATCATTTAACTTTAAGATATAAATTTGAAATTATAGAGCCCATTCAGTAAATCCTTTGATCTATATATTCATTGTTATGTAATTTTGTATATTATTTCTTTTTTAAAACATTCTTTAAGTATTATTTGCATTTTACAAGTCAATGTATATAGGGCCTACGATAAGTATTATATTAATCATATACTTGCTGAATATACCCAAAAAATCGTGGCAAAGAGATTGATGCCTCATCCCAATACTAAGTACCAGAATCACTTCCGCCATTTGGGTGTTGTCCCATATTACCTGCACTAATGTTGCTGTGTCAGGCAAGCATTCAATGCCACATTGCACCCCTCCACTAAAACAAATTGCCTGTACACGCTAGTATGATCAAAAAATGAAACTATAAGCTTACTTAAATATACAAACATTGAGGTACCCCCTCAAACACCCTTTCACCACCATCACATTCTGTGAAATATCAAATTGTACATCAGGGTAAAAAAAAATGCCTACCTTGTTGGTTTTCAGCAATTTTCTCAGAGAAATTTCGGCATCAGATGCCTCTCACGACGATTATTTTCGTATACAGTTCATATGAACAACATTATGGTGCTCACACCGGTCACCTGTCACCGGTCACCGGTCGAGCGTCACGACATGTTGCTTAGTGCTGGCCCATTATTTAACTTGCGGCCCATTATACCTGCATGTACCCTGTATGGGAAATACACATAAATATCAGGAAGAAATTATGTTACGATGGATCGTAGATAAAACCAAATTCGGAGCCGTTGGCAGTAAAAATTATACATGTACATTGGAAAATGTCTTACTAAACCTGTATTTTGATATCCCTATATCAATGGACTCCCGTGACATTGCACCTGTAATTGCCTTCTCTCAGATCGATTTACTTTAGTCAATGATTCGGCCTCCTTGAATGCTATTTATTTTTACAGTTTGCCATTACCCATCCCAATTTTACCTAAGTCACCAATGCTTATGAATTCCATTTTTCGGAGGGGGGGGGTCCAATTTGTAAAAATTCTGAGACAAAATCAATAAAGAAAAGTGAATTTCGTCCTTCTAGAATAATACCAATTACATGCCTAACCTAGTTCTCGCTTAGGGAGGAGGGATAAGGGTTTCTTCCACCTGGGAGTAATTGATCTCCTCTACGACGGGGGTTCTGACTTCCAAGTTCCCGTCCTCTTTTTAAAATACCCAAATCGATCGCCTAATACAACAACCCATGACCATGTTTAGGAGTGAGCTCTCTCTTTAGGAGACAGGTGCTTTGAAATCCAAAGGGTCCATCAAGTTTATAGGTATCGCATTCTGCTTTTCATGTATTTTTGTTTTGTGAAAATTAAAGGCACAACGTCAAACGTGTTATTGTGTATGAATATTAAATCCAGTCAAAAAGAGCCTGAGCTTTTGATCCTAGCAGAATTTTCGTCATAGACAAAACGACAACATTAAAAAAAATAAATATAGGATATACTGATAGGAAAAAAGTAAAGCAGTATTAAATCCACGATTTTTTTTTGGGTGATTGTGTTTCAGAATAGATGTGTGCGTGTGTGTTTTGGGGTGTTTTGTTAGTATGTGTGGGTGTGTTTGTGTGTGTGTATGTGTGTGTTTGTGTGTGGAAGGGGAGGGAGTAGATTTGTTATTGATTATAGAATTAAAACAAAGGGAGAGAGTGAATACGAGGAATTAATGTGTTTGTTAAAGTTGAAATTCATCGCTATAATAACAATCAGGAGAAAAGAGAGAAAGCGGAGTATACTGAGAGGGGCGCAGAAAGAAAAAGACAATATGCACGATATAATTGTTTTATTTTTATCGTCAAAAACTTTCATTGGCTAATGGCCTCCATTAAGAACAATGTTGTTTTATCATTGAGCTTCCCTACTAGATTAAATTAAGTCGAAAAATCTGTGTGAAAAATTACAACCACTTTTACGTCCACTCATATATAAAGTTAACCCTATGATAACGCAAAATATGACGTAATTACGCGATTAAATAGAATTGACTTCAATTTCTGAGCATGTGTGTGCTTTCCAGTTGCGAGTCCGGTAGGGGAGGGGCGCAGCACGATATGCCTCGTAGACATGTTAAAACGTGACTCTTTCTTGATGCCCACTGTCACAGTTCATCCCGGGTTATGACATAACTGCAATCCTTGCCACATGTTAGCGTGGCGAATTGGAAGTCTCCAATCTCTTGCCGAATCTTGAACCCATCTTGGAAAACGTTGAACCCACATTCTAAAAAGACTTTGACAAGAATTGTCTCTAAACGAGGTGAAATTCTTTTCAAATCATTGGTAACACGCCTAACATGCTTTTGTTTGGGATTGTAAGGTCGTAAAATGCAATATGCAAGATTTGGATATATCGTTCTGATCCTGAGAGTAGCATTTTCCCTATTTGGTCTAACACCCTAAACACCCAAAGTACGTCATAAGACATACCATTTCCATATCTGTGGTAGATAAAAGTTACTGTCATCTGCAGTGGATATGTAAACAGTATTTCAATTGTGTTCCTCTGTCTCTTACTATCATGTGAATTTCAAGGAGTAAGGACGAGTATTTATTACAGGGGAAGTAGCCTAAAAAATTATATCTGTCGTAGGCCAATTCTAATGTAAATTATAAGGATTTAAGGACGGTTATTTATTGAAGGAGAAGCAGCCTAAAATATATCTATCGGAGATAAAAATTACTTTTATCTACGTTAGATATGGAAACACTATGATAAATAATTTATTGCTTTTCTTTGTGTTTCTCTTACTATCATGTGATTTTTAAGCATGAAGGATGGTTATCTAATATAGGGGAAGTAGCTTAAAATATATCTATCGGAGATCAAAAATTACTTTTATCTACGTTAGATATGGAAACACTATGATCAATTGCTTTTCTCTGTGTTTCTCTTACTATCATTTGAATTTTAAGCATGAAGGATGGTTATTTATTAAAGGGGAAGTAGCTTAAAATACTGTAATCTGTCATAGATAAATTTTAATTCAAAATTTCAGGATTAAGGATGGTTATTTATTAAAGGGGAAATTGCTTTAAATACTATATTTGTCGTAGATAAACTTTTTTTTTTATAGATCTACGATAGATATGAAAACACTATGTCAAATGTGTTCCTCTGTGTTTTACTTACTATCATGTGAATTTTAAGGATGAAGGACGGTTATTTATTTATTTAAGAGGATGTAGCCTTAAAATCTTTATCTGTCGTAGATCAATTTTAATGTGAATTTCAAGGATTAAGGACGGATACTTATTAAAGGGGAAGTAGACTAAAAGACTTATATAAAACTACCTGATACCGAGAGCGGAAAATGTATAGATAATGATAACTATGATAATAATTTGTAAGCACCGAATGGAGGTATTAATGAGTAGCAAGAAATTGTCAATGCTATTAGTGCTTGGATTACATGATTTAAACTGTTCTGATGGCATTATATATAGAAAAATCATGCCTGGTAAAAATGATCATGATTTATGTTATATTATTTTAGTAACATTTTAGTAAAGTAAAACTTTCATAATGAATCAACTGCTAGTGGGTGCTTTGTTACTGTGTACGGATTTGTTGCGCCTTATAAAGTTAATCCCTTGACGCTAGTTTTAATAACAAGTCTGCTTGGAAGCCCACACTAACTAGCCCTATTCACGCTACTATTTTACTCTTCCATTTTCCTCCTTCCTTGTTTAATTCTATCTTGTTCCGCTCTTTAGGTCATCGGGATTTTAGCCCTATCGTCTCGCTTCGCTTCCATGCATCCTGAATATACGCACCTGCACCTTTGCCCAGGGATAAGGGATTTGACTTTGTCGTGGATTAAGGGAAAGAAGGAGTCGCACTCTTCCCTAACTCTTCCCGAGGGAAAAAAGATAGCTGATCATATATTCATGACTTCAAACGAATGTTGCAATGTCAATTTTTCCCCTCACGAGACCAGTCCGTATGAACACCCCATTCCCTCACACACCCAAATCTACTCAAACTTAACCCCACATCGCACTCACATATTCGCATGCAAACCACATCCTCATAATGTAGCAGATTATGCACTTCTGCTTATGAATATAAGTGACTTGAAAAAAAGTGAATGACGAAAGAACATGAGATAATGGCAAAGTTTAACGCGAATGATAAAAATACAATTAAAAGATATGAAGTAATGGAAAAACTAAGAATTGTGTAAGAAAAATGCGAGATGTGAGTAAAAAAAAATATGATATACTTGGTGTAATCATTAATACGTCAAATGATCATTTGACTATACGGATACCCAATATATGGGGACCATATGAAAACTTATAACAAGGTAATTTGAAACGAACTATGCGAAATTGAATTTGGACTACATGGTTCCAGAACAAATGACAATACACAATTATCTATACAAGCAATGATACCCCCCCCCCCCAAAACAAAAAAAAAAAAAAAAAAAAAAAAAAAAAAGAAGGAAGCTTTCTTCGCGATTAGGCCGTTTCAGGAGTCAAATCACGGATCGAGATTTTTTTTACCTTTACTCCATTGTAATAGTTTTGCTTGATTGATCATTCCCCTTCTGATTTTCCGAGTATCCATGTCTTTCTGTGAAATACTTGGTTTTAAACCAGGTCAGGCAACCCAAATGAACTCATTCATGTTAAATGAGCCTCCACAAATCGGTGAATATTCCGGTTTTGAAATGTAACGCCACATAAAGAAGATTTAAAAAGCGTTTGCAATCCTCGGTCTAGGATCATTACAATTTCCCCCTCAGGACTCAGTGATTCGATTTAGAATAGCATTAAGCAATCAATTTCTTAGCCAAGTATGATGATGGTGTAACATTATGACACCAGCGAAAGAATGCCCGCCTTAAGAGGGTAGGTAGTTAGTTATGGTATTCACGAACCGAAAAGTGCATGCCCTGGTTGTAGAAGTTCATTCGTCTCTTTTCAGAGCCATGAATATACATTAATAGTGTCTGTAATGGTCATGAATATTTATATATACCTCCATTGAGCAAGCAAGACATGAGAGTAAGGTTGTTGCAAATAAATACGAAAATGAACACATGTAATGAACACGTATAGTCTGGTATATATATATATATATATATATATATATATATATATATATATATATATATTGTGTGTGTGTGTGTGTGTGTATAATTCCCTCATTTACTTCGATTTGACCTCAAGCGATTCTTGTTACCAACGTGTCAACTCCCGACCTTGTACACCACCAATACTTCGGAGTTAAAATTAACACCTGTGGGTGTGAACCAAGACAGAATCCGCACATCAGTATAAATTTCGTCTGTGACTTTGATATACCTTGGAGGGCACTGTACTATATATGCATGGGCAGCGTTGCCTTGTTGCTTATGTGTTTGTGTGTGTGTGTGTGTGTGTGTGTGTGTATGTGTGTGTATAATTCCCTCATTTACTTCGATTTGACCTCAAGCAATTCTTGTTACCAACGTGTCAACTCCCGACCTTGTACACCACCAATACTTCGGTGTTAAAATTAACACCTGTGGGTGTGAACCAAGACAGAATCCGCATATCAGTATAAATTTCGTCTGTGACTTTGATATACCTTGGAGGGCACTGTACTATATATGCCTGGGCAGCGTTGCCTTGTTGCTTGTGTGTTTTAGGCCGTGTCAAATGAAATTATACTTTTTATGTTAGGCGGCAAGAGCCTGATCATAAGACTGTATCGAGCATCCCGCCGAGAGGGATGCAGGTGCCAATATTGTTTGTTTGAGGAGATAGTACTCATTAAAGCGAACATTCATTGCAGCAGATATGATTAGATTAGTTTAGTATGGTGCCTCAATATAATTTTGGATATAGATATAGTCTAGTTAATTAGTTACCTTGTTTCAATTAAAAGGGGATTTAGTTTCATTTAGAATGAACTTGACGTTATTACTTAGCTTTGTCATGTTTATTGACCAGGTCACATATTCATAAAACCTTACTAAAGCTAGTTGTCAAGTAATTACAAAGTGAACAGTACACAGTTAGGTGATAACTAGGCCTATATGAAGGTTTTACGAATATAGGCCGATGTGTCCATGATAATCCTGTAATCTTTCTGTTTGTGTTACCAATTTTGGACGTTTTACGGTCATGTTGTGTTAACAGAGGGTGTTCAACCCTGACTATTATCTGTCTGATCGCACTGGATTATCAGATAAAGCAGACACATATATGCAAACATGCAAACTGGCAACTAAAGTATCTTTGCATGCACATCCTCTAATTATGAAATATTGCAATTGGGTGCCTATTAATTCGGCTTTGCCTGTTTAATTGACACGCCCGAAATAGTGATAAAATGACGATAATGTGAATAAATCTCCACATTTAGAGTTTCCACCAACAACCTCTTTATTATATACACTATAAAAAGCAATGATGATAAATTATGAGAGATAGAGAAAAAAGTACCCGAAAAACTGGAGGGCAAAGGAGATAGAAAGATAAACAAAATCAAACTGAAATCCATATGTCTTTGGTATTTCATTCGGTAATGAGAGCCAATGATAGGCAGATAAATGTATTTTTTACGAATTTTTATTGGGTAATTATACCCAAACAAATTGGTCTTAAACGGCGAAATTGTAAAAGAAACCGCTTTGAAAATTGACATTATGAGATTGTTTTATAAGTCTTGTATCTATTATTACACTTGATTGTTCACTAAACACATTGATTACTTGGATTTTGACTTTGTACATATAAATAAAAATAAAAAGTTCCAAAATTGGAATTGCTCGTCTTGATGTCGTTGATGGCTATCTCTTCTGGCCTCGGAGACGCTATGGTCCGATAAATGACCTTCCAGCCCTTTGACTAATAGGAGTCACTTTTCTTGTAATCAAGTGAGCCGAGATTAAGTCATCATGCTTGACCGATGGAGCTTAACACATGACACCCCCGTCCGTCTTCCAACACTTCTTTGTAATTACCGCCTTGTATTTCATTTTGTTTTATTTCACCATTTTAAATATAAAGGTTAGTGGTGGTCATGCGATTTAAAGGAGGTGAGAGTGATTGACAAAGGTTGATAATAATGTATTTAAGAAGTGGTGTTTGATGTAATATTTTGGAATCCTTGAAACGATAAGAAAAACGTCTCAATTCTGCCATGAATTACATAAACTTAACATCGATATGCCTGTATATACGCTGCCCGAATCGAACACTTAAACTACTTGTCTTTCTTATTATGAATGTTGGGACATTTAAAGAGCAATATTTAGAAGTGAATTTAGAAGTGAACCTTTTTCAAAGAAAAATATGGAAAATACTTTAAAAACTCACAATAATAATTATTCACTTTCCTACAACAGCAATGGCCCTTTAAGGTTATAAAAGTTTAAAGTACTCTTTTCCCTGTAGGACTAGTCATAAACACATGCCCTATGCCCTACATGAAAATGATATGTGAGGAGAAAAGGACAAGGGGAAAAAACCTGAATGAAAGAGCTAGAAGATAATTACTAGTGATATACACAAAGCACCCATACCCTCCAGATAAAAGTCAACCTTTTTTGGTTTGCTGCACTCTTAGGTAATACACAAAACACATACACATGTACATGTTCACGCCCACACAACCCTCTCTCTATCACGCACGCACACACACACACATACGCACACACACACAACAAAATGAATTACTAGTAGATTATGTAGTGAAAAAGTGACTGTACACAAAATAATGAAATTACGATTATTGGATGTAAATGTAATAATACTATCAATCATATTCAAAAGGTATAATTCAAATGAAAGCATAGGGACCAACGCTGGATCATTGCAGAAGCCAATCAGAATTCTAATATTGGGTTTTTTTCCAGGTCTTTGTTGTTTTGTCGGAATCCCTGTATTTATAACATTTTTTGGGGGGAGATATTTGAACCAAATCGACTGTAATCCAAAACTAAAATATCTAGCGTTAACACTGTCAATCTCGTCAAACAAACTTCATTGAAAAGAAGAAGAAAAAAAAAAAAAAAAAAAAAAAAAAAAAAAAAAAAAAAAGATATTTAAACCAAAAATGTTGCAGGGAGAAGGAAAATATATTGGAATAAAAATGAAGAGTAGAGACTTTAAATCTTGTCAATCAATCTTCAAATTTCATGAAATTACCATGCTATTTGCTCTCTTTTGGCCGTGGATACAAGAGAATACATTATTTCAAACAATCTTATACAATAGATCGATCAGGAACTCATTACGCTGGTAATCCAAGCGTTCACACATTTTCGTTCGCCGAGGAAAAGTATTTTATAAGTACATACTGATGCCATAAAAATTCAAGGACATTTCTTTTACAAACCAAATATCACTAAATTGCTATTCAAGTACATATCGACCAACAAAAGTAATAAGAACAGACAAAATTCTGTTTGGACTTAGCATTCTCTTGAAGCTTACAAAGACACAGTGAACAAAGTTACAGAAACAGAAATGAAAAAAGCGCATTGATATATTTTTCGACTGAATCATGAAAGAAGGCACTTCACTTTTGTTTTTCTTTGACCGTTTGTAATTTATTCTGCTGCAAGTGAGAACAACGGACTCTGATAAACATTAATAAAAAATGCTACGTGATGATACAATGAAGCAATTAATCCGAGACGGAGCTTTTTTCTTAAGGCGTAACTTGAGGTCATGAAAAAGCTTGAAAGAAAGCAATTTATGATTAAGGCTATTTTTCAGAAAACCTGTGTAGTTATGTTAAAAATATTACTTTCTCCCTAATTTACATTGCCTTTATATCGTGAAATTCGCTCCCCATTACACCATACCTTGCATTATTGTACTCTAACTTCTTTATCAGTCTGTTTTCTCTTAACTATGAGGCCAGAATGTGCTTTCAGGGTAACAATATCGTATTTCTTGATTTATTTTTCCTGTGGCGTTTGGCAAAAGCGAGTCAACGAAGGACACATGCACCAACTACACATATCAAGTTTTGGTGAAATCTCACCGGGAGAGATGTGCTACGACTGCAGCTACTGATTAGTCGTATCAGCCGCATCAATAGCCATCGACAAATATGCACGAAATGGGAGACGTTGCCGGGACTGGGACGACGTCGCGCGGACGTCACGGCGACGCGCGGCGACGTCTCCGCGAACTCTTCTTTTAGCTAGTGAGACACAACCTTTACATTAACAATCTCATTCAGGATACTCTGAATTAATCTTGCATCCAAACCTATGAGATATATGGCATTATAAAATGGCAAATCTTAATCATTATATTGAGGGCACGAAAGGCCTACTAGTATCTCATTACATCGATGACGTCACTACACATTCATAAGGACACTATACCCCAGCGAATACTGGCCTACATCGTGATTACATATACACAGTCGTCATCATATGGAAGTAACTAGATTGATACATGGACTAGTTGAGTTACTATGCAAGTAGCGTCTATAACGCTAATGGAATATGTGTGATCTGCAAATTTACCTCCCTATACATCTCGTTTAATGAATAAATTTCAAAAGGATATAGTGCAGTACACCGCTTTTATTCGACCTCTGCCGCCGATAAAAGGGGGGGGGTGTTCAAGGGGCACACGAACGTTTTGCGAATTGCGATTTGCTTTTGTCGTTGTTATAATGCAAGCAATATTTTTTTATGCGGCAAAAGCTTTTGATGCAAAAAAAAAAAAAAAAAAAAAAAAAATTATTTTGGACTTTCGCAAATCGTAATTTTCGCAACATGTTCTTGTCTTACGTGAAACCCCCTAAGTGCACCCTCAGTCCTTCACTCGCCAGGTATTCTCAGGCAACCCCTTCCTTTACCTCCCACGGTGTTTTTTTCCTGCAATAATCCCATTTAATACTTGTATGCATCCGACGAAGGTGAAGGTGTTGCCAGAGGCATTATGTTTTGGGGTTGTCCGTCGGTTCGTTCATTGTCTGTCCCCTTTGCTCGTTATATTGTGATATATCAAGAACAATTTGAGACACGATGTTCAAACTTGATGATAGTATCTGTCACAATAGGAAAACGATCTAATTAGTTTTTAGAGTACGTAGGTCAAAGGTCAAGGGTGACAGATGTCATTATCGCAATACCTCGAGAACTACTTGAAGTATAAACTTTATACTTGGAGATATCTTAAAACTAAAAACTTTGGGAAATGTAATTTCCTGAAATGAAATTTATTAATTTAAACTTATATTCACTATATGAAGACGACCTAATGAGATTTGGCGTACACTGAAAACCTAAACGGGTAGACCGACTAGCTTAATGGTGCCCTCACACTAGAGCGTTTAATTTAACGTTTTGCGTTCACATTTCACTCGAAATTGACTATGTCCAAAATACGCTCAAGAACGCCTCATTTTCCCTGCCCAAAATGAATTTTTAATGAGCTCTAAACGACTAGAAGACGAATAAATAGCTCAGTGAGGTAACGATGACTGCGCGCTTAGCGTCAATCCAAACGATTGCCTTAGCGTTAGCAACGACTGAACAGCGATGCCCAAACTTATGTCTACGGTTAGACGTGTTAGAAGCGTTAGAAACGCCAAACATGTGCGTATTGAGTAACGACTGCCCGACGTTTCATGAGCGCGACTGTCGTTCGAAAATCGCTTGCAAACGTAGGAAAGCGTTTGCTTTTCGTTGGTATACGAAAAGAAACGCAGAGGAACGCTGAGGTCAATTTTTGATTTGAACATGTTCAAATTTTTTTGCGCGAATAAATTAACAGACGTTCTAATATAAAGACACTATTGAAGAAGCTGTGGCATTCTCGCAAACTGATCGTTTAAGCGTTTGGGTGAACGTTCCTCATAGTTCGAAGGCGTTCCAACCACGCAGAACTTTTGTTTGTCTTTTACTCAATTTCCTGCATGGTACCAATGATAGTGCGATATGTTTTTCTCCTCTCAAATATTCCTTATTTCACCAAATGGGCCTTTTGTGTTATCAATTAAATAGATTAAAGCTATTCTGTTGTCGCAGTAGTTTCCCTCCGTTTAGTATGGTTTTACTGTAAAGTAACTATTCGGTATAATGAAATATAAACATTTTCGACTTGAAATATACATGTAATTGTTTTCTGTGATTACCATGGTATAAACGTATCTAAACACTTTTAAATGTTAACAAAAATTTAGTATTTCTATATTTCATTAATCATTTTGGAGCAATTTATTACCTTAAAATACGAAGTTCAAAAGAACACCAGCAAAATTTACACTGTTGTTCATTAAGCTTGGATACTATTATTATTTTGTATTATTATTATTGTTTATTTATTTATTATTATCATTATTATTACTATTGTTTATTTGTTTATTTATTATTTTTTTTGCTCTAGCCACATCATTTTGCTCCAGCTTAAATTTCTTGAATTTTTTTGTCCCCTCTCAACTCTCCGGGAACCTGGCAGTGGCGGATCCAGACGGGGCGCAGGAGACCCGCACCCCTACTATGATTAAAAACAAATTATTGACTGTATAATTATGTTAAAATTGGAAAAATTTCGCCTGCACCTATTTTTTTCCCCTCAAATTTTCGTGTTGCACCACTCGTATTTCAAAATCCTGGATCTACTACTGCTATGGTTATTTCTTAGACGAAAAAAAAAAAATTGAAGAAATAATAACAATTGCTTGTTAAAGGTTTTTTTTTTCTCTCTCTGTTTTTACCTTAACGGTAGAATATTTTTATTGTTTATATTCTTTCCAGTCACACTTTTTAATTCAACCCCTCACTTAGACAAGAAACCATTGTTTTTAAACCTAGATTTAAGACCAATAGTAACCCTACACCTCAAAAGCGTTTCATGGGATAGCACCGAGGGGGCTTTGGTAAGCCAAAAAAAAGTTGCCAGAATGGTTATTGTGGTTGATGAAGTACTTTTTTTTAATTATTCAATACCCGGTCATGGTTTAGGAAAAAAAAAATAATAATAAAAATAAACATCAAAATTATTTATGTGGCTGGATCAATAAAAAGAATCCAGCCTTTTTTTACCAACAGTGTAGTTAAAAATGTAATGTTTTCTATCTCAAGAAAACAATACCATTTTATAACACCCTAATATTGTATTGAGTGTAGATGTAGTGCAAAAGAGTATGACCCCTTCGTCTTAGGGTTGAGAAATTAAAAAAAAGTATATTTTGTCTAATATGAAACAAGCCCGTCCATTTATTTGGTTCATCTTGATTTTAAAAAAAGCGCAAGCTTATTTTTTACACCCATCAATTTATTTGAAATAAATTAAGTGCTCAAAAAAAAAAAAAAAAAAAAAAAAAAAAAAAAAATCATAATTATGAGGAGGTATAACACGTCAGGATCATATAGGGAAAACAGAACAAAAAGGAAAACAAACTGTTTATGCAGTTATCAAATGCATTGACTGTTCAACACTTTTAACATGCCAATACAATGAATACTATCAATGAATAAACAATTTTGTGCCCATAAATTAGAGATAAACAAAGCTTCCCCACAACGTCCCATCTCCCCCCCCCCCCCAAAAAAAGGGGGAAAATGTATTGCACAATGTTATGTTTCCAAACGACTATGTGTCTATTATAAAACTTTTTTGAGTTTCAGATCTCAATTTCTCAATAATGTTCTTTTTAGTTTCTTTTTCCTATTTTCATCTTCCAGTCTCTCTCCCATCATGTTATATTCATTCGTTATATCTTTCTCCCCTCTTCCCCTTTCTCTCTCTCTCTCTCTCTCTCTCTCTTCTGTCTGTTTCTTGTTGCTGTTTTTTTCATTCTCTTTTTACCTCTCTTTCCTTTTTGTCTACCCAGTTCTCCCTATCTGTGTTTCTTTTCCGTTTCCCTTATTCTTTCCCGTGGCCCAAGGCTTTTGGTTTATACCTATTCCTGGATACATCATAATATTTTTTTTTCTTAACCCAAATATGAAGGTTTGTTTCTTAAATTACATAAATACCACGTGACGAAAATCTTTCTAAACATACTTCATGGCATGATAGAGTATTACTAATAATAGTTACATTTATGTATCACTTTATACATGTATCCTACTCGGTGTTTATAAGGGCTTTTAATGTTAACTAACTATTACCAGGCTTAGTGAGGCGACTCTGAAAGGCGCTCGCAGCATTCAAGTATTATTGATAATATAACATATAGAATATAGCTAATTCCCAAATGAAATAAAGATTAAGAGACCACAGTTATATTGAATTACATGTCGATTGATTATCCCATAATCTCTTCACCCACGTAATAGGAAGATTTTATATCATTATTATTTTTTTAAATCGAGGAGGAAAAAAATCGATGCATTCAAAGATATTGATTAAAAAATGAAAAGAATAGTAATAAACCATACATTACAATAAAAATACTTCCCGAGATATGAATACGCGTACGACAGAGAACGACGACGGAACGCAATAGGAACCGACAAGGAACGAACATCGCATACGTGCGCATAACGTATCACTTGCTAGATGCCCAGCGGCGATACAGATACTATGATGAAAGTGCGTTGTTACGCGCTGAAAACGCTCCAAAACTGTGAACGTTGTTATAATATTATGAATTTATACTCAAGCGTACATTGCTTCAGACAACGTATTAATTGCTTATGGTTAACGAGTAGCAACGTTTCGAACGTACACACCAAGATTCCAATGCAAGCTGGTCAAACGTTAGCTCAACACGCCGTAGTGTGAGGGCATCTTCCAAAAGCTAGTCTAGTGATGCTATCACCCTAACTCGTCCTAACCTTTATGATTCGCGGTATTCTTTTTTAGTTCTTTTTTTCCCCTTCTTTTTCTCTTTAAAGATATTTATTGGGTTTTATGTTTGATATTCGTTCAGGATGGCTGCGTGCCTTCCAAGTATATGTTAATAACATAATACTGATGATGGTGGATACATCCTGAAAAGTGCCTTAATTTTAGTACCACTATAAGGTTGAGTAAAAAAATAGTGTGCAAATCCGGAGAGGAAAAGGAGAAGTTAAAACATTGAGTATGAAGGATGACGATGGAGAAAAGGATAAAGTAAGGGGATGTAATTGGATTAATCTAGCAGTCTTCAGAGCTGAAATTTGTAGAAGCTCGTCTGTGTGTGTGTGTTTTGGATTTCAGTTTTTTTTCTTTTGTGTGTGATTTGATAATAATTCATTTTACAAGTTAGCAATCTAGGAGGAACAGAGTCTAATGCATTATAAATATGTATATAAGAAAGCAATGAATCGGAGGGGAAAGATTAAGAGAGAGAAAAGAGAAAGAGGAGAGATGAGAGGATGTGGAAGAACATAACCAATCTATGTGCGGATGGGTTTGTCCGGTATCGAAATTTACATGTTAAATATAAAACACGATATTCCTCTTTTATTAATATATTTAAACAACCAGGTAAAAAAAAAAAACAGAAGAACATAAGACAAATATATCACATTAATAACACAACCCGAGATTATGTGTGACGGAGACTCTGGCTGAATATGCTTTTTATGTTTTGTTTCCTTTTAAGTTATATCTTTCGATCTCGTTTTCTATGTGACTTAGCATATGAATAGGTCAACGTTTATATTTAGTTCATATACAAGAGGGCTGTCATAAAAAAACACCCCAAAGAGAGAGAGTGAAGGAAAAGGGTGCGTATATAAATAATAATTAAAAAATCATGTTAGTGAGTGAGTTGAGCGGATGCTCGAAAAATATTAACTAAACAGTATTATAGATAGCCCGGAAAATAAAGGAGACCAAATTTATAATTAGTATTTCAAATAGAATAGCATAAAATTCTTTTTTTCCTTTTAAAGTTTTTCGATGTCTTTTATTTGTAATTGTATTTCCTTGGGGTTTTTTGATTATTCTTAACTGCACCTTCCAAGAATAATATAGATTTCTCTGAATGAATCGTTAGATCTTTCCAGAATATAGCTATTGGTCGGTCGGATGACTAGACATTGCTTGCGTGAAAGAGGTGAGTCGGTCAAAATCGACCGTACTAAATGTAAAGCTCGTCCTCGAACCGGTATGACCTGAATCATGTGGTAGTAAAATATATAGTGGCCAAATCGCGAAAGGAAAAGAAACTGATTAATAAAAATATGAATAGGAAAGAGGGTGGAAAGAGAAAGGATAAAAAAAAAGTGGTTCTATATTTATATTTGAATAATCGTTTGATAGCATGAGCTGAAATGTTTGTTTTGTTGTTGTTTGTTTGTTTTTGTTTGTTTTGTTTTGTTGTTTTTGTTGTTTGTTGTTTGTTATTTGTGTTTTTTTTTTTTTTGGGGAGGGGTTATGATGATATTAATTCCGGAATGCAAATTAGCAAAAGCTGGAAGGAAAAGAATCTAATAAAAAAAATTCGTTTACATATATAAAATTATGGTTATAAGGAGACTTGAAAAATCTCTGGAAGGAAAAAAAATGGAGAAAAAGAGAGAAAGATAGAGAGAAGGGGAAAAGGAATAATAAACAAATCTATGAGTGGACGGTTTTGTAAAGTATCGAACATTTTACATGTATAATAATAACACTGGGATTCCTCTTTATTTTTATAAACAGAATTAAACAACAATAGTATAGTTAAAAAATGGTAAAAAAATGAAGTCGTGTAACTGTCCGCTATTGCAAGCTCATTTTTCGTTTTTTTTATTTTGTTTTACCAAGTATCATATAAAGTTTATATCTAATAAACTTCAGAAATGAGTATGTGATTCTTATATTGATGTTATCTTGTCGGATATTATGAAGTATTTATAAGTTAAAAAGTGCTTAACTAGTAAATGGTTAAGTGTCCGATAACCCAATTTACATAAAGTATTCAATCAATTTATTTTTGAAGTTTATGTTCTATTTCCTGATCTAACTGGTCATCCAAATGCTCCCTTGTTCCTTAATTACTCCTTAGGCCAAATAATACCAATTCACTGGCATCATTACTGCTTTAACCAACTTCCAGAACGCTTGTCTTAATGTAATTATAACCTCATGTGTTTATATTATACAAACTGTTGTACTTGTGGTATTGTTATTTTGTTAGGAAGAATGACTGAAAATGCGTTGAAGGGTATAAATTTTAAAAGAAAACATGATGATTGTTCAGTAATACGAGGTTAAAAGATTAGATTATCGGTTGGTATAAATGATTCTAATACAATATTAGCCTAGTATATTTAAAAGGTGATACAATAATAAGTAAATGTGGATATTCCGTTGTGATTTTGTATTGGCTTGGATTTAAAATTTGATTGAGACTGTAGATGTGAGGTTTGTGAGTAAGTTATCTTAGATATGTCAATAGCGGACTAGCAGATTAAACTACAACGTATTGATCGCGGACGCAGCTGTATAGAAACTATGTTGAGCATGCGTGACTTAGTGCTACAGCCTGTATATGAGTCATGATGTAAAAACTAGTCTGTCGCGTCTTTCTTGCCGCGATGTTCTTGCTGCTGTCTTGACAGACTAGCATGACGGGACGAGGTTAATATGGCTTCACCAGCTTGTCAGAGACGTCAAATCTGAAATATTAGAAGACATTTTAAAATACGATTAAAAACATGCATTTTGTCACAAGAATTTGAGAAGAAAAAAAAATTTTATTATGATAAAATCAGAAGACAGGAATTAATACAGGAGGCACGATTAGTAAACATTATGGCAATTATCAAATATCAAATAATGGGGTCAAGGGGCCCAGGGGTCGCCGCCATGGATTGCATCATCAGTACTTTTTGTTGTAGGCCTACCTGCTTTTGCACTTTCGGCCTATACACTAGTCTTATCCTTGAGAGCCACTTCAGAATCCCAAAGTCGTGCCTCTAATCCAATATTCTTTTCTTTCAGATACAATTTATCTAAAAGAAAAGTGGCGCCTATATTTATTATTAGAATTAAATATCGATTTTCATAATTTAATGTGATTTTTATTATCGTTGTAAATACACACAATTTATAAGTTGATTTGGCAAGACATAATTTTTCGCGTAGGTAATTATAGCATTAATCTATGTGAAAAAAAATAACGAAACATGTGAACTGAAACATAAGGAATTAAAAAAAGAGTACTCACACAGTCATGTCACTCGAAGGAGATCGCCATTATAATCAAAATCTTAAGCTTTACGGGGTATATCGTGTCTGCGCATCTGTACAGTTTGCTCATTAAATGGAATTCACATACAAATAATGCAACTAATAGTGATGTCCTGTTCGCAATGCGCACGTTATTCAATCAACCTTCTATTCACTGATGTTGCTAAGCCGGGCATTCACCAGCAATCTATAAGAATAGACGGTTCATGGGTTCTATAGTAACGAATTATTCAATAAGCCTGTATTAAAGAAGGGAACAATATTTCTAACCTACTCGTGAATGGCATACTTTTCATGATTGATGTTATGTCGGCAATCGTAAGCTCTCAGATTATCAAGCCAAAACAACCTTTGTTTGAGAATGTTGATTGTATCCAACTTCTATTCACTGTTGTTGCTAAGCCGGGCATTCACCAGCAATCTGTAAGAAAATACCGGGTTCTTGAGTTCTATAGTAACAAGGTATTCAATTAGCCTGTAATTCAAGGATGGAGAAAAATATTTGGAATCTACCGGTACTCGTGAATTGCATACTTGTCATAATAGATGTTATGTCTCGTAAGCTTTCAGATTTTCAAGCCAAAACAGCCTTTGTTTCAGAACTTGATTATGCTCGGAAACAGAATAAATAGAGAAGGTACATTGAAACGACATTGCCACTATTTGTATCAAAAGCTAGTCAGTCATTTTAATGGGTAAACTGTCCTACCCCCTACTTTTTTTTGACCTAGTCGGTCACGTCGACCGACTAGCATCAAGCTTGACGGACAAGCTTTAAAGCTCGTCCGTCAAGTTGAGAGATGTAGATTCAGTTGTATGCTAGGCCGTCTTGACGGACTAACATGACAGACTAGCTTTAAAACTAGTCCGTCGTGACCGACTAGCTTTAAAGCTAGTCGGTCCATTAACGGACGAGGTTAGGTTTTCAGTGTATGTAGGTCGAATATCCCGGACCACGGTGGTCAATAACTTGATTGACTGTTTTTATGCCTCCGCGACGAAGTCTCGCCGGAGGCATTATGTTTTCGGGTTGTCCGTCCGTCCGTACGTACGTACGTACGTACGTCCGTACGTCCGTACGTCCGTCCCACTTTCGTTCTCACGATAACTTAAGAACCGTTTAACAGATCATTTTCATTCTTGGTACATGTATACATACTGGGGTGACAATGATCTGATTAGATTTTGGGGTCACAAGGTCAAAGGTCAAAGGTCACAGAGGTCAATAAGTAGGTGAAAATAGCTCGTTCTCACAATAACTCAAGAAACGTTTCACGGATCATCTTCAGTCTTGGTACATGTTTGCATACTAGGGTGACAATGAACTGATTAGATTTTGGGGTCATAAGGTCAAAGGTCAAAGGTCACAGAGGTCAATAAATAGGTGAAAATAGCTCGTTCTCACAATAACTCAAGAACCGTTTCGTGAATCATCTTCATATGTGGTAAATATGTGCATACTAGGGTGACAATCATCTGATAAGATTTTTGGGTCACGAGGTCAAATGTCAAAGGTCACAGAGGTCAATAAATACGTGAAAATAGGTCATTTCATGATAACTCAAGAACTGTTTCATGGATCATCTTCATACTTTGTACATGTGTACATACTTGAGTGGCACTGATCTGATTAGATTGAGAATGTTTACAAGGTCAAAGGTCAAGGTCAAAGATGTCTTTGTATACATGTATACAAAGACATCTTTGTATACATGTAGGCCTAGGCCTATATGAAAATAGAATAGATGAATGTGCCATATATTTCTGATTTGGTAATGGCGGAGGCATAAATTTCGACCGTGCACGGTCGAGGATTCATCTAGTTATAAGTGGGAAGCATCATTAAGTCGATTTTGCATTTGTACCGTTTTGGATAATAAGAGTGAAATGTGCTTTACAATCTCACAGATTCACATTTATTCCAAGATTGAGAAGAGATAATATAACCCCAACACGTAGCATCGATCGCCATCTCAATTACTATCATCATTCACAATCCTAAAGGGATGTGATCATGAAATGCTCGGTGAATGATTTATCAACGGGAAATGCATTTTGCAATTTCTGTGTCGTATTGCATTATTTATAACAGACCTGTCTGAAGCTGCATTGCCCGGACAATGTCGGGGTTTAGTTTTCATTACTTTAGCAACTTCTTTATAAATTCAATCCACGATTTCATGTCTACTGCCGGGATCGCATTTGCTCCCATGTCCCTTGCGATAAACTGGTCTACGATTTTCCGTTCGATTTTTCCAGAAAACGTAGGTGGCTCCCTATTATCGTACGACCATCGGTGTATTTCTCGAGAACGCCGTTGAATAAAATGTCGGTGCGAATATGTTCTCAGTGCATAGTTACCGTGCCTCAGATGTAAATCGTATGCGGATCCCGTTCGATTGTACTGAGAGGTAACACAATCCTAACGATTTTTGAATGCCATATACGACATGTCTACTGGCTTACAATTTTGACTGTGCCTAAAAACTAATATTAATTTTTTTCACCAGTTCTACCATCCTATAAAGCGTTCGTCAAATGGCAATGACCAAAAAAAAAAAAAAAAACAATCTGATTTACAGCCTGCAGTATATCCACCAAATTACAACGCATTTTAGAAAAGAGCAAGCAAAAAAACAAAACAACACAACAAACAAACAAACAGAAAATCAAAATTTTTGTGAGGAATGGAAAAATAAAGAAGCGAGAGAAATTTTCACTAGATCTGCTGCAGATATTAATTTACTATGTAAGTGGATGGTCATAAAAATAAAATGAAAATAAATTTAACTGCGCTTAACTGCCCCCATTGCTCATGATTTGTGTTATAGAAATATCCTGCATACAATATGTCTTATTTTGTTAGAGTCTGTCTTGTATGAGTCTGTCTTCATGGTTGTAAATTTTATAGCACCATGATAAAAGAGTTAAAGGGAAGTTCACCCTGGAATTTTATTGGTCTTAAAAAATGAAGAAAAATAAAGAAAAATATTAGTGAAAGTTTGAAGAAAATTGACCAAAAAATAGCGAAGTTATAAATATTAAAGTTTTGATTCTGTGACGTCACATGCGAGCAGATCTCCTATGTGTTATGTATTGTAAATTCCATAAAATGTCATTTTTTTCAGAAGAAATTAATCATGTCACCTGTGCGCGTCGATATACCATCAAACATATGTTCATATACATGACTATATCAAACTGACCCATTCCTTAATGTAGAACCATGACAAAAAGACAAATTTATGAAATTTACATACACAACCAATGGGAAAGCTGCTCGCACGTGACGTCACAGAATCAAAACTTTAAATATTCATACTTCGCTATTTTGTCATTCTTTTAAACTTTCACTAATATTTTTCTATTATTTTTCTTCATTTTTTAAGACCAACAAAATTCCAGGGTGAACTTCTCCTTTAAGCACAGTTACCCCTCGTCTTGTGGAGCGTGTCTTAAAAGCAAGAATATATGTATTTGAATTACAGTTCACGCATTGTCTCACGCACGAAACACAACGCTAAATTTTGAAACGTCATTCAAAGATTTTATCACCTTTTTTATTCCTGAAGGTTTACTGGTAGCCATTAATCTTATGATGTTTTCTTTTATAAAGAAGAATCATGATAAATTTCCATGTTTTATTTTTCACCATAAATTACATTTCTTAATTGGTCATTGCATGTATGTTTGTCATTTTGTATGTCATTATAATGACAGCGAACATTAATGTATCACACTCGCCATGCATTCTTTGGAACGTTCGTCAAAATAAAATATGTGCCATATCGTTAATAGATCATACTTAAACATAATTTACGATTAACAAGGTTCCATAATTTCACCTTATTGTTTTAATTGGGAATATGGCGCTTTGCATATTTAACTATTTTTTTCAGCTGGAATGAAATCGAGTAGACATTAAAATCTTAAATTACTAATTTTGAATGTATCAACCGCTTAGCTGAGCAAATTTGATACCAAAAATGCTGAAATAGCAACAAAAAAAAAAAAAAAAAAAAAAAAAAAAAAAAAAAAAAATCTTTGGCGTTGGCATCGTTTATTTTGAATATGATATAGAACACGCGTGTAAACCTAGCCTGTGAAATATTCAATTCGCGCGCACAGCTGTGCGCCGATGCTGGCTGCCTCCACATCTAACAGCGAGGTCCCTAACTGTCTGTCATTATGGCACATCTTTGAGACACTTTAACTTGAATTTACTGGAAATCATGAAATAAATACCACACGATCTCACACGCATGCCTTAATACATGAATATCATGAGGACAATGTGAAACTATAGTTGATTAGTTTCATGCTGAATATCCTTTACCAAGTTTTGACTATTTAATAGGGCAAGATCTTTAAAAAGAAGAATATATTATATTTATATATATATATATATATATATATATATATATATATATATATATATATGGGCAATTCCACGCCAACTAGGACATTTGTCAAAAATTAAAAACGTCTCATTGATGTTTATTCTATGACCTATCACTTATCTAATGCCATAGGTGTTAATGGCTCATAAAAATCTTTCAAAATCAATAAAAATTATTTTTCAATTTCGTTCACATCCTCAAGAACTAGAACCACCATTGAAATTCAATGTGTGGGACTACATGAAAAAAAATTCACTAAAATTCAAATTTCACAAGATTCTTTTGATATTTTTTCTTGAAACTTTCACTAAATGGAGAAGGGTGGATATATTTATGCAGTCAAAGGTCAATAATGACATTTAATTCATGACAAGGAGGTGAAATAACCAAAAAAGTCACATAAAAAATACTGTAATGCAACTAACCGTAATGCGATTTTTAACCTGTTGTGACATTTACAAGAAAAAGCCTGCAACATTTCTTACATTGTTATTTTAAAGCTATGGTTGTCAGGTTTAAATCAAAGTATAAACTTTAAAGAAAGACTCATTCTTGTAAACCTGGTACCACCAGGTTACAAAATTGGCACCTAAAAGTGTAATGCGACGAACCGTGGAATTGCCCATATATATATATATATATATATATATATATATATTATATATATATACCGGGTGAGTCAGAAAAAACTTTACACCTAGAAAAATGTCAATAAAAAGAAAACCAATACATAAATCCCAAATTATTATATATTCTGAAAGAGTAACTACCCCCGCATCTTCTGGTACCATTTTTGTGTGGTATGTATTTACGCTTGGATGAACACGACGCATTGTTTGCGAACATTTAAATTCCGAATTGTGCAAGGGTGGGGATAAATTGAAACAACAAAAGCTGACAAAAAAAACAACTCCATCATAAATAAAATAGCATAACTTTTTAACAACATTGTTTTTAGCCGAATAACTTGGCAAAGGTGTTGCTACAGTTATCGACTAGATTCTGTGTAAAAATTAGATTGATTCATCCAGTAATCCATGAATATGTACACATCAAAAAGTAAACTGTTGAATGGTAGACCTAAAAAGGCCTCTTAATACTTTTGAAAAGTGATTATTTTGTCTTGGACGTGTGCTCACTCATGCTTGATTCTACGGATTTATCTCATTTTCACACAAATTGTAGTCGATATGTGTAACAACGCCCCGCCAAGTTATTTAGCGCGAGACATTTTCGTTAAAAAGTTATGCTATTTTAATCAGGATGGAGTTGATTTTTTGATAGCATTTGTTGTTTTGATTTTACTCCCACTTTTGCACAATTCGAAATTTACATGTTCGCAAACAATGCGCCATGTTCATCCAAGCGTAAAGATATGACACATGCACAAAATTGGTACCGAAAGATGAGGGAGGACTTATTCTTTCAGAATATGTATAATAATTTGGGATGTACAAATTGGTTTTCATTTTATTGACATTTTTCTTGGTGTAAAGTTTTTTTTACTCACTCGGTATATATATATAATTATGTCATCATTATACTTATTAAAAAAAAATCTGCATTAGTTGTGAACATGTTATTACAGATTCATGTCATTTCCATTTTTTATTGAAATCATTTATTTTTCCTCGGATGTGTTATTAGTCATACTGCCATTTAAATGTGAAGGAATACATTTTCCACTCTATATTTAGAGTGAAGGAACTCACACTCCAAATCGAGTGTTAAAATTCAGTTCAACCTTCTCACTCTCTGGCAGAGTAAGCCCGTTTCCCGTTGGATGAATATTACCAGTTATTTTCAGCACTCAAGATTCGTTCGCATACATAGGCGTTGTGGTTTCTGTATTCCAGTGAACAAAAAGTTATAAATTCCTTGTGTGAGTGAGATTTTACTCCCTTTTTGGAGTGTTTTCACTCTTTTACATTCAGGGAGTATCTTGATTATTTCTATTTTAGGACTATCAACGGGGTTTGTTATTTTCTTCTCTTTTTTTTTGCGGCACAGATTTTGATTTTTGAAAGGGCATTCCTTTACTTCCGTAACCCTATTTCTTGTTTAGGCTCAAAATGCACATGATGCTCCAATTCTGTGGGGGGAAAAAATCCGGTACCGGGAAACGTTTTGCTTTAAAACTACCTTATAGGAAATTCCAATCGGATCGTTATAGTTCCTTATTAGGCAATGAATCAGCTTATTTTTGTTGTTGTAAGTAACCACATTCTTAAATGATTGGTTGTTCATTTGACAACCGATTTTATAAGCCCTATGCATTCGGTAACTGACTTTGAGGTGTACATGCCCATGTGGTTTGTTTTTCGAGGATTTGTTTACGGGGATGGAAAGTCCGGCCAATGCGGTAACCTCTATATCTTTCCTCTAGACGGCCGGAGGCTGGCTTTTAATGTTAAATGCCTGGAATTATTGAAAGTGAAGTCCACTGAAGGGATTACGGTTACCTGACATTCATAATGCAAGTGATGCTCTAACAAAAAAGACTAGACATGTTCCCGGTAGCGACTAACCGATTTGGTTATTTGTTAAAATACCCCAAATACCCTTTTGATATTCCAGACGAAAAGTCATTCGGCAGTGTTGGCGCAGCTGACTAAACAATGTTTCTTCATCTTTCTTCGAATACAGTAAAAGTATGTAATTTCCGCTTGCATCAAATTGATGGGTCGTCTGAAAACGGAATGTCTGAACTAGGAGGTATTACGGATGATAGAGTCATAATAAACAACTTCAGAGAATCGAACAACGTATGTATTGAAGAAGTTGCACATTGATTTCATGGGCCAGTTTCACGAAGGTTTAATGGGTCTGTTTCACTATGAAGAGGTAAGTTTGACTTAAAGTCGCACTTAAATTCCTAGCTTTTTAACGCGTAATATTATTGATAGCGGCACGCAAACAGGAATGTAATGTAATTAAACTTCAGGTTTTAGCGAACAGATCTAGTGACAAAAACTCAAATATCAGCGTGAACTGATTAACGCCCCCTGGGAGAACAGTTGTCAGAACTGAAGTGGCTTCCCTGGGTAAATAAAACGATATTATTATTATTATTATTATTATTATTACGAGAAATCGACATAGTTTACTTATAACTTCGATGCATATTCTCGGTATTTTCAATAACGAATTGAGACCAGGGAGAGAGAGAGAGAGAAAGCGAGAGAAGTGGAGATAGAGGGAGGGAGAAGAGAAAACGACAAATAGAAAAGCGTGAGGATACAGACGACACTAAAAAATAGTAGCATTTATTCAATCCAGATAGTTTTCTAATCAATTTTTCTTAAGAACAGTTTATTGTAAAATTTAAAAATGTCTTTGAGAGCACAGGAAAATATAAAACAAGACATGGATAATATATGAAAAGACACACAGACATAAGACAGAGTAAGATAAGGATATATATTATATAAATAGTGCATGCTCTACAATGCAACATACTAGATTATGTGCATGACAAATACTAAATTATCCCGAGGGCACATTTATTTCACCGAGGCCGTAGGCCGAGTTGAAACAGATGTGCACGAGGGATAATTTAGTATTTGGAGTTCACATAGTCAGTAATGTTGCATTAATAGATGCATGCACTATTTATTATAGTAAATAGACCCCTAGATCTTTGACCGTGCCTAATCTGGTTTTATCTTTGCCAATGTTTGCCAAACTTTTGGTGCTAATTAAGCTATTGTGACGTATATTGTTGCTCCGCGTATCTATTGTTGTGCGCACCATTTTACTGTTATTACGCGCTAGCGCTCCAAGGCAGTCGATTTCACCATTCATTTTAACACAGGTAAAAACCGTTCAATATAACAAAAAAAACCGTTCAATATAACAAAAACCGTTCAATATAACAAAAACGTGAATGACACGTGACATCATTTCAACCAATCACATCTCTTAAAATACTACCACTATTTACTATATATATTTCAATAACCCCTCCCACAAAAATATCAAGATCAACTGAAATGGGATGATGTAAGTAGAAACTAGAATTGTACAGGCTTTGGCAAAGTGTTATATATTTGCAGTATGTACGTGAAATGGCGGTTTTGGGTTCAATTCTGGAAAATATTAAGTAAATGGACACAGTTCTTCATCCCTCTCTTCGGGTCTGCACCACATTACATAATAAAATAAACTGAGATGCTCCCGTAATTTGCTAAACTATACACGCTTCCAATTTAAGCCACGTGCAAGTATACTTCTCAACAAACAGCCATTTTGTGGAATGCCTTCATCAATTTCTTATTCCTGGCATAACATATTCATTGTTTTCAAAATAGTTATCTCCATGTAACCCCATTGCACGCTTTTGCCTATATTACCTCTTATTGCCTCTGCATTTACGTTACCACTCCTTTCCCCCCCCCTTTTTTCCTGTTCTTAAATTTGCGAATGTGGCGTGCGAAGAGTTGTGGAACGTAAATGAAAATCCGTCTCGAAAGCAGCCTGATTGACTTGACAGGAACATTTCACTATAATGTAATTTGTTTCCTGTATTATTGTAATATTGTGCAGTTTAAACATAGATATCGTTTAATTTGATAATAATTCATATTGTATTTAAGAAAAATTTTGTTCACTAAATTAGTCAACAAATTTTTTTTTAAATACAATATGAATTATTATCCAATTAAACGATATATATGTTTAAACTGCACAAATATTACAATAATACAGGAAACAAATTACATTATAGTGAAATTTTCCTGTCAAGTCAATCAGGCTGCTGTTACTAGTAATAAAGAAGAGAAATGCAATCCCATGAACCTAATAATAATGTTCCCGTAGATCTACATGATCTAGGTCAAGCATATTAGAATGAATTAAGGTCCCTTTGTAAAAACCCGGTTCAATACAATACATCGTATTAATTATGCATCAAAAGACATTCTTTCGTAATGGCTGCTGATGATGGAGTGTGAAAGTCATCTATATAGTAGTGAGCAGAATGCTTAAATGATGACTCATCTTTTTCATTTTTTTTTGTTTTGACCTTAATAGTCTTCTTTATTTCTTTATTGTAGAACATGCATGAAAAAAAAAAAAAGAAAAAAAAAAAGTAAAAATATTGCCATGGTATGGTCCGAAAGTAGCAGAAATAAGAAGACAAACGTCTGGAATAAACACCAATGAAGTTTATAGAGCATAGCAAATATAAATTAAAGGATGATATATTGTTTAAAGGTTTCTTCAAGCTAGTTTTGTTGATGGGCTATTTAATGATGGTTATTCATGGATGTTTAAGGGGGCCGTCACACTGAGGTCGTTCTATAACGTTCTTGCCCGTTCTTGCCCGTTCTTTAAAAAATTGCTGAACGGGCTTTGGTCGGGTTGGAACTTGAAAAAACAATTTCTTAATACGATACTAGGCAGTTCATAAATAGTTCTCGTTACGTCAATTCCGTCTTTATCGCGTCCGCAATACGTTGTTATCCAGTTCAACCGGTAAACGGCTCGTTCACTCTATACCGTTCGTAGCACGTCCAAACCGTCACTAAAAGTGCCTATGCGCAGCATGATAAAAGTTAGATACCATGTTCGTAGTACGTCCTTTTCGTTCAGAGTAAGTCCTACCCGTTTAAGGAATTGTCACTACGTTTAATTTTAGAACTTGAAGCCAGTACGATATTTTTTGAACATGTTAAAAAAAAATCGGAATGCGTTTCCGTTCTCTCCGTCGGGCCCGTCGCCAAGTTCGCAAACAGATTGTAAACGGTCTGTACTAGATTCTAAAAGGTCTGACCTACGTTCAGTCCGTGTGTAAACAGATTGAGCCCGTTCACCAAGAACTACCTAGAACGCAGTGAGAACTAGCTCAGTGTGACGGGAATTATGACATGCCGTTCTGTTTAAAATTGAAACGTATGTTCGTAGTACGTCCTTCTCGTTCAGAGTAAGTCCTACCGTTTTAGGAACGTTGCACTACGTTTAACTTTAGAACTTGAATAATTAATATACAATGCTCGTTTGTATGACGTCCTAGCACATCTTTAGAACGATTTAAGTACGGCAATTTCGTTTGTAGTACGTTCATCTCGTTTCAGGTACGTTGCCACCCCGTTAAATTTTAGGACGAGATGGGCGCCCGATTTTTTGAACACTTTTTGGAAATCCGACCGAGCTAGTCCATGAAGTTCGTAAACAGATCATAAGAAGTATTTATACGTCCACTCAGTTACACACAGACTATGCCCGTTCGGCAAAATTTGCAAGACGTAGTAGGAACGACTCAGTGTGACGGGGGTATAAGAAATCGACATGAAAATCATAGTTATTGTGGTGGAATAAGCCTTGAATACTGTGTTGCTGTTTCAGCTGGCTCCCAAATTGCACAAAAAGATTTTTTTCTTAATTCGTCTTCTTTATGCCCTTTATCTGCACAAACACTTTTTAGTAACTTTCCGCTCAAAAGGCGCGCTGCACTAGCTCGAGCTATTTCAAATAGCGCGCTATTGTGGATCAGATGAAATAGCTCGATCAGAGCAGATCCGACTTTGTGGTCAAATAAGCGCGCTAATTGGAGGAAATTCAAACCTGGGTCATCCTAGGTTTTTTGAAAAAACTCGAGCTGTTTTGCGGTTTTAGCACGAAATAGCGCGCTATTTTGCGCGGTGCTGCACTAGCTCGAGCTATTTCGAAATCGTGCACCTGTTGCGTGTAGAAGCTAGCGGTATTACCAGTTGCGCAATATACATCGGGCTTGTTTGTTCAAAGTCGGTGTGTGTCGTTAAAGTGAAATTTTAAAATAGCTTGAGCTAGTGCAGGACCGGTTTCTTTTTTCAGGCTTTTTTCCCGATCCACCAATTAGCGCGCTATTTTTTAGCTCGAGCTAGTGCGTCACCAGTAAGTCGTCAAATTGATATTCGCTGTTTCTGAAACTAGAGATTCCAAGCTTTCCAAGGACCAAACTCTTGTAATTTATTTAAAACTAAATAAATGTAATAGAATTACAACTATCAATGCTTTCCCATGCAGAATACCTGCCTCTACCATTTTCTCTGTTGTTTCATTATATATTCATTTATTCGGCCATGACAAGGAACGATCTTAATTGAATTGACCAGTGAGAGCCTTTGTCTTTTTATGAGTTGGAATTGATCTGGATTTTATTGCTAATAAACATATTGCCATCATTGAAACGGACAACTCGAACTAAATAAAATTTCGTTATGCTTTGACGAATGACGTAGCTCGTATTCCAGGTTCAAGTTCGTAATTATTGATTTCCAACAAAATTGAATGCATACATGAAAAATAATAACAAATAAAACAAACAAAAAATTAGTATTTGTAATTCGTGGACCGTATAAGTACTGGATAACACACACCGACACATGATCATCTTTTCTTTACAATCGATAATATATACTGACGATATTTCTAACCTTCTTCACCGCCCATAATTATTTGTAATGCACATATCTGAGGTAATTTATTCCTTTTCGGAAAATTGGTGATACCAATTGAAGGAGGAACAACCAACTCTATTTAGCTCGGAGCAACTATTTAAATTATATTTGTATACCCTAATATATTTCTGGTTCATAATCCGGAGTTATCGGATACATGTTAAAATGAATACACTTTAAATTAAATTAGTAAATATTTTGTTTTAATCCGTGACATATCCAGATGAACAAATTAACTAAAAATGTTCAACCTTCGGAGAAGGAGATGTAGAATTCCATTGTTTTACTTTTGGAAAATCGATGGTAGTTCGTTTGTTGGCTATCAAATAAAAGATCAATTTCATAATCAACCACGCTCCAGATGTGTCACAAGTTTCGCAAGGATTCGTTGCAAGTTGGTTTACATGATGCCAATCAAGTGGAGTTTGAATTTCATCAAGCCATCAAGGTAAAGGACTACCAAGCAATGACGTTTCACCTCATGGGATTTCACAGATGATAAACGTGTCAAGTAGGAATTGCGGTAATACGAATGTTTGAAATGTATGTAAACATGGAGAAAAGAGACATATAGATGGGGATAGACACAAAGAGGGAGATCATATCATGTACATGATAGAGAGAGATGTAGAGAGAGAGAGAGAGAGAGCTAGATAAGGGAGGGGAGAGAGCGAGGGACCGAAAGAGGAAGAGTGTTGGACCACTTGTATTCTTTAGCATTTTCACTCTACATTTACTTTACCATGTTTACAACATAAATTTCTAACAAACGAAATGTCTAAAATTTGGTAGAGAAATTATGACAATTTATTGATGACTAACATTTAGCGTATTTTTCTCTCTAAAATCCAGATCGAAAGTGTTAGATTACACGTTTGTTATGTCATCCGTGGAAACATGATAACATGTTGATACTGTAATATAATGAGACAGGTTTAGGTGAACTGTTGTATAGAGGACGGATAGAGGATGGTAAAGACCATATTATTTTCTTTGTGAAAGCAAGCAGTATACTCTGTAGGCAATCTGTCCAGGTGTTGCTTATATTGTTGAGACTTTATTGTTTCATTTTACATGCAATTCCGGAGAGGTCATGAATCCGTCCTCTCTTTTTATTAATCCAATATGATATTATTTCTGCCCATTGTGTTCTTTAATTAAAATTAAAGATTTTTTTTCAACGTAAAAGACCTATATTTGATAGATCATTCAAAAGTGGTAAATGATATCCGGTCATAACGATAATAAAAAAAAATAGAAATAATAATTAAAAGTAAATATAATAAAGAGTAACGTTTCGATTCATGAATCGATAACCTTTTTAAAATTTAAATACCGTGACTTATTTTTACTCAGCGGCTAATATGGTCATTTGTATTTAATGTAAAGGACATACATTATAAAAGTGACATCACAGAAATGTTTCAAGATTTGCTTAGAATTAGCCTCAACATTACTTTGATGAGGAAGTTCATTTTCCTAATTGAAATTGAATTGTTCACAACTTTAATATTTGTTATTTATTTATTTATTTTAGTAGGGTAATTGAGGTAGCGGCTCAGCATAGATTCAAACATTATGTTATTACGTCAAATGTAATAATCAATGTGAATTTACATTGCAAGTCATACATTCAACTACATATAATAAGCAATCTCGCCATAATAAATTGTTACTCATTTAAGTATGCCTTATCAAAACATGTTCGAGCCTAAATATCAAGAATTCTTATTTAGATGTAGGGCCTCAGAGGCACAGATATTTTTTGACATCCAGCGAGGTCATTTCAGTGAGGCAAAATATCAAATCCAATCCATTACAGTCCTATATTATTAATATTGGATTCAATGAATAATATGCCCCGTCCAGAAGATTATCATCGGCCAATGAAATGAGTGTGTATGCGCATGCGCGGCTGACTTGAGAAATTGCAGTGCGTATTATAATTAGTTGCGCGTTTATTATGCGCCATGCAGATATGTGACGGCAGAATCAAATTGCACTGCGTATTAAAAGTGCTTGTGACAAGATATGGGAAACTTCAAATTCATTACAACTCCAACTACCGACTGCCATGCCTGTGGTGCATTTTACAAGATCGTTAGAAAAGGATGACAAGATTATGCTACAGTCAAACAGACAATTACGTTGAATTACGTCGGGCGTTGCGTCCAAAAATTCCTTTCTTTCTGCGGATCCCAAAGAATGCCATCCCGTCTTAGTCAGCAGTGGAAAATGTCATAATTTCGTTCATCCAATAAAACAAAGAAATGCATAAAATGATAGAATAGAAGATGAAATACATATAAAATAACAAAAACTTAACTAAAGGTTAGTGTCTGTTTGACCGTAGCATTAAACATTATGTCTTTGTGGGGGTATCTAAATAATAATTATAATATTGGATTATCAATTTTCGTGGGATACGTGAAATATTGTTACTCGCTGAAGAAAAATATCGGATTCGTCTCCGACTCATCCAATATTTATCATCAGCTCTTACAATATTTCTACTTTAATATCCCACTCAAGGTCATCCAATATTCTCTAAATATTCAACAATAGAAAATTTTGCCTTTTACATGTGGTATTCTTATTTTGAGCGTGCTTTGACCGAGGTAACAAGAGTAGTGTTCTCTGTATCAGTACACAACGAGAAGAACTTCATATCGTTTCCTAATATTTCTCTTGTACTTGTTTAAAGGAAGTTTGCCTCGCTTTTCCCATGAGACGTTTATGGCAATTTCGGGTGGGAGTCGTTATCCATTCAGCTATACGAACTAATTGTACAATATCTTGACAGGCGATTTGGTGTCGGATCTGCTGCCTGAGCGAATTTTTATCACATTATTTCCAGCTAGCCAGAGTAATCGGCAATAAGATGGAAAAATATTTTTGCTTGAGGAATTTTGTTACATCCCGGTAGCATTCATCAATGAGCAATGCCAATCCTTGTAAAGTCATCTCCATCAGCCCATTACATATTGTTCACTGACGTTTCATTTTTTCCCCTTTTGAGCAGAAGTGTGACACAGTGTTCTTGATACATGAACTACACTTTGTATGTATATACAATCTTAAAAGTGAAGCGTTATGTCGATAATTGGAAAGTCTAAGGAGTCCTCACACTGTCACTTTAATCAACTAAGCACTTTAAATGGGTAAATGGATGCTGGAAGTAGAAGAGTGTGGTGCGATTTAAGGAATATATAATTCCTTTGTCATTTTGAATATTTGTTTAATATTTTTTCAATAACAAGATCGCATTAGAAACAGTGGAAAACGGAGGCACACACTCTTTTTCATTTTTGGCGTTCAACAATGCATCATCAATTATAATTAAAAGCAAAATCTTACTGTACAGTAGCATACAAAGAACGCTAAGAATTACAGATAATTCTTAAAAAGGGTCATGACAAGTATTATATTTCTTGAATTTGTGTAAAATATATTCATTTTGTACGTATGATAAAAGGTTCTCTTTACCTACCTCTTTTGGGTTTCCCGTTCTTTGTGACGTCAGCCATAACCAATTGGGCATTCGCTGCCGAACAGGCTCCAGAATTTGTTAGACAGACAGCTAGTCATACTTAACAGTCTACATGATGTGATGCACCGTAATTGTTTCAGTTGCAAAAATTAATGTTGATGTAAGAATATCTTCATACGTATATTTATATAGGCAACAATGGTTATCCTAACTTTTTGTCGAAACTTTAATTTTTAATTTTTTTTCCTCATAACACCTTTTTTCCTATTAATAAGTGAGAGATGCAGATTAGGGAAAATTATTTGTATTCAATCTTGACTTAAATTTCTATATTGTCCTTTTCAACAGTCATTTCAACCCGAATTAATAACTTGAGATACATAATAACTTTCGTATTGCTAAATGAATTCAGAGCCAGTATGATAACCTTCTAGTTCATTGAACACGTTATAGACCTCGTAAAAATAGTCAAAAGAGGAAAGTGAACTTGATACATTCATGTGTAAAGTATTACTATCATAACTTCACAAAGTCCTATTAAAAAAAGGAGTTTATGCTGGTAATGTGAACTTGTCAACTCATAGAGGATTAAATCCTATGTCATTGTACATTTTGATACAGATATTTCAGTAAAAAATCCTTGATATTTATTATCACAATAAAATCTTCTGTGTAATATGAGAGCACGGATGTAAAGACTAACTGGTAGTTACCCATTGCACCGACACAAATTTCAATTGGACAATTTTTCTGGCTGTTAGGTTGCGAATATATGCGTAGTTGGAAATGTGAAAATGATCTGTCTAAGGTAGGACAGCCGGGTTGCGATGCGAAGTCAAGGTAGTTTAACAAAATTCTATTAAAGTTTGCAAGAGGAAGCAAGACGAAATAACTATACGATACACAAGTACATGCAACGATTTGAGTAGTTGTTTTCCTGTCATCATTGTTAGAATATTGTCATTTTTATTATTTGTCCATTTATTAAGAAAGAATAGCTGAGATCAGGCTGATGAGACATAGATCCCACGATGGGATGTACGGATTTCCTCTCCTAGGGTTTCCTTTCCAGCTGATCTAGCTCGATTCTTGTACACCCCTTGTGGCGTCCGGCAAATACTTTCCACTACTTAAAATGTCTGGCATTGATCATTCAACCCCTCTGAACTATGGCAAATCTTTGCCATAGAGGTTTTGTAGGGTTTCCTTTCCAGCTGATCCAGCTAATTTTTTTACCACTATGGAGCCTCGCTCCCCCCCCCCCCCCGGCTAGCCAATCCCACCACATAGAACCTGCCAAACGACCGATTCCTTATATTAGACGATTCGATCTTTATATCTTTACACGTAAAAATTCGTTTCTTTTCCAATTACGGTGACCCCTCTTGGCACCCTGTCTAATCGCGTGAACCTAAATTCTTGAAAAGTTCATTTTACACTTGTTTTGAGGTATACGACCTTTTAATAGAATATCTAGTACAATACCACCATACCTTCTTCTGCCAAATACAGCAATTCATTTCTACTTTCCACCCACTCTGGAGGATGATATTAATTCAAGTGTGTCAAATCTTTCTGGAATAAGAATAACATACTCCTCTAGGTGAAGGGAACGTGATGTTTTTCTTTCTAAATGTCATGAGCAACTCGATTTGTCTCATCGGAGGTTGTTATCGAGGGGTTCTGTCTCCCAGGTTCCAGGGTCGTGATAAGTCCCTCCATTGACACTACGTCACTACACTTATGCAGGTGAACCATATACCCTCATGTACTCTTCAGAATGATTCAAACCCGGTTTTATTCAACGTTACTGCTGTAACTTTTGCTGTTTTTGGCGAAAACGGAGCTGTAATGCAGAGTTTACTTCAAATTAATTGAATAACGACGGTTTGCATTGGTCTCCATGGCCGATTTGTTACTATCAAAACCCACTCGGTGCGCATTATATTGAATAGCGCACGCCATCAAAAACGATTGCTCTTTAAAGAATCTACTGTATAAGTGGTTATTTTCGCGGTGACTTTATTTTCGCGAATTTCGCGAGTTGGTCTTCGCGAAAATTTCCACTTCAATACAAGGCTATTTATAGTAGTGAAATCATCACCAAAATCGCGAAATTTTGCTCTCGCGAATTTCCCCAACTAGTCCAAAATCGCGAAAATATCTGGACGCGAAAATATTGGCTTATACAGTACTTGGTATTTTGTCACTACATTCATAGAAATACAAGCTACATTTAATATTGTTATATTAATGTTTTAGTTTAAGATGTCTATTTTTGAAAGTCGTCTATATAACTTCATTCGAAATTATTTTGTAGTTAATGTCAATGACAATATATAAAATATTCATTGATCCCTACATTTAGCTTACATATATATTTTTTTCTGAATTGACGTACAGAACCATGAATGTATACTATCAAATATCATTTGTTTTTGACATTTAATTTGTTACTTTTCTGTAAAATCTGAGACTAAAACTTCCAATTTTCATGGATTATCCTACTTTGGCCAACACCTAAAAAGTGGCTATTACCAAAGTATCTTTGAAATATATTTTTGTTTGTCTACACAATTCCATTGGAATAAAATTCTGCAAAAAGAGAATAGTAAAGAAGCATTTTTGAATGCTCATGAGAAAAATTGATGCCAAAATGATTTACAATTATTATAGTATTATTTTTTTTTACAAAAGTTTCTTTTATTTTAGCTGTAGTTTAAAAAAACAACCTTTTCCTGATATCTATGTGATTTCATTATATATTTCTTTTTTACGTATTGATTTCCACTGTAAGCACCCATAATCGTGTGAATCTAAAACTAAAAAATAAAACAAAACAAAACAAAACAAACAACAAAATGTTTGGATAATCCATCGAAGTTCAGAATGATTTCCTAAAGGCTGGGTCAACTCTAAAACTGTGTTTTTGGTATTTATTAATAATTTTCTTAAGGTCACACTCTTTCTCTTCAAGAGCTTTCCTACTCAAGTGGAATTTTATGTGCCATGGGTGAAGTTGATGAAATTACTTTTCTCACCTTACGATAATTGAACATCAAGTGGGTAGAGTGAAGCGTCCAAATCTGATGTGAGGGGCCACAGGGTTTATATCCACTTGGTCTAACAGCAGTTAATTGGTCCAGTTCTCTGATTGTCTCATACCACATGGGCTAAAACCTTTTTTTTCGTCCACTAGAAATTTCGTCTAATTTCCTCTCGGTCTAATACGAACTTGGTCTAACTATCATTTGATCTAATGACCAATTTGTGTAGTTTCCTCTGCGTTTTTGTCTAATTCCCTAATGAATAATCGGTGTTCTATCAGTTTGTTACAGGAAGGGACCAATTGCTGTTATACCAAACGGACATTAGACGAAATGGGATTTAGACTAAATGGCAATTAGGCGAAATGGTAAATAGTCGAAGTAGTAATTAGACCAAAGAGTAATTAGATGATTTGGTTGAAGACGACATGGAATTAGGCCAGATGGGATAAGACCAAATGGGCATCAGTCAAAGTGGGTTTCGACCAAGTGGTAATTTACCGGCCACGGAACAAGAATACCGTACATCACCCATGGGCGTTTTATCGTATGACAAAAACCCCAACAAATGTTGGAAAGTTTATTCGAGTTTACAACCGTCGTCGTACATGCCTTGTGCTGTTCGTAAGGCGTACCTTTAAACCATTCTAAGGCTTATAGGCTATACGTTCATATCCAATATTCCAAAATTATTAAAAACATTTCAACATATAATCATGATGCTATTAAATTTTTTTTTTTTTATAGAAAGGGTCTTTCAAATTCAACAAACGTTTGAATTTAGCTAGATTTCTTAAAATTTCTATCATTAAAAACATAAATGTTGGAATGAAGATCAGCTGAATCCCTTTTCATGCTTATTTTGTGACGGTATTTTGATTTTTTTTTCTATAAAACTTTTCCAAAGTGAAAAGAGTGAATACTTTAATATCTTCTAAAGATCATGAGACTTTGGGCCATCTACAATTATACGAAAGGGCACAAATAAACTTAACGTCACTTAAATTCATTTCTTCATTAAAATTGTTATGTTATGCAAAGTGAAATTTGGAGAAAAGTTTTGCACATGTAAGGTAACGTTCATCAAATCAAAGTCATGTTTAATGATTTAAATTTTCATGATGAATATAGACCATTACAGACCTCCATAAATAAACAAATCTGTCTTATAATTTCTTTGTGTGGGAGTGTACTTGCATAGACCATGTAAACGTTTCCAATATTCAATCAATTCAACAAGGCTAGTGAAAGGACAAGTTCTCACACATTCATTTGATTTAAAAAAAATTATGTAGATTTGGGATCGTTGTTAGTATGATAAGTTGGATTATATTTAATATAACAGTCAATTCTAGAATATATCGCTACTATTAATCGCTATTATTAAGTAGGAAAAAGCAAAATAGCATTCTAGTTTTGTTCCTGATACACATCATCTACATGCACATGTAAGACGTAAGGACGTGACGTGCTTCAAACTTCATCTCACTGTTTTGAAGGGAAAAACAAAACAAAAAACAAACAAATACGTTAGAGACAGATAGAGAATATGAAGGAGAGGTGACCTCAAATCCTGCAAACCACGATTGCGTCTACCATACAAAGTTACTGATTGATGATATGTTTTAACGTCGAAGATATCAGCTTCAGAGTCTTCAATTATTCTAATAAAGATACCACTGACATAATTTGCGCGCGATACATCAATTTCAAAATGCTTATTTGTATACCCGCAGTACGTTTCACGCCTCTTACATACAGAGCGTCCTGAGGAAAAATTAAGAGAACCGAGATTATCGCTGCTTAAATCCTCGGGCAATTCACAATCACACCGAGACACTTTATAGCACATTTTTATTTATTACAAGTGGAATACAAACAAATTGATGAGTATTATTTTTGAAAGATTAGAATTTAAGGGCCCAATGAGCTATTTGAAAGAGGCATTAAATACTCTATTCGCATAATTGACAAGAAGTATTTTTCAAGAAATTAGTGTAATCAATCAAATACCAACTAAATATAAGTACATCTGTATACAATAAAATTAAAAACACAGATCAAACCGGGAAAAATAATAACTTATAATGATAAGCATAAGAAACCAGAACTGCAAACAAAGTGGAATTCTTAAAACAAGACTATATATCTGGGGGGCATTTCATCAAAGGACTTGTCGGACATTTTATCCGACAAATTTGCTCTCAGCCAATCAGATGCAAGCATCTCAGTAGCTTATAACATTTTGTCGAATAAAACGTCCGACAAGTCCTTTGATGAAATGCCCCCCTGAACAATTATGCCGTAGTCTCATGATAGGTTGGAGAAAAAAAAAAACAAAACAAAAACGAATTCTCTTTTCTTTGCTCTTCATGTATGAACACGTGAAATTCAATCTTTTAGAACTTGCTCATTTATGTCATGATGATAATAATAAAAGACAAAAATAATAAAGAAGTTAATATTTCATAGTCCAAAGCGGAAATACCAGGATATAGCTTGAGGCAATGATACACCAAGCAGAAATCAAAAGTCTCATTGCCGCATTTCCATAAACTAGGCTGACACTTGTGATTTCCGCAGATCAGGACTTAATCTCACCCGTATAAATAATTTTGGTTTAAGGTATGTCATCTGTGATGCATCTTAATGGATGTTATTCCCATGTTCCTTTTTGAAGGATGTACGGTAGAGGTATGATTAAAGGACCATGTGGGATGACGTGTGTGTGTGTGTGTGTTGGTGGGTGTGTAGGGATGATGAGTGCGTGGGGTGTGTGTATGTGTGTGGGATGACGTGTGTATGTGTGTGGGATGACGTGTGTATGTGTGTATGTGGGTGTGTGTGGGGTGATATGTTATTCACTTACCATATTCTTTAGAATTATAATAAATCAGTTTATCTCGCGAAAATTGAATTCATATTATATTCTCATTTCTTATAAAAACACTACTATTGTATTAAAAAAAAACATTTATAAGGTACTTAATACTGATGCTTTAAGACCTCTAACTTCTGCTTATAAAATATGCTGTGACAAAGACTTAATAACAATAAAATGATAACCTGTGTCAAAGTTTACGCGGTAGAAGAGGAATTGAAGGGTTTATGGAAGTGAAGTTTTGTAAGAAGAAGGGATTTTTGACTTGTGTATGCTAGATGCTTTTGTTTGTGATCGCGTCCTATTCTTCTTCTTTTTTTCCGTCATGAGGAACTTCAAAGTAACTTTCATCATGGAACCCTAATGAAGAATGATTCGTTCCTTGTATCTAACGGTACGGCGATCACGCTTAATTTGTAGAGATGTGCAATGCATATCAAAACAATTAAATATTTAAACATTTTATGGGCTCTATAGATGTATGTCAATAACAGAAATGTGACATGGGCCCACATTCGGTAAACATCTTACCGTAAGCTTGATAGATTATTATTACACATGTGGTGACATTTAATTGCTAAAGTGCTCCGTACAATTATGACTTCCATACATAATTGCAAAGATATTGCTGTTGCAAAATATGGAATTTCTATAACAAATTTCAGGATGAAATACATGTATTGAATATTCAATTCAGTAATCGATATATTCAGTTTAAATAAAATGTCTGAAATTTAATGTCACTTGACTTTATTTGAACACCAAACTATATAGTTCTTGCAATGCTTGTCAGTCTTCTATTATCGCTGTAAGTTTTTTTTTCAGTGACATGAACATGAGGTATTAAGAGTGGAGGTAGGTAGTAATAAATAAATATTAGTTGGTTTTTTGGTTAAAGACATCAAAAAGCAGCCGTATTCACAAAAGTATATTCTCTTAAACAACACATTGTGTAATTAAGATAATTCAATAATTTTGTTTAAGTACGTACATACAAGAACATAGAATAACACTCATGAGAATACAAGATAAACAGGGTTCATAATTTCAGTCTTTAAAGTCACTTTTTGTCAAAAGAATGGCAGTATTATTAATAATTACATATGGAATTTGTAAAAAGTGTCTTCTATGTTAATGTAAAGTGAAGATATTTAAGCAGTCAAAGTGTGAGCTATTGAAATATGATTAATGACGGTGATTAAAAAGAGAAGAAGGTCTTGGGTCATATGGGTTGAACCGCCATTTTACTGGCTGATTGTGAACAAGACTTTCGGCCAATCCAAAACCAGAAAAAGATCACATCTGCCCATGAAAACCAACTAAGCAGCCCAGCGTTCACTTACACGATCACATTCAATTTCACCTGCCCACCACACACACACACACACACACACACACACACACACACACACACATTCTCATAAACGTCCACCGCATCACATACAAATATAAACACACATTCTCAAAAACTTCCACCTTCACAAACTTCAACCCACAAACACGCACCCACATCCACCAATCCACATACACCGTCACACGCAAAGGACGTGTTTGTGTGTTCCTAAGCTCAATACACTATATCCACCCTTACCCCCCCCCCTTACACCAAGGAGCTGTCAACAAAAGCTAGGTGCTTACACCATAGATTTAGCTTACACCATTTACATGTAGACTGCATTATTAAATACACATACTCACGCACACTTCTATAGTTTCCCCAGTGCTCTTGTTTTCAACTATTTCATTGGCTGTCGTTTTGTTAAATCCCACCCCTTGTGACCATTTATGGAATCGAGGGGTTTTACCCGTGTGCTCGAGCATCCCACCGACGCCACCACTGCGCAATTATAACTGGAATCCACATCGGAGACAGATGTAAAAGCAACGCAGTGTTCATGTTTCATTTCGGACACGATTATCGTCAGATCAATCTAAATTCAGGCTTTTCGAGATATCATATGACTGATCATGAATCTCAAAGTTGAGCTACAAATTTAAAGATACTCTAGAGATGATGATCACATTCTCTTCTTAAATAGTATGCAGTAGCACACCTTATCTATCCTGTTTTGGATCAAAGCGAACCGGTTGAAATGAAACCTGGTTAATGTTTCTCTAAGAAAGAAAACTGTAACTTATCAGAAGAGTTGTCACCGAAGGATATGGTTTCGTGATTTGTTTCGCCATTTTATTATTATCACCTTCTAGCTTAGCCACTTGCCCTCTTCTCTTCCTTGCAGACATTATCGAAACCTACTTTTAGAGGCAGGTACTTTGAATGACACTTTTTCGGTCAACCAAGGATATTTTCAGCTGCCAGTGATTAAATGGAAATTGATTCATATTTCGTTATTTTGTGAGTGTTTTCACAGCGATTAGAAGAAAAGTTATAATCCGAGCAGGTTACAGTTTCTTAAATTCATCGAGACTTACTGAGTTGACAAACTGGGATCATATCTACATAACCTATGTAAAATTCTTCGATGTGATGCAGTATCTTTGATGGATTCACATCATTTTAAAAAATAATGTAAGTATGCAACATGCTTATTTTGATTGCTATTAAAAAAATACCAATCTTGTAGGTCTGTCGGTGATATATGTGTGCCTGTCTGTACACAAACACACATACAAGATCATGAAGAAGGCGTTTTTGCTGAAAGTTCGGAAATAAAATCTATTGTCTTCGACACTAGTTTATACTAGTTATTCTGGATAAATGTGAAAGTTTATAGATTCATCTAAAGTTTTAAAGATACAATGTTATTTTTTTTTAGGGAAAAGTAAATATGTAGGCGGGGTCCAACCTCGGTTCCGAATGTATACATCTTTTATCTTTAAAACGTACCTAATTGTCTTGTGTCAAAAGAGTGCAGTGATTACGTTACATGCTGGTAATATGGGCTACCTACGCTCATTTGCCTAATTTGCATAAAACTACAAAATGACACACAGTCTAATCTTTGTTAATATGAGTTAATAACTACTGCTCTAACTTTTGTTGTGAAGAAAAACAATTATCACCAACCCCCCTGTCTGCAATATTCAAATGTTGACGTCATCACCAAAGTGCACATATTACCTGCATGTGCAGGTAATATGGGCATATGTATTAAAATTATTTTTTAAAACTACAATGACTCTACTATGTCTGGAATTTGCTTTAAATATTGAAAATCGTTAACTTTAAGATATCATTTGAAATTATAAGACCCTTCAGTAAATTCTTTGACTAGATATTTATATTTTTTGTATTTTGTATATTTTTTGGTACAAATATTATTTAAATATTATTCTCATTAGACAAATCAATATAGGCCTACAATAAGTTATTTCTTGTAATAATATATTGTGAATATGCAAAAAAAAATCTTAGCAAAGAGTTTGATGCCTCATCCCAATACCAAATACAAGAATCATTTCCGCCATTTTGGACTGCCCATATTACCTGCACTAATGTTGCTATGTCACGCAAGCATTCAAAACCACATTGCACCCCTTCATTAAAACAAATTGACCTGTACACGCTATTATGATCAAAATGAAGCTATAAGCTTACTAAATATACGAACAGTTGAGGTTACCCCTTCAAACCTTTTTTTTTTCACCGTCACATTCTGTGAAATATCAAATTTTACATCGGAGTAAAAAAATGCCGTAAGTTTTACCTACCTTGTTGGTTTTCAGCAATTTTCTCAGAAAAATTTCGGCATCAGATGCTCTCACGACGATAGATTTTCGTAAACAGATCATAATTATGAACAACATAATGGCGCTCACACCGGTCACCGGTTAGCGGTCACCGGTCACGATATGATTTTGCTTCACGTGGCCCATATTACCTGCATGTACCCTACTGGTATAAGACCTACATTTTTTGTATTCTACAAATTGGGAAAATGAATAGTCGATGTACCTTTTTGACCTTCTTGATTGAAGATTTTTTTTTGGTAGTTTGATTCAGACGCAACACTTTGATCGCTAATCTTCACTTAAAGCCAGTGGTAACACTTGTAAATCGGCCTTTTAATTGAGACGTCTAGACTCAGACGCCACTCTTTTATTGATAATCATCACTATATAATACGTTCTGTGTGAGTAGATACAGCGCGCACCGAGTGGAAAAAAGTGGGCACTTAGTGAACGAGTGAAAAAAGAGAGGACACTTTGTAGTGAAAGATTGTAGCTTGTATAACGAAATGTAATGGAAAAGGAGCTCACTCTGCTAGTGAGAAGAACGGATGAAGTCAAATTCACTCCAAAATGAGTACTTTACCACGCGATTTAGAGTGAAAGTGTCAAATTTAGAGAGTAGGCCTATTATCCATTCTGATGCCTGAGCAGTCGCAGGTATAGCGGCATCAATGTTTTTGGGTGCTGTCCGTCCGCTACCTCATTATGGCTATAGCTCAACAACAACTTCAGGTGTGAACTTCATGCCCGATGTCTAGTATGTCAAATGAGGACAACCCGTTTTGAAATTAGTGCAAGAAGGTCAAAGGTCATTGATCGCAGAGGTTAACTTGTTATATTTAAGGTTTTGGCCTTGTCATTGCGATTTTTCAAGAACACTTGAGGGTTGAAATATAAAGACAATCTGATAAGAATAGTGGATTAAGTAGGTCACAAATCACGGTGGTTAATTTGTGATATAACAGGTATTAAGCGGGGAGGTATATAGACGCAGTGGAATTTAATATTTGCGAAAGCAATCTTATCATTGATGAATGATATTTAATTAAACATGTAGACATCTCGCATTTTTAATATATAAAAAAATCCGTATCAATATTTTAAACAATACATTGTATATATTTATCAAAGGTTTTCAATATTGCATTTGAGGTTTTAAGGATGTAAGTGTGGAACAAGGACGTTTCGATAGCCCTTAACTTAATAATCAAGAGCAATTTCACGTTTTGCGCGAAAAGATTAAGTATAATTTGATGTAAACTAACATCGTAGTCACCATAATTATTTGCCGTTTTCAATTTGTACAGGTGGTAACAACATCAATTAATCCGATTACAGATTGCAAATTTTGAGATAAATAAAAGAGACAATGGGTTGCCTTTCCTCTTTTGAGCGATACTGGTCGTCTTTGAGTAGTTTGGTTTCTGGCAAGGTTGAGATTATAATCAATCTTTCCCTCATGATCATCAGGTGGTCTTTCCATCGATCCGGGAGGAATTAAGCGACATTTACTTGAGACTCTATTCTTCTTATTATCAAAATACGATCTCTCGCCAGTAGAACATTACTATGGGAAATGAAAATGATATGGATTTGTTATATTGTATCCCTCCACTGTAATCAATATATTACCGGTGGCATTTTAAAGTGTGGATCGAGGCGCATGTAAATTGCTTAATGATGTTTTTGAGACATGCTTTTTCTGATTTCTCTAAGGAAAACTGGCTACGTACATTCGATTTGGCGTGCGTCTCACTCAGTTGATGTTTTGTGAAATACGTCGACGAAATAAAAAAGAATTTTGAAATAAGACCATTTTGCTCCAAGATTAATTCGATTTAGTATGAAAAAATGAAACCTTGGTAATTCTTTATCTTTTTCATTTTCATTTTAACGCAGTAATACAAAAAATATCCCTAATCAAGTTCTGACACCTATTCCAAGAAAAGTAAATACAAAATGTTCCATAGAACTTACTCTACATTTTGATGGAATTTTTTTCTTCCAAAATACACTATTCGTTTTAAAGCCAATACGAACCAGGAGCCACCTCTAGTCCTCAACTACTCAAGTCTGCCCTGATTCCTAACCCATAATCCAAATCCTGAGCAGTGTAGTCTCATAAAACAGGCCCAATTGAATAATAACACACTTTTTCATTGCTCAATTAATTCACAAAGCGATGATCATTTTACCAAATAGCAAAACAAATACTGTCCCCTTAAAACATTTTAGTTTCCCAATACAAATTAAATTATAGGTTATTTATACACTGTATTGTTATTAGTTATTTCAAAAGGTATATTTTGAGACTATTTATTTATAACACACAGTCAATGAGAGGGTTGGTCAGTTCGCTCTCGCTTTAAATAAACTCTGTATCATATTCATTCATTCATAATTTGTATCGTCTGTTGTCTGTCCCTAAAGTCTGTTGATATCAGATGCAAAGTTGCAAATGATAATTCCCTACCTTTTGGTCAATCCAGCACAATGTCTGTCGAAGGAGATATTACTTCTCCTTGGTCTGTCAGAGTTTGAGGCTCGTGAAGGAGATAGATTGACGTTTTTTAGACTCTTTCTTGACGTGGTGGAGTAATAAACAGGTGTGAACCGAGTATGGATTTCAGACGAATTGCCATTGGGAAAAGTTATCAACGAATCGAAGAAATGTAAAGATTAAAAACAAATGTTCACGAAAAGTCCCCAGACACAAGATGCGGTTAACAGATCGCATTGTCGAAACCGAATTATAATTTTCTAAATAGAGCAAATGTCAAGTAGCCCATGGAAAAGTAAATAAATAGGTATGAGGAAAACTGTTGGAAAAGTTGATCAAGAGAAATACAATTAAAACAAAAGAAGCTGTGTTTGTAAACAGAAGAGATGTTTTAACTACACTGTAAAAGTATCTGTCTTTCTTCAGCAAATGTGTCAGCAGAGTCGCCATATCTGATATAAAATTACAGAATTGTTTTTTCTCCGCTCCAGCCAAATATTTACTTGGGAGACACAAAATATACACTGGGCCGAACACAATCGTGCATTCCGTTTGAAACCGTACGGTACAGCAATTTTGACGATTTCTATGCATCATCAGTTTATGGCGACTCTGCTGAGACACCACATTGCTGTAAAAGTATAGACAATTTTTCTTGTTATTTTGTTTTACAGTGTATACAGAGAAAGAGAAATGACAATTGTAAAAACAAAACAAAACACAGAAAAAAGGAGTAGAAAGAGCCCTTTTTGACAAAATGAGGTCAAGGGAATTACATTGATGAAAATTATACTAAACTCTGAAGCCAGAACAATAAACAAAAAACACAAAGAGGCATCTTTAAAAAAATGAGTATAAGATCGTTGCTTAAATTTGAGTAGCATGCCTATAATTAACTGTGTGTTAAACACAAGTTTATTGCTCATCAGTTGGATGAAATAGCAAACATTTTCAACACCCTGTTTCAGATCTCATCCAACAAACATACATCTAACATTTTTGTACTCTCGAAAGAGTAAAAATATAACAGGCCTGTTTACTGGGTGTAAATCATTTATCCTTCTCTCGGCGATTCTTGAATATCACTATGTAGTTATGCCGTAGAACATTCTTGGCACTTTGTGTATGCTGGTACACGGGAGTTGTCTCAATAGCGCCAAAAATAAACCAGAGAATCTTCTTTCGTGTGCACCATTTAAGGCATTAAGTAAATTAGGAATATATATTAGGAATATATGTACATGTTATATATTTATATATAAATGAAAAATAAGATTCCAGAAGAAAAGTCCCAATTATTTCACTTTAAAGTAGAACATTTGGACTCCAACGACTTTTCTTCTGGAATCTTATTTTTCATTTATATTTTGTCCGTGACGGAGGAATTCTTTTTCTTTTTTCAAATTTTTGTGTGTATAATATGTATGTAAATTTGGCCACGATTTTCCACATTGTACAGCCCTCTTATTTGCAACATACAGATCATCCTTGTTGCAATGTTCCCTAATTTTACATTGAAGGAGGTGTCCCATAGTTTGCGGCGTACCACAATCGCAATTTACATTATCATCTTGAGTGTAACCCCACTTTTGCATATTAACTTTACACCGACCCAATCCTGTGCGAAGTTGATTCAGAGACTTCGTACATAAAGTGTTTAACTGTTATGATACCAAAACTCTTACGATTTAGCTTTCTTTATAGGATGCTTCAGTCGTATCTACTGCCTTTACTGTCATGTGTCTAAATAATCGCAGAAAAAAAGTTGAGACACGACTCCTTAAGTAAAATTTTGATTAAATCTTTGAAGAGAATAAAATGGTGAATAGATTACTTTGCAATGGAGAATAAATTCCCTTAGAAACCAATAAAACTCCAAAAGGAATACAGATACAAAACACCCCTAGATATAAGTTGAAATCTTCGATCGAGGTAAGTATCCGTGGGCGATAATGTAGTTGGATAGGTTTATTTGGCATCTTCCAGTAATCACTCTCTAATGCATGAGAAATGAATCCATGCATATTGTAATCCGTACTCTTTTTCATCCATTAATCAATTTCGCTTTCGCTCTCTTTCCTATACTAGTGTGCTATGGTATTAGCAAAGGAAGATAGAAGATTCGAGATAAACGGACAGAGTAAAGGGAGACAAATATATTATTTGCCAATCCAACAAATATATAAAAAGATATTTCGTGCTAGATAATGAATAGTTACATTTTTGGAAACATCAAAGGATACTTGGAATATAATAATTATCATAATAGGAAGTAAAACGATTAATTGTGGGGAATGTATATCCTAAGAATTATCATAGCTCGTATACCTTAGACCGTATGCATAAACAACATGTAATTGCTTTTATTAGAACGTTTTGCTCATGCATCTTTTTATTGTGATATTTTGCGTTATTGTTATACGATTTTCATTTTTTATTTTATCATTTGGAAACAAACATGAAAAATGAGTATTGAATTGAACTAAATTTAAAAAATTTAATTAAAAAGTAGAACTAGTAGAAAATTACTTTTTTTTTTAAATGTATACTGCCTATTGATAAACATGCCATTTATATACTAAAAAAATATTGTGTTAGAGCCTATTATGCTTTGGCCCTACCAAATACCCATAACATAACAGTGTGCGAACAAATGCCCTTCTCAATAGGCTTCCCTGGTTCGGGATTGAATTGAACTTTATTCACCACTTTCATAAAAAAAAAAAACCATACAAATCAAGAAATATAAAATAGTTCATACAAAGTATAATATTACATATATGTGAGAACATATATAAGAATAGTGGATCGATCTTCTTTAAAATAATATTGAGTATAATGTGATCAGTATTGACTAATCGGAGGCCTAGAGCATTGTGACGCGTCATTGTGATGTGCATTATATTGACTGTCAGTCCAGAAAAACTATTTGCACATGCGATTTGTCCCATTATTTTGAATACATTGACCAGATGTGCAGGCCGGTAAACAAATATTTTGTCTGCACTGCCTGGTGTAACAATCTGAACACACTGGTTCATATGTGGGTGTCGGTGTGGATGCGTGTGTGTGTGTGTGTGTGTGTGTGCGTGTGACCGTGTGTGTATGTGAGAGAGAAAAAAACCGATAAGTTTTGCGGACACGTGTTCTGCTTGAAGAACGCCATTAAAACACATTATTACTTTTATTTTGTTGAAATGGCTGATTTCTTTTTCGAGATACTGCGCATACAATATTTTGGTAGTCCATCCGTACTTTGACAGGAGCCAATATCTTTTTCAATATTGACCAGAAATAATTTATGAATTTCATGCCCGGGGTTTTTCCGAATTAGATGCCTAGAGACTGACAATGCAAAATAAGTGAACAAGTTATTCGTTAATAATCATGTTTGGTTAAAAAAAAAACGTTTAAATGGCTTATGAAAATCAGCCGTGAATATAGCATTTAGATCTAATGGAAAAAATAATTGTGGGCATATGTGAGATAGAAGATGGATGAAAAAGACTGGAAGATAGATGAAAGATGAGGACTGGTGTCAATGTCAGCTAAGAGGCACTAAAATGGATGGATGATGTGAGAGACGGAGACGAGGTCGCGGAGTGGAAAAAAATTGGCTCGAAGATAGAAATAACAGCATGAGAATAGAAAAAACAATTAAAGCGGTAGCGAACTTACCAACACTCTCATTTACTGTGTTTTACAAATAGCTACTACTAACATATACCTTTTGAGATAAGAGTGATTAAATTAGCATTTAACTTTATTTTATATCAAAGAAACTAAAATGTTTTGAGGGGAATTTTTTTTTTTTTTTTTTTTTTGGTTACTTGTTAACACTATTATTGGGGTGTGAATGTATTGAGTAGTATAAGAAACTAGTGTTTTATCATTCAAGTAAGCCTGTATTATGATTAAGAGTACACTGCTGGGTGGTGTTGCATAAAACTTTTTTTCTAACCTGAGTTTTCTCGGGTTAAAAAACTCAGCTTATGTAGACCTATTTCTTAGGTTGTTCAACCTGAGTTTTAAAACTCCCTAAAAATTTATTGCATTAATACTTTTGAAAACTCTGGTATGTTTTTATGCAATGGAAAAAACAGTAAAAAATCTAGAAAAATATTGTAACCGGAGTTTTCGGACTTTAACCGGAGTTTTCAGATTTTAACTGGAAAAAACTCCGGTTAGAAGTTTTATGCAACAGGGTCCTGGGGATATTGCACTATGGGTTAGGAATCGGGGCAGAATTGAGTAGTTGAAGACTCAAAGTGGGGCTATAGAAGGCTGCTGGGTCTTTTAGCATTTTAATTTTTGGTTTGGAGAATAGTAATTGGACGGAAATCGTTTGTATTATTTTGTCTCCATTGCACAATATCAATTACGAAAAAATAAGAAAACAATCCATGGCGCCTAAAATGATTTGCCACGGAAGCCATTTAAGACCTGGTTTTACCGATGAAACAGTGATAATTCCGGTCGCATGGCGGCTCACCTTGCAACGACCACGTGCACACAAATATGAGAGGTGAATGCCCATTTCCCGCCCACAACCTCCATGAGTTGCCTCGCCTATAAAGCTCCGGGAAATGTCATAGAAAAATCGTTTTGAAAATCCTCAATATATTTACACAACAAAACAAATTGATGGGCAGAGCATAAACACATTGCACAAAAAATGGAAGACGAGTATGAGATAAAGTCCAGGAAAGAGAAGGGGAATGACAATATAAATGAGAAATGCAGTTAAACTACCAAGAGAAAAGAGAAGCATTGCGCTTTAAAGAAGAAAAAAAATATCTAGATAAAAAAAAAACAGTTTGAGATAGTGAAAGGACGACAAGAAAATGAAGGGTATGAGATGAAAGTGCAATAGTTAGTGATGGGATGCATGTGTATGCATTTATTTTTGTTGTTGATTATTAAAAGAAACATCATTAGTACTTTTTGTCACATGAGATTCTCAAATTTGTATCCGACTGGTTTGAACGTAGGGCCATATTTTTGTCTATGATTAAAATGCAAGACATATCTTATCTCTATTTTGGTGCTGGAGCTCGTGCAATTCTTTTTTTATCTGTTCGATTCCATTAAGTCATTTTACAAGAATATTATAACTTCATATCTACTGCTGATGATGTATATTGTATGAATTATAGTGGATGCCTGTGCCCTGTAACACAAAGACTTACGATTGGTAAAAAATTACGATTGATTTTTTTTTAAATCTCATCATGGACAGGGGGCTCCAAAGTTGATGATCTTAATCCGAACCTTAGCCCTAACCCTAATATTATTCATATATTAATCCTAATCCATGACTGTTTCTGCATTTCAAATGAGGCTACCGGAAAAAAAAATCAATCGTAACTTTTTATCAATCGTAATTTTTTGTGTTACAGGGCATAGATCATATTCTGTCTTGGTGAATAGACTTCTACTGCGGATAATTCGGGGAGGGGGAGGGGAGGGCAGGGTGAGCAGAATCATGTTGATATTTTGTCAACTTCATGAAATGGTTTATGATTGTGTGAGTCAGTAAGTGTAAAAAATATTTGCTGTTCACATACAACTATCAAGAGGTTTGCCTCATCGAAAATTCCTCCTTTCGGTGGGAAAGTTTTCGAAGTGATTAGTTTGTATTTAAATGTGCACCACGCTTCACTATACATACTTAAACAATACATATGAAATATGACATCACGACGCAAATTTTCTAACCTGCAGGAGGTTTATTTTAAACATCGTTATTTTGCATCGAAGCTTACCATTATCCATTCTCGTTCTGGATACCTCACTAACAAAATTCAGCCGACATGACATATCAGATGAGTTCATATTTGGTTCTGGATTAACTATCATTTGTCCTTGTAAGCTCAACGAGATTAATCACCCTTGGCACGACGCCCTTTTACGTGTTTGTAATGACCTGAAATAGCCTTTAAAGTACTTCTACCAGTGAGCTATGTAACTGGTATTATAGCCAATTCTGGCCCAATTCTTTACCCATAATGCAACATTTTGAGCAGTGTAATCTTATGATAAAGACACAATCGAATGATAGCACACTAATCCTACTTAATAAATTTCAACCGCAATAATTATGTTACCAAGTGGTAACCCATTTTACTTTCCTTTTACAAATAAAATTACTTGCGATAATATTTCCCGATAATAAGAGTTTATTGTCCTCAAAATGTGAAAAATAAACAATATAGTCACCCATTCTCCTCTTTGGATAACTTGTTGCCTCATGTTTATCCATTTAATATGTCACTGCTTCTACATAGTCACATAAGCATGATAAGGTAGATTACTTGTGATCTTTACATGCCATATTGTCGTTCTTTGAAAACTTCCTGCGTAAAATGTAAATGGAAAGATCGATTCAGAAAACAATATCAATATGATTATTTTTTTTAAAGTTCGTTCTAGAAACCATTTGTGATCCATCTTCATTTCATGCCACCCGCGGATGGTTGGTTCTGACTAGGATAATATCATATAGAGATTGTACAAATAAAAATTTCAAGCTGAAATATGTTTGGCCGACCTACAAATTGAAAGTATGTACAGTAAATGAATATAAATGTGAAAGGGTTTCCTATTTGTATGACAGTGGTTAGGTTATATACCTAGATGGAAGCAGAGTTTAATTAGGGACAATCTTTTCCAAGCATGACTTGGAACGGTTATGGATGGTTGTCTTCTTGTGGCAATTGTATTGCAACCGATAGAATTAATGGGAGGATGTCCATTAGTTCCAATTGGTCTACTTATACTATGGCTTCTGTATATTTTATATGCAGCGTTTTTGATAGGGGAGTATTTTGTTTTTGTTCGTAAGGGAGGTGTCCTACAGCTTGTAAATTGAGTTCGCTGAGGTTAGTGGTCCGTATAACATACTCACTCAGGATAATTTGATGTGTGCTGTGGTTAACGGAGGGTCGCAACTCATATTATGTTGATGAGACTTAAATTCGTAATAGTACACTGAAAACCTAAACGGGTAGACCGACTAGCTTTAAAGCTAGTTGTAGTGATGCCCAGACTGACTAGCTTTAAAGCTAGTCTGTCGCGATGGACTAGCTTTCCTTTAACACAACACGGCTATTACGGACTACCCGGTTATTACGGGCTAGTCCGTCAAGTTAGTCCGTCAAGACGGACTAGTTTTAATGCTCGTCGGTCATGACGGACTAGCTTTCCAGAAAGCTAGTCGGTTATGACAGACTAGCTTTAAAGCTAGTCGGTCACGACAGACTAATTTTAAAGCTCGTCCATTGTGCCCGACTAGTTTGACGGACTAGCGTAAAAGCTAGTCGTAGTGATGCCCAGACTGACGAGCTTTTGAGCAGGACTAGCTTTACAACTAGTCGGTCATGGTGTAAAAGCTAGTCCGTGGCGCTTTTCTGCCGCGATGTTCTTGCTTCTGTCTTGACAGACTAGCATGACGGACGAGGTTAATATGGCTTCACCAGCTTGTCAGAGTTAAATCTGAAATATTAGAAGACATTTTTAAAATGCGATTAAAAAACATGCATTTTGTCACAAGATTTCAAGCAAAAAAAAAAAAAAAAGTTATTATGATGCTATAAATCAGAAGACATGAATAAATACAGGAGGCACAATAATATTAGTTAACATTATGGCAATTATCAAATAATGGGGGCAAGGGGCCCAGGGGTCGCCTTCATGGCTTGCATCATCAGTACTTTTTGTTGCAGGCCTACCTGCTTTTGCATTTTCGGCCCATACAGTTATCCTTGAGAGCCACTTCAGAATCCCAAAGTCGTGCCTCTAATCCAATATTCTTTTCTTTTAGAAACAAGTAATCTAAAAGAAAAGTGGCGCCTATATTTATTATTAGAATTAAATTTCGATTTTCATAATTTAGTGTGATTTTTATTATCGTTGTAAATACAAATTGATTTGGCAAGCCATAATTTTTCGCGTAGGTGATTATAGCATTAATCTATCTAAAAAAATAACGCTATCTGTGAACTGAAATATAAGGAATTAAAAAAGAGTACTCACACAGTCATGTCACTCGAAGGGGATCGCCATTTCAAGTTCAAGTTTAAGTTCAAGTTTATTCCACTCATAAAAAACGATACACGGTATAAACATTATACACGTGATCCATAAATACATACATATATACAATATACACATAAGAACATAAATTAAAACAATATTGATAACTAAATATTATACAAGAAATACTACTAAGGAATATACAGTAAATTAAATCTAGAGTGGAGGAGCCAGCAAAAGCCAAAGGCTTATCGAGGCTAGCTCCTAGATTGAATGAAATAATATACTTAAAGTAACATTTAAAAAAAGAAAACAAAAAGAAACATTTTAATAAGCAAATTAACATGGGTAATAAGTCAAATGTTATATTTAGGTTTTTAGGGAATTTCAGAATTCAACAAAAAGTACTTGCATTTCCTTTTGAAGGTTTGGAGAGTGGGGGAAGCTTTAATTGATGGAGGAATAATGTGCCAAAGTCTGGGACCATACATATTAATTGATTGTCGAGATAATGCATATCTAAAAAGGGGTATACGAATATCTGATTGACGCCTTGTGAAATAGTTATGATAGCTTGAGTTGAGGGTAAATACAGTGTCCCCAAAAATTATTTGTACACTTTAAAAAATGAAATTAAACAAATCACTGTGGGTTTGAAATTTCAATTACTATTTATATCAAATGGTAGGTAATGTCACCATCACCTGAACAATAAATCTAAATGTTCCGTCAGTCTCGGAAGTTCTAGGCCGCCATTTTAAAATTTTCATGGCCCAAAAATTATTTGTACACTTTAGAAGATGGGTTTTTAAAGGAGTGTTGTGGGGGTCTTTTTTGGCTTAGGGCAGTGATCAACCTTCTTGGCATACTGTCGTCCAATTTAGCACTCATTTCACCGCCAATACCATTCCATGTTCGCTGGAGCGTGTCCTGGAGCTGCTAGAGGCTTGATGGTGAGTCTGAGGGCGCTGTTGCTTTAGATCACCTCCGTGTGCTAAATGGGGATTAAATCTTGGATCTGAGGTGCGTTTTCTAGCTTCTTAACAAGTTTCTGCTAAAATAATGCTTTAATTAGTCTTCACTTCATGCTTGGGGTCCCTGTTATGTTGGAAAACAACTTGAAGACCAATAAGCCTTTACGCAAGTGGGAGCCTCTAAGAGGCAAATTAGTCTCATGGACATCAGTTTTCATGATGATATAGATAGACAGACAGTAAGCAATGAAATATAGCAATTTGCAACCAAAGAAAATTGCATCCAAGGCCACAGAGCTGAGGAATGACTGGGTGTGCCCTCAAGAGTGTCTGCAACAGGCTAAATGCCTGCATGACTATAGGTGAATAATTGGCAAGAAAGAAGCCAAATGTAAGGAACAGTATCAAAGCAGCGTTATGCTTTTACAAAACAACATGAGAACAAGCCTGCGGAGTTCTAGCACTCTGTCCTAAGACCATAAGTAGTGCAAAAGTGATTGGATATGATGCACGGGACCAGTGTGTGTCTTGTAGGTAGCTTTCAGTCAATCATGCTTGGAGCCAACAGTGAAGCACAGTGGAGGATGCTTCATGAATTTGGAGTTGTATGGCAGCCAGTAGAGTTGGATAGATAAATTTCATAACATGGCATCATGAATGCTGAAGCCATGAGGATATTCTTGCCCTTCAGAATGGCTCAGATGCTCTCATCTGCTTCAAGTATGAATGGTCATCAATTTACGGTCCAACATAACAATGACCCCAAGTACACATCAAACCATATAAAAGCAATATTGCAACATAAACATGTTAAGCTGCAAGAAAGGGCACCTCGCAGCCTAAATTTAATCCCCATTTAGCACATGAGAAGTGATCCGAAGCGACAGCGCCCTCTAGACTGACCATCCAACATCCAGCAGCTCCAGGACACGCTCCAGCGCACTTGGAATGGTATGGCGGTGAAATGAGTGCTAAATTGGTCGACAGTATGCCAAGAAGGTTGATGACTGCCCTGGAAGCCAAAGAAGACCCAAAAACTTTAAACACTCCTTTAAAAACCCATGTTCTGAAGTGTACAAATAATTTTTGGGCCATGAAAATTGCAAATGGCGGCCTAAAACTTCCGAGACTGACGGAAATTTTGAAGATTTAGTGTTAAGGTGATAGTGACATTACCTACCATTTGATATAAATAGCAATTAAAATTTCAAGCCGACATCAATTATTTAATTCCATATTTTCAAAGTGTACAAATAATTTTTGGTGACACTGTAGATCATTAAATAGGGTGGGTAGTTGACGATTAAAAAACATGTACATGAATGATGCAACCTGCAGCTTAAATATATCATGAATAGATAATATATTGTACTTTTTAAATAGTGGTTTACTGGAGCTTCTTGGAGGGGAACTTGTAATAATACGAATGGCTCTTTTCTGTTGTATGAATACTTTGTTGATAAAAATATCACAGCAATTATCCCATACTATGGTACAATATGATATATATGGCAGTATCAGAGTGTTATATTTTTGGGTATCTCAGAGCGTAATAATTGAGCAATGTCAGTATAATTTTTGGCAGTCATAAATAAACTTGTATCATCAAAATCTTAAGCTTTACTGGGTATATCGAGTCTCCGTCTGTACAGTTTGCTCATTAAATGGAATTCACATACAAATACTGCAACTGACAGTGATGTCCTTTTCGCAATGAGCATGTTATTCAATCAATTGTACCACGTTCTATTCACTGCTGTTGCTAAGCCAGGCATTCACCAGCAATCTATAAGAACAGACGGTTCATGGGTTCTATAGTAACGAAGTATTCAATTAGCCTGTAATTAAAGAATGGCACAATATTTCTAACCTACTCGTGAATGACATACTTTTCATGATTGATGTTATGTCGGCAATCGTAAGCTCTCAGATTGTCAAGCCAAAACAACCTTTGTTTGAGAATGTTGAATGTATCCAACTTCTATTCACTGTTGTTGCTAAGCCGGGCATTCACCAGCAATCTGTAAGAAAATACCAGGTTCTTGAGTTCTATAGTAACAAGGTATTCAATTAGCCTGTAACTGAATAATGGAGAACAATTGTATCCAACTTCTATTTACTGTTGTTGCTAAGCCGGGCATTCACTAGCAATCTGTAAGAAATTGCCGGGTTCTTGAGTTCTATAGTAACAAGGTATTCAATTAGCCTGTAATTGAATAATGGAGAACAATATTTGGAATGTACCGGTACTCGTGAATTGCATACTTGTCATAATAGATGTTATTTGTCTCGTAAGCTTTCAGATTGTCAAGCCAAAACAACCTTTGTTTCAGAATGTATCAAATTGATTATGCTCGGAAACAGAATAAATAGCGAAGGTACATTGAAACGACATTGCAACCATTTGTATCAAAAGCTAGTCAGTCGTTTAAATGGGTAAACTGTCCGTCCTACCTACTTTTTCTTGACCTAGTCGGTCACGTCGACGGACTAGCATCAAGCTTGACGAACGAGCTTTAAAGCTCGTCCGTCAAGTTGAGAGATGTAGATTCAGTTGTATGCTAGTCCGTCGCGACGGACTAACATGACAGACTAACTTAAAAACTAGTCCGTCTTGACCGCTTAGCTTTAAAGCTAGTCGGTCCATTGACGGACGAGGTTAGGTTTTCAGTGTAAAATGCATAATATAAATTACATTTACGCTTTCTTAGTGGCGTGCCATTCCGATGATATAAATTCAGTTCGTGCAATAACCTTTAAAAGAAGAAAGAAAGAAATCTTATAAAAGAACACACATACACACAGACGCAACAGAAATATAAAAAGCTACATAGTAATATCTATTTTCCTGTAGGAAATAGGAAATCTTTATTATTTTTACTTTATTATTCAATTTCTAAAATTCAAGTAAAAGACCTCATTATGTAAAGCCTTTAGCTACAATGGTTGGCTCGCAACATACCATCACATTCACATGGGAAGAAAGCACTGGAAGTACATTTATTAACTCAACTATAACCTTTAAGCTGAAAAGGGAAAGAAGGATATCCCGAAGAGTACTCCACATGTGACGTGGACACAGAGCTGTTCTCCTCATTTAGACAGGTTTCGGGTCTGCATTCTAGCTAGCTTGATTTAACTTCCAGTGTTTCCCGATATAACGCCTAACTTCTCGTCTTCGCCATGTCCTCCTTCACTTTCAATCGGCCTCTATCTCTTTCTCTCTTCATTATCTCCTTTTCTTGGCGATACGATGCTCTTCTTTGTCCGTATATCCTTTCACTCCGCCCTCCCGCACTTTTCTTTTATCCTCTTTCACCGGAAGGTGGCATAGTTTTCCAGGCTAACACATTTCCATAGTTTAAGATGAATGCTGCTTGTGTGGTCACATGAGACAAGTCAGCTCTTCTTATTGCGCATAGTAACTGACGAGACTGTTTCTCAGACTAAACAAAACATTACAATACCATGAATGGATAGGAATTTGGCTTTTAGATATAAACTGCTTATGCACCATGTTCAAGTTAATATATGACTTCTTTCAGAAAACCCAGTATCTGAGCATGAATACGTGATGGACCTACCATAAGGTAAAAAGAAAAGTTTTTAAAACATAAAATAAAAAATAAAAAAAACTTGAAATCGTTATATTCTACTTGCCATTTTAGACTCTGTGAAGTAAGTAAATACATACGTAGAATCCCAGAAAAGGTAAATACTTGCTTGTGTGGATACAGCCAAATGAAATACTTAAGATGCACTTAATTTTTTTCAAGATAAAGAGAAAGGACTTGATCATTTGTGTTTTTCCAGAAATATTATGAAAAGAATTAAACAGAAGAAGAAAACTGTTATTAATGTTTATAAGGAGAAAGGAGAAAGAGATTGATTTAGATTTTAAAAAAAAAAAAAAAAAAAAGACTATTAAAAAATAACAGGTAAAAGGTCAGTTGTACCTGCATCTCGGATATAGACTGACAGATTATAGAAATTGGCATCTCGTTACTTGGAATTAAAACCTAATGAATATATTATTTTGTTTAGTAGTGAAGATTTGTCTTTTGGAGAATGTTAAGGCGAGAGCGAAATTACAAACAGCTCTCATTGTCCTTAATAGCTAGTCTTAATATATACCTTTTGAGAAAACTATCAACAACACAGTAAATAAATTAGCCTATGATTGTATTTGTAGGGGGGAAAATGAGAGGAAAGGTACTTGGTTTGTTACCGCTAGTACTAGGTAATGTAGGCCTAATGCTTGCGGTATGAATGTATTGAGTAGTGAATTATCACTCAAATGGGCCTTTGATACGAGACTAAATTGCTCAGGATGTTTCATTATGGGTTAGGAACCGGGGCAGATTTGAATAGTTCAGGACGTGAGGTACCTCGTAGTTCCATTCCCTGAAGTCCTCCGCCAGGTAGGGCAACTGGTGCTAACCAACTCTGCTGGTTCGTATTGGCTTTAAAACATTCGTGGCCACATTACCCTCTAATAACTTGAGAGGAATCTGTTCTTCGGCATCTCCGCGTACAAGGTAACCCTATCCAGAATGTTTCATCCGACATGTGCTGACAGTTTAATTGGGGTGTCCGATAACGCTGTTGAATAGATGCGCAGTATGTGATAATGAATGGTGTTTGCTTGCATAGGTTCAATGGAAAAGTATGGTTAGGGAGATTTAATTTCTTGGACTTTGCGGTTAGATGAAATCTGTGGAATTAGATATCATAATGATGTTGAATTTTGGCGTTAGTGTGCATCAATTTTTCCCTCTTTTCCTATTTTACTAAGGTTTCTTGGTTATTATTTAGTACAGATGAAAACGTCGAAGCGTTTGCAGTTCGATATGATAACCCACTCATTACCTGATTTTTTTTTTCCTTTTTATTATTGCGCAGAAGAAAATTATAAAGCATGGTAATGTTGTTTTTAGTTTTTTTTTCATGGCGCTGTCGTCCAAAATATCGATATTTACACTTATTGGCATTGCTAAATGGTATTGCTATTAAAAAGAAACCACTTTTAACTAATGGTGAATGGAAAGCGTTTGCAATTATCGTTTCAAAGGAATGAATAGAAGTGTTTAAAGGAATATTTTAAGCAAATACAGATGGCAAAATAGGTTGGCTTTTTGTTTTATTTTTTATTTTATGGCGCTGTCATTTAATATATATATATATATATATATATATATATATATATATATATATATATATATATATATATATATATTAACGCCAAATGGTAGCGCTAAATGGTACTTCTCTTTATACAAAAAAAAATGTAACTTAAAGGGGAATCCAACCCAAGGAGAGAATCAACCTTACAGGAAAGAGGAAAATGAGAGGAGCAATCTATAAAAAGTTTCATCAAAATCGGTTATAAAATAAGAGAGTTATAAAAGTTTGAAAAGTCTAGTTGTTCCTTCTATGGGGATCCTCAAATTGGCATCATCGGCTTCAAAATGGCCGATCTTATGGACAACTCTCCATTCACTTTGTACACAAATTTTCATATTTTCCCCATTTTCTTTCAAAATTTGTCTTCTTTACTTCTGAGCTCAAAATATGTCATGGGAAAATATATTTCACACAACATATGTTGAGCTCAGAAGGAGGTAAGATATATTTCGAAAGAAAATAAGGAAAATCTGAAAATTTGTGTACAAAATGAATGGAGAGTTGTCCATGAGATCGGCCATTTTGAAGCCGATGATGCCAATTTGAGGATCCCCATAGAAGGAACAACTAGACTTTTCAAACTTCCATAAATCTCTTATTTTATAACCGATTTTGATGAAACCTTTTTTAGATTGCTCCTCTCATTTTCCTCTTTCCTTTAAGGTTGATTCTCTCCTTGGGTTGGATTCCCCTTTAACCTAATGGTAAATGAAGAGCGTTTACCATTATCGTTGCATAGGAATGAATAGAAGGGTGTCTAAAAGAAAATTTTGAATCAAATACAGATGGCAAAATAGACGGGCGTTTTGCTATTGTTTTGTTTGTTCGTTTGTTCTTTTTATTACGGCGCTGTCATTGAGCAAATATATATATATTTTAACACTGAATGGTATTGCTAAATGGTACTGCTCTTTGTATGACAAATATATCTTTATCCAAGGGCAAATGGAGAACGTTTGCAATTATCGGTGAATAGGAATTGATAGAAAAGAGTTTAAAAAGAAACATTCAATCAAATACAGACTGGAAAATGTTTAGTTCGTATATTACATCTACACAAGACATATTGCATGCCAGTGTTGCCGTAGCGGAGGGCATCGTTAAGAGTACCTTGTAAAAACAATTTGTAATGATCAATTCAATTAAATCGTTGATATGATTGAGTGAATTTATATTTAAAAGATCAATACTATAATCACCTGGGAGGTAAAATTGCTTTTTCTACTTTCTATTAGGCTTAAATAAAATTCGAGTAATCAATTCTAAAGAGTCAATACACTGAGGGGGTCTGTAATATATTCCTTGTAATACATTACATTTGTGCTTTCAAGTAGGGTTTAAACTGGATGGGTTGAATCAATATGCAAGTATCAATTCAATGAAATCATTGACATGATTGAATGATTCAATGATTTTCAAAATATCATTATAACACTCACGTACTAACATTTATTTTTTGTCTCTCTCTCTACGAAGCCTTGATAACAAACGAATTCAATAAATCAATTCATCAAAAGAATCAGTGGACTGACTTGTGGGTCTGAAAATATAGTAATATGCATCTATCATGCTTTCGAAGTGTTTAAAATAGCTGGGTTGACTCAATTTGCAAGCATGAAGTCATTGAAATTACTGATTTGAATCAATGGATGAATATATCTTTGGAAAAAAAAAATATATATTACAACTAGCCAAATGCTAGCAGGTAGCATTCTTTCTTCTCTATAAACCTTTGATAAAATAGATATTAATTCGCGTACACGCATAATAAATATGTGAAAAATAATAATATTGTACAAAGGTTAAGAATAGACTTTGAATTGAGTGGGTAAGTTTTAATTCTGTTTTTGAATGTGTCTGCAGTAAAGGCATCATTTATTTTGATGTGAAGATGTAAAAATCCAAGGTTTCATATATCTATCCTTGATTGTGTTGACCTATCCTCCTATAAAACATGGACAGCATTCAATCATCAATTGACAAGATGATATTGACGACCTTAATCCCCATCTACGTTATAGCACAGATTAGATTTAAGCAGCCAATTTTTGGTTTCAGGATTGTTGTAGTGAAAATTCACAATGCCATATGTGTACGTATTGAAGTATATAATGTTATTGTATTATGTTAACCCGTTCAAATGAGAATGCCGATCTGGAACTATTTACAGCCTTCCGCAAAAAAAAAAACACCAAAAAAAAGAACAAAAAAGAACAAAAAAGATAAAAAAAATATGAAGATTAATTATCCTGTCTTTCAAATCATGAAATAACAATTATCTGGAATAGCGTAATGTAGAGAACGTGAACCTACATGTAACCACCTTACCACCCAAGCTTGAAAAAGAAACCAAGAATATGTAAAATTTGTGATTTTCCAAGATTTTAAATGGAAATTTCTCCTTTTACAACAACAATCGGCTCTCGATTAGGACCTTTTGACTATTCACCAAAAATCCACCTTCAGTATATCACGCACTCCCTTTAAATTTTCAATTCACAAGCATGGTGCTAAAACTTTATACTTTGCACTTAGCATTGATGTGTATCTAGAGAAGATGATAACTACTTTCAACTATACCCTCAGGAGTAAGATTTACCAGATAGTCTTTCAGGATTGTCAAAGTTTATTCATACTTGAGAGGAGGAAGGTGTTGTGAGTAAGTGTAAAGCTGCTCATTAGACTTTATAATTATTTCCCCTTTTTTCTTGTCTCCTTTCCACTTCCACATATTATGAATCGACTACTTTCATAGCATGCCAGGCTAAATAATATGAGAATATTTCTTGTAGGTGTGGTCGTCACAGTGATAAACCAATGACTAAAGGATGAATGTTTAGATATAAAATGATGAAATATTATATGACACTCTCCATAGGGGAAGTAATTAAATAAATAATTTCATAATTAATCTATGGTAAATTAGATGTTAGTAATACGTGGGACAAACTTGCAAAATAACTTAGACTTACCCTATAATCTATTTTTTAAGGAATTGACTGAATTAATGAATGATTGATTAATTAACAAATTAAGTGATTAATATATTTGATTCATTTATTTAAATTGGGGGTTTGGTTACAGTTTTTCTGTTCAATTTACTTTATCTCAACATGAAACGGGCATATTAAGTGTGCAGGACAAAAATAAATAAATAAATGAAATAAAACAAATGCTGAGGTATTCAATCACCGGCGTAGATGCGGACACAATTTCCTTGGATTCTGGGAGGGGGTGATGGATATACATGTATCATCCCCACTAACAAAATTAATTAATGCGTATCTACGAAGAACGAAGTGTCAAACCTTCACTTGTAGAGTTTGCCCTTAGTATCAGGTTTCCTTCGGACTGTCTTGTTAGCCTTTCAGTTGCCTCGAGTTCTAGTCCGTTCATGGATAAGTATTCTTTTAACCCGATTTCCACACCTTGACCTAACTCTAAACATTCAATAAAAAACAATAGTAAATGAAATTAAAATAAGGGTAAAATGACGCCATTCAGGATCTATTGTGACAATTCTGGGTTAATTGTGTATTTGTGACTGGTATATTCTCAATTGGCCCACAAAGACGTTTGACCCCAAATAGACCCACAATTTGTAATTTTTCAGTTTAGAGCATAACAAAATTAAAATGTGCATTCACTGACTTTCATGATGTCGATCCTCGATTCTTTCCTCTCTGTAATAATTTTTGATGCTTTTGATTATTTCTCAATTTTTCACCAAGATTCAATTTTTCAAGTTGCCTCGATAGTTTCAAAACATATAAGGTTTCAGTGGCATATTCAAGAGGTGCCAGTCGAGTTCATTCATTTCCAAGGCCTTGTCAATTTGTGAACAATACATTTCATACATCTGTACATTGTAATATGTGTGCGTGTGTGCGTGTGTGTGTAGGTGGGTGTAATATCGAAGGCGTTACGATTACCGAACACACTTTATTCATATTAACATATACCATCACTGTGATACCCATATCGATAGTAATCATGATGGATTTATTATATATCAATCTTGGTGTTTACTAATTATTACCCGGCTTAACTATGCTACCCGAATAAGGTACCCACATCAGTCACCGAATTACTTCCTACCGATACCCATAATTAGGATCAGTACGTATTAAATATAGAAAGATTAGGTATCGCAGTTGCGATTACTAGTGGCTCATCTTTGCAAGTTACAGATATTCGCGAATATTCATAATTTGTGTCGCTGCATTAGCAACAATATAGCTTGCAATTGGGCAATGGCAGTATCAGTTTGAGCGAAATTGAAAATTAGGATAACATGATAGAGTGTAATCATGCAATCAGCGTGACCGAATTAGCCGTTTGTCTTGATTTTACTTTACTGTACTATTGTCTTATTAGTTGTCCGATTTTTAAAATAAGATATTTTATTAGGTAAATGCTCCTTTGCTTTTTATCACGAACAGCTTGCTCTAGGGCCGGAGGCGAATACAAATTTAGCGAGTCGAGAGGAAGGACACGAGAAGAAGAAGAAGCGAGTTGGAGAAAGGCTATACCTTCTTTCATTGAACGAGCGTGCTTCTTTCATATTTTTAAACCCTTAACTTCATTCTCGTGTTGACCTCATTTTTAAAGGAACGTATGTGGTTTTAATATACATTTGACGCTTACGATGTCAGGAGAGGGACAAAGAAGCGTTGCAAAGTCCAGTAAGCTAACCAATCAACCCCATAATTCCTGCGGCCAAATTCGCACATCTTCGGCCCAGAACCACCTGACCCGAATATGTCTTTCCATCAACTTCTAATACCATGACCGAAAAGGAGAGATAAAAGGTCGACAATAATAATGATTGAAATTGTAACGGTTAAAAAGTGACTGTGGGCATCAGGTTTCCATTCACCAGTAAGCCTGGCTCGAAACGGACTATTCTTTTATCAACTGATGTTGCATTTGATGAAAGAGTTTGACAAGGTTTTAGTTGTGTCCTCGTTACGTCATTCAAGGATTTGATTCCACCATCACGTTCTGTTCTAAAGTTACTTTGTTGTCGATTTTCTTTTTGAATTCCTGACTGAAGAAATAGGTAACACACACACTCACACACACAACTGTTTAAGAAATGTAAAAACCAAAGTTTCATTGTTTCGAGCCGGTTATAAAATGTTCTTAAACCCTTTCTCATATATTAATGTAATTTTCAAGTTACAAAATTGGATTTTAAAGATTCTAACAAGCATGACAAGGATATTTAAAAGGTCTTTATAAAGACCAATAGGTTTAAAATATGTTAATTCTATGTTATATACGTTTAAAATATAAGTGTGTGATAATTCATGAATTCATAATATTAACAGCTTTTTATACGATATCTCTATTCTACTTTGACAAAAGGAAACTAGTGCTCTCTTTTTCTCAATGAAGTGTTATACATAAACACTCATTTCATTGTAAAGTATTAGGTAATGACTATCAACAAAAGGTACACTTGGCCCTTTTACAACATTTGCAATTAGGTCATTTGCTTTTTTAAAGTAAGGCATATTTGCAGTCGTTATCTTTTCATAATCTATCATGTATCTAAATTTGTCAAATAATCTAATATAAACGTTAATTGGGCATAATCGCCGAGCTCACATTTCGATTTATATTTATATGATTATATAAGCTGAGATGTATAATAACCAATGTTTACATATTTCCTTTTTTCCTGATAGATTGCAGTTAACTTTTCAAGAAGCTCTTAGAGCAAGGCGTGCATCAGGGAGCCTGAAAAGGGCAAGGACACGTCAGGTAATTATTTCGATGTCAAATGATTTGCATAGAAGTTTTTTTTTAATAACGTTTATAAACTAAGTCTATATTGAATCTCGTCTGAGTAAGAATTGGTCGGTATGAGCAAACTAATTGCTCCGATGACAAATGCTCCCTGACCATCGATTTAGAAACATTATACTGTGGGGACAATTATTCAGAGTGGAACTTAATTTTGTAGAGGAGTAAACTTTTCCGTATTGTATTTGGAGCATTCGGTTATCTTTGGAGCATTCGGCGTCAAGCAAATTTTACCCAGATTGTGAGTTGTACGACACAGTTACTGTCCAATTGCTCATACAACAACAACAACAAAACCCGTATGACTGACAATAGTCTTTCTGTCCATATCCCCAATTATCGACACTATTCAATCGTGGAAAATAAAAGGTACTAATGGGGAAATCATCACCTATTGCCTGTAGCCACTTACGAAGCATACTGTAAATCTCAGACTAATTCGTCGCATGGCATCTGAGGACAAAATGGGATCTAAATTTAAAGGAGCCGAATTAAACGCTTTTCTATAAATAGAATTTTTGAATTTCACGCAGATGTATTTAGTACCATCTCCTGTCATTGCGGTTAGATCAGTTTTGGCGACAAATGTATATTGAATGAATCATTCAAAACGAAATCGATTTCACAAGATGAACAGTGAATTTGCTTATAAAAGAAACTGAAAAAGAGGTTCAGTGTGCCTTTGATAAGCATAACGTGACAAATTAGAGGGAGAGGGGTAGAGAGAAGGATTGTTTGTAAAATACATAATGTGATTAACGTATATTGGTCACAATATCGAAAAATGAAATGATGAATTCAAATTTGAAAACAAACAGTAGCGTTATATTTCATTGTGTTTTATTCTTATTATATCTATAGTTTCGGAGGCTGGGCCTCTTAACGAACAGAATAGTAACTGTTTTTATAGATCCAATTTATTTTTGCACTCATCCACTAACCTCGCATGCACACACACACACACACACACACAACCGCACCCACACTCGCGTGCACACACACACACACACACACACACTCACACTCCTACTCACCCCCTCACACATCCTCACCCAAGCACGTACTATGGCTTCTCTTATGTAATGTTCGTTTTGCGTTGGTCACGTACCAATTCTGTAATACCAATATAAAGATATAAGTAATCAGGTCAGTTCCGTGATGATATCAAAGAATAGTGCGTTTTCACTCACACTTTTTGATGTACACCAATTGTTTCTGAAATGGCATTTTTACAAAGTAAGAAATAAAGAAATAAAATATATAAAGATAGGATAGACCGAAACGGCATGAATGAGTGGGTTACCTGTATATGATATCTTGTCATATTTAAAACAATGTTAAAATATAATTTAACGTGGTGAAAGGTGCTTCAAAACCTGTCAATCATATCAATCGCAGGTGATAGAATGACGAGAGTATACAAGGTTTAATGCATGTGAGATATGAAACCGATATTGATGGTATATTTACGTGTGAGATGAAGGTAATAATAATTAGTATAATACTTTTTATCGTAGATATATGAATTGGGAAGTAGATTTAATAACCTTAAAATTATTGAATAGAAAGCATACGTTTTCTTTACATCGTTTCACTGAAATGGAACTAAAACTATCAAGCATTTCTTCACTCCCACACCGTCAGCGACGTTACCAGCTAGATAATTGAATAGAGAATGTATCCTTGCATTATGCTACTCAGTTGATATATAATTCGAAACATGTCTTTTTTGCATGAAATTTACAGAAATTAATTTTGTATCTCTTGCGTGTGTACACACGTGTACCTAAAAAATACAACTAAGGTTGTTTTAATTGAATGACAGCACACAATGTAATGATCATCATTCTCTGCCACATTAGTTGAGTGGCGTCTGCCTCGTTATCATTATCGCATGTAGTATCGGATAGGTAGCTGTGCAAGACATTTTTCTGGCGCCGAAGTTCAGACTCGGACAAACCTCCCGTCTATAAATAATGACAAAATGATTATTATTTGATCATGCTGCTTAAATATAACATGAACTCGTGAAATATCACATGGTGTTTATCTAAATAACATTGCCGAAGGGAAGTATTTAAGTATAACTTAAGTCAGTTAGTCGGAAGACCTCCTGATTAAAAGTTGAATGACCTTTGGTTTCTATTAATGACTTTCACCTGATGGTTCATGAAAAGGTGATTCCGGTAGAACTTTACTGTCATAACATGAGGGTATTTTGTGAGTTTCATATTTCAAAGGATGACAATATTCATGCAATGTATTTATTTCCACAAAGGGAACATTTTCCTTCTCATTATAATGTGAAGGAAAATAAATTTTGATCAGTGATACAACTTACTTCTCCCAGAAAAAAACCAAAACATTATTCTTCGCACACAATTTCGAATTTTCAGCACGTCATGCAACGCGTTATATTATGTACATATAATATTTTCAGTGGTGCTTTTATTTTTCTTACTTTTCACAATTTATTGAAAACAAAAAGAAGCACTTTCAAAAGCACCTCGAATGACAGTACTGTTAATAAAAATGTAGAATACATGGTATATGTCAAATTAAGCAGGTGTCACGAATCCTGGCGTCAGTATTTGGGCCAATCCTCGAATCGGTATATGTATTTTATTTTTGAATTTTCTTCAATACATTCTAATAAAATATGTTTATCAGGAAATTTGTCAGATGTTATCGGGGGCTGGGGAAAAATGCATCGATGATTTTGTATATGTTCTAAACAAATTCACATTTCAATCACATAAAATTTTTACTATCATGGGTGAAATACTCGACTTAGCGAGTAAAACAACTCAATTAATTTTCAATATATCAAAATGTCAGATATAATACTGCTCCTCGAATAAAATACTCGGGCAGAGTGAAAGTAATTTCCGTCACACATGTACACTGAATTCCTGCTATCGTACTTATGTCATTTGATGAAAAAACCCACAACAACACACAATAGATCATCATTTATTTTATAGAAATAAACGGATATTAATAAAGTGGGTATTTATTTTCCCTAACTCTAACATTAAGAGAGTAATCATTCTTGTCAAGAACAAGGATCATTGCTAAATGGAAGCACAATGGGATTGAATCGGAAAGGAAGTATATTCATTATAACTGACATCATATACTTGTAGAAAAAACGACCCTAAATAATGTGTTATATAAGATTGATTCCAGTGGAGTCGCGAGGCTATTTATGATATCATCCGTTAGAGTATTTAATGGTGGGTATATATATATGACAGTCTTGATTGACTCCGGTCGCCTCAGATAATGGTGTTTTAATGAAACATAGACAATGCGTCCAATATACCAATTTGAACACAACATGGAAGATGTTAACTGTTAGATACCAGTCCCAATCATCGTTTTGTCATCAACACGCACACGCCAGCCTCATGTATCTAACTAATCTTGTTTGTTTGTTTTTTGTTTTTTCCATTCTTGGGATTTATTTGTTTCTCTGCCTTCTACAATTTGAAGATACTTTTAGTGGAAAAATATAGTTTCATGTTAAAAATACAGCCGTTCTGATTTGTATATGTGTGTCTTTGTTTTGTTTTTGTTTGATTATTTGTTGTTGTTTTTTTTTTGCATCTCAGTCTCCCTTAAAGATTATTTTGTTGAAAAAAAAATTGAACCACACTTTTGACATCAGAATTGATGGCGAATGTGTTGACGCCAGACCTGCTGTTTCATAGCGTATTCTCCAATTTTCCCCGATTTGTCCCCTTTCCCCCAACGCCTGTTCATATTTATCTTTTGATATAGTTCATGTAGTCTACAGGTAGTAAGTTATTTTCGAAGTGTATTTCCCAAAGGAACCAAACCAAGCGTCTATTTTCATACCATCCCGTTTCATCATGAGGCAGCATTTCCCGGAACACTTCGCAATTATTTTCATAGAAAACTTAAAGACGCTACAACGGTAGTCCCCTCCCTTATACAAGCACTCATCTTTGTATTTACAGTCAAACTACAACCTTAAAAACAGTGTAGCAATAACCTTTTCCCCACACTACTTGAAGGTAGTTACATTGTGTAAATTATTCTTTGAGGAGGCATTGATTGACCGTTCAGTCACATCAACAACGGGTGTGCGTTTGCATTCAGAACCCTCACGCCCGAGCTGCATTGGACCCATGGGGCCCCCTGAGATTGACATACACTTACTTTGCCGTATAAAGATGCTTCAAACATCGTACGTACAATCATTGATTAAACGGGTGAGGAAAGGAGTCGGTGGTTTAAGAATCAATTAAAGTTTTACCAGTATGATTTGTGGCGACACATACTTGATTGGAGATAGGGAGAAGAGTTATATTTGCGAAATGTTTGTACTTCAGAACCTGAAGAAGTCTCAGAAGCTGAAATCGCTTCTCAAAAGTAGCATTAGTAGGTCGGCTACGCCTTTGTCCTGGAGGTCATGCTTATATATGAATACAGTTGAGGCCAGAATTTACATACACCCAGGAAATTCAATGAAAATTGTACACTTGCCACAGATCTTAAAATTTACTGCTTTTATCTTCAAAAATATCTGTGCTATAATGACAAATTTGGTATCAAACAAAGTATATCATGCTCTGTTATCACACTGGTATGTCATCAGGAGCTATTAAAAGGTTAGCTTTCATTTTCCCTCCAAAATCTCTACATTTTAGACAAACTTTAAAAAATCTTGACCAAAATACTTCACATTTGTTCTCGACATTTCTCGGCCCAAAAATTTTAAATTACACTTTTTTTGTTTCATTGGTAACATATCATAATAGAAAATGTAATATCCATCAAAGGCTTGACATTTTTTATATATTTATATGAAAGGATGTTTGGAAATATGATGACTAACAATATAATAATTTTCGCACAAATATTACTTTTTTCTACAAAGGAAATTCCAGTTGAAATATACTTTAGTCTCATCGTCATCCCATTCATGCGAATGAGCTTGATAAGCTCTTTTATTTGATATATTTTTTTCTCATGGTAGTACTAATATTTCTGAAGATACAGTCATTTCTATGATGTGTGGAAAGTGAACAATTTTAATTGAATTTCCTGGGTGTATTTAAACCACTGGCCTCATTTGAATATAATTAACATGGGTAAGGGATTAAGCTGTAGTTAATCAATTTAATTCCACCCTTCAATGCCTCTTTCGAGTTTAGCTAGGGGATGAGGTCTTATTGAGGGATTCCTAAATTCATTCGAAGAAGTCATAAATCGGTAAAGGTCGGAGATAAGTTACTACCGAATGATCCATTAATGCATTGAACGAAAACAATCGTTCGTGTTAAGCTAGAATATGAGCTAGTACAGAGGGATCTCTTAACGCATAGGAAGATACATTAATCCCGATGATTTGAGGCCATTGATGACGTCTTGTTCGATCACTCCAATCATTCAAGTATGATGGACTTCAAACAAACCAAGCCGCATAATGGTTTTTCAATTGGGGGAAAAGTTGAAAGTAAAAGCAATGAGCATGATGAAAGTTTCTTAAGAACCATGCGGAAGGTTTTCCTTCTTGAGTGCTTGAAGTAACCAACCAATTCTTGAACTAGGCAAAGTGTTAGTGAAGAAGAAATATGTGACAATCCTGTTTATCCTCTATCACGGGTTTATTGAATAAGCGCTCTTTCCTTTACTTCTTCTTCCGACGTAAGTACATTCCACTCATGAAGCATTTTCATACTGCTGTTTGAGTGCTACACTGTATTAAAAAAAAAAAAAAAAATACAGTAAAGTGATGTCAGCAGAGTAGCCATAAAAATTTAATTTAAAAATCAGTTTTGTTGTAACTTTTTCTTCCAAGAAATTACGAAAGAGAAGAAAAAATCATCAGAGTTTCTATAGCTTGCGTATTTGGTTAAAATGGAACAAATGTGTTACCCCTGATGTACATTTTGTATTTCTCATGTAATTATTTGCAGGAGAAAAATACCCTACAATTTTGTAATTTTACCGACAAGATAATTATGGCAACTCTGCTGACAGCAGATTTGCTTTAAAAATACAAAATATTTTTACAGTGTAGGTGGTGAAGTACCAACAGTGAGCTTAAAGGGCTATCTAAAATGTGTACACTAAAAACAATGGCAGGCCGAGCAAATTAAGCCTGACATCCAGCACCCTAGCTGTCTTGTTTGAGGAGGTGCAGTTCACTAGATCATGAGGAAAGGAGTTCCATAATCTGGTAGCATCAGGATTCTTGAGTTCTTACAAATGGAGTGATGACTCGTACGCATACATGGAGTAAGAAGCACAGCTGGTTGGGGATGGTGTTGTACATCCACAAGATTGTGAATGATTTTTCAGGGCTCACATCGCATTAAACGGATTTTTATTTAGGGTATCCCTTTTCACTCAAGATGCAGACAATTAAAGGAAAATGCCATTTTAACTCCACAGAATCGCAGCAAAATTGATGAAGTATACGATCATGTTGTATTACAGATTTATGAAAGATTCGTAGTTTAAAATATTTTAGTTTTGTTTTTGTTTATTAATTTTCCAATAAGAATTTTATTTCATGAGCAAAACGAGAAACGTATCAAATTCTTAATTTTGTTAGTCATAGGGTCTTTGGGTTGTTTCTGAACTTTGAAAGATATGTGAAACGTTCTTTCGATTTCCCAAAATGTGAATTAAAACTGGTATAGTGTCGCTAAAAGATTAACTAGCAGAAAATACTTGGTTTTATATAGAATCACAACAAAAAGATAGATTGCCGAGTATTATTCAGTTGTTCCACATCTAAAGGAGATATCGCTATTTTATTCCCCCCTCTTGAATTCCGATAGATACCAATGTGAGCGTTCTTTCAATTTCCTCCCCTCCCCCCCCCCAAAAAAAAAAATGTGAAATTCAAACTGTCGCCAAAACATTAACTAGCGGTAATTCCATCGGGGTTTCTATAGAATCCCAACTAAATGATAGAATGCCGTGCCGAGTAGTCTTCAGTTGTTCCGCATCCAATTTAGTGATTAACCTTGAGAAAATTACATCGTTTCGTATAATATTTGACCGGTATTCAGGTATCACTTTTGCAAAAATCAAATAACGCAAGAAGTAGCATATCTCTCAATCGATTTTTACCAACTGTTTTGGGGAGACGATTACATGTAAAATCAGCCCCCGCTGAAATGGGAATTACTTATACCCTGTCATCCATACCCTTGTAAATGCTATCAACTGTTAGTCTGTATATCATAAGAGTCAATCTTAAAGAGGAAAAATAATGGAAGTTACCGCACACTTCACACGATATCTTCATACTTTATCAACGTAATCACAACCTTAATGGAGATGGACAATTCCTATCGCGAGGGATTGAGAATATGTTATTGTTCTCATGTTTAGGATCTCATGGGAGCGCTCTATCGATTTAATCTAAATACTGGATTTGTTTTGAGATTCGGATTCGAAAGGCCTTGTTGGTTTGTACCCGTTCCTTATATCACTTTCTTCAACCATTTTGCGTTATGCAAATTTTACACCTGAATAATTTAACTGATGTACAACCTTAACTCTTACGTCAGGATTCAATATCGTTTTCGAATGGACGTAATTATTCACATTCTGACAAATTAAAGCGAATGACGATTTTAATAAAGTCATATAAAGCTTAACAAGGAGGAGATAAAAAAAAAGGGACTTATGTCGTATTGTAGTCAATATCTACTATATTTTGACTATACAAATTCATAATCTTTCGCATGGTAAAAAAGGGTAGTTTCAAAATTGTCATAACCCGGATTTCATTTCCCTAAATTTAGCATGAAAGAGGACCTTGATCTAATCAATTTCATCAATTTGTGATTAATCGCGCCGTATTATGGGTATTTTATTAACCATAATTGAATCTGAAAACCCGATCGACTGAAAGTTGATGAGCATTCCAGTGATAGTTGAATACATTAGATTATTTGATTGATTCCAACCAGTATGTATAACATGAGTTAAAAAATGAGTTTAAAACGACCATCATGACATACTTAATTAGATTGATGAAATATGTAGCGTGTGCAGTACCAATGGCGAATATATTAATAATTTTAAGAGTAGCTGAACTTACGGATTTCCAATTTCAAATCTGATCTGAAGTCATATATTATGTTTTTACTTTATTGTTGTTAGATTGTATTTTTTTTTTTTTTTACACTTCCCACCCTAAATTTTCATTGTCCCTTTTCTTTCCATCTACGCCTCTGAATAGTTACCTAGATCGACGGAGCATTGAAAATGCCGCATTTATCTGTTTATTATATAATCTTAATTTATTTTTTCTTCTTTTACAAAGGTAAAGTACATGTACATGTATTTCGTGTGGTAGCGTATACCCCCGCCGTATACCCTATTAAGCGAAGATGAGACAGAAAAAGGACCATGCATGAACATCTTGGTTTTATTTTGGGGAATGTTCGTGCCCTAATTATGTTTATATTGGCTAAATGACTGTCCTTCGTAGTAACCATCGTCAAAGCAATGGATCAAAGTCATGTAATTTCATCACAGTAGGTGACTTACTTGATCCAGCTGGAAGAGAAATGCTCGGAATGGTCATCAAATTATCATCCAATATTGTAATAACGTCAACAAATTTATAAACAGACAGCAAGGGAATAAAAAGTGACATTTATGATTGTACCCCCTCCCTGGGGGTTGGTCAGTCGGCATGTCACGTCGGATAACAAATTAAGATTTAAAGCTATTTTAATAGCAAAATATTTTACCGATGTTGTAAAGCGGAGATGAAACTATCCATCCTTATCAACATCAAATCTAGCTACATTCCTTGAGATATGTAATACCGCTTTTCTTTGCGTCGTGATTTTGTGAAAGGTCAGTTCTCTTTATGGTAAACGACATATCTTCGTTATTTATTCATGTTTTTGTTTGAATTACTACATTACAGAGTTTAAGATGAAATTAATGTTACATGTTTTCATCCTACCTTAAATATTAGACAATTTTTTTTTTGTAGTTAAAGGTAAAGTTATTTAAGTAATTATCGAAATTTTCACATAAAGTGTTATAATAATACAGTGCGCCTTGGAATGATATAAATCCATATTTGATAGCTTCTTGTCAAAAAAAGTTCTAAGAATATGACCTTTATTCTTAATGATATCAAATTTATTAATGTGCTGTCATAGCGGGGTATACTTAGATTTAAAAAAAAATGTCAAAATCGCTTGTCACTCACTCACTCAATCCCTTGACTCTTCCGGAGTCGTGGGGGGGGGGGGGTATTTGAGAGCAGGAGAAGCACATTTTTTCCTCCATGCCTTCCTGTCAGTAGCAGTCGACAGCAGTTCTTGCATTGTCATATATGTCCATGTCTTTACATTTCCGTCCAGCTTGTCCTTTAATGTCATCTTCTGAGTCCACCTTCAACTGTGCCTTGTAGAATGGTTTTTGACAGGCTGTTGTGTCGGGTGAGGTGACCAAACCATGCTAGCTTACGTCGCTTGACGGTTGCGAGTAGAGGTCGTTGGGGGCCCACTAGGTTTCTGACTGTGGTTAATACATATTCGTTGGTTTTGTGCTCTCTGTAGGAGATGCCCAGCAGCTTCCTCAGGTATTTAGTTTCAAAAGATGTATTCTTCGTTCAGTCTCCTTCTGAAGTGTCCATGCCTCACATCCATAAGAAAGATGAAGACAACAAGGGCCTTGTACAGCTTGAACTGGGTTGAAAAATTGATATAACTCTTCCAGATCCTGGATAGTCTTGCCATAGCTGCAGTGGCTGCAGCGATCCTGACGCGGATCTATGCTGTTCAGTTGCCATCTTTCGATAGTGTTGCTCCTAGGTATTTGGAGCTGGTAACTTCGCTTGTACCAAGGCAGAAAGCAACCCATACATTTCAATATTTATCCAAGAAACACTTTTTTCCTTGTCAGTGACTCAGCCATGAGTTGGCTCTGCCAAAACTTGGGCCAAGGCAAAGTTCCAATTATCAGTCATCCGTGATATGTATATTCCTTTATTCATTGTACAGAAAGAAAAAAAAACCTTATCAAATTAAAAAAATTTAATATGACGCTCTTATAGTTCTTTTTTTTTTCTCTTTTCTGTGACGGGCTGTGCCATTAATAATAATTAAAAAAAAAAAAAAAAAAAAAAAAAAAAAAAAAAAAAAAAAATGTAGTTTACAGTATTGGTGGTCAGTACAGTCGCCAAAAATTCTGATTTAAGAAAACAGTTTTGTTTTTAATATCTCCTCCAGCAATGAGAAAGATGAAAAAATAATGTTTTCTTGACAGGACCCAATAGATTTATATTTCCAGATATCTTTGTGATGGGACCTGCCAATATCATTGGAGTTATAGGTGGAGATAGGCTGATGAAACATTCCGATTGGCAACCCTCAAAGCAATAAAAACAATCTTCTTAATGGCGATTTACTACTGTAGCAGGTCGATAGCCTCGGCGTCATGCCAGCTTTAAGTTTCGGTGAAGCGAGCTCAACCGATCATCTGATTGTGCGAGAATCTTCACGTGATGCTTTGTTTTCATCGGTTACTAGGGGATCTTCGTTGTTATCAGTGAGTTTTTAACGAAACACCCAGATGACCGCCACTGTCATACACACACACACACACTCCCACACTCACACACACACACACACACACACACACACACACACACAAACACACATTGTTGCTCGTTCTCGTTATCGGTAGGTGTAACCGCACTTTGGCACTGACTAGACCGTGCACAAACATCGCTGGAGTGCGGTTAAGGATTGATATGCAGTTTCGAAGATATAAGTTGGTTATGCCCCAAGCAGGGACTTTAAGATTTGTGTCCCCAAAGCTTTTATGACGAATCTCAATATTGCTCTTGTGTATCGTTTCACTGACCTGGCATTTTCTGTATTATTATGTGTGATTTCCGCGAAGTATTCCCAGAGCCAAAAGTAATCTCAAGGAACACGACATGAATATGCGACCTTCTCGATGCCATCGCGGAAAACCTTCCAGTTTAATGGAGGCGAGAAATGTAGTTTTTCATGTTTCAAAATAATGTTACTTCACAATTTGGACCCTCGCTGCGTTTTCATTTTCTAAAATCACTTCCCACTAACCATAACGAACCATCGCATCGGGGATCCAATGTTCTGCATGCCATTTTGTTCATGTCCTTCTGTTGATGGGAAACATTTTTTTTAGATACTAGTACAGAAAATATAAAAGGACTATTTTCCTGTAAGGGCATGGAAGTGTTTAGAGACTTGGTATTTTGTAATTTGCACTGTAGAAGAATATGAACGGCATATTATTACTATCATTAATAATCACATGTATTCATTTTATAATCTTTTTTTTTTTTTTAATGCGGCTAATGTATTATCGCACTTTCATAAGTATGTTAATCAATGGAAGACATAATGACATTTCCGAAATGGAAATATATAGTCCATCGATTTTGCAGGAAAAAGATCACATCCTCAACTATTACACGTGTGCCTGACTGATACATGAATTTTATATTCGATGTATTTATACAATTATTAGTCCCGTTCATACGACCTCTGGGAGTGCAAGTCTATTATTTTTTTTTTGGTACCAAAAGGTAGGCTGCTCGTCGTTTGTATGGACTTCTGACCACATTCAACTAGTCATGCAATTACTCACAACATGTTTATTTGAGCAAGTAATTGACGTCCTGTCACATTAATAGCATGCCGGAGGAAATATTATGTCATTATTGATATCATATATCATATCATATCATATATGCTCTTATGTTCATTGAAAACGATCGCCTCGAAATTCTTCTAAGCTAGTGATATGCATTGAGTACATGTGAAATTCATGCATTCACTCTGGAGTTCTGGGTATTCCCTGAACTATAAAGGAATTGAAAGACAGAGTTTAATTAGAGATTTCTTACAAAATGTAATAAAGTGCACTCTAAAAAGTCAAAGGAATAAAATAACCCCTGTCTGTGTATATTTTGTCACACGCCATTATCGCCATACATCTGGTATGGTCCCAACAAGAGGGTTGAAGGGGAACATGCTTGGAAAGCCGCCCTATCAGCAAACCAAGATCCAAGAATGCACAGTGACATTTTGATCATCCTGTGAAAAGTAAATGTATGTCAATTTTAATTTACGTATGAACATGATGAAGACTGACAAGGATTTCGAAGCATGCCGTTTTCCTGTTTCTTCCCCCATCAGAACATTCTACCTTTTCAACATTTAGATCATGATGACTTTCTTCAACATTATATTTTGAGTCTTACCTATTTTCATTAGATCAATCATCCGCCAGGGGGCTTTGCTAACATAACAAACTCATTGGCCAAAAGAGAAGGCCTAACTTAGGGCTGTTGAAGTGAGAGCTTTTTTCCTTCCTGACACATTAAATAATATAGATTATCGACATACTTTGAACGCTTTATATATCCGAAGGGGTAGACAAGTCGTGGAAGTAAATTCAAAAAGTAAATTCAAACTTTGAAAGTTTATGTTTTTAGATTTACAAAAGCTATACCCCCAGCTTTATCAGAATTAAAATTACAATGCTCACTGTTTTTCACTGGGTGTTATCATACGCTCTATGCGTCAATAGGCCTTATTCCCCGAAAATCAGTGCTTATCGGCGACGATTACGAAAGCACCATACGTCTCGAAATCAGGTCTCTGCCCACTGACGTCAACCTCAAAGTGTTTTTTAAGACACTTAGTCGCATATTTCACTCATTATTTGCTGTCTTACTTTTGTTTGTGATAGATTTGATAATCAATATGATGTTTTGTTGACCCTCAAAAGCAATTCATTTTATCAAAATATCGCTGGTTTGACAATACTGTACAAATTATATACTAGTAAAACGATATTTTGTGTATGTGATGTGCTGTTGATATCGACGTACCATTTTTTTTTTTTTTTTAAATTCTTGGGGCGGTTTCATATGTTTTTGATATTTGTCACATCGATAAGTCGTCTTGTTATCTTGCACTCAAAAATTGAGGGGGCGTAAAGGGGCAAATCACACTTTAAAGCGGCCGATTAGTGACAGCCGGTGAGTGGAAAAGGCTGTCACTCCACGGCCCATTTTCACCCTTTTCACCCTTTGTGTTTTTGTAGTGTAGCTGAAATTAATGTGTAGTGCCTCTCATCTAAATTTGATGTGAACTGACCAGCAAAAGTGGCGAAACTTGATGTTAAGGACTAAATGAAGTCTTTGTACATGGTGAGGATTGGATTGAACTAACTTTCTTGTGTTCTTTAGTGCCTCTTTTCAAGTTGACACGCTGACAAGTTTAATTCAGTAGAATATATCTGTGACCTTGACGACCTGGACATAACTGGATTGTACGTAAAGACAATTCTGTTTTCAGTAGAAATTAATGATTTTACTAACGTGACTAAGGAGAGCCACAATTCCATAACTTTTTTTTGCACGAACGTGCCCAGGTGTTCTGTGTACTCAAGACAACATTAGATATTCTCACATTGTGCACCATTATTTCTACCTGGTCTTAAGTAAGGGGTTGTGGTTATTAGGAAGCGAGTAGAATCTACCACCAGATCCCTCTGATGTCACATGTTCAGAGGCCCTCTTGCGTACTCTTGTGAAAACGCAATACATTAAATGTATTAAATGTTTTTCCTTCGCCTGATTCTAGTGGATATTTTGAACAATTTACTACTGTCACCTTTAATATTATTGTTGGACATGAAGTGTTGAGAATTTACACCCTTCATGACGACAGAGCTAGAGGCGACCGCTTATTCATCAGTGGTCGTGACGTCATAGTGGGACAGGCTCAATTGCTTCTTACTTAATGACTACCCTTACCCTCAAAGTTGACATCCTTTCCTCTTACCCCCCTCCCATTCCCAGACCCAGATCCTCGAACGGCCCCACCCTTTCCCCATTTAAAAACACATTATTAGTTTTGTCGTAAAGATCGTCATAGTGGGACATGCTGCCTTATCCTCCAATATAACATCCCTTTCTCTAACCCCCCTCCCCATCCCCGGACCCTCGAAGGCACCACCCTGTCCCCATCGAGAACCCCATCATCGCCCAGCTGGAGTGCACTTTATGAGAAACTCCAGGGGATGCTTAACGGTCCTCTCGTGTACCTCAGTGATAAAAGACTTCCACTAAAGATGAGGGATGGTGAAGGATAGGAAGTCAATTAGAGCTTAGAGATCAATCAGCCAATTTATCATAAGGCAAAGTATTGTACTACAGCAACGTCATAGGTGTCCATGCAGGGAAGTAATTACTTAAAAACGACAGGCTTAGGGTGCGTTGATGCATGCAATTTTCAGGCTAGAATCACTCTTTCAAAGACAATTATATAAATGGCCGTATAGCTACCATACATACTAGATGTTTAAAGCGTTTTATTATTATGTTTTGTCTCTTGATTACTGAAAAGTTCACTATTACAAACCATAGATTTTTTTTTTTTTAATTTTTTTTTTTTTAAAATAAAATATATAACCGGTTAATATGCTAATGAACTACTACTTATTTTTTTTTAAAGAAAACTATACATTAAATGTACATGTTAAATTGAAATCGGAATATTTTCGGCTGCCCCCATAGTTCAAAACTATTGCGATGTTCCAGAGCATTATTTTTCACCAGTAGGCCTATATGGCACCAAACAGGCTGCAGTGATTCCGAATCCACACAAACGCTGCCGCGGTAAATATGGCACACTGCTAAGTTCTTTATACCAATAACTTGATTCAAATACCATAACATGCGCGTATTCGCGGGGGCTTACCGCGCACCCATCTATTCTGGGGGTCTGAGCCGGGCCCGGAAGCGTCAGCAGGGGGCAAGAGGAAGTAAAAAAGGGAAGAAAGGAAGGAAAAAAGAAAGAAGAAAAAAGGAGGGGAAAAGAAAAAAGGGAAAAAAGGGGAAAAGAGGAAGGGAAAAAAGGGGAAAAAGGAAAGAAGAAAAGAAAAAAAAAAAGAAAAAAAAGGATAGAGAGAGAGAGAGGAGGGAAAAGAGGGAGGGGAAGGGGCACCCGTAAAAAAAAAATGGGGGGGGGGCGCCAAATACGACAGTAAACTAAGCAGCAAAATCGAACCTTAAAAATTAGGGGACGCCAAAGTGACCTTAAATTTAGTGGGGCGCCTCGACAGTAACTTAAGTGGCCAAATTGACCTTCGCCAAACTAAGGGCGCAAATCGACCTTAATTTAGGGGGGCGCCAAAGTACTGATCAGTAAACTGAGGGGTGCCAAATGCGACCTTAAACTAGGGGCGCAAATCGACCTTTGCAATATATAGGTGGCCCAATTCTTTAATAGGGGGGCCAAATGACAGTAACTAAGGGGCGAATTGACCTACTAGGGCGCCAAATCGACCTTAAATTAGGGGGGGGGGGCGCAAATCGACCTTTAATTTAGGTGGCGCCAAATCGATATTAAACTACAGGGCGACAATCTTGAGCTTAAACGTTAGGGGCGCGCAAATTGACCCAACTTAGTTGGGGGGCAAATTGACCTGAAGCTGAGGGGGCGCCTAATTGATATTAAACTTAGGGGCGCCGAATCGACCTTGATTAAGTAAAGGGCGCCAAATTGAAAAAGGGGGAGGGGAAGGGGGCGCCCATAAAATATTTTAGGGGCGCCAAATCGACAGTAAACTAGCAACGCCAATATTAGGGGCGCCGATGGACCTTTAACTAGGGCCGCCAAATTGACCTTCAATCATAGGTGATTGCCAAATCGACCTTAAAATTAGAGGGGCGCAAATCAAATTAAGAGGCGCCAAATGAGCTAACGTGGGGGCGCAAAATTGACCGAACTTAGTTGGGGTGCAAAATCGACCTTAAACTTAAGGGCGCCAAATCGACCTTAGATTTAGGAGGGGCGCAAATCGAACTTAAAATCTTAGGGGCGCAAATCGACCTTAAATTAGGGCGCTCCAAAATGACTTAAACGCTAAGAGGGGCGCCAAAATGATCTTAAACGTAAAGGCGCCAAATATATATGAAATGTAGGGGCGCAAAAATGATCGGAAACTTAAGGGGCGCTGAATTGACCTGAGACTTAGGGGCGCTGATTTAACCTGAAGTTAAGTGGGTGCCAAATCGATCTTAAATTAAAGGACGCCAGATTGAGCTCAAATGTACGGGCGCCGAATTGACCTGAGACTTAGGGGTGCCAAATTTATCTTAAACTTAGTGGCTCCAACTATATCCTAAACTTAGGGAGGGGTGCCGAATTTACGTGAAAATTCCATGCCTCCTGGTTTGTATATACATAGCAAAATTTTCGCTCGCGCTTCGCGCTCGCATCATCTTTTCCCATTGATTTATTACATTGTGTCGAGGAACGCGTAAAATGTCCTGTTTTCTAATCATTTGAATACATCAAAATTTCCGTTCTTGCTTCGCCCTCGCCTGTGTTTTTCCTCTTACCAAAATTTACATTTATAGGATTCTAACCATCAAAACATTTCAATTTATTTGATTTCACGTTACATTCATTTTTGCATTTCAAATTGACCTAAATCTTAGGGGGCGCCAAATTGAGCTTAAACGTAGGGGCGTCAAATTGACCTTAGACTTAGGGGATGCCAAATTTATCTTAAACTTAGGGGCTCCAACTTTATTTTGAACTTAGGGAGGTGTGCCGAATTTACCTGAAACTAAGGGGCAACAACTTAGTATTTCAAATATGGTCTCTAAAATTTTTGATTCCTCCTGGTCTGTATATATATAGCAAAATTTTGGCTCGCGCTACGCGCTCGCATCATTTCTCCCCCCCCAATGAGTTATTACATTGTGTTCCTGAGGAACGCATATGCAATGCCATGTTTTCTCATCATTCAAAGACATCAAAATTCGCTCTCGGCTTCTGTGTTTTGTCCTCTGACCATAATTTTACATTATAGGATACTATCATGAGAAGACATTTAAATTTATTTGAATACACGTTACATTTTTTTGCATTTTCCCAGGGGCATCAAAATCACTAATGTTACATGTATGGCGCCAATTCAAACCAACATTTAGGGGGCGCCAAATTTATCTTAAACTTAGGGAGGGAAGCAGAAGGATAGATAAGCAGCTAGATAGATAGATAGGTATTCATCTTTCTTTCATAATCATGTAAAATTACTGGGCAACATACGGTCTGTAATTATGGAGGCCAAATGATCCTAAACTTCAGGTCTCTATTACATAAAGCAAAATTTCGCTCGCGCTTCGCTTGCACCATTTTCCAAAGAGTTATTACATTGTGTTCCTGAGGAATGCATAACATGTCACGTGATCGCGATTCGCACTCGTATTTAAATTATTCGTTTTTTCATCTATAGCGGTAATACCTCATATACCTAGAAATTCTTTTCAATGAACTCACATTGGCAAGAATAAAAAAAAAAAAAAAAAAAAACACCCTTCAAATAATTATTATTCAAAATCCTTCAACATACATTAAGCCGTAGGCCTATGTTTGCCTTGGGGGGGGGGGGTGGGGGCGCCATATTTTGAAAAGTACACAGGGGCGCCAAAATCACGTTGGGCCCCCCGGGGTGCGAAATCCTGGATACGCGCCTGCATAAAGAGACATTATTTCATAAATGCATTTGTGACTGCGCTTTTATGGATACAAAAAATAGTTACAAATAAGGGGTCATGCACCCCCGGAATGGACAAGATGAATTTGTGGTGATCACTCCCAATAGTCTCCATGCCATAATATCGTCCATAAAACAATTCATCTGCAATGAATTAAACAGGACAGGGTGAGTCGTTTTCGGTATCATCCATATTTTACAAAAGTACGTAAGGTGGCATTGACCAGTATGAACCTCAGGCTTCGTAATCCGTGAGAATTTTTTTTCAGAACAAAGTAAACATAAAATTTATGGAGATTCGTGAACTTGAACTGTCTTCGTCTATCTTCTATCGAGAATCACGACGACGCTTACTTTATAGTCATGTCCTTTCGGCTGATGTGAATGTTGAGATTAATCGTGTTTTGATCATGTTAATTTACCTCATTCCATTCTTCATTTTCTCACTTTTTTTGCGTAGTTAATGACACAATGGCGAATCTACGAAGTTATAGTACCAAATTGAACCACTTTCTTGTAAAGAGGAAGTAAACAAAAATATATGGTCTTTACAATAACCTTAACCAGTTATTCGAGAGAGAGAGAGAGAGAGAGAGAGAGAGAGAGAGAGAGTGTGTAAACAATTGTGAAAACTTTATTTTGGGGATAAATTCCCTGCGGTATAATAGCTTGGGTATATCAGGGATATCATAGTTTGCGTTGAAAATCGATTTAATGTATATTAATGTTATCCCCGGGAGGGTGATGGGGTCACTCAAAGACAAAAGTGCTAACCATGCTACCCTGAAAATGGACTCTTAATGGCGTATTACGAAAAGTCAAATTTGCACCCCTTTTCTTCACCGGACTGGAAAATAATACCCTAGATGGCTTCAGAATGGTGAAATGTAGTACCCGAAAAAAGCGACTTATGCTGGAAACACCCATATTTTAAGGAAAATGGCGATTGAAATTGAAAACACCCCCATCTGAAGGAAAGTGTCGACGACGCCAAAAGAAAAGGCTGAAAACAGAGCTTTTTCGACACTTTTTGTGGACGAGCATGAGATGCACATTATAGGGAGTGATCCCCCGATGTTATCGCCACTGATGATAGCTCTTGATTAGTTGAATTAAATTATCCAAACGACACCTCTTTGGTAGAATAGTTGGAAACGTCAACATGACTGTGTCTTCTAGCATTCCATTGACATTCCCAATCATGAAGGTCCTAAGAACCCAGGGGTGTTTCACCGAGTCAGTCGTAAAGTTACGAATGACTTGAAGAACAACTGGATGTTCATCGATGCTATACGAATCTTTTTTAATTGACTGATCACCAGTCGTTCGCAAAATTGTCCATGGCTAATGCTACAGTCACACAGACACTTACGTATAGATACGTTTTCGTTGTTTTAATCTTATTTCATCTTCTATTTTATCATTTCTTATGTATTTCTTTGTTTTACTGGATGAACGAAATTATCAATAATTCCACTGCTGACTATGACGGGTAGGCATCCGTGGGGATCCGCAGAAAAGAAAATCAATTTTTGGACGCAACCGGACGTACCTCAACGTAAGTGTCTGTGTGACTGTAGCATTACAAATAACTTGGTGAAACACACCTAGGTTTCTAGGTCAGCCCTATCACATCTTCCGCCGAGCATAAATCGCCTTTCAGACCTCAGGACAAATGCTCTACTACAAATTGAAATGAGAAGGAAATTAAGATTCTTGCTTCTGAATAACCACGAGGAATGGAGAATTTTGTTTCTAAATATTACACAAGAGGAGGATCGTTATGAGGACATTAAGAGGGGGTTAAAGGAGAGGCAACATCTAGGGACTGATGCTCTCTTGATTGGATGTTGTTCTTCCATTTGAAATTCATTGAGATGGGATGAAGGTAAAACCTCGAGGGTGTTTGTATATGAAGGCTGTGTAGCGATGGTTACAATTTGGGTAATTTTCAAGGGCTCTCCCTCTCTTCCGCTTGGTTGTTGGGACCGTGCACCTATCGCCTTAATGTTGGAAGGTAGATGTCAAGGGTTCCATGGGTAAAGCAGAACTAATGTGATCTTTCTCTAATATAGCTGTCAAAAAAATGCACCCATTTAATTTAGGTAATGAAAGAAGACTATTAAAAAGGATGGAAAACAGTTCTAAAGGTGTAAACGTGTATAATTGTTTACCCATTTCAATATTCACCCAAAGTATTAGAAACGATCACGTCTTGACAATTGTTAAATTTTGAAGGTCTTGTACCTTGAGGGAATTTCTGTTCATACTCAACGTAGGGGCCTTAAGAACATGATCTCATGGATAAATCGATGTTTTAAATGTCAACTACTTCAACACATTGATTAAAGTGTGTGTTTTATTTTTAGATGTTGACCTTTCGTGAACATAATCAGGATTATTGCGATTACAGGCCACAAAATGACCCATGTTCTTATTAATCAAAGAAGTTTATATTTAGTACTCGTCCTGGAAAACTTGGTAATGAGGCGTTGGCGTGTAATTTAGCTAAACACTACAGTGGATGCTATGCAGAAGCGGATCCAGCAACAGCTCTGATAAAGGATTGTATTAGTCCTAGACCACTTAAAATACATACAGCTACTATTGATCCATAACAATTTGGCCGACAAAATCCTTTTCAGAGCTTATGCTGTATCCGCACCTGAATATGAATTGATCGAGGGGACCCAGGTTCGAACCTCAGCCACGTCTTTCTCGGAGACGTTAAAGGTCGGTCAGACGTAAAATATGATTGATACGTCTGCCAAAGCCGAAAAAAGGCAAGCTTGAAACATGACAAACAACAGTTACTTCTCAACTGTGAAGCTTGCACGTGTCCAATTGAATATAAAGATGTTTGATCATTAGATGATACATACCAAAAATCTCCCTTGTCGGCGTCTTTCAAGGCTTTTATGCCAAAACATTTAAAGACGCCAAGATTTAAACTGGAGTACACAGGCTTTCCTTCTTCTATTTTATTCATTTTTTAAAATGAAATATTTAGACCTAATTCATCCTGAATATAATCGTGTGAATCTCTGAAACGACCCGGTATTATACTAACTTAATGTAGCTGCTGCGGTAATGATCTGGGATAGAATAAGAGAGTAGGCCTACAAATGTATGAGAAACGCGATCTAGAGGGCGAAAAGTGGAGGCAGGGGTACAATGTAACATGAGCATGATCATAAGGGTATAGTTCTTTGTCTTGAAAAAACAAAAACAAAACACAAACATAGGGAAAGCGGTGTAAGTTCAGTAGGTGAGAAGAGACTTCGATGATGAGTGTGTGTGTGTGTGTGTGTGTGTGTATATCAAAAGTGATGAGGTTGTGTATTAAAAGTGATATACACCGGATGCACGAAGATAAATATTGATCCCACAAAAATTGACGAGTAGTGGGGAGGTTCGGTATGTTAAACATTTCTGAACCATGTATGCCTATTAGCTCATCTGTGGGAGTCCTTGACAAGTCATGTTAATTGGCACAAACGACAGGCACCTATTGGCCCAAAAGATTTTAATTATTACAATACATTTATTTTCCCACTTTACATCAGTTTGGCTACGTCAGAATCACTCCGTCGGTAGAGTAATAATAATACTTCCTTTTTTTTTCATCAGAAATTATAGATAATCTGAGAGTGCTATGAGAAACTGAATCCCATTGAAAATTAGTTTGGTAAATGTCTGAATTTACGTGGCCAAATATATGTATACGAACAAATGATAGCAATGGGTTTGGTGACATATTTTTAGAAATGTTAAAGGGATTAAGTATATTTTGGTTCAAGGCAGAGTAGATTTAGGGTGCGAGAGTATAGCCCTGGGTAGAAAGAACTATTAAACAAAAATAATTAAAATAATTGCTCTGTCCCTCAACTTTTATATACAATAAGCAATGATAGGTAATGCTCAATCTATACGTAGTTTGGAGGGGGCTGCGTGTTGGGGTCGCACATTGTTTTAGTGTGCAGGATAATACACTAAGTGATTAACTGTAGCAAAATTAATAGTATGTATTATGCTAATGTTAAATTACATGTATAACGTAACAGGAAATACGTGCAGTGAAATGTATGTTAATTGTGAGCCTGGTTGCGATTCACACACATAGAAAATGAACTTGCTCTTCCTTGAATGAAAAAAAAATCCCAATCATCCATCCACACATTTCGCCGATAATCCCCCTATAAAAAGGATCAGTATCAGCTTCCTCTAAGGCTATTTATGACAAAAGAAAAACTAAATTTGTGTATGATCACAATATTCTTAAAGGGGGTACGTTACCATAGTGACTCGGTGCGTACCCCATGACCTATGAAGTGTCGGCCATCTTGTTTCTGTGTTGTCATGGCAATGCCAAAATTCCCTAGGCCAGGTTGCAGGGAGTAAACAGCTTGATTGATCACCTGGGTGTTTCATGCCGTCCGTGATCTCTCGTCACTATTGGCCAATCGGGAGCGGTGTTAGATTGATGACTGTTGTGACTAACCAATCGCGAGGGATGTTTCAGGAGGGGGAGCGGGGGTACTGAATAGCTGGACGTGAGGGGTCTTTCATGTCTTCGGTGGTCTATAAAATGTATCTTATTTACCCTTCATCGTTGCCTATCAAAAAAAAAAAATTTTTTTTTTTTTTTTTTCTTGATTGAACGATTCAGCATCCTTTAACTTCATTTGCACGGTCGCCAAGGTATAATAGGCTAATGTTACTCTCTGCACATTTTGTTGCATTGATGCATCGATGCACTTCATGAACTTCGATCTGCCATTGATTGTTATCTCAGAATTGTAATGCTGAAATATAAATTTGGAAGGTGTTTGCCACTTCATCAATTCATAATAGTGTAATAATGTATAATGGAGCACTGGTAGTACCAAGGTTGCCAAACAAGAGGAATTTTCCATCGTTGCTAAAGTAATGTACCTGCTCTAAACGGTTTTGGATGTAAGTATTACCAACCCATTTCAATTGCCATAGTAAGGAAATAAAATGAATCAAGAATATCTACAAATTAAACAAAACTTGTAGTATATAACCAACTTTATTATGATCTAAAGCAATTATTAATTGCTTCTGGTTATTTGAAATATCAGATATTGAGAAGATGGCGTCAAGTCAAGATAGTAAAAGCCTGATCAAAAGTGTGGTATTTGATGCAAAGTTAGTGTTTTGTCAACGCTTTGGGGAACATTGTATTTCTTGTATATCGTTTGTTCTGTAACTATTTATACATTATTGACAACCACATGATTTTGACAATGCAACCTCTAAAACGATTTGAATATTAAATCGTATCGGCTTTGTAATTAGTAGTTACATACAAAATATTTCTTTATTATTAAAACTGTCTGGTAGTATACCTGCATTTACGGCTTACATATCTAATGTCATGGTATTGATTACTTCTGTGTATTTACTTGCCCCAAGGTACACTTCGGCTCCAAAAACGCGCAAAGCAAATACTTATTTGAGAATTAGAAATTAGTAAATTTCCTGCATTTATTGGTCTTGTTAGAATGTAATAAGAGAGAGGATGAATGAATGGATATTATTTAATTCATTGACAAGTATATGGAGCAGCAGTAGAGTCTGAATCTTGGCCGTGAAACATGAATTATCACTCCTTAATATAGAAAGAGCGGAATGTCTGTTGCACCGGGATACTACCAACTGTCTGAATGTTCTTTGAAATCAGAATATGCCGACAAATGTTCATTATGATTGTCTCCCCATGGAAGTTATTTCCAGGGTCCCTGTAATTTGCCGATGAATTCTAATGGTGCGAATCCAATATTCGCCGACAAACAAATTCCCCGCATCTTCTAGTACTACCCTTCCCTACCCAGATCATCGATGTAAAATGTTGTTTATTTCATGATCAGCCTATATTGTTTTGCGGATCCAGGGATTTATCAAAGGGACCACAAATTGGGCAGGGCTATCCGAGCGCGAAACGCATGCAAGCGGCAATTGATTAAAAAAATTATAGACTTGAAAAAATTTTAACTCTGTTTCTTCCACGGAGCGTAGGCAATTATTATTAATTTTTTTTATATTACAATACAGTGACTTGAATATTAAATGATTTCTGTATTTGTTTCATAATAAGAATAGTAATTGATGCATGAAGCACGAGCGGTATGCTTTATAAAGGGACAAAGCAATTTATTATTTTGTTCAATTAACTTGTGTGTGTGAGTGGAGGCTTTTAGGTTTTTTTCGGTATTGCATTTGAGGGGGAAAAAAAAAAATCCCTTTTTATTTTTATTTTAGAATAATAATTCTAATATACGAAAGCGAAACACAAGCAGATTTTCCTTTGTTAAAGTAACGTGAAAAACAATGCATTTGCTGTATAATGTACCTAATTTATGAAGATCTAACAATTTACCCTTAGAAAAATAAAATTATGTAAAATGTAAATGGCTTTTTACCGCGGTATCAGTATTATTCGAAAGCAATTATTCTCTACAGTCCTCTTCCAGATTGCCCAGATTAAACAAATTACATTCATGAGAGCCAAACGTCAACCAAATGTTTTCCTTGTACATTGACATGAAAAGGGAATTTTAAGCCGCTCTTCGTATTCTGGGGTTATCTTTCTTCTTTTTGCTTTTTCTTATTTTTCATATTGTTTTTTTTTTTTTTTTTTTTTACTTGGTTTAATCTTATTCTCCTTTTCTCCTTCTTTCCCGTTTTTTCTGTTCATTATTTTCATTTTTTTTCCTTTGAGATGGAAATCGTCTGCAGGCGTGAGTGGGTGTGTGTGTGTGTGTGTGTGTGTGATCCAGGCCGCGGATCCAGGTTCAGCTCTGACAAAGGATTTATTATACTTGGGCATGGGTTCATACACTGTTGCTCATAAAGGTTGGACATTTTTTTCTGTGATCCAGAACATCTTTTTGCTCCGGCTTTAATTTCTTGAAATTGTTTGTCCCCACTTTCACTTTTTGGGGGTCCTGGTTATATGTTGGATATTCCCCCAACCAATCCCGGGTACTGAAAAACAAAAGAAAGTTTGTCAACCCCCACAATGCCAACTTTTGCCATTTTTTTCTCATTTTGGGGCCCTTTTTTGTTTACCCGGCTGACTAAGCCCCCCCCCCCCCAGTCCTACCCCCATGAAACGCGACTGTGGTATAGGGTTGTTATTGTTCTTGAAGTTAAATCTGCGTTTATTGTCACAGACTTTGATTTATTGTCTAGGGGAAGGGTCAAAGTTTATTTCGATTGCTGCTCAAAATTGAATTTTATTCAATTTTACAAGGTTAGAATTTCCATCTTCCCAAAAATGCATTGTAGAATCTCAGCCAAACATAAATCATAATGAGAAATAGACTATAGTCACCATTTACAACCTCGTCACTAAGGCTGAGAAATAATTTGGTGGGAAATGATAATGATTAAGTATTCATGGTTGTTTTTTGTTTCCTTTGTTTCGACCTTAAAGATAGGATAAGATTTTCCACTGATTTCACTTTTTGCTTTAACCCCTCCCCTAGATAAGAAACCAAAGCCTGTGACCCTAAACTTTGATTCAACGTAAAGAACGATGGAGGGGGCCTTGGTCAGCCGGTTATACGAATAGGGGGCCCCAAAATGAGAGAAAATGGCAAAAATTGGCTTTGTGGAGGTTGACAAACGTTTTTTTTTTTTTTTTTTTTTTTTCATTTTTCGGGGACGGTTAGCGGAACGTCCAAGATAAAGCCAGGGCCCCAAAAAGTGAAATTGGGACAAACAACTTGAAGAAATTAAGGCCGGAGCAAAAAGATGTTGCTGGAGCACACACAAAATATCCAACCTTTATGAGCAACAGTGTACAATTTTTTTGTTTGGGCTGATGCTGGTTCCCTTACTATGATCCCCCGGTTGACACCCACGCTGGATACCAAAACATATCAAATGAGTTCCGTTATACCTTAATAGATTGACAATAACATCAATGCAATGGTATATTTTAACAAGTAGGCATCTGGTTTCAGCTACATTCAGCTTGGGAAATAATAACAAGATTAAATCATATTATGATCCTGTATGATTTGGTCTAATAATCATTTTGCAAGCTGTTTAATATGCAGCGAACACGCGATTGCATTTGAAATTGATTCTCCTTTATAATAGGAGACACTGTGTTCACCATAACCCTTCAATAATTAAACAATAATTGTATACTAGCAATGGAGGGTGCGATTGACATTATTGAGCGAGGATCTAAGGAAAAACATATTGTCGTACGATATTACCATTGATATGGACGGAATTCAAATAATACGAAATTAGTGAATGTTACTAAGGAAAATTCTACAATTCCAAAGAACGGTTTACATTTTCGATTTAGCGTTGTTGATTCAGCCAATTCACTATTGTCTATAACATTTCATGTTAAAATTTTATTAAATTGGTAACAGCTACGCATGATATGAGATAATCACCTTCTACTCCCTACGTGTAACCTGATTTATCTTACCAATAGGGGGGGGGGAAAATCATATTTACAACCAGACAAAATGTAAACAATTAGATATAAAGATTACACAATATCAAAGAAACATTATTTTCAATTGGACATTGTGGATTGAGCTTTATTTACTAACTATAATACTTCGTGTGATGACTCCTTTTCAAATTGGTAACACCTACGAGTGATTACTTTCAGACATTATATTTATCAATCCCCCTCTGCTCATTCGAGTAACCTACATTATAGAAAACAAAAATAAGATAATCCAATTTACAACTAGACACCTGGAGGTATTGGTCCATCAATCAGATGATTACTGACCGACATATGGTCGGACTCTGGGTCAGGCCTATATACGACCCACGGCCACAGACATCTAATGAACGTGTTTAGTTTGCATGAAATACAATGGAACAAGTTGGAAATAATTATCTGTAGGCATTTAATCTTCTCAAAAGATTTGTTGATGTGGTATCGACTAAAGCCCAAATATTTTTTCATTTTTCTTATTGATACACATCATTTCATATTTTTTATTTTTATTTTGTTGCTTCTGTAAAACAGGCTTTGATATATATATTATATATATATATATATATATATATATATATATATATATATATATATATATATATATATAGGCGAAATGAACAAATCTTGTTTCGTCTTATTTTGTAGCCTCACGAAGGCCATGTCGGCCGAAAGCTTGTGAAATAAAGGAATTTGAGAGCTACGTTTCGAGTCATCTGTCTCATTCATTTCGCCTATACTAAATAAAAGATGGTTCACTGCATAGCACGTTATTCAAGGGGCCCGTTTTCACTATATATATATATATATATATATATATATATATATATGTATGTATACGTATAGAATCGCGTGTCAGAAGAAATTGCAATTATATGTGTAAAGGTAGGTGTCAAATGCTTGCAGACACCTGAAGCAGATGACCGCAAATAAATTTCCACACTTTCCTGCAATAATTAACTGACGCTAGCTCCTAACACAGATTCGTATATTCCCCCATAGATTGTGCTGGTTTATTTAATTTGTATCAAAGATTAAAAAAAGAAATTGTACACCTTCATTTATTTATTTATTTATTTCGTTTTATTTACCCAGGGTAACCCCTTCAGTAAATTAAATACTGTTATACTTGGGGGCCCTGCAAAAGAAGGTAAACATATATGAAAATTACAGAAAATTATTACAAATGAACATCTGAACAAAGAGAAAACAACAATATTCATAATGACAATAGGCCTGCAAGACTTATATATATTACATATACATGTATAAGTGTACAATAAGAGTACAACACATATATTGTACACACGTATGTACATATATATTTCTTTTTAACATTATGCATGAGTTATTATTTTGTTTTTGCTTGCTTCCATTCTGTGGAATCAGCTGGGTTGGGTTTGCTGTTTCATTATAATGAATTCTGTTTCTCCAGTAAGATGTTACAAAGGAGTGCTTTGAAACAGTACAACGGGTACCAGTATCCAGCTGATTCCAGAGAATGGCAAAACTTATATTCATATTTCAAGCACTTTTTCTTAGAGGATAAATATTGTCGAAATCCATTTTTAGATAGTTTAAAATAAACATGGTTTTACGAGAATCAATGAAGATTACACGATGTTTACTCCAGCGACGACTGTTCCTCTGTAATTAAAATTGCACATACTAATCGAATGACTAACTTCGGCCCGGGCGTAATTATACCAATTTCTAGCCCCAAATCTGACATAAACCCTTTCGCATCTGACGAAATAAAGCCCGGAGCAAATGTCTTGTCACCCACATGAACTATAAATGCCTGATTTCTAAAATGAGAATAGGAATAATATTTTGTATTTTTATTAGATCTGGGATATTGGGTTGAACCATGGTGGAGAAAATTAAGGATGTCGGCCGCTCCTCGTATTGATTGGCTTACAGTTATATTATTTTACTGACTTTTTATTTCGTTTTATCTCGTAATAAAAACCTTTGATGGGAATGTTTCTTTGATAAATTGGAAATGCTTGAAATAAATTGAATTTCAATAAGGATTTTCAATTTAAGGGAATTTTGAAAATGTTTTTATTCATAGATAGTATTGTCACATGATTGTATTTTGAAACAATTCATGCTGTCATCATGAAGCTCAATTTATATTTTAAAAAATACGTCGCGAAGACTTAGATTGACTCCGCCCATATTGACACGAATGAATGGAGATATTTATTGCATAGGTAAGATGTGAATATCTGCATTTATTTTTTATATAATTCAACGGATCGTGCATATTTCATTAGTGTAATTAGATGATAAATAGATAAAAGAAACGATAACTCGATGAATGAGACACATTTTATGGGTAGGCCAATGTGTTTAATATAATAAGAAGATACCATTTCAAATGGAAAGGGATATTTTTTTTAATTCAGGATTCAAATAAGCAAGGGCAATTATATATTACACCCACACCCACACACATATGGAATCTATATGATAAAGGTGTGGAAAAGTAAATTTGTGTTTTGCGTTAAAATTGTTAAAATTAATTTCATGTTGAGAGGAATATTATAGCCAAAAAGTCAACTGCAAATTACTGCTCTCACAATCATACAAATTATGATAAGAACAGCTAAAACATTTAACTTCAGTTTAGGTAATGCCATACGCATAGTTTACTATATTTGGGTAGGCCCTACGATCATCCGATTCACAAATCTGATTTAGATTTACGTATTTATTATTAATATCATTATTATTATCATTATTATTATTATTATCATTATTATTATTATTATTATTATTATTATTATTATTATTATTATTATTATTATTATTATTATTATTATTATTATTATTATTATTATTATTATTATTATTATTATTATTATTATTATTATTATTATTATTATTATTATTATTATTATTATTATTTTATTGTTGTTGTTGTTGTTGTTGTTGTTGTTATGATCATCATCGTTACTGTTATCATTATTATTTTGTGATGGTATTTTGTTTGAAAATTTCTGATTTTCTCTTCCATTCTCCTTTATGGTTTCGTCTCTATAAACCTCTATTCATAGTCTAGCCTACAGAAAATACGCGTCATACGTCACAGCAGTACATCCCGTAGTTATTTGCATGATATCTGCGCCGCTATATATCATTCACATTTGTTTCGTTGGAATACATACCGATAAAAATTCATGTTTGATGAGCAGCATGAAAGAGAGCATGACGACAAAAATAAGTGCAAAATGGGGCTGCATGCATGTAAATCAATTTCCTGCTGACATTTTTCAGAAGAAAAAGGAAAGGGTAAAAGCTTCTCTTTACTTCCAGCATACCCAGAATCCATCGTCCCGTGAGATACGATGAACAATGCTATCGATTTGGAGTTGACACGAAGATCATGTAGATAGATAAATGTAATACTCAGTGTTGGTCGTCGACATCTAAAACCCAATCGATTACCAATTCAGTTCAAATAGGCTTGGAAGTTGAAAAAGGACAAATGCCTTCGGCAATAGGTGTCTGGCCGGACAAATGCTCCCCCCCCCCCCCCCGAAAGCAGTGTTCTAAATTGGCATTAAAATTTTTCACATACTTTATGTATTTTGAAATCAACATTAATAGAACCAGAAGGAGATGCATCTTAATATACACCGGATAATCTGTTTGAGAAATTATACATTGATGTTAAAATCTTAAGCCTGATCGATGTTCAACATGGTGTTTTAAAACTGTACCGACGTTGTTAGAGGGCCGGACATGCTAAAACAATTACGTTTCAAAGTTTTTTTTTCATAATAAATATACCTTTGTTTTCAATTTGTATGGGTGGGGAAGGAGATGATTACCCAATAAAATGCTTTAATATAATTGGTTACCCATTAACACAATTTACATGTTCAAAAAATCTTCAGATGGTTTCCCGTAGATGAATATGAAAATTGAGAACATTTCTGTTCGACAGTTTCCGTTTGTTTGTATCCGTTTCCACACTACTCAACATGATACGCTCCCTGCTGGCATCGCAAATTTCATTATTGAAGATAAATGTATCACCCGCTGTTTGTTTTCCATGCGATTTTAGAGCATTAAGGAATATTTATTTGTATTGCATTTTATTCAATATCATATTTCAAATACCTTTGAGCTTCGTTCCATTATGTTTTGTTGTATGAATTCAATTTAATTTCGGGTTGAATCAAGTAAACTCAAGCGCTGTTGAAATGTCGTAATTGCGCTTGCGAAGAGGGACAAATGAATTCTGAATTTATGATAATTAAATATGATAAAATATTCTCATTCGCATTAATGTTAATAAATGTATTGCTAGTAAACTTCTATCATCATGATTAAATCACCTTTTGTAGCATTAACAGCATCTTTTCACCAGGCCTTTTTCGTATTATTACTCTTATTGATTATTATGTATTTGAATAGAATAACGTGATACGATAAAATTATTTGAATTGTTGATATAACATGTTAATGAAGCCTGCATAATCCCAGGAAGCCATGCTGGAAAGAAAACAACGTTTCACAGTTTCAATCAAACTTTCCAAAAAAATTCATATCCGGTTTGAAATTTTAACATTGTGAACGAGTGAAGTAATTTTTATCATAGTGTGAACATTCTGTACAAAACCAAGCCCCATTTTATTCAAGAGTCGATTGATGTGAACACACTTTGAGACACTGTGTTCTTATCAGCAGGGAGGAAACCTCCACGTGAAAAAAAGAAAAATCATTGAAATGATTACTGCAATTGAGCATCATATTTTAAGACAATAATGTTCACCAAGGGAACATTAGAAAGCTATATTTTTCACAATTTTATAGGGGAGAACAGTTGATATATATGTTTTTAGAATTTCCTGTAAAATAGCTACATCACCGCCTATACCTTCAGACGAGCAGTTTTTGCTTTCATAATAACTATGGTAACGCTTATCAATTAATAGTATTCAGTATTGTGTTGTGTTCTGCAAATATTTAATTTTGATTGGGAATTGGTATGTAAAATATTGTTTCGGAAAGTGTATGCAGACATTCATTTTTGAAATCAATAGTATTTCATAAGTAATAATATTTGAAATGAATAGTACGCCTCTGCAGCGTGGAGGAGAACATTCAGTGATTTTGTTCAGCTGTCACGTTCTCAGATTTGAATGTAGTTTTGTTATGATGTTAAATTTTCAGCTGCTTCTGTCAGAAAAAAAAAACAAGAGGAAAACATGGAAAGATTATCAAACTTGAATTTTTACTCAATAAATGATTTATGAAGTGCTATCGTCATATTAATAAAGAAAACATGATGGAATTGCGTAAGACCGAAAAAAGAACAACAATAACAAAAATCAAAAAAGTGACTTTTCATTATGATATACATGTACGTGAGTCACATTGGACGAAGCTAATACGTATTTATTGAATTTATGTTGTGAATGATAATGGAAAATTATCCAACATTTCCCATCTTATTCAGTGTATTTTATTAGCTCATCCGGCTCGAAGAGCCAGATGAGCTTATGCCATGGCGTCCGTCGTCTGTCGTCTGTCGTCCGTCCACCATTTCGAAATGCTTCTTCTTCGACATTTCAAGTCCGATTTCAATTCTGTTTGCTTTATATGATAGCACTAGGTGGGGGATTCAAAACTTTTACACAAAATTTTCAAACTCATTAAATAATTTATGGGCATTTTTCAAAATTCCTCAGAAATGCTTCTTTTTCTTTATTTGTTGACCGTTTTTGATTTATTATGTTTCATCTGGTAGAGGTACATGAGGTTGATTAAACTTCTACACAGAATTTTGAAATTTTGTCTAGAAAATTATTTATGCTAATTTATGCGAAATTTATTCATTAAAAAAAAATTAAAAATTGCTTCTTCCTCGTCATTTTAAGTCCGATTTCAATTCTGTTTGCTTTATATGATAGCACTAAGTGGGGATACAAAACTTCCACGCATAATTTTGAAACTCATTAAATATGCTGATTTACACATTTTTAAAAATTCAGTTCAGTTCAGTTCAGTTTTTATTTAAGTATTCCAATCAAACAATAATAAAATCAACAACTATATCGTCTGTTGGGAGCCAGAAGGGCGTTATTGCATCTTATAGATGTTCCGTTGAGAGCCAGAAGGGCGCTATTACTGTACAAAATCAATGGTAATAGCGCCCTTCTGGCTCCAAACAGAACATCCTTGATCTGCAATAGCGCCCTTTTGGCTCCAAGCCGACGATATGTCATTTCAATACTATATTATTTGATAAATCATAAAACGAATGATATCAGTAGCATAAGAAAGAAAGAAATATGAAGGAGCCTAAGTTAAAAGCTAAGCTTGTTACATTATAGGCTCCTTTGTGAAAATGATGTATAAAAATACATAAAGAAATAAAGAAATACAAAGATATATAAATATAGGAGTAAATGAAGAATGTGCATTAACATATATCTTTTTTTTTTTACATTGAACTACCTATCTGTACGCAATGGTAATAGTGAGGCGTACCGAGATGATGTCATCATTATTTTGATGTGTAATGACAACATCATCTCGGCACTACATTATAATCATACATTAATAATGATATACGCAATGGAAAAAATGAGGGGTACCGAGATGATGTTGTAATTTGTTGTAGAATGACGACAGCATCTCGGCACTGCATTATAAACATACATTAATATTGAGATGACCATACGTGTTTATGGGATTATAAAAACAATTGCTCATGTGTCATTTTCCACCTGTGTTTTGTAACCCTTTAATAAATGGCATTTTAGCTTACATTTAAAAGTATGCAAAGAGGTTGATTCAATTATTGTTTTGGGAGGTCAGATCATCATTTTTTAGGACCAGTATATATAATATTTTTTTTGGCAAAAAGAGTTCGTGTACGTGGTAGATGAAATAAATTACGTTGACGTGTGGGGTATGAATGAACTGAGCTATTCTTTTAAAAAAGTTTGGCTATTTCCGCAGGTATTTCATTAACAGACAGTTGGTGCATGAATATTCCTAAGTTGTAAATATAAATATCGTCGATACGGAGCAATTTATTTTTAAGAAACAATGGTCTTGTATGAGAAAGGAATCCAGCATGGTCAATATTTCTAAGTGCTCGTTTTCGAATCATAAGAATTTTCTCCTGTTGAGTTTTAGTCCCATTACCCCAGGCAAGGACGCCGTAATTGAGATATGGCAAAATTAAAGCCGTGTATAATGCAATAAGGATTCGAGTTGGAAAATCATGCTTTAATTTATATAAAATGCCAGTATTTCTAGAGAGTAGTTTACACAAATAGTCAAAATGTATCTTCCATGACAGGTCGGAGTCAATATAAATACCAAGGAATTTGGTGGATTCAACCTGACTTAGTGTATTATTATTTATCAGAACATTTCCAGGTAGCGATTCAACACAAAATGCTGTACTTATTTATTTATTGACCGATTTTAATTTTTTTTGGGGTACCATTTGGGAGAGCTACATGAGGTTCACGAAACTACACAGAATTTGATATTTTGACATGAAAATAATTTATGTTGACTTTTGCGAAATTTAAAAATCGTGTTTATTTCTTTGCGAGATGCCGTATGAGCACCACATCATTGATGTGCTAGTTTTATATACTGTGCTATGTAAATCAATTTTCGCTTCTTGTATTGAAACTTTATGAACAAAATGTTTAACAAAGTATGCATCAAATGAAATGGTATAAAGGAGAGTTATTCAAACCTTATTTAGACCTCAAAATAATGCAGAAAGATTGTTCTTACTGATTTAACGTACTTTGTATAATTGATTAATCGTTTTCAAACCAAAGCTCAGTTTAATTTTGTGCGATAAGGAAAATCGCTATTGCGCAGTTGTTGTGTTTGTGAGCTCAGTTATAGGTACTGCTTCACTCTGGTCATCATGGTCATAGGAGGACGTGAAAGTCTCTGAATCGACTTCGCACATTCGAGATTGAGTTGGTGTAAAGTTGATATGCGAAAGTGGGGTTACAGTCAAGATGATGTAAATTGCAGTTGTGGTACGCCGCAAAGTATGGGACACCTCCTTCAATGTCCAATTAGAGAACATTGCAACCAGGAGGTTCTAATGGTTGCAAAGAGGGCTGTACTATGTGCAAAGTCGTTGTCAAATATATATATTTTTTTCCCGTGTGTTATAACATGTACATACTTATTATATTCCTAATATACTTAATGTTGTAAATGGTGGACCCGAAAGAAGAAGACTCTGGCCATCATGGCCTAGACATATTTCCGTGTTATCCGAAACACAGTACACATTACCGATCGTTCTCGTGGTTCTTAAACATGTTGCTTGGAGAAACTAATTGCATCAAAATATCTACCCAACTTAATAGGATGAATATAAGATGCAAGAGGAAGTGTGCTCTTTTTGCGTGAATGGAATTCCCATAACTTTCAGATTGTGATTGATTTTCATATCTATCTGTATAAATATTTTATATTCTGATTTTCCGCCCATTTTATACACTGTAGAGTCGATGTGGGTTTGGTTTTCCGATATACATGTATAACCTGTGAGATATCAAGAATTACATTCCTCTCTCATATACTCTCCTTTTCTTCAATGTCTAAGCTGTCTAAAAATACCTTCTCCGTCACCACTAGAGTATAATCTGACATTGGCAGGGCCAAGTCACATCCTCAAACTGCTCAAAAATCAACAGACTCTTGACAAATGGGGTGATATACCTTTTTCGCTCAGTCTGTAATTTCGGATTGGTGCATGGCTCGTCGTTGTGACGGTGGTTATTATTGAGGCACAAAAGTAATTCAGCATGAAGCTGCAGCGAATGTTATAACCCTTGAGACTCTTCTCCTTCTCAACTTTTAACATTACCATGTTCTCAGAACCCTGTGGCAGTCTCTAATTTATCTAATTTATTCGGGTTCTTTACCTCACAAAGGTCCCATCTGCGTGAACCCAGCGAGTTGGGCCATGTGCTGGAGGGGATCCTCGTATAGCCTAATTGTGGCTAGGTGCATTGGATATTACTATGTAGCCCTGGGTGAAATGTGAGTATTTCTATATGAATTTTTAGGGTCCATCTCATCGAGGTGAATGCTTCAAGATTTATTTCTTCAGAATGACGGGAAACAGTGTCTCGTCATTCTAATGCCATTTAAGGAAGGTAGCTCAAAATAATGTTAAAGAATTAAATTCCCAAGGCATGCAAGGGAAGCAAAAACCTGAGTGTTGACCTAAGAAGGAATCAATCTTGTTACTTTAAACATATTTACGTGAAATTATTTCTTGACGAATATACCCGTGTACACCCATCATATTCATAACAATCAACATTATTAGCACACCTAGTAGGTCGGTAGGTAGGTAGGTAGGTATGTATTGTCATAATGAGGACTCTTCAATAATGCGGCGGTCACAACTCGCCGTATCTTCGACGTGCAACTCCCTACGATGGATTTCGTAGAAAATTCGTGCAGCGGAGGTACCTCGAAGGTACAATGCATGTACGACATGCAGAAAGTTTTTACATTACCCTTACTATAGAATTGCAGGAATCGCAGAGGTTGAATTAGGATCTGTGCGTGCATTGCACATGCAACGCTCAAAGTGCGTAAATAGCAATAATTAATATAAATGTATGCTTCAAACTACACCAAAAAATGCAGTGCTATATATAGTTGAAAAGTGCCTGAAAGTCCATCCAAATTTAGCAAGTTTGATAGGACCCTCCTCCATGACCGAGATATTAATTTTTGTTTTCTAAATTTAAATTAATCAATGCAATTTCGTGTTTTTTGTTTCTTTATTTTATTTTTATTTTTCTTATTTTTTACGGTGCCTTCTACTACCGGGCGATTCCACACTAGAACTTGAAAAAATGACAAAATTAAAATATTCTTTCAACTTATCATGAGTAGTGTAATATTTTACTCTGATACCTAAACTTTATGGAAATTACAAGTTTTTTCAAAAGCGAAGTCAGAAATGGATTTTTTTTTGGGAAAGTGGTGGAATTTTCAATTTTCATAAATCTTACTGATTAACAGGTCGAAAACAAAAACTGCTTCAAAGCACTATAGAAAGAGCGCAGGAATATTAAAAAGTACTAAAAGTCAGTGGATTAATGTATCATAGATTGCTCCAAATAATTTTTAAAACATTTTTATGAGGCTTAATGGGGTGAATAATGATTATTCAGAACCTATTTTTGGCAATGTCCCGTACGACACATGGAAACGCAAAAGTTTTTACCACACTTTTGATTTTGATGTTGCAATTTTGCTATTTCAGTTTCTCTATCTTTGACCCATAGGTAATCAATTGATCCTATTAGGATAGAAAAACCGCCCTTCATTTTTCAATAAATGGCATTTTAAAGTTGTCCCGTACGACACACATTAGTAGTGAGCTTTCGCTGGACTACAGGGAAGCCTTATCTAGAACGTTAGCATAAAAGAGGCACTATTTTCAAAATGCCTGCAAATCCCGTTTTCTATCTTCTTCAATAACTTTGAATAAAAGTTTCCAATGGTAACCGCACATGTTCCCTTTGGCTTGTGAGATATTGTAACGTTATTGTTGCACAATCAATCAAAGGCTACTTTACTGGGATACCTAGTTCTTTCTTTTTTTCATACCAAGGTTTTATTGTGTCAAATGCGTCTATGCGTAATCAAGCTGACCTAAACATTGCTGATATGAAAAGAATAACCTACCGCCTGCCATTATGATTAGTCAACTCAAAGTATGCTTCTTTTATGTTTTAGCAAAGGGGAAATGCCTGTATACATTCCTATCAAAGCGCTCCGCTTATTGGCTTATAACTGACTCTCCGCTGAGAACCTATACGTTCTACGTTTTGGAGAACGTACATTTCCCCCAAAATAGCGTTGTAGATTTTGACAACGGGGAGCTATCTCTTGTAGCTAGGGGAAACCTCGTTTGTGCACACGAAAACTTGTCATTTAAACGCTTGCAGCCGTTTCTAGCAAATACCAGTTTTACACACTCCTTTTCCTGTACTAACAGTATGCAGGAGTTTGGGGTTTGAGCTATTTTGAAAATAAAGCCTTTCATAATGCTAACGTTCTAGATTATCTCCTCCGTAGTCCAGCGGAAAGCACCCTATGAGCTTTCGCTGGACTACGGGGAGTTATCTAGAACGTTAGCATAAAGAGGGGCACTATTTTCAAAATGCTGCAAATCCTCGTTTTTTCTTATCTCTTCATAACTTGATAAAGTTTCCAATGGTAACGCACATGTTCCCTTTGGCCTTGTGAGATAGTGTAACGTCTATTGTTGCAATACGAATTCAATCAAAAGGCTCTACTTACTGGGGATACTAGTTCTTTCTTTTTTTTTATACCAAGGTTTTATTGTGTCAAATGCGTCTATGCGTATAACAGCTGACCTAAAACATTGCTGATAAGAAAAGAAATAACCTACCGCCCTGCCATTATGATTAGTCAACTCAAAGTATGCTTCTTTTATCTTTTAGCAAAGGGGGAAATGCCTGTATACATTCCTATCAAAGCGCTCGCTTATTGGCTTATAACTGACTCTCCGCTGAGAACCTATACGTTCTACGTTTTGGGAGAACGTACATTTCCCCAAAATAGCGTTGTAGATTTTGACAACGGGGAGTTATCTCTTGTAGCTAGGGGAAACCCTCGTTTGTGCACACGAAAACTTGTAATTTAAATGCTTGCCAGCCGTTTCTAGCAAATACCAGTTTTACACACTCCTTTTCCTGTACTAACAGTATGCAGGAGTTTGGGGTTTGAGCTATTTTGAAAATAAAGCCTTTCATAATGCTAACGTTCTAGATTATCTCCTCCGTAGTCCAGCGAAAGCACCCTAATGTGTCGTACGGGACATGTCCCGTACGCCACACAATATATATTGCATTTCATTGGGGTGTTTGGATTACTACAAAGTCCACAAACTTTTTAAGTAGGTCTATTTGAATTGAAACACATTGAAGTGACATTAATTGAAATTGAATAGGCCTTTGTTTATCTCTAGTGAACATGAAATATGTGATTCCCACCATTTTAACTGACTTCAAATACATGTATTCCATTGAGAAAGCCTTCAGCTGTACTGGTGATTTTTACTGGTCAAAGCTTTTAGACACAGGGTACTAATTGATGTTTCCTTTTTTTTTCATACCACCTCTTTTCTGTTATTGGTATAATTATGGAAAAGTCCACCTTTATTCCAAGGTGGTTCATAAAAATACCGTAAAGTTCATTAATTATGATAGACAATACAATTCTCACATGTGTCTTAAGATATATTGGACTGTATGTGAAGTGATCTGGATTCTTGCCAAACTTTTTTTATTTCTAATTTTATATAATTTATATTATTCATTTATTTTCAATTATCTATATCGGCTATTGAGGGGGGGGGGGGTTATAGGCAAATTGTTACACTTCTATTTTGGCTCATTTCTGAAGAAATGAAAAGAAATAACCCACCAAAACCATATATTAGTACAAAGGTTATATATCAAGGAATCCTATGGACTACAAACAAATCACCAAAATGCCTAATTAGCATAATTTATGCAAATTGGCCCTTTTTTGCAAAACAAAACATCTCAAGAATCAAATGTCTGTTACTCGTTACACTTTGCATACTTATTGGTGAAATATGTCTCTGGGGAATGCATGGATTAGAATTTTAAATGAAGTTTTAGTTTTGTGGTAATAATGTCAAGCATATATAATTAGCTAAAAAACAATAAAATACAAAAGAAAAAATTCATCAAACAAATAAGAATTTTTTTGAAATTCAAATCCATACATTCCCCAGACATATGTTTTGAGAACATCTGTCAAAAAAAAAAAAAAAAAAAAAAAAAAAATGGAGTTCTTTGTGTGTAAGGTATTCAGTAGATCTTGTTTTGGGCAAAAAGGGCTAATTCGCATAAATTGAAGAACACAAGTGACACGTAATGTTATTGGTATTATCATCACTTGTCACTTGCCATTCCTACTTCTCGTGTTTGGGTATGCATCCCCTTCTCTTCATTTCCCCTTGCTTTTATTCCTTTACATGTTTTGCGCCCCTAAAGTGCCCCCGGGGGCACCTGCCTCCTGCCCCTCAGATACGCCACTGATTGTCCTGCATGCCTTGTTACGGATACAAAAGAGAAATTTTGGGGTAATGCTTCGTTTTTGATTGACATAAAGTCCAATGTTATACAGGCTGGCCCGTATGACACGTCAATAGTGTCCCGTACGACACACTACCGAGTGAGTCAAAAAAAAACTTTACACCTAGAAAAATGTCAATAAAAAGACAATTAATTTATAAACCCCAAATTATCTTACATATTCTGAAAGAGTAACTCCTCCCGCATCTTCTGGCACCATTTTTGTGTGGTATGTCTTTACGCTTTGAAGAACACGACACATCGTTTGCGAACATGTCAATTTCGAATTGTGCCAGAATGGGAGTAAAATCAAAACAACAAAAAGCTAGAAAAAAGCAACTTCATCCTGATTAAAATAGCATAACTTTTTAACGAAAATGTCTTCGGCTTAATAACTTGGCAGGGTTGTTGTTGCACATATTGACTACATTTTGTAGGAAAATTAGATAGATCTGTAGAGTCAGGCATGAGTGAGCACACGTCGAAGACAAAATAATCACTTTTCGAAAGTATTGTGAGGCCTTTTTTGGTCTTTCAGTGGCAATTTAGTCTTTAATGTGTACTCATTCGTGCATTACTTCACGAGTCAATCTCATTTTCATACAAAATGTAGTCAATGTGTATAACAACAACCCTACCAAGTTATTAAGCGGAAAACATTTTGATTAAAAAGTTATGCTATTTTAATCAGGATGAAGTTGCTTTTTTTCTAGCTTTTTGTTGTTTTGAGTTTACTCCCATTCTGGCACAATTCGAAATTGACATGTTCGCAAACAATGCGTCGTGTTCATCCAAGCGTAAAGACATCCCACACAAAAATGGTATCAGAAGATGCGGGAGGAGTTACTCTTTCAGAATATGTAAGATAATTTGGGGTTTATAAATTAATTTTCTTTTTATTGACATTTTTCTAGGTGTAAAGTTTTTTTTTACTCACTCGGTATATTATTCATGATATATTGACAGACTTATTCAAGAATAGTGCTTTCTAACATGATAACTGCCCTTTAGTTTCATAGGGTTGTCATTATTATCAGACAAATTAATTGATTTTAGAAGTAATAAAGACAAAAATTAAGAAAGTGTAGCCCTCATTCAGAGATGTCCCGTACGACACATTTTGCATGTCCCGTACGCCACAATGTTCTTGAAAACTATAATTTGCTTTATTTATTCGTTACTGCTTATTTTGCAAAAACGTTTTTATATATCTGTTCTTTGGTAACTGAAGATCAAATTTAGTTCAGTTTTGATTTAAATTTCCTGTGCAACTCACAGACTTGTGAACACAAACTTAAGGCTTCCAAAAAGTCACTTTTTCTGCGTCCCGTACGACACATTACTATTTTCAATCTCTAGTTTACAGGATTTGTATTCAAGTCAAATCAAGTCTTGGTTCTTTTACCATTCTGGTAGTACTTGAGAATGACCATCAGTTACTGGAATATTTTTTGTTTTTTATCGTCGAAAAGCTGTCAAATGTTCTCTAAATGTCCCGTACGACACGTATGGAATCGCCCTACCAATGGTTTCGCGCTATACGCGATCTTCAGGCAGACTGACTACTGACAGCGGCATAGAGCACTCTTTTTTGCATCAAGACCTCATCTGAATTCACACCTTTGGATATATATATAAGTGTGATGAGGCTCAACACATCTCCACATCTAAAGAAATCTATGGAATCGCCCTACCAATGGTTTCGTGCTATACGCGATCTTCAGGCAGACTGACTACTGACAGCGGCATAGAGCACTCTTTTTGCATCAAGACCTCATCTGAATTCACACCTTTGGATATATATATATACATTTAAGTGTGATGAGGCTCAACACATCTCCACATCTAAAGAAATCTTGATGAAGGCAAATTCGCCGAAAGCTCGATGCATTAAAGATTCAAAGTTCAGCTACGTCTATACCTGTCCTAGACTTTTTTCTTAATACACACACACACACACACACACACACACACACACACACATATATATATATATATATATATATATATATATATATATATGATTTACATGTAATATTTGTTTACGTACCCCAGTGTACTTGTGGAGGGCATTTTTTCCACGCTTTCCTTCCCCTCTCCTTGCTTGAATAAACGGGTGATTGAGCGTTCACGTGTATGCACGTTTTTCGAGGAACGTGGCGTCCTTGGGGGAAAGGACGTGCACTATTTGACTTGCGTAGTCGTAAGACTAGCATAGTAGGCAAGTAAACAGATTTATGTAACAAATAATGAAATCAATTTAGATTTTACCGATTGCTTTGTGTTCAGAAGGGGGAAAATACAAGAGGTAGTGCCTATGTGTGTCCTTTATTGATGTATTTCGGCAACAAGACGTTAAGTGCTGCTGAACGTGACAATTACCTATTTGAAGTGACGATTGTAGAGCATTAAATCGCAATAGATATAAAACATGTGAATGACCATGTAACGTAGGAAGTGAACATTGAGGACAAAACGAGGAAACGTCAGCGTAGCAAGGATAACTACAATTAGGAGGGAAGCACTTTATGAATATCGCCAAACGCATACAGGTATAAAAGCATGTCTGACGATGACAATCTTTGAGGGGACAACCGGCAAACAGCAGAATTGTAGGATTTCTATGAATATAGTGTCGGCGATATAATCCATGTCGATAATAGGCGACAGGGTGGTTGCCGCCAGGTGCTAAAACTGTATCCAGTTGTTTCATAAGTTGTTGCCTCACGGGTATTGCCGCTGGATTGTCAAGTTTGACACCAATCAGGGACCGACTATGAACGTAGGTGCTATGGTAGGTTATCGCAGGTGTTTTCTCATGAGGTCGCCAGGTGACTGAGGCTGTCACAAACTCTGTTGTAGGTTGTCCCCGGGTAGCGTAAGTTGTCGCATGTGAGTGTTGATGAATTAGGGTGAATTATATTGGTAGTAATCTATTTGAACCGATTTGAATGTTTTTGAATGTACGACCATGCCTAAGACAAGAAAAGTCTGTGGTCTCTCTCTCTCGTTAACTGATATGAATATCCACGAATAGGCATATAGGCGACAAGCTCTATGTATGATGGGAACAGCATATCCGCCAGCACATGCCAGTAACTGCCTCTTTAAAGATGACCATAGTGGGACAGTCCAAGTTTTAACGACAGACGGAAACTTGCTGCGCCTGTTTTTTTAAGGTACAGGGCGATCATCCACGAACCAACAGGCAACAGGTTGTGGCCTGGTGGTGAATGACTGTCAGCCAGTTGTCGCCTTAAAAATCACCATACCTGGACAGGCCCATAAGAAATAAAAGTGATTTCGTCTAAGACGAAGACGAAAAATCTCAAGACGGAAAATCTCCTTCAGACATGAACTTGTATCACCATTATGAAGATGATCTAAATGAAGTTTGGTGTCAGTTTTACAGGCGGAAGCCCATCATGCGTGTTATGGGGGGCGTCCACTGGAGCAAAGACAAGACCAAGAAGGGTTGAAGACGAAATTTATGGAATATCAGCACCGCATCCGCGTCAGCCA
>CALNVZ010002974.1:27512230-27600162 GCA_940671915.1 Paracentrotus lividus | reverse complement strand
GCCTTCAATATAAGCGGATGGACCGCTGAATGGCTTAAAAATCCCGAAATTCACCTTCGGCGTCTTGTCTTTGCCCAGTGGACGGGGGTACATTCAGCGTATGAAGGCATATTGAACGCCACTTTTTACTGGCTTTGTCTTGTCTTTGAACCTACCTCGTCTCTCAAGAGATTAAATTGTCCGCTTCCAAATTTTAATCGAGACTAAAATCTGGACGCGGAAATGGTCTGCATGACACCTTCATCGCCTTGGCTGCAGACATACTCCAGCAATACCAGCTGACCGGAGACGCTCTTTAAAGCTTCTGCTCCAACAACAGCTTCTCCCATCTCCGGAGAAGGAATGCGGAGAGCAGTCAAACAATAAGACAATACACTGAAGCCAAAAAGAAGGATTCAATCAAGCCGCAAAAGATTGTTTGGGTCTATACAGTGCGATCAATTCAAAAAACGGGACAGTTTGAAAAGTCTGTCAAAATTTTATTTTCAAATCATGATGTCTATATTTTTATGTTAATAGATGCTCTGAAGTCTTATCTTTCAAATGCAATTTTAAAAAATAAAGTTTCGTTCGTGCTTGAGTACACACAAACATTTTTGCGGGGCTCAAAAAACGGCTTGCGCACAAATGGAAAAATTGAAAATTACGATCATCAGACTTCTTGCTAATCAGCAGTCTTTTTCTAATTTTTTTCTATCTTTGCCATTTTTACGAATTATGATTGAAATTCATTTACAAAGCAATTTATTTACTTAATTGTTTTGTTTGTTTTGTTTTCGTTTTAATACGTCTTTTTTACATAAAAATTCCTTTTAAAATATTTTGTTTGTCAATCCACAAGAAAGGGAATTTGGTTGGTTGTTTAATTGTTATTTGATTGATATTATGATTGTTTTGTTTATTTGTTTCGTTCATGCTTGAGCGAACACGGAAAGTTTTTTTTCGGAGGTTAAAAAAACAACTTTGGTTAAAGTCAAAGGGTATTATTATTCAGAATCATTATTCTGAATCAGCCCCCATTCGGATTGATTGTTACTTTTCATTATATCAATGATTATGTTAGTCTTTTGAGTCAATTTCCTATGATTCTTCCAACGATTTAATCAATCATTTGAACAATCAATCAAAAAGTAATCGATCAATCATTTAAAGAAAAAATGAATTAATCAAACGATCAATCATTCAAAATCTACCAATCCTTCATTCAATCATCTATCAATTAATAAATCAATCCATCAATCAAACAATCAATCAAACAAACGAACAAACAAAGCGATCAATGAATGAAATAATCAACCAACCAACCAAATCCCGTTGTCTTGGTGTTGACAAATTTATTTATTTTTTTTTTAATTTGAAGGAATATTCAATGCCAAAGATAACATGTTAACATGAGAAAAAAAAGCAACAAAACAATTCAATTGAATAAATAGCTTTTTAAATGAATTTTGATAGCATAATTCGAAAATAATGGCCAAGATAATGAAAGGTTAAGAGTAAGTCTGCTGATTAGCAAAAAGTCTAATGATCGTATTTCTCATTTTCTTCCATTTTGTGCGCAAGCCTTTTTTGAGCCCCGACAAAACGTTCTGTGTGCGCTCAAGCATAAACGAAACTTATCATTTAAATGGCATGTGAAAGATAAGACTTCAGAGCATCTATTACAATCAAAATATAGACATAATAATTTGAAACGAAAATTTGACAGACTTTTCAAAACTGTCCCGTTTTTATTGATACACCCTGTATAAGTGAGTTTGCCGAGTAGCTCATGACATCATTCGTCGACAAGAGTCGAAGAGTAACTTGTATCCAAGAAGGGGGAAGTCTTTTGCTTTTCTAAAAATGAACTGAATAATTCCAAATTAAGCTCTAGAGCATGGATCATACTGTCAATCTAATTGTGGACGTTGTTATACTTGACAAATCAATAAAATCAAATCAAATCAAAATGTTACAAAAGAAGTTCCGTTTCAGTTCATTCAGTTTACTGAAATATTTTAGTAATTAATTTGACTCTCATTTGATTTCGATCAATACAGAATCAACGTGCAACATTAAATCTATCACTAAAGTTTATAGAATACAATGTATTTCACTGAAAATGATTATTATTATTTCACAACGAATATAATTTGTTTAAAAGATTATTATTTTTTAAAGATCGAATGATAAATGTTAAAATAAATTAATATGTTTCATCATTGAACAGTAGATATTATTTGCCGAAGATATCATGAAACAGATTAACATACTTATTGAGCAGAATGGAAATTTATTTAAAAACATGAATAAAAAAGATAAGTAATAGGTTTTTTAGAGGCGGGGAAACTAATTTAAGAGTGGGGTCACAGTGGACAGAAAACATTTTTTTCCCTGAAGAAATCGACACTTTCTGTCAGTGGCAATAAAGTGCGAAAGTGTAAATTGAAGAAAAGCCTGAAATCATTTCTTCTTTTTTTTTAAGCACTTAGACCTCCATGTAAAAAAGGAAAAGAAATCATATTCAAACAGATTTAAATTTAGAGGTTGTGGCCCTGAGCCAACCCGGTGCGAATCTTTGCCCCAATACTTCCATCATTAGGCATATGCTTCCGACAACCCAGGATTAGAGGGTTATTTTATTATTCCTAGCATAATTTGGTACTCTTTCTTTTAACGCGATGTTATTAGTTATGAAAGACAAAAAAAAATAGATTAAAAAAAAATATTATCTTTCTATGCTCCCCCTTTTGCAAAAAGAATTTCCCACGGGGCTTTTAATTGGTCTAAATGGTTTATTTTTAATATGAAAGTTTTCTCTCTTTTTTTAGCTACGAATAGGGGAACTTTTAGAATGCTTGAAAAAGATGGAGGCACGTTGCCCACTTGATCCCTGGTTCTGCCACCCCTCCATGACAGGTTGATTGTGCCGACGATGTTGGCGATGGAGAGCTGAAACATAAATTCTACCCTGCCTATTCTGATCATTTTAAATAGATTTATCATTCAAAAAATCTGTACCATGTTGAATATAGATCAATGGGAACTTTTAAGCCCCGTCTTAACAGACCCTTTTTTAGTGTTAACCAAGAAAAACTTCTTTTTTTAAAGAAGAAAAATAAGAGGTAGCATAATCATAAATATGTATTACATTATTGATAAATTAGTGTAATATTGAATAATGCAAAAATCCCTGTACGTTAAATTCTGCAAAATTATACAATTATAAGTGGCAAGCGTATTAAATAATATGATTTATTGTTTTTAATTCTAAAAACATGAACATTCTATAAAAATGCAAATAGATGTGTGATTTTCAACATTTATAACACCCCAAATTGTTATTGTGTTTCATTTAGAAGAAGTGCATTGTCTATTATTATGTAGTATAAGCCGAAACAAAATATTGTAGTTTTATTCTTTTCTTGTTCCAAAATACCTACTTTAGGACGTTTGGTTTCCAATTCTATTCAAATATAAATTGGTCAAAAAATCTTTAAAATTTAATTTTCTTTTCCCTAAAAAAAACTGTGCTGTATTTACCATGTTTGTGATATTTGAAATAATTACTTTTTATAATGGTGATTGGCGTACATTTTGTGAAAAACCGAAAATCAGGAGACTTTTTTTTCCCACCTCCCTGTTTATACTTTTATTATTACTTCATACTGTCTGCATAGCTAAATGGGATCTACCGTTTGTCTTAGACCCTGATTTGACCACTCCAATAATGATAATAGACGTATCCGTAGTGTTGTTTCATGATAAGCGATATCCTGAAACATTCTCGGTTGATTGCGAGGACATTCTCAGGTATGTCTGCAGACATGAATAGGTATGTCGGCAGAGGTCAATCAGATTGTCAAAATATTTGACTTTTCGCCTTGGCTGACGCGGATGCGGTGCTGATATTACATAAATTTCGTCTTCGACCCTTCTTGGTCTTGTCTTTGCTCCAGTGGACGCCCCCCATAAGAGACCGTAAGAGATATAACAGATCTCATTTTCCTACTTTTTAAAGTTACTAGAAAACAGAGTTTTTAACCTTCCTCTCTGACTTTTTTTCAAAGAATTTTAAGTACTTTTTAATCGTAAGGGCGTAAAGCGAAGACGCAGAAATCTATTTCTGAAAGAGGAGAATTCAATCGCATTTGCCTCCTGCTTTCATGAATCAATCGACTGTAACAAAACACTCGAGGACATGAGTGATTATTGGTTCTTTTTTTTTTTCTTTCTTTGGGGGGGGGGGGGGGGGGGGCATAACTCAATGAAAATATCCAACCCAATAGTGTTACATTTTGCTCTTCCACATTTTAAGTAAAGGGGGAGGGGGAATGAACAGTATTTGTAATGATAATTAGGGGAGACCGGGGATGGAAGTTACACGGGTCAGTTGTTACAGTTCTCAGTGTGCTAAGTTGGAACAAGAGAGTTCGTGCTAACTGGCATCTATATACAGCTTACGCATAGCTGTGATGAACTGCCGGTCGTGAGGTTTCTTCGTTGTTTTATTAAAAAGTTTTTGTTTCCCTATACTCAGGCCCACAAACTTAATAACAATAAGTGTATATACTGATTTAAAAATTATAACCTTTTTGACACACATGTCTCTTGCCTTGGCACAAATTTGGCAGGAGTTTTCTTTTCTTTAAAACCAGGGCTCAGTTTTATCCTTGGCCTTAGTAGTGTGGATGTGGTATCATAAATGTCAATGGAAAAGATTTTCAAGGTCAAAAAGGTCCATTTTTTTCTTCAAGAAAAGTAAAAAGAAGGAGAAAAAAATGGATACAGTTGTTTCAAAATCACCGTTGTAAATCAGAATATACACTAAACGTTGTGTGTTTTAAGCTGATATGTCACCATCTACCGTAGATTGTATACTATACTTCATATTCTCGCGGAATCAACAGGTGAAATTGGTATTATCTGATTTGTGTTCATTGTAAATTTTTTAAGTATCATACGTACATCCCCAGATCTCAATGAACTTTACATTTCCAATTGTCGCTTGAAATGTAAGTTTCATTCATATAGAATTACGATTTATTTTTATGAATACACGGCGCTGATGGGGTTGCGTTTTTAGCCACATGTTTTATCATATTCAAAATTACACTTGAAGAAAAAATATTGAACTTCGCAACTACAAAATGTGACACTGGCAGTGGAGGAATTGTACAGTCACATGTGGGTGGTGTTGCATAAAACTTTTTTTCTAACCCGAGTTTTCTCAGGTTAAAAAACTCGGCTTATGTAGACCTATTTCTTAGGTTAATCAACCTGAGTTTTAAAACTCCCTAAAAATTTATTGCATTAATACTTTTGAAAACTCTGGTATGTTTTTATGCAATGGAAAAAACAGTGAAAAATCCAGAAAAATATTGTAACCGGAGTTTTTGGAGTTTAACCAGACTTTTCAGATTTTAACCGGAAAAAACTCCGGTTAGAAGTTTTATGCAACGGGGTCCTGGAAGCACTTTTAAAGGTTCAACTTTGGACCTTATCTCAATTATAAATGGGGAGCACCTTTAAACACTGGGGGGCAAAGGATAAAGTAGTAATAGTATGTATAGTAGTGACACAGCGGCAGATAGATCATATTTTTAGACCTTATTCTGTCGATGATTTATAGATGGAAAACGATAAAGGAATACTGAGAAACGCACATTAAACAAAGCATGGAAAGAGGTACAAATTATTGATGAAGTAGAAGATGCTCTTAGAATGTTCTTTCAATAACCAGCCTCGACCCACATTTGGTTTGTCTCTCTTACTTCCTGCACTTTGTGTAATCGGGTGAATCGAGCCCGAAAGAACATCGCTCCTCTATCCTCTCTTGCCCTGCTTATCTATACATTCTAAAATTATGTTTCACATGAATGCAGCCCTCTGGGGCTAAGAATAGAATGCCTCTATGATTTTACCCTCAGCTTGTTTGTTTTTTCTGTTTTCCACATATGGATCAGAAATAGACTTCCTTAAATGTTCGAGCGCCTTTCAGCTCGATTGTAAATAAGTAAACATCGAATATAGGACTGGATATTAATATTCATTTCAATGCTCAGTTGTTTGATTTTGTCAAAATTTTGTAATGGGCCTCATAGTAGTGCGCCGCTATTGTGGCAAAATCGAGCACCCTTCAAGGTGCTTAATTCCCTTTTTCCCCTAACAATATCTGTACTATTTTAGAAAAAAATTGTTACTGCTACGGAGAAGAAAATGTGAAGCGTGCGAGAAAGAACGTCTCTGTACTTTGAATTCACGGCCTACTGAAGTTAAGAATACAAAATTAGATGGATTTTTTGTTGTTTTTATTTTAGTCCAAGGTAGATAACAAGCCAGCGGATGAATTTGGTCACCTACAGGAGTTTTCTGATATGCGGGCTGATGAAAATTTGCTTATTAATTATGGATATGTTATCACTTCTGACAAATATATCGGAATAACTTATCGGAGGCTTTAAACTATCAACTATAAACTATCGGATGAAGACATTTCTGAGTCTGAATTTCATATTAAACCACAATAAAGTGCTAATATTCGTTTACATGTCGTTTGTCCAAAGGTTAGCTAGTCTACAGGTTTGTTACTTTGAATATTCGCTAATCCGAAAGTGAAATATGGTTAGATTACCCGTAAATGAAATAAAGTTCGTTTATCCGAAAATGAAATATATTTCGCATATCGAATACTGAAATAAGGTTCGTTGATCCGAAAATCATATAGGGTACATGCAGGTAATATGGACCCCCTAAGCTCGTTTGCCTAATTTGCATAAAATTACGAAATGACACACAGTCTAATCTTTGTTTATATGAATCAATAACTACTGCTCTAACTTTTATTGTAAACTAAAAAAATTATCACCAACCCCCCTGTCTGCAATATTCAAATGTTGACGTCGTTACCAAAGTGCCCATATTACCTGCATGTGCAGGTAATATGGGACATGTTTTTAATGTATGTTTTAAAAACTACAATGACTCTACCATGTCTGGAAATTGCTTAAAATGTTGAAAATCATTAACTTTAAGATATAATTTGAAATTATAAGACCCTGCAGTAAATCCTTTGACTATATATTTCATTGTTATGTATTTTGTATATTATTTCTTTTTTTAAACATTCTTTAAATATTATTTGCATTATACAAGTCAATATAGGCCTACAATAAGTTATTTATATTAATCATATACTGTGAATATACCCCAAAAAATCGTAGCAAAGAGATTGATGCCTCATCCCAATACTAAGTACCAGAATCACTTCCGCCATTTTGGATGTCCCATATTACCTGCACTAATGTTGCTGTGTCAGGCAAGCATTCAATGCCACATTGCACCCCTTCACTAAAACAAATTGACCTGTACACGCTAGTATGATCAAAATGAAACTATAAGCTTACTAAATACACAAAACAATTGAGGTTACCCCATCAAACACTCTTTCACCATCACATTGTGTGAAATATCAAATTTTACATCAGGGTATAAAAATGCCGTAAGTTTTACCTACCTTGTTCGTTTTCAGCAATTTTCTAAGAGGAATTTCGGCATCAGATGCTCTCACGACGATATATTTTCGTATACAGTTCATACGAACAACTTTATGGTGCTCACACCGGTCATCGGTCACCGGTCGACGGTCATGACATGATTTGCTTCAGGTGTCCCATATTACCTGCTGTCCCATATTACCTGCATGTACCCTAGAGTTCGATAATCGGGAAATGAAAACCTCAACACTGAATATCCCTATTCCATTTAGGATAATTAAGTTTATATGATGACTTTCAGAGAAGAATTGAACCCTCGGAACAATGAACCTTCGGACAATCTTATCAGACGTTTGGATAAAAAGAACCTTGTTTCATTTTCGGACAAAACGAACATTCAGGCACATAAAATGTGTGTGTTCGTGCATACGGTCATTCGGACCAATCTAATTTCGGAACGAACGAACCTTTGGAATTAACAACCCCATGGATAAGCTCTTGATCGTGGATGCACTCTTGATAGGCATGCTCCACTGACGAAGACCATGATTAACGTACGCTCTTTCAATGTTTGGGATTCATCTGAAACTGCATAGGTGAAGCGCCAGCACCGGCATTCTGAGAGTCACTGGCGTACCGAAAATACCAATATTAAGCCTTTCACCAATCAGGCGACTCCTGGAAAGGGGGAAACAAGATTGCAATGGTATTTAGTGGGCAGTTATTGACAGTATCCTACATTGAATGGGTAAACTAAAGCTCCTACATGTGCACACTTTTTTTTACTGAACAGGCAGATAACTTCGGTTTTTTTTTTTTTTTTTTTTTATAATAAATACACGATGTGACAGTCGGCACAGACCCCGAGATTATCCAGCACTTTGGTATAATCAATATCATAACTTTTGATACGTTAAAAACAAAAAACAAAACAAAAAACAAACACAAACAAAAAAAAAAAAAAAAAAAAAATTATTGGGAAGATCAACAGAATAATGGACCACTCGTCTTGAAAATTCATGTTCTCTAACTCCGATTTCAACTTGATTTGTAGAAACACGTTGTATGTTGAAACCTGGGGTTAGACTTAGAGAAACACTGTGTATGTTGAAACCTGGGTTTAGACTTAGAGTCGCACTTAACTTTTAGTGATGGTAATATACCGCACACAACTAGGAATTTAAGTGCGACTCTAAGATCTACTTAACTCTTTGTGACACACCCTCTGACATCACAAATAGCATGAATATTTTTAACACTTCTTTTGAGACTATTGAACTGCTGCATAATTTTCAAACAAGCATTGAAGCTATCATCCGGAGATACTAAAGAATTAAACACATTTCCAACCGTTTCATGTTTGAAATTATCATTATTTTAAAGGCCATGGGATTGGAACTGCCCATATTTCGTATTTTATAAAACATTAGGATTCACATGTAGCCTATAGGAAATGGGATATTGCACATATTTTTGTAATGTGTAGTGAAATCCTTATACTAATAATAGGCTCCTGTTTTGAGCCGATTGGCTTGTGTGACACAACCGGCTGAACATTGTTACCTTTTAAATTAAGTTTAAAGTCCACATGCCTAATTGTGTCTTAGAAATTCCGTATGTTACAAGATATCTAACGAACGGGTTTCTGTCGAACATTGTCTATCAAAGTAATCATATAATTTGATATAAATCATGATGCATGAGACCCTTGGGTAGATTGTGGATATTTGTCGAACGTACTTTGACTACTGAGATATTTATTGAACTCTGCTCGCACCACGTTCAATTTTGAAGGCAACTCTTTTTTTTTCTTCAATCAATATCGACTACGTGGTTTAAAAAAATAAAAATATTATTCAATAAGCAGTTGAAAAATGCTGCCCTATTTTATAGGAATTGAAACGAATCATCATCCCAACAACCTAGCGCCAGGATGTCCTGAGTGGACAGATCGAATAAACAGAAACTTTGATTTTCTTGATTAAATTTCAATTTTCAGGGAGAAAAAAGTTCAAATTATAAATCTTACGTACGAGGCACTGTGGTGAATGTTGTATTTATTAAATCAAAACCACATCATTGATTTGATCTGGACAGTATGTTTGGCAAGAAAAAGAAAGAGAAAAACACAGCATTTAGAAGGGACGGTATATTCACTCCCGTTTTCCCCACTTTACTCTCCCAGAGCATGTTTAGCGTGCTGGTTTTGATGTATTGTGTAAAGCCCTCACAAATGTTACTGTGAAAATGAAAAGGCGCAACGAAATATCAATGGGTAAGAAGGTTAACATTCAACGCAGGTGGTTGAAATAAGAGGAGAAATAAGATCAGTACAATGGTTTAATAAAGAATATGGTTGTATAATTCAATTTTATACCTGAAATGGCATATAACCCGAGATACGGAGAATATCTCAATTGAATGGATTAAAAACCATGAAAAAGGTTTATGGGTTGTTTAAAAATAGGGATAACTGAAAAGGTGAAGATGAAATTCGAAAAGTAAATTGTCTGCGAGGGTCACAAGAGCACAGTCATCACAGTTTCTTTTCTTTTCTTTTCTTTTCTATTTCACTTCTAGGTTGGTCCAGATCAAATAATCGTATACTTCATATCCTTTCACACATTTGTTACGTCATCAGAAGAGAAGAAGTATTTGTGACGTCAACTACTCTGAACACTCCATCTTTGAAGTGTAAAAGGTTGTACTGACACCATGCATCTCACACTGCTGAGCTACGACTGATGTTATCACAGCTTCACATCGCTATCCGATTGTAGAGAAGTGTGAGGCCTTTTGAATGAAAGAGGAACATTTTTACACACGCGAAGACGTAGATTGATGAGCTTTTCTTGTCACTTTTGTGTTTATTATTATTATTATGTTTATTTTGTTGGACTCACAAGATTTTTTCCAACAATAAGGTATTGGAATAAATGGAAAAGGAACAACCGATACTTTTAACATTTCTGCGTCATTAGTTTATTGTTAATACGAAGTTTATTGAAACTTCGAGATCGCCGGAGGCAAATGGAAAAAGTTGTTGAACTGTATCGAAAAGAACCCTAATTATTTAATATCATATGATTAAAGGGTTTTTTCCTCATCGACTGTACTCGTTGCTCCGTGTCAATAAAAAAAGTGTAGATCAGTTCAGGTGACAGTCATAAGCAGCATACGTCGATATATAGAACTGGAAATGGATGGTTCTGAAGTTATGTCGTACCTCCCAGGAGAAGTAGCAAGTCACAATGTCAGCGATGGGCTTGATTACTGCCAATATTCCTACGACAGGCTCAAGAATGTGGTGGATCAGAATGGTTTCCAATCAGACAACTTTTTTTCCAATTTCACCGTTTCATGCTATTCAAATAACAACGCTACATGTCCGGCATACTTGTACGAGCTTTCGGACGAGGAATTGATGAATCATTTGGCGTATTTGATGCCACCCGCACATTATGAGTACGAATTTGTTATACCGTTTGCAATCATCATTCTTTCACTCGTTTTCTTTGGATTTTTTGGGAACCTTTTGACCATCATCGTGATATTGCGGAATCGTGTCCTACAGTCGACCTCACATTACCTTGTAAGTTTAGCTGTGTCGGACATGTTGTTACTCGTGTTTACAGGACCCACAGAAGTTCTGGTGGAATTCCGATACTGGCCGTGGACCTATACATCATTTTTCTGTCACGCACGGTTTTTCCTAATCGAGTTCGGGCTTTTCACAACAGTTTTGCACATCACCGCATTTACCATCGAACGCTACGTGGCGATCTGTCACCCAATAAAGGCTAAAGCGTTCATCTCCACCTCCCGTGCCATCAAGTTCATTATCGCAATATGGATATCGAGTTTTCTGACCAGCATCCCGCTTTTTGTCTCCTACAACCTCCATGAAGGATGTGCGGGGATCAAGGAATCAACTGTCTGTCAGACTACGGAGAGCATGCACAGTAGGGTTACTCACTTTTATATCTTTTCGGCAACTTTTCTCTTCCTCCTACCCATGACGCTTATCATCGTGCTCTATTCACTCATCGCACGTGTTCTCTTTGGTGTGAACATTAAGGTCCCCATGAGGAGATCCAGCTCGACAAAGGCAGGTCGTAACCGAGTCAACGGTAACATTAGGGCGAAAGAAGACAAGGAGGATCAAGTAATCACTATGCGAAAACAAGTTGTCAAAATGCTAGGTAAGTTAGAGGATGACCATGGAAAATGTTTGTATGAACGATATCACATTTACGAACATGAATTTTGATAGATCTCACATGGGGTTGGCTTCTTCAAAAATGTTTCATATGTGCCAGAATGTTTGAGTATGATGAAGCAACTAAATCATTTTGTGAATTACTTTACATACACATCTCTTCAGACATTTTATACGTTGCGTCCCAGAAAAAATGTATACCCAACTTTAAAAGCCTTCTATTTAAAAAAAAAAATGCACTCAGGAAGGCCTACCTCAAGCAATGTTTATCATTTTTTTAAACGAATTTTAAGTCAAAGCCGTTATTGCTCAGTCATCTATGACAACGCATGTATAAATTGGTATCGCCATTCAGAATATGAGTTTTTCCTTTACGTGAAACAGACTATCGAATTTGGCACAGGCCTAAATCTTTGACGCACTCGAGGCGGTATTTTTTGGCTGGCTGAGCCTCCTCGTATGGGACTTGAAAATTTGTTCTGAGTCTGAATATTGTGAACATAATTATTAGGCATACCTTTAATGTGACGCCGTACATGGGTCTTATCACAGATTGCAGGATACTATTAGTGATTCAATCTTTTAAAAACAAATCTCTTCCTCAGCCATTATCTGATTTTGTCCAAATAATATATTTGTTTAAAATTCACTTCATTCTCTTAAATCTTATTTTATCTAAAGAGTTCATTCTCCTTTCCACACATTCTTGTGCCATTTTCCCTCTTTTTCAGTTGTAATAGCGGCCAGCTTTTTCATCTGTTGGTGTCCTTTTCACCTGATTCGCATCTTGCCATCTTTTTACTACGGAGAGTTGCCGCAAGTCTACTACAAGGGTCTTTACCACTTCTCCATCGTCCTACTCTACGTCAGCTCCGCCATTAACCCCATACTCTACAATGTGATGTCGGCGCGGTTTCGACGTGCCTTTAAGCAGACCATCCTCTGTCGCGAAGTAAGCTCTCCCCCAAATTCCATGGCCACAAGGGGCCATTCTACTTACATAACCCGTACGGGCTCAGTTAATAGCTCTGCTCTCTAAAAAACTAAAATATTACCGTCTGGAAAAGATTAAATCCTCGTGAATCGAGAACAATTTAGATCTTTAAAGTTTACAAATATATTTGAAAACCCTGTCCGATCTAAATATTATGAGCAAATTACCATTTAACTTTCAATTTGATTTGATATATATATATATATATATATATATATATATATATATATATATATATGTATATATTATTCACATAATTTATTGCAGCCCAATGCTGTGAGCAATTGGATTTGGTTTACTAAAACAAAATAACAATAACGACAATTAACAATTGAAGAATGTACGCCACAGGTTTTACTTCTAGTTTCTCTTAAATTATAATGATGTTATCATTGATCTAGTGAGAACGACAAACCAGCGAACTGTATTATTTGGAAATATCACGTGTAATACACAGAGCGTATTAAAACGATAATAAGCGAATTTTTATAAAACGTTGGACGAAAGTAGGTTTATAATGAATTCTTACCACTTATTTTTAATTTGTTTGTTTAGAACTGCAATGCAAATAAAGATTTTATTTTAAACATGTAACATGGGCAATACTAGAGGGGAATAATTTTTACAGTTATTTGTAACTATGAGAGATGTTCATGAATGAGTATACAGTTTGTACCTTGTAATTATGCAAATATTTATTCTTTATTTATATATTTCATTCTTTAATTGCCAAATGCCCTGTACATATCCCCTCTATCTTCGTCTATTTCTCACATACGAATCAACCATTGGTAATTACATAATTCCTGAATTTTTTTTCCTGCATAATTAATCAATGGATGTGGAATATACTTCACATTTCAAGTTTTGCAGTTGATTGCCTTCATACAATATAAACTGAAAAAAATGTGTGGAAAAGAGTCTCGGGGAACCGATGAGTATTGAAATTTGAGGAAATGTTAAAGAGATTTACAAAACATGAAACAAACGTAAACTAAGGGGCGTCCAAAAATGAAACAAACCCTTAAACATTCTTGGATTTTCGAACTCTATTTCAATTTTCGAACCAACGACTCTCCAGACAAAGAAACCTTATGAATGACGAAACCTATTTCATTTTTTGACTTTATTTAATACGAAACTTTTTTTTTTCGGACCAACGAAATCTATTGCATTTCGGAAACACGGACCATCGGACTACTACATCAAATGTTCTGACAAACGAATTTTCATGTTTGGACAAACGAACATTTTGTTATAGGAAATTTCCATTTTCGGACAAACGAACCCTTGGACAATGAGCCGAGAATAACCGGAAACATCGGCGTAGATAGATTGAAGTGTGAATATGTTTTGAATTGACTTCGGTTTTTGCTCTCGAACTCGCGGCACTGGAGAGTTTTGCAACTGATTTTAGATCAATTTTATTTTATCTAAATGAATATTTGCAAACACTTAATTGTGCAAAATTTCACTCTTTAAATTAACATAAGATGGCATTTTAACTTGTATGTATAGGAATACATTTCTATCAATATAACGTGGGCAAAGGTATGAGGAAAACTTTTCCTTGAAAAAATAAGTAGACGTTTATTATAAAAGTACATAGAAAACAAATGACTAGTACTGCTGTCATGATATCAAAACTTTTTGACCGCGTTGCCAATTTGTCATAGTGATAAGCTATTCTTTTTTACACATAAATTTTTTAATGATTTTCCTCATTTTTTTTTTCACTCAAATCTTTCTGCTTTTAAAGTAACAGAAGTAACAAAGTCATGAATTTTTTAGATTTAGATTTTTTTTTTTCTTGGCATAGTCTCATGCATTTTCAATGAGTAAATCGATTATCGTAATTTCAGGGTACCCTCTTTTTTTGTTATTAAACTACTTTTTGACTTAACCGAAGATTTTAGTATTTGGAATTGTTATTGTACATGTATTGTGCTTCACTCATGTCAATAGTAGGACCTAACACTCTGTTTCATCATGCTCATGATATTAGTATATTGTAATATTTGACCGTTTATATTTGTTTTCCATCGAATGTCGTTATACCTGTTATTAATCATGCTTTAATTATGTGTATGCGCATGAGCTTTTCAATATATATTTACATTATCATTATTTGTGTATGTTTTTATCGTTTCTCTCTTTCTTTCCCTTCCAAAATCCCTTACATAAACCATTCCTTCCACAATCATCAAAATTTGTTTATCATTTGCCCCTTTTTCATTATTGTTTCCCCCAATTTGATTGTATTAATTTCATTTTTCATTTGTAACTAATTTGTAAACTTGTTGGACCTATGAATACTAATATTTGATATTGCATCGATTGCATCATTTATTATTCACAACTCGTGTTGTTTATTATAAATTAAAATCGTCACATTCCTTCATCTCTATCTGACTCTTACTTTCTCACTTTCTTACCGCTTTCCCTTTCTTTAATACATATCGAAATTATTTTGCGTCCGCTTTTCCAATTCCACTTATTCTGTTACTACAACTACTCATATCATCGCATATGCATAAAATATCATCATTCTTTTTCCTCATATTCTTTAACATAATTTTATTTTAAATCCAAAAACATTTTGAATTTCACCTTATTTTCCCCTCATATTCTATATTGTTAAAAAAAATTAATAAAAAATAAAACATATTTGATTTTTCACCGTTCGTGCGATCTCAATCTTATTCTGGTCCTTAAATTTTTTGCTTCTTACACCCCTTGATTATTATTTTTTGCCTTAAATTTCGGATAAATATCAATTTTTCAAAAAAATCACTACTCACCCATCCCTCACGCCTTGACATATCCTTGTGACGTCACTTTCATCTCGCCCAATCACAATGTATGAACAGAAAGTCAAATGGGAGTCATGTATGAAGACACACGAGTGGAAACATTCGAGGACTCGTACTGAGCTACCAGATGTCTGCCGAAGGGACTGGGTGTGATACACCTCATCGTATATGGCAACTGCAAAATTATCCTCGGGGACAATTTGGTAAAAAGCTAGACTTTATTTCAGATATTAGGCCTCTATATTTTTCTAAGTGTTATATGATATACTTGTATATAAAAAAAGAAAGGTAATATTATAAAGAAAAAGTTAAAAGTTTTAGTGTCACTTACGCGATTAAAGTAGAAAATTGTCCCGGGCTTCATTTCGTCAAAATGAAATGTTTAAAATCTTTGGCGGGTTCAGTATAGTTATGAGTGTATATTTATTAATTTCATTGACGTCAGAGCAATATTTGGGAGCACGCCTAAGGAAACGGCATATCTTGTCTTTAAAAATGAAACGTTTCAGGCTCAATTTTGACCATCATTGAATTGGCATTTAACAGACCTGGTTATGTTATGCTAAAAATTGTGCTTGTGCAAAATGATTTTGTTTCTATAAAGATGACTGAACTAAATATTCTTTCAGAAGAAATCATTCTCCTCAAAGGTTTATTGACCGATGACTGCTGTAGTTTCTCGATATTAGCCGATATTCTGTAGTCGAGGAAAGAGTTTGTACCAGAATATGGTTCAAACTTCGCATTTCGGTTACCCCGTATTTTCTATGGAGAATCAGTGGCAATAGACTCGCGCTTTACTTACTCTCAAAAAAGAAGGTTTGCTAATGGTGGTATCTCACTTTGCGGAGACGTCTCCGCGACGGATAAAAAGTATTAAAGACGTCTCCCATAATTTATTCTTGGAGACAATTTTCAAAAACCGACAATTTTCAAAAACCGTCTCCAGGTAGTTTCAAAACCGTCTCAAAGTAGTCCCAAATCTGTCTCAGAGTAGTTTCAAAGTAGTTTCCGCGAAGTGAGATACCACCATATAGTTTGTGCTCTACTTTGGAGTACGGTATAAATAGTGCTTTGTCAATTGGGAGTTTTACAAAGACAGACCAATAATAGCTATAACGATATTTAACATGATGCGCTCCTGAATGACACAATTGTAACCAACGGTTACCTCATAGACAAGGGACTTGGGGTTTCTCCAAAGTGTTCATAAGTTACATACAATTTTACAAACGACTTTCATAATGACGTGCCAAATGGGGCTCCTACCGACCACATTTTCCATAATCTCAATTAAATTGTTGCTAGAAATATCCTTCACATTAAGAATATTTGATCATAAACTTTTAGTTAAACAATATGTTTGCATATTTCAACCTTATCCAACGGGGCTAACATAAATTGAGCACCCCATTTGGCTCTTCATATTCAAGTCGTTATTGACACAACCCCTGCTTTTAGTTTGCGCGTTCAAAGCTTGACCCGACTTGACATGACAAGTATTGATTCCATGACATTATTTTCTTCCAGTGACAATTGCTTCGCTGTAATTTCACACCTTAATCGAATGACTAACTTCAGCCCTGGACCATATTAAATACTAGCCTATAACCCTATGTCTTAGACGAAGTAAAACCCTGACCACATTTAATTTACATTGACTACTTACTATTATGGCGACATCGAGTACACGGTAGATTTTCGAAAGAATGTTTCTGCAACCAAAGGTGGTTTCGTAGGTATCATGTTCTCGGGTTGTCCGCCCGTTTGCTTATTGGAATATTTCAATAACCACCTGAGATATGAACTTCAAATTTAGGCATAGTATGTATCATTACGGGAAAAGGACTTGGATAGATTTTTAGAGAAGATAGATTCAATGTCGAGGGTCACAGAAGTCAAGTTCAACGGGAAATTCGTGAGTTGAAATGTGAGTTTTGAATTGCAATCTTTTGGATACGATCTGATTAGATGTTATGAGCTCGTTCTCGCTATATCACAAGAGCCTGATGAGATATGTAATTCGAACTTGAGGTTAGTATGTAACCCCAAAGAAAGACGATCTGACTAGATTTTGGAGTGTGCAGATCAAAGGTCAAGCGGAGTCATAGAAGAAATGCAGTCGCATTTGTCTTGGTTATGTTAATTAATTGAAGTTCATTATCATGATTTGGCCCGTTTACGTATCAGATTTTCTCCTTTTTGTACAGTCATTCGTATAGGATTTTAACAGATAACAGTTTTCAATACACGTCTTTTGGCATGTTTGGTAACAGAAATATCATGTATCAGGTATTTTAACTGGTTCAGACATTACCGAAAATAAAATCCGCTACATACGCCCTAACTCACCTTGTTAATTTATGGTGTCCGTGTCTTGGTTACTGTGAGAACTATCAAAATGTTGTCATAATAACAAATTGGTTATGTATTTCGTTTCAAATAATCATACGTATTTAGATAAGTATATTGCGATTCTATGGGTGTAAATGAAAAAATGTTGAGGTAATTGTTTGAAATATCACGCATGCATTTACCTATTAACACATTAGTACTATATGTATAATATCTTTCATTTGTTACTACAACAGTTTCTCATATATTTACAATCAACATTTTGAATTATTGTTTGATAAAGTGATTCATCTCTTGTTTTGTAATTTAACGATGAATTCAAACATAATTACGTGTGTGTGAGTGTTGTCATTTTAAGCTGTATGTCTACCATTACCAATCCTTTTTTTCCTCCTTGTTTTTTTTCCCCCTTTTTTACTTAATTGATGAACTGATGTCATAACTGAGATAATATGTAAATTTAGAATTTCCCTCTCTTCTTATAATAGAGAAATTATATTATTTTGTAAGGAAAGCTCTGTTTCATAATGACGTAGCAGCAAATACTGTACACATATGCCTATCCAAGTACATAAGTGTCTGTAATGTATTTCCTAGTTTGCTAATTGCTAGTTTAGGGTATTACTATCTTGTTGACGATTAAGCAGGGTCATTTTGATAAAATTCCTGCCAGGAATGTTTGTTAAATATTTCATCAAGAGTTTTATTCCAAAAATTAAACGCATATACATTTGACCTAGCTTATAAAGTAAATATAATATTCACCGGGCACATTAAGATTCACAATGTCCCAGCATTCAGCAAGTGGGGGTTACAACCGTTTGTTTTATTCTAAACGGGACTAAATCCATAACAATTATAATAATGAAGAAAAAAAAATTAAACAAAATAAAATAGAATAACTAAGAGCCAGTTATTATAATGATGGATGTCAATTGCGCTACCCTGTGTCTCGCAATTAGATTTGGTACACATGGTATTAAGTAGTAAATTAGAAATCGATAATTTACTCAAAATCTATCAGAGTGGATTTTAAAATCCATTTTTAATCAGGCTCCTCGTATAAAACGACGGGCAGAAAGATACAACCGCAGACCCTCAACATATGACTTACTATTTTTTTTATTTTTTTTATTACTATGTACAGATATATCTATTGCAATGGGGTTATTTTAATGACGAGCGATATTATTAAAATGAGAGGATTTCCCGGGGGGATTTCAATATATTACAGAAATCCTACGACTTAAAATCTTAAACTCTATAAAAAAAAATCTCGCTCATCTCCTCAGGTTAAAAGTGTCTATTTTTAACTTATTGAATCTTTTCATATATTATATGAACTTCATTATTGTCTTCTTTGATACTAAATTAAAACTTAAGGCCCTGTCCCACTGACGCGAGGATTAATTGCGAATGAGTTGCGTATACAAATTTCGTTCATCCGCAACAAAAAACAAAAACAAAACAAACAATCCGCAATTCATACGCAAATCATCTTAAAAGGCCAGTGGGACCGCGCCTTTAACGCTACTTTCTGGCTGCACTATTTTTAGTCACAATCCTATATGTATTTTGCAGTATTTATTTAATGTTTTACATATTTGACAACTTGTAGATCCTAAGTAATGTAGCTTTCGGTTTCTTAAAAATTTCTGCAAATTGTAAATTTCAGAGTAACACATTTCGTATGTATAATGTTATTCATTATTTTTTTAAACTGGAAAGCAGCTTTTCAAAAACTATTTTGTAAATATAAATTATTATGCTATTTACCACATGTAGACAAATTGTGACGTGAATTATTATCAAAATGATTCATTAGATGAGTGTCGATCGTTATGTGTGTTTCATTAAACAAAATATATACAATAAAGATTGTAGTTTGACTTTGCTTGATTATCATAATGATACATGATTGTATATATATATATATATATATATATATATATATATATATATATATATATATATATATACATATTTGTCTTTATTATTTTGTTTATTTCACCTAAAAACTCATATACAAGTTTATTTTCATTTACACCTACTTTGAATTTGATTTTGATTTTGATATTGTAAATGATGTAAATAAAAGAAAAATGTAGAACCTCTATTTACAATAAAAGTGTGTGTTGCCTGAATTATTATCATTTTTTTTTTCTTTGTGTTTAGGAATGAAATATTGACGTTAAATGGGAGAGAGAGGTGGATTATATTTTTCTCAATTGTTTTTTTTTTTTTGCTGATGTATGAATTTAACAACAATGTATGTTGCTCCTGAAAAAAAAAGGAGGCAAATAGCAAAATTGAAATTCCTTTAAAAGAGCAAAAGATGTCACTCACTTAAAAAGGATTTCAATGTAATCTCATGATGCTTTAATATGTTTTTGTGTGAGGTTGGGTGACCCGGGTGTGATTTTATGTGTGTGTTTACGTGATTGTGTGCGGGTACGTGTCTTTGTGTAAGGGTGTTGGTGTGTGTTCATGTGTGTGTGTGAGGGTGTGTGTGCTTTTGTATTAATTTTGTGTCCGTCCTATGTTCAGGCAAAGACCATCACCGCGTCTATTGTTTGGACGATGGAGATAATTATTTCAAGAATTATCATTAGAGATTATTTCATGTTCTTAATTCTAAAGCATATGGAAATATTGAAGCTGAAATTGTGTTAACTCTCTGGATACCCAGATTTTTATACCTCTTTCACCGTTGGTTTGGAATCTCTTATTCTACAGTCTGTGTTAAAAAAAATGGTACAGTCGGAAAAAAATATTTAGGTGTGAAATATTTTCAAATAATGTGTGTATGTGGTACCAAAATAAAGCTGAATAATTTTCCTTCCTGATGCGTTTTGTTCTGTATAATTTGCTTTCGTAAAACAAAAGTTATGCTAAATTTTGTGCGACGAGGAACAAATCGAAATTGAGCACTTCTTGGCCATTATGCGAAACCTATACACAAAGGCATGGGACGGCGTGCGAAAAATGGATTTTTCTTGATTGTAGAAACTTAGTCATATTTCAAAAATTACAACACCAAATGCGATGAAGAAAATTGCAGGTGAAAGCCTGATCTTCCTACTTTTTGAAAATACCAAACAATAGCAGGCTGTGATTAATCTTCATACTATAAAAAAATGTTTTCCACTTGTACCATTTTATTTGACACAGACTGTATAGTTCATTAGGCCTTCAGTTGTTAAGATGCAATGAGGTCAAATATGTTGGTTTCTTAACACTCCAACTCCAAAAAGTGCAGTGTGCCAAATACAACATTTTTTTTATATCTTGATATTTTATGAAAATTTAAATTTTTCCCGTGAGAGCAGATTATTTGACATGCGTACTCTATTGGAAATGATATTATTTTCCTTAATTATAGGCCTCCCAAATAATCGTGTCATAGATATACAGAATTAATGTCAAAAGAAACTATATATGTACGCAGATATTATCTTGAAATTTTCCCCATCCGTACCTGTAGTTTATTTTATCCTTAAAAAAGGAAAATATACCTCATTACACCCGGAACCTTGCCTTTTTTATTTTAGACATTTTAATGGTGATATTACATTATGCATATTTATAATGATTTTTGTATCTCATTTATCAAGCGATATATGCTTTATTATATGACATTTCATTTCATCTAAAATTTATTCAAATTTTACACGTTTCTATTTTTAGATTTACAAAAACTATACCCTACACCTTTGACATCGAAACCGATACAGAATGATGTCTGAGGCCTAGGCTAAATTACAAAATGTGAAGTTTTATATTATTTTCAAGAAATAGTAAGGATGGATGCAATTACTTCTCAAAGATCTTTTGAAGAGGAAAAGAGGCAAGTCGATTATATGTCACCATAGGGAATGTTTAGCACGTGCTTTCACTTCAATCGATTAGTCCTAATTGTCGATCGCACGATTCATCCGATCCGCGATACGGGTCATGCGATCGTTCTGATCGATACGGAAGGTCTAAAATATCGGCAACAGTGATTTCCTTTAGAATATCAGATGTTCGGCCTCTGGAATCTTAAGAATGTCTACAAATTTCGAGGAGAGTAAAGAAGGAATAAAGCCGGATATTTCAGAACATTCAAAACCTGTCATAAATCAGGCGTCAATTTATTTTCTTGTTAAAAAATAAATCTTATTCTGTTTAGTGATGCCAAATGTATACCTTAACAAAAATCCTTGTCTTGAAAAAGAAAATGTCTTTTCAGTTTTGTCTGAGAACTTTGGCTTTAAAAAAAATTGTCGAAACCGCCTTTGACAAAGTTTCGACAAAAGTAAACTAGGTATTTTAATAGTTCTCTAACATAAAGGCTTACGATGGATAAAAAGTTACGATCTATTTCATCTCGGTAGCCCCATCATGGACAGGGTGCCTCAGAGTTTATGATCTTAATCCTAACCCTAGCCCTAATCTTATTCATATCCTAATCATATTCACTGACTGTATTTGCACTCCAAATGAGGCTACCGAGATAAAATCAATCGTAACTTTTTATCGATCGTAAGTTTTTATGTTACAGGGCACTGGTGACCTTTTGTCTGTTGTGTATTACTAAACAATGAGTGAATGATCAAAAAGCAATTGGTGACACAGATTTTTAAAGCCCCAGTACTCAGCCAACCGTGATGGCACAGTAACACTGGACAGAATTGCATATATATGTATTTCTGATCAGTTTCGCCCTTTGTTCAATTTGTTTTTTTAAACATCAAATATAAAGTGGTGTCACGTAAATTATGGGGATTTAATGCGTGAGTGGCTCTCGAAATTTGCACGGTTTGTTTGACGAATGACCCTGAATGATATTTTACCCTTAATTTTTTTGTTACTTTTTTGTGTGTAGTATATTCACGTGACATCTATTCCATCTATCAATAACACTCTGTAGATAACACAGATGTTCTCATAGTGGGCGCAGATGATCGCTCCGCACCATCCTTCCTGCCTCTGGGGACCTCGACAGACGTTACGTCTCCAGAAATATTGAGATTAGCGAATGAGGATAATTCAGACATTTTAAAGTAGGTTATTTTGTTTTATTATTGTTGTTATTTTTCTTTTTATTATTTAAAAAAAAAAAAAATGATAATTAATTTCTAAATGCTGAAAGTAAGTGGTTAATTATCCAATCTTACATTAAGATCAGTGACAACGTCTGAAATCGGTGATTCTCATTTCCTAAGAACGCCCATACCTCTCTGGCACCAAAAAACATTAATAAGTTAATAACTTAAATTAAGAAGGGAAGAACGTTTTCATCCCCCCAAAAAACGTTAGTCTAACTCCCAATTTGACAAACGATTTTGAGTTTCCTTTTATTTATTTTTCTTTTTGCCGTTTTGTTTTACAGTGTTGAAGATGATCTAGGAAAACTCTTATCTATCAGCGACAAACCAAAACCAAGCGTCTTACCTAAATCGTCTCAATCGGCGTCGAAACCTGCCATAAAACCGCGACCCGTGAAAAAACCCTCCGCAGCCCTGCCAAAGGATTCGTCGTTGGGGGTGCTAGACCAGTCGGAGCAGATGGCGGAGGATGATATCTTGAAATACATTCGGGAAAACTGTGATGATGGGGAAGCTAAACTCGATCTTTTTTGAACGACTGACTTGTTTATAATAATATGGAAAGGCAAACCCATCTTTAGTCTTATTCATGCTGCATTATAAGACATCTTACCTAAACAGTGCATTTTAACATAAAGAGTTAGGATCGATCTAAAATCAATAATAGCCAATCAGGATCAAGACCTCTTGCATAAATGTGAATAAAACAGAATGGTTGTGTCAGATTTGCAATTGATCGTGATTCTTCCTGTTATGGGGCACAAGTGTTATCTTAACGTGTTTTACCCCTTATTTCTATCTCACTCTCTCTATCTCTCCTCTGTCTCTCCCTCTTACTTTCTGCCCCTTCCACTCACTAGCTCCTTCTACTTCCACTATCTCTGTTTAGAATATATAAACCTCTCCTTCTGCACCGTCCTATAACATCCCTACCACCTCTCTCTCTCTCAATCTATATATTTTACCTCTCATAATATCCTTTTCTTTCTCTACCCCTCTTATTTTAACAAATACATTTTGCCTAGCAATATTATTATACCATTAAAGGGATCAATCATTCTTATAGGACATTGGAAGTCGGCTGTATTTTCATGTGGCCTCTAAATTAATTTCCATATTACCAGGAAAAGTTTATACTCTAAAGAGATAAGGACATGAACCGCAGTTTACGCAATATTAATCAATGTCAAACCTCGGGATGTACTCCTCAAGAGTGAGAACCACAGAGAAGTATGAATGAACCTCATGAAAACAAATGGATTACAATACAGTATATTTAATACGCTCGCAAGGGTTTGCCTTAAAGAATTAAATTTAAAGCATAAATCAGAACTTTTTTCGACGTTAATTTTCTCCATGTTCAACATTTCCAAACTGGGAGAAGGCCTAATGATGAAAGTATTGAGGTAGAAATAGTTTATAAAAAAAAATATATAGTAAAATGTTGTCAATTAAACTGTAATTTAGGCGATGTCTGTTTGCAAATATGGGATTGGCAGACTGAAAATATGGATTATGAAATAATAATTATATCACAATAGTTTTTATAAAGAAATACAAGTTATGCGAATTAGCCTAAAATATTTTTATATAATGAATAAAAATATTTTTGCATCAAAACACTGGTAATTAGCAAATGGAGAGTATTAATGATGAAATGGTTTTGTAACAAAGATTGCGCTGAAAATATTACACAGACTGTATGCAGAGAATCAGAATGTACAATGTCAATTAAAACTTTTGTTTGACGATGTCTGCTTGCAGCATTTGCGTTGGCAAACTGAAAGTTGAAATTAATGATGACACCGTCTTTTTTCTATGTAAAAGATTGTACTGGCGATAATTCATTGGGATTATTACAATTTAAAGTGTGAATTGAAACATTTGTGTTCGCGTGGGCTATTCATAAGCTTTGAAATTGCTTTTGGTGTTAGCAAATTGTGAAGTATTGATGATAAAATATTCTTTTACAGAATATAATTGCAAGATATAATTAAACAAGCACTATTTTAATGAAGATTATACCCTCAATGAAAACTTTGTACCACGTTTGTCAATTAGTGCAGGATAGACTAATTCAGGCAGAAAAGAGAACACAAATAAATAAAAACGTGCAGTTAAAAAAAAATGCATCGAGAAAATTAATCAAAAGGCAGTGGCGGATCCAGGGTTTTAGAATTTGGGTGCCAGCCCGCACCGTTGAAAGTTTTCCGATTTTAACATGTAAGTTTTTAAGTATTAAAAGGTATTCAATTTCGGTTGTTATGTAGAAACTGCTTTTTTAACCAAAAATGACATACATCATGTAATTGTGATTGGTCAATGCCATACGTGAATAAACTTCTGCTCATTGCTTTCAACATGTTTTAATTTTCTGTAAAATCTCGAAGCTTTTACACATTTATATAGAGGAAAATCGAAGACGGTAAATTCGTTCTGCGTGTAGATGTAGCGATCGGAGTCGTTTCCGAGGCTCGGGAGACTTGTCGGGGTCCGAGAGTTTCCAAGACAAGGTCGCAAACTAGTCTCAAACCCGTTTGATGGTGGTGAACAGTAATAATAGTCATTGACTGTTTTCGGCAGCAGCGGACATGAAACGCTCCCAAATTTGACGCTTATAATCGAAATCAATTATTTTCATTCAATGTTAAGTTGTTGAACTGTTTTAAATATGATTCATAAAATGCTGATTTTCCGCAAAGTATTATAGTGTATTAAAGTGAAATTTGAAGTTTGCTAAAGATGTTCACGATTATTTTAAAGAATTGAATAAACTTTTTAAATCAATCAATACGTTTTGCCTATCCACATTTAATTTGTGTGTACCAAAATGTAAGTATCTTGTAAAAGGCATGATCTGCGGAGCGGTTTTAAAGTGTGTGTGTGTGTGTGGGGGGGGGGGGTTAAACACTACCTCCCCGGCCTGGTTATGACTTTGTAATAAAAAATTATAACAACAATAACAAATAATGAAAATAACACTACATAAAAAATAAAGAGTTCAAAGATATATATGGCTATTTGTGAATCACAGTCTTGAGTTGAGGGGCAAGATAAGAAAAAAAAAATTGGATGGAAATCCAACTCAAATGAAAAATGTTTCTATTTTTACGAGTGCATAATTTTCTTAGGACCTTTTCAATACACATGTAGTAGTTTCTCAGCAAGATCTTTGTAAATCGTCGTACACAAATGGCCAGATTCCAAACTTCGATAGTCCAACATTATCTAATTCTATATCAGGCCGGACCAGGAAGCTATATTTTTATGCAGCTATACAGGTTCGGATTCAGTAGTGGTCCCAAGACCCCCCCCCCCCCAATAAAAAACGAGGTAAGTGCGACAAAAACAATTTTAGGTCGTTGCTCTCAATTTGAGCAATGATTAGAAAGGGTTAAGAAAAAAATAATGAAGGCCCCCCCCCCCCCCCCCCCCGATCCCCCATTGCATTATTTTGTATATTTGCGGTTCTTGTTGCTGTTTTTTATTATTATTTTCTATTATTATTATTATTCAAACCACTTCTCTTATAACAAAGTGCTCGGGGGAAATAACCTTGTTTAATGTGTTTACGTTAAGCCCCTTTCACAATTGTGGTGCGACCGCTCATCATGCTTATGTGGCGGCCACAACTAGTCGTAGGTTACGGGGCACGTGCAATCAACGTAGCCTGCGTTGCATGCACAATTCACGCACAGGTCGTGGGTCAATTTCTGCGATTCCTGCGTTTCTGTAGTAAGGGTATTGGAAAAACTTCCTGCATGTCGTACAGGCAACGTGCCTGCACGGTACATACTCTGCACGAATTTTCTACGAAATCCATCGTACGTCGAAGGTACGGCGAGTTGTGACCGCAGCATTACGACCGTTGCGATTGTGGGCAACATATATTTTGACCAAATGATCGCTCACGATCGCAAGAGCAATGTGAAAGCCCCTTTGTATACATCGATATAATGTAATATACAGTGTGTATATATATATATACAGTGCGTCCCAAAAAGAACTATACACTTTTGAAATTGCTGCCAAATAAAAAATATATAATATTAGGTAATGAAATTTACATGTATGGAAAGCTCATTATCCTAACTTTCATATGACACCAAAAGGTCTGAAAATAAGTCATGCATGAATGAGCAGCGTTCACTTTTGTAAAGGGTATGAAAATTAGGGTGCGCAGGAATTGCCCTACCAATTTGTATGAGGAAAGTCATTTGGAGCTTATGGAATTGAGGATGATATGCAGAATTACTGATCAATTATGATGAGCTGGGGTTTGCTATAAGTGAAATTTGTGGAACTGGGGATTACAATTTCATGCATGAGTGAACAGGAATATGTATCTCCTATTATAGCATTGTAACTTTCCAAGTTGTATTCAGTGGTGTGTTAGTGGTAGTCAGAATGGGGTGCAGAACAGGTGAGATGCAGGGTAAGATTTTTGATCACTTTTGATGATCTTTTTGATTGTCTGAATGTCCAACATCAGTGACATTTTTTTCCCCAACAAACAGGTTGTGCATAGACAGAGGAGGAGGAGGACACGTTGAGCATTGAACGTGCAGACTTTTATTCTAATTTTGCATTATCAGATTTTTTTCTCTCCTTTTTGTTTTGTTACAGGATGGATGAAACAAGTGTAAAATCGAAAAGAAAAATTCAACTGAAAATAAAGACTGACATGTTAATTTCACGAATTTGTGTTACACTGTAGGCCCTACCATATTCCTTTACAAAAGTCCAAATTGCTCAAATGACTAGATGGTTGGTTGGTTGATCAATTGAGTTGATTGATTTATTGGATTACAGTAAGACATGGTGATTGAAATAACTGTATGAAGATGATGTAATGCTTGATTGATTAGTTGAAACATTTGGAGACTGGTACCCTGTTGATTAAGTGATTGCCAGCTGGGTGTTGATTGTCTAAGTTATGTGACTGATTGATTGATAGATTGTCATCAACCATCCCAATTTGGGTAAATGTGGGAAGGTAGTCAGGATATTATGGAGTAGAAACCAAGGAATATGAATGGTCAAAAACACACCCATGCAAAAGAGAGAGAGAGAGATAGATAGATAGATAGATAGAGAGGGAGTGAGACAGGGAGAGAGAGGAAGAAGAGAGAGGGAGAGAGGGATGAAGACAAAGAGAGAGAGAGAGAGAGAGAGAGAGAGATTAAACACACACTGAAGGACCTCACTAAATATACCTTGGAAAGTTACAATGCAACAATAGGAAATACATATTCCTGTTCACTCATGCATGACATTGTAATCCCAATTCCACAAATTTCACTATACGCACCCCCTCTCATCATTTCGTCTTCTGCATTCATCCTCAATTCCATAAGCTCCAAATGACTTTCCTCATACAAATTGGTAGGGCAATTCCTGCGCACCCTAATTTCCATACCCTTTACAAAAGTGAACGCTGCTCATTCATGCATGACTTATTTTCGGACTTTTTGGTGTCATATGAAAGTTGGGATAATGAGCTTTCCATACATGTAAATTTCATTACCTAAAATCATATATTTATTATTTGGCAGCCATTTCAAAAGTGTATAGTTCTTTTTGGGACGCCCTGTATAAAAGTACGTATCAGGACAACTACCCCCGGACAATTACCCCCGGACAACTACCCCCGGACAATTACCCCCCAAGGACAATTACCCCGGACAATTACCCCCGAGGACAATTACCCCCGGAAAATTACCCCGACGACAACTAACTCAAGACAATTACCCCCTGGATAATTACCCCCGGACAATTACCCATGGACAATTACCCCCGAGGACAATTACCCCCCCCCCAGGACAATTACGCCCGTACAATTACCCCCAGACAATTACCCCGAGGACATTACCCCGACGACAACTAGCTCAACGACAACTACCCAAGACAATTACCCCCCTGGATAATTACCCCGGACAATTACCCAAGGACCACGAAAGATATTTGTATATTTAATATGGTCCAACGGCAATATTCAAGCATGAAATGCTTAGTATAATGTTTATCGTAAGAACGCTGTATGGAGAGCAACAACACACCAGACTAAACGGTCTTGTACAAGTTGCAAATTATCTTTACACTTCTTTCTTCCAATTCCATCATGTTTATTCATATTTGGTCAGGCCTAATTAATTGATTTCATTTTTGTGATACAATAAAATTCGATAAAAATCAATAAATTTGTTTGGAGAATACTACGTTGTTTTTGTCTTTAACAATAATCAATTCTTGATAGTTTTATACAGTAACCACATGAATAGGTGGTGTAAATCAAATAAAAACTGAATGGTCTGAAACCATGGTTTCTATGGGCGGTCATAAGGCCATAATTAATGACTCTATAAATTAACAAATAAAGTGAAAAATAATTTATTTATGACATTTGATTTTACGATTAACCTTATTTTTGCTTAAATTGACATTGGGCTTTAGTTTATATTTTTTGCTAATTTATGGAGTATGGAAAAACACTGTATTTGATTATGTCATATCGTTTACAATTTAGGAATTTTGGTACTAATTTCCTTTTTGACATTTAATTGCTATCACCCTAAATGGTAAAATTACAATGTGTTGTTGTGTGTATTATATTTGTTTTAAAGTTATTAAGATATTAAGTTATAAAGCCACATCTTAATCTGGAATATTGGGAAGGAAAAGGAAAAAAAAGGAAGAAAAAAAAGAAGAGGGAAGCAAGGAAAAAGAAGAAAGTGAGAGAGAGAGAGAGAGAGAGAGAGGGAGAAAGAGAAATACAAAATAGAAAGGGAAAGAGAAAGTAGAAAATAATTCGAAAACATGCAACACCGGGCGAGACTCACAATGGGTGCCGCTTGATTCCAACATCGATGCCGGAGAGGGGGGGGGGTAATTGTCCGGGGGTTATTGTCCGGGGGAATTGTCCGGGGGTTATTGTCCTCGGGGGGTAATTGTCCAGGGGGTAATTGTCCTAGAACCAAAAAAGTAATCCATATGTAGAGAGCCCATATTCCACGCTCATTTGTTTTTGCTGTTCATACGTAAAATATAATTGAATACGAACTCTCCACCTTTCCAATGATACCTTTCTTGAATCATAAAGCATAATTGAGAAAATTGCAAATGAAGATGACAGGTACAGAAACCATTTTTTTGTAAATTTTAAGAAAATAAAAGAAGACTAAGTGAATGCTGCCCCTGTTGTCTCAGAGCATTGAATATGATTGCATGCGGTGATGTGAATCCTTTGAAAACGTCCACTCATCAGGTAATATGGGCTACGTGAGGCAAATCATCTCGTGACCGGTGACCAGTGTGAGCGCCATATGTTGTTCATATGAACTGCTTACGAAAATCTATCGTCGTGAAAGCATCTGATGCCGAAATTTCTCTGAGAAAATTGCTGAAAACCAGCAAGGTAGGTTATAAATTACGGCATTTTTTTTACCCTGATGTAAAATTTGATATTGCACAGGATGTGATGATGAAAAAAGTGTTTGAGGGGTAAACCTCAGTTGCTTGTATATTTAGTAAGCTTCTAGCTTCATTTTGATCATAATAGCGTGTACAGGTCAATTTGTTGCAATGAAGGGGTGCAATGTGGCATTGAATGCTTGCCTGACTTAGCAACAATTAGTGCAGGTAATATGGGCAGTCCAAAATGGCGGAAATGATTCTGGTACTTCGTATTGGGATGAGGCATCAGTCTCTTCGCTAAGATTTTAATTTTTTTTTTTTTTTACAGTTTATTAGTAATAGAAATAACTTATTGTAGGCCTATATTGATTTGTATAATGAAAATAATATAATATCTATAATTCAAACAAGTACAAATTTGAATTAAATATCTAGTCAAAGTATCTACTGAAGGGTCTTATAATTTCGAATGAAATCGTAAAGTTAATGATTTTTAACATTTTAAGCAAATTCCAGACATAGTAGAGACATTGTAGTTTTTTAAAAATACATTAAATACATATGCCTATATTACGTGCACATGCAGGTAATAGCACGTTGGTGATGACGTCAACATTTGAATATTGCAGACAGGGGGGGGGGGGGGGGGGGGGGTGGTGATAATTGTTTTTCTTCACAATAAAGGTTAGTGCAGTAGTTATTGATTCATATAAACAAAGATTAGGCTGTGTGTAATTTTGTAATTTTATGCAAATTACCCAAATGTACCTGCATGTACCCTACTAATTTTTACTTCCTTTGTTTTTTAGCGTCATGTTATTTGAACTTTGGCCTGATCTTGAGGTCATACGTGTCAATGAAAAAGTAGCGAGGTTGATTTTTCTGATTCATGGATCAAGTAGAACACAAGGAGCTGTGGATATCTAAATGATTAAGCTATAATGCCAAACAGGTCTATGGTCAAGACAGAAATTTTTGGCCCTTACGTATTCCTTTAACTTTTTATGTGTGTCTTGACCTTTGTCCCATTGGGCAATATTATAGCTTATTGATTGTGATAACCATATATAATTACTTTTGTTCTACTTGACCCCGTGAATCAGAATATCAACCTTACCATTTTTCATTTGTTTTATTTTATTTATTTTATTTTTGTTGTTGTTGACACGTATGACCTCAAGATAAGGCCAAAGTTATGTCTGATGAGCCCATTGGCGTTAATCCGTAAACAATAGTATTCATCTGGGGGGGGGGGGGGGATATTACAAAGTTCAGCCCCCCCCCCTCCACCCTGATGAAGAGCGAGGGGATTTATGCCAGAGAATGAGTCACCTTAAAATTCTAAAGGATTGTGAAGAATTGTAAAGAGTATTGTTTCTAAATTCAATGATTTAATGTGGATCGGACTCAACCGCTTATGGTGGTACATCACTTCGCGGAGACGGATTTGAGACGGATTTTGGACTACTAATTGGGACGGTTTTGAAATTTGTCACGGAGACGGGGGCGGAGATGTCTCCGAGACGTCTCTCGCGACGGTAAAATATTATCGAAGACACGTACCTTTTCCGTTGCGGAGACATCACCACGATGATTTCAAAGCTGGTTCAAAGTAGTCCCAAATCTGTCTCAAATCCGTCTCCACGAAGCGAGATATACCTCTATTAGCTGGCCGAATATAACAATACACTGTCATGTTTCGTTCACGATTGAATGAACACATAAGATAATGCAACCCAAAAATGCCATTTTTGGAATTTTGAAGTAAGTATATTGTACTGTATTGTGTTGTATAGTAATTGTACGCACAAAAAAAAAACATCACAACAACATTTTTTTTTAAATTATGTTAAACTTTTTTGCATGACTTTTTGTCAGTGACCCTATGACATATATTTAAAAAAAAATCATGCTTCAAAGAGCACGTGAGACGAGAAAAATTAGTTCATAACTATGTCTATACTCTCATTGAACATCAAACTTCTTTTCGGGGAGTACGTCTGATATTATTTTACAAAAGTAGTCATGTCTCGTCTGTGTCTCATGCTTCACTGAGAGTGAGGCTCGCACAAGATATAAGAAAATCATGTAAATCATAATTCGCGGGCTGGGGTCTACGGGAAATCTGTGTTGAAAATCATCGGATGCGACATTGAATCAAAATCATGTAAGTGACAATCTGAGCGGTGTGTCAAATTTTATGAAACAACCACAGTAGGTAAAAATGAACTACAATAATTGTCAATAAAAATATGACGAATTTGACATTTGTGTAGTATTGATTACCTCCCCCATTCTGTACACAAGTTTAACAATAGTGATATTATTTGGTAAATTTTCATTGTTAATTTTTGCCAGTTATTTTGTGAGTTATTTGAAAAAGCGTTTATACTTGGCACAAAGCTTCAAAATGATCTCTAACTAATAACATGAACTTATGCCAAATTACATAATGCGATAAGTCACTGCCATGAAGAAGTTCTAAAAATTTCTTCTAATTTGCATAATTTCCGTATTTTGTGCCCACTGCACTGAAGCGTGAGATATCGGGATTTTATGAAAATAAAATGAGATGTATACACCCCAAAAAATTTTTTGTCAAAGTAAGAAATTTAATTTTAGTCCATAAATGAGAAAAAAGGCTTTTCCATTCTTAAGTGCTTAATGAAGCATGAATTCATAAATAAATGCCATAGGATCATTGACACATCTCCAAATATTATAAGGGCTGTTTTACAATTAGGGTACACCCCAAAATGGGCCTTCTGTGCATGTATATAAAAAGAAATATGGGTACCGTAATCTCAAATCTTCGATGGCAGGCTATTGGACACTCGTTGGAGCAACCAACAAGAGAAGAAAAGAAAATACCGGAATGCATGTTTACTTCTCAAATTTGACCATAGGCCTATCTGGCATTTAAGGGCCAAAATGACTGTCTCATTTTGCTTTTTCCAATTTCGAGCCTACACATCTGTATCATTTGACAAGAAACCTAATAAAGGGGTTGGAAAGCCGAAGACTTACAGGATGGCTCAAAGACCATGCAACCTGACTCAGCCTGCAGGTTTTCCAGAGGACACATGGGCCAGACCCCACATCACAGAAGCCATGAAGAAAGACTATAGACTGTTGCAAAATATGCTTCAGATGGTTATTTGAAGAAAATAATATGTATTTGTGGTTATATTTGATAAGAAATCGGACTGGGCCCTATATGAATAATTATAAACATGGTGTTTTTCGTAAGTCTGTCAATAAGATACCCCTGGAATACCAAATTGCTCAAAATATTAAATTTTCCTAATAGTCCAGATGTTGGTAACATACTGTTCACCAAAAAGTTTGACGAAACTCATTTATTTAAAAGCAAAATTTATAAAACTTTTGCGGACAACTGTATGTGTGTGCATACCATAGAGTTACATAGTTTAGTGCGTATTTAAAGGGGAAGTTCACCCTGGAATTTTCTTGGTCTTAAAAAATGGAGAAAAATAAAATAAAAATATTAGTGAAGGTTTGGAGAAAATCGACCAATAAATTATGAAGTTATGAATATTCAAAGTTTTGATTCTGTGACGTCACATGCGAGCAGATCTCCCATGTGTTATGCAGTGTAAATTCCATAAAATGTCATTTTTTTTTCAAAAGAAATTAATTATGTCACCTATGCGGGTGATATATCATCAAATATATGTTCATATACATGACTATATCAAATTGACCCATTCCTTTATCAAGAACCATGACAAAAAGACAAATTTATGGAATTTACATACACAACCAATTGGAGAGCTGCTCGCACGTGACGTCACACAATCAAAACTTTTAATATTCATAACTTCGCTATTTTTTGGTCGATTTTCTTCAAACTTTCACTAATATTTTTTTATTATTTTTCTTCAATTTTTAAGACCAATAAAATTCCAGGGTGAACTTCCCCTTTAACTCTGTGATGCATACCAGTATAGTCTAGAGACCAGGCCTATTACTAAACCAATTTATACGAATAAAATCACAAGGTGAACTTTCACAGGTTTAAGTAAGTCGTAAAGTGACATACATGGTAGTAGGTTTAATTCTCCTCAAATGAAATTCAGTCTGGCTTCACAACTGAATAGATCAAAGGTAAACAAAAACAAAAAATAAATAAAATAAACGTCTAGGTCTAGATGAAGGCTATTAATACTGCGTTTCTATTATTATACGACCGATTTCGAGTCTAACTTGTTACGTCTTCAAAAGTAAACTGAACTTTCTCGTTTAATTAGTCACAATGGGTGGTGGAGATTTGGTGAGTTTCCTTATTTTTCTTATTAGACGACTTAATTTATCAAACGTTCACGCTTTTACCCTTAAAATACCGGGAAAACTTCAAAATCCGATTTATCAAACGTTCACACTTTTACCCTTAAAATACCGGGAAAACTTCAAAATCCGTAAGCAACTCCCAGCGATCATTACAACATTTTTCATAGGTGGGACCATTCATAGCTCCGACGTCAATACGTCGGAGACCCAAGACCAAGTTCTGCAAATTAGGTGGATCTTTTTGTGACCCTTTTTTCCTTCATTTTTCTAACTGTTAGTGCCTGCGCTGAAATAAAAAAATATATGCAAGAATTCTATAGATCTCTATGTTATATTTGCTTGAACTTTCTTGAAATAGTTTTTAAAAACCAAATTAGACTAATGATAACGTTAAATGTCGATAGAATCAATAAGAAGAAAAAAAAAAAATATCGTTTTTGGTATCATATTCATAATGAATTGCTGAGGTTAAACTTGAAAATTCATTTCTGTTTAGTGTTGTGTTCGTTTAGGTTGCTCAATGGCATTTTAGGTTACCAATATCTTCTGGCACACGTATAGTCGTAGAAATGTTTAAGTTACTCCACAATTTAATAATTTATGCACGATGCTCGAATGATCACGTTTAGCATATGAAATACACTACCATTGTGCCTTCCAATGAACAATAGTCACGATAAAATTTAGATTCGTCATTTATTTTTTTGGTAAGTCCTCATTTCTTTATACGTTTTCAAATGTTGGGCGTAGTCCAACAGTGGATTCGTTGTAGTTCCTTTTTATATTTCTCTTCTTTATTCTAAAAAATATTGAAAGAGTACGTGGGTCTACGCTTAACCTTTTGTGAAGTCGAGTCTTGCAGTTTTTCTTGCGAAATGGGTCCACTTTGGTTATGATTGACAGCGCGCACGACAAAGCGGTCTTTATCGGGAACAGCTGAATCGCGTTGTTCAGTTACGGTCAACGCACTTCAGTCATCGCAACCAGGAGGCGGAGCTCCTCGCGATAGCTACCGGTAGCTAATCAGAGCACCCAACAATAAAAATGCATTGTTCTCTATTTCTGTAAAAGCAGAATGGTAGACTTTTCTCCGTGTGGCAGCTGTCAATTTCAAGCCCTGCTTGTTTCAAGTCCCTTTTAGAATCTAAGTTAGTTGACATTCAAGTTTTTGTCAGATCAAGTTGATAATAATATGAACAATTTCCCTCTTCTAAGGTCATCACAGGTCAAATTCAGTTTTCCGCCCCCTTCTTCTTTCTTGTAGAATATGAAGAAGTCGTGGCATCCCCAAAGAAGGGATAATCAAGAAAAAGTTTGGAAAAAAGAGGTCGCAGAGAAGGAAGAGAGACAGAAAATGATGGAGCTTAAGAGACAAATGCAGGAAGAAAGGAACATGGAAGAAATGAAGAAACAGGGAGAGGAGAGCGGCGTTCTCAAGTAAAGTCATGTCGTAATTTTATTACATATATATTTAATTTTGATTTCAAGAAATGTTTGTAATTGAAGATGCTAGTACTAGATGTTCCAATGTTATAGTGCAGTCACACCGGCCAGACCGACCTCAAACCAACTAACAAACAAACTGTTGGAAAGTCAAACTATCCCCTCAATTAAATCATCCCTTTGTTATATGTAGGAGAGGGAAGGAATGAATGCATTTTGAGTTGGGCTTCACCGCACTCCACATAGTTAATCCAGGTGCAACATTCTTCTGTTGAAATTTTCATTTAATTGTAGTTGGTTTGAGGTCGGTCTGGCCGGTCTGACTGCACTAAAACATAGGAACATCTAGTACTAGCATCTTCAATTGGGAAAGACAAGTTTAAAGGCAAAGGGTATTTCTGTCACATTTTTTAGCTGTTGACCCATTGCTTCAAGAAATAAGCAGATCATGTTTCAGCCTTTTCTCTGTATGTCATATGTAGGATGGGGGGTTGGGTGTCTGGAAGCCGTGTTTTTAGCGTTTTGATTAAGCCAAAAATATACGTTGAATTGTGCTTATCATCATCAATATTTTGTTCTCCACATCATTTTCTCCCATTTGGTGCTAAAAGAGTGTCCGGACACCCAACCCGTCCGGACACCCAATAACTGGGTATACATAACAGATCTGCCATATTTCATTATGATTATTTCCCCCACATATTATGGCATTGTATTGAGTATTGATCACTGTAATACAGCACAACATTTTACTGATCAGTATAAGTAGGACTTAAACTTATTCTCCCTCAAATTCAACTTCTAAATTGGATTTCCCTGGTTTTACTTTGAGGCGTGTTGTAGGGGAACCAATATATGCTTTTACATGTACATGTAAAAGCATGTGCACTGCTGTATGTTACTAGACTGCCATTGGCATTACAAATTCAGACCTTTGATTACAGTAAATAGCGGTAGACCATTGCAAGTTATGATATCAGTACCACGTGACCTACATTCAATTTGTTATATTGTACATAACAATAAATATAACCATCGATTTTTATAGGGGAAAGCCTGTGTTAAATGAAAGGGAAGTGTATATAATTTATCGTTTGTTGCGCTAGCGCGTAACAGTAAAATGGTGCGCACAACAGCTTACAGCACTGGTTATGTGGAGTAACAATTTACGTCATAATAGATTCATGTACTTTGAATGCTTGGGACATAGCAATTGGTTCGACATACCGTACATGAAATTCGAGTTAGGCAGAAAATTTAACATATAACATATTAGCAAAAATGCGGACTTTTAGTGTGTGTCAACTTAAGCGATAATTCAAGTTACACGGATTTGAGATATGCGAAGCTGACTGTATATTGTATTCTAGATTGTCCACTATTTACATAATATGGAATGGCTTGTCTTATTGAACTGCAGGAAAAAGAAGGATCGAGTTGACTGGATGTATAACCAACAGCAGGTTAAGGAGGAAGATTACCTGATGGGTAAGAAGGTTGATAAAGCTATCATGGAACATCAGCAGGCAAAGGTAAAAATTATTGGCTGATCCAATTATTTGAAGTCAAGAAAAAAAGGGGAGTCATGATTTATATCATGATTTCTGTTACAAAAATTAATACGGAAGATTTATGTGATGGTATAATGACTTATATATGATAATATTTTTATTTATTTTCATGATTCTGGGAATATTGTTGTGATTCTTTGTATGCTCAAATTTTTTGCTCAACAATATTCAGGGGATTAATATCAAGGTATTCCCTTTAAGTTGCGGCAGTCACATTGCCATGGGGGCCGTACAGCATTTGAAAAACCGTCAATTGGCCATTTAATAATACTTCATAGGATTGGGTATATTTAAGGGTTACCCAGTAAACTGTCCATTGTATCTTTGAGATCATACTCGGAGGGCAAATTCCATGTCCTGTACCCTGTAACATAAAGATTAACAATCAATTGCAAATTTGAAACCACCATTCCGATTGGTTCACAGCAAGACTTTTATGCAAGAAGACCATGGAACAAGGGTCCTGATTGGTTCCTATAGATATATGCAATTGATTGTAACTCTTTATGTTACAAGGCAATAGCTAACCATATTTATCTGTTCATAATACTGATTTGATATTAATTTGATTAATTTTCATTGTCCATGATTCTAAGGCTAAAGAAGCTTCAGGTGGAGGAGGATCAAGTCTGATTGTAGATATGGCAGCTAAAGTAAAAGAGGATCCACTCTTTGCTATAAAGTAAGTTGCTGTATAAGCGGTTATTTCCGCGGTGATTTTATTTTCGCGAGTGCATCTCTGCAAAAATTTCCACTTCAATATAAGGCTGTTTATAGTTTATGAAAACATCTCAAAAATTTCAAAATCATCCACTCACGACTTTCCCAAACTAGTCCAAAATCGTGAAAATATCTGTACATAAAAATATTTGCTTATACTTTACAGTACCCTTACATATGAATTCATGAAACCATATCATATTGACACCTTGGTCGGGGGGGGGGGGGGGGGGGGGGGGGGGGGAGAGAGATGGTGGATAGGGTCAGTCCCTATTCTTCCAAAACACATTTGTTGTGCTTCATTTTCATTAATCTTTAATCTTTTATGATGTTCTTGTACCATGTCTGGGTCATTTTGTTAAGCCCATATGGGATATTTCATATTCCATATTTCTTAAAAACACATTTGTTCTGCTTCATTTTCTGCAATCTTTGATGTTTTTGTGCCAAGTTGGGGTGATTTTGTTGGACACATATTGGATATCTGATGAAAGTTAGTTACATAAAATCATAAGAGTATGACAATGTTTGATAATGAATGGATTGTGAGTTTCTTTTTTGTATTTTTATGAACTTAGCAATTCATTACAATGGTCAACGCATTAACATATTAAGGCCCATATTTGGAATATCCCTTCATAACTCATTGTATACATTGGTTGCCTAAGAACAGTTGTACTACCAATACATGTAGCTTAAAAGTCTTTCTTTTCTGTTATTTAATATTATTATGTTCATTTTGATGAACATATATACATTGCAATATTTTTTACTTGTAGAAAACAAGAGATGAGTCACAAGAAAGCTCTTATGAATAACCCTATTAGGATGAAGCAACTTCAGCAAATGGTGAGTGTATCTTCTATTACAAGAATCAGCTCTAAAGTTCTCTAATTTCTCTTTAGATGGTTGAGAGGGTAGTTTATTTAATAAGTGTTGTAAATTGTTGTTGTATTTTTAACATTTTTCGTTGTTGACATACAGTCTCAGAGAGACAAGATATTGTATAGAGTTCTTTAGGTTTTCCTCCTGAAATAGAAACGAGTACATTCTCATTTCTATTCCCATGAAATTTTGGGTCTGCAGGACTTAAAAGATACAATAAAAAGCACATGTACTTGTACCATAAATCAAAATTTGACGTTTAAAATTTCCTTCATGAAAAATTGCCGGCAGTGGTGTCAAGAATGGACTTTTTTGTTCTATTTTTTGTCTAGTGGTGAGGATGCGAGGACAGCAGGCATATTGTTGGCAACCTTTTGTCAGTTGTATTTTTAACAATTTTAATGTCACATGTAAGACAGATTTGACTTATGACTCCCCCTCCACATATGCATATATTTAGATTTTATGTAGAAAAAAAAGTGTCGATACCTCAAATTTCTTACAATATGTTGTATCTGATAAATTTTTTATAAAATGTCTTTCTTTTGCATTTGTGGAAAAAGTTGAATTGAATTAAATAGCAGATTTAGTAATCAACCAGTCAAAATAATCTTGTTTCTTTTTTTTTTTTTTTTTTTAATTTCTAGTTAAAAGCACAGGTTGCTGCTAAGGAGAAGACCAAGAAGGGAAAGAAACACAAGGTATCAAGAAAATCGTCTAGTGATAGTGAAAGTGATTCTCCACAATATGACAGAAGAGATAAGAAGAAGAGCAAGATGGATAGAAGGAGAGACTCGGAGGAAGAAGAGAGGAAAATCAGACGGAAGGTGTCAAAGAGGAGTAAAGATTCTATTCATACTGATTCAGATCAGGACAGAAGAAGAAGAAAAAAGGAAAGGAGAAACAAAGAAGTGAGACATTTTAATGACAGTGATTCAGAACAAGAAAGGGGGAAAGACACAAGGAAGAAGGAAAGAAAGGATAAACATCAGAAACACTTTCTTGGTTCTGATTCAGAAGAGGGTAGGAGGAAAGAGAGAAAGGAAAAGAAGAACAGAGATAGCAGTACTGATTCAGAAGAAGGAAGGAGGGAACGAAGGAGGAAAGAGAGAAGGAACAAGAAGACGAGGAGAGATAGCAGCACTGATTCAGCAGAAGGAAGGAGGAAAGAGAGAAGGAACAGGAAGAGGAGAGATAGCCATAGTGAATCAGAACAGGATCGGAGGAAAGAGAGAAAGGAGAAGAAGAGGAGAGATAGCAGTACTGATTCAGGGGATCACAGGAGCTACTCCTCTCATCATAATGAACCAAGAAAGAAGATACCTCCTGGTTATGGACTAATTGTGAGTTTATCTCTACCGCCTTCTACTTCAGAATCCTAAAAAGTTTTCACACCCCTTTGTTCCGATTTATTTCCACTGGGTCTAACAGCAGATGGTCTAATTCTCCATTTGTCTATAATGCCAAATGGGCTGAACCCATTTGGTCTGCTAACAATTTGGTCTAATTTACAATTAGCCTAATTGGTCTAATTCTTACTTGGTCTAATTCTTACTTGGTCTAATGACCACTTGATCAAATTGCCAATTCATCTGATAGTCAAATGGTCTAATTGCATTTTTGTCTAATGCCTACATGTAAATGAATATTTGGTCTATTACCAATTGACCAATGTGGACATTAAACGAACTGGACATTAGACGAAATGGGAATTAGACGAAATGGTTACATTTTTAATACCCTGATAATCCATTGTTCTCTTGCATTTTTATGTTCTTACTCCCCCATTCCTTAAACAAACCTCTTTGTTCAAAGTGCAGTGTTGTTAAACACCAATTAACACAAGCATTTCTACACCAAACTCTTTGTCCTGTATGTTTACATGTATGTATACACCATGTATTAACACCAACGTTCCCAAACCGAACCTCTTTGTTCTACATGTTAGTTAGTTTCTTTATTTGTTAATTGCTTGATTGTATTTACTTTCAGGGAGGGAACAAAGCACCAAGAAGGCCTAGACAAAGTAGTAGCAGTGCTAGTGAGAGTGACCAATTCTCAAACACTCATCATAGACACAGGAATAGAGATAAGAGAAGATCAAGATCTAGATCACCTATCAAACATTCTAAACCAAAGTAAGTGATGCCTTTATTCATAGTTGCTTGTTCATGTTAGTGATTAATCTTCAATGACATTAACCCGTTTACAAAAGGAGATAAATAGTCAGAAAAGAGGTTTTGGCTACAATTTGAACCAACTCTTTACAAAGTGAAGTAGAGGGGTGGGGGATGCAGTTTTACATGCAGTGATGCATGTTAATGCTTTTCATCATCTATGAATGTTTTCTCCTTAATGGTATGTTGTTATCATAATCATAATAATTACATGATGATTTGATGACCTGGGGTAGAGGTCAAGGGCCATTTTCCATTCTAACCATGATTTTATTCAAAATATGCCAACTTTGGATTCAAAGTGTAAGAAGTATGCAAAAGCGTAAACCTGCATTTTACACATATGCATGTAAAGGTGCCTTATGTACCTTACATGTATACATTATACTGTGCACATGGTACGTAGGGATCGGAAAATCTTGCCTCTACAAGAAGAACGATACATCAATTTTTCACACTGCAGTTGCGTGTGTTTCTACCGTTGAGACAAATGAATGAATTACTTGTCTTTATGTAACATCCCAATGACGCAAACGTCTGATATTCATGTATATGGGATAGTTTGAACCTAAATCATTTGCACTCGGGTGGTCTAGTGTTTATGACGCTGGTCTAGCAATCCACAGGTCGTGGGTTCGAATCCCACCAAGGAAGACTGATTTTTTTCACAGCTGTCTGGCTCCAATTATTCACACAACAATTGTGTCTGTTTCTACCTTTGGAGACAGATGAATAAATTACCTGTCTTTATTTAACATCCCAACGGTATAAACCATTTTGATTTTTAAGGAGAATGGATGCTGATGAGTTAGAGCGTCGTCGAGCAGAGATGATGGACAATGCTAGGTGGAGAGATGAACAAAGAAAAGACAGGGTCACAAGATACAATGTAAGTTCATATCGATCTAGATAATTAGAGACTAAATGCCTCTTGGTTGTATCGGTCCATATTGTGAACAGAGGTCTGGAATTGCACATCGGTCTTGGTTCGCGCTAAGTCTGGGTGTAGAATGCAATGTTGGTATCAATATAAAGCATGCATTCTCTATGAAGAGTCAGTGAAGTGTGAGTCTAAAACGCAGTCGATGTGCAAACTTATTCTTCAGTCAAGGTTTAAACCAAGACCTTGCACTAAGTTTGCATGGCAATTTGTAAACAATCCTAAACCAGGATTTTACACCAAGTCGTTTGTAAAGTTACAAATGACTTTATGAGCGACTGGAATATGTTCTTGGGTGCTATACTGTACTTGTCACATTCTCAATCATTTAGCACAAGAACTGATCACCAGTTGCTTGTAAAGTCGTTCGTAACTTTCGAACAACTTGGTGAAACACCACCAACGGTGTCGATTTGTTTTGGCGATTGGGGGGGAAGATCGTCGATATTTCCTCTTTTCCTCAATGTGACACATATATGATGGTATATTGTTCGGGGTGGGGTAATGCTTGTATACACACATGCATATAAATATGCAAAAAAATGTATTGTATAATGCGAGCGCAAAGCGCGAGCTGAAAATTTTTTCAATAATAGTGACATAAAATGGGGCATTTGTAGAATAATGCGAACGCGAAACGGGGGAAGGGACTTTATCTGGTTTATTAAAGGGGGCCATCATGATGGTATGTCTATAGATACATGTATACACACATGCACATTATTATGCATATGAGTACTAGTATATTTCGTCGAATTCAAAGGGGTTTAATGCGAGCGAGAAGCGCGAGCTTAAAATTTTCTCAATAATATTGTACTGAAACATAGTATTTGTAGCGTTACATGACTAAAAGTGCAAAATTGATGGAGGGCTAGAGGGCTTTAACTGGTACACGCAAATCTCTATAAATATGGACGAATTCCAATTAGGGCAAAATTGTGCGAGCGCAAAGCGCGATCTGAAAATTTTCTCGATGATAGCTAGTGACCTGATGAAACAAGATACTTGTAGCCTCATGGGAGCACGAAACGGGAAGGGAGTTTGTGTTTTAAACGTACCATCCTGACGTTCATACATGCATAAAAGATGAACAATTATGCGAGCGTGAAGAGCGAGTCGAATATTTTTAGGCAATTTTTAACAGTTACCTGAAATTTGAGAGCAAAGTAGCGACTAATTTGAAAAGAGGGCATTTAGCCCCCGGAAAATAGTGGAAGTGTAATATATAATCAATAATCCGAGTCCAAAAATGTCACCTTGTCGAGGAAGAGCTGAGAAAAGTGTTATAGACTCTTCTATTCACTATTTATTTTATCAAAACCATCGTGGATTTTCGAGGGGAATACTTATGCCTTCAGTTTTACTTATCGAGGCACCTGTCCCCTATGCACCCTAGGATCGATGCCCCTGATTATCATGGATTATAATGTTTTTGTTTCTTAATTGTGAGTAGTAAAACATCTGCGCTTCCATTATCTATACGATGTATTGTGTATTACATGTTTACTAAAGTATATCAGGCACATACAAGGAAGATTAACGAAAGAGTGAGAAAATTTTGGATTTTTGAATTTCAAAGACATGCATTTTAGACTGCAAAATAATATAATAATGTCATAAAAGAGTTTTATATGATATCGAATTTGTAATGGGTAGATTTATATGCATATAATATGATGTTTTTTATTTTCTTGATATCAAAATATTGGGGGGGATGATTGTACACACCATCCCCCTCACCGAAATTATTGGGGGGATGCATCCCCCCCATCCCCCCCACAATCGACACCCATGAACACCACCCAGGGGTATGAATTTGATATGGCTTTGCAAGTTTAGCTAATTTGTTTCTTTTCTTGTTACTTTGACGCTAAAGGCTGTTCAAACTTTGCTAAAATTGAGGTGTATTGTTGAACATTCCATAATGATTTAATTGAAGCATGTATATCAGCAAAACTGGCATTTTCACATGTTTTGCAAGTCAGTTCCATGAAATTAAAATGGGAATTGCCACAAAAGGCCGATTGAAAAGTAAGTCCATAATTAATTCAGGGTAGAAAATACTATTATCCTTTTTGAGCTGAAAATTCTAAGCGATGTGTTGTTCCCAGATAACCAAGTAGGAATACTTGTAGCAAGATTTTGGTAGAATATGGCAATTTCCCAGTCCCAATTTTGGTGCTACATGTGGATGATAATAACATGTAATTGTATTAGGTTAATTCTCTTCCTACTTGTATATTTATATTTGCACAGGCTGAAGAAATGGCAGAGGCTAAAATGGAGGGGAAAAAGTCCAAAGATGCCAAGTTTATTGAGTAAGTTCATTTCAAATAATATGTGTAAATTTCACCTGTCATTCTGTACTTACTTTTATTTGTAAAATAAATTTAAAATATAAATGGGGTATAAAGTTTAAGATACCAATGAAGAATAGATTATAAATATTTGCTTGTTCAAGATAATGTCTCAATGCTATATTGAACTTAAGCTGACATGTTCATGTATGTTTATTTTTATTAGTGACATTTCCATACTCATAAATTTTTCAAACTTTGTTTTTCCATTTTCAGGAATATGCGGTTACCAAACAACAGCTCTGTGGAGGACCAAATTAAGAGGAACGTTTTTAGCATCCAGCGCACCAATGCAGCCCTAGATAAGAATTTTGCTCGTAGATAACAGACAACACAGGAACAAAGTGGATAATAGCTGTTTCTGTAACAAAACTGTATTCCCATTTTTTACGAAAATCCAGAGTTACAAATCAACAGCACAACTCACCCTTTTTCTTCTGCAACCCAAAGAAATTTACTAAAAGTGTGGCATCTCACTTCAGGAGATTTTCAGCATCCAGCGCACCAATGCAGAACTGGATAAGAATTTTGCACGTAGATAACAGACAACACATGAACAAAATGGGTAATAGCTGTTTCTGTAATAGAACTGTATTCCCATTTTTGACGAAAATCCAGAAGTTACAAATAAACAGCATAACTCACCCTTTTTCTTTTGCAGCCCCCCGAAATAATTAGAAGAAAACTGCTTTGATGCAGTTTCAGAAAATAATCATGTACCTGAATGTGAAATCTTTCTTTTTAAAGTCAGAATGTCTTAGGCTTTTATGTGTAATTTGACACCATGGTAACAGGTTTTGTCTATCACCTCAAGTTTTATCACCATCAGACCTTATGTAATGCTCTGAATATTCCACCCATTGCTCCATTTGGAAAAGGAATCTTCTACATTTTTGTTGCCTGATGATGACCGAAGCTGGCCAAAGAGTGTTCATAGTGAAACAGTTTGTTTTGCTGTGGTCCAGAAATCTAGCTTCAAGACAGGTATTTCCTTTGCTTTTCACAAAATTCTGGGGTAGCGGGCAGCAATTAGTCGCACTCTGTATTGTTTAGATTGTATACAACTCCCGCTTTCAGATAAACTACTTTTCGTTATAGTGTTACATTTGAAATAACAGCATATTTATCGTTTTTCAGTGGATTTTTTTCTCTCTCTTGTTATAAGTCCTCATATACTTGTACATTTTATATTACAGTAAACTGTACTTGTATACATACACTGTGGAAAAAATCAATAAAGTTCTTCATTTCAAATGCTGATTTATGGCAACAAAAGAAGAAGGTGAGAAAAAAAAAATGGATCACCCCATTGTCAAGGTTATATGACCAGGGAGGGAGACTTCCATGGGGGAGGTTACCCCATTGTCAAGAGTGGCCTACAGGGCTGGGGGAATTCAATGGGAGGGATTACCCCTTTGTCAAGAGTGGCTGAGAAGGACACTTTGATCTTTCTTTTCCTTTGAATTTTTTTGTTTCGATAAACTATAACCCTAGTATTTTATTGTTAGTATAAGAGTATGATGTACCAAAAGAAAGCTTAGAAGTTCACCTTGCTAATGCATTTGGTATGAAAGTATGTCTTCATTGGTAAATAAGACATTTTGGAGGAATAAAAAGTTGTCATAAATATAAAAAATCAAACAATATATATTTATGATTATTATACAAATGATAATTAACAATGCCACAGGTGTGGCATCATCAAAACGGAAATTTTATACTCTACAACTTTGCTACACAATATTTTTTGTTAGGTTCAAGCAGTAAAAAGTTGTAGCCAGTTATTCAGCAGACTCTATAAAGATTGGCCTTAAATGCGTGTCCCTGAAATAATGTGGCGCAGGCCGGTTTTTCAAGTGGCGCATAAAGAGTTAAATGGTAAAATCTGTTATCAAACCTTTTTCTCTCCCTGAACTATTACATAATTTCTCTGTCCTCTGTATGAAGATACAGTGTACTCCCATTCTAATGACCACATGTACAAATAGAGGCTGTTCCTTCAGTCTCGCATTCAAACATGGTCACATGTCTGTGTTTGTCTGCGTGTTTAGTATGGCAACTTTTCATTATAATGTGGTAATTGTCTTGGTCCAAGTAACTCGTTATAATGGAAGTGTACCATGCGCAAAAGGAATGAACAACTTTTTATAAAAGATTGCAAATTCTCCATTTACAGTTCCACCTCCCGTCTGCGGCCATGATTTATTCAGGCTCCTCAATCAACCAGCCATTGACTTTGGTCAGATTACCTCTTTTATTACTTATTAAATTCATGTAACCGTGAATGTATCACTGTTCTGTTAATCATATTATTTTCACCTTGCACACAGAAAGACATTATGAACCATTACAATCATCCACCCCGTAAATCCTCCCCCTATAAATTTTTATAGAAATGCCATTTGGTGTCCTAATCATAAGATATGCATAAATCTCATAACCGACCCTATCACTTAAATATATTGGTGCTGATCCGAATATGGCCTAATAAGCGAGGTCGAACTGTTTGTGGCATTTTTAAAGAAAATACACTGCTATATACAACTATTCAATTGGAAATTTTCTGAAATGGGAATTTGTAATAAAAGGTCAACATGAATAATAAGAATGTGCCTGTTTTTTCTAAATACGCCCCTTTTCCTGCACATAAAACGTTAGAATAACTGATTTTAGATTATGATGTTCCTCAATCAGACAGGAGAAAGTTTTTTTTTAATAAATCCAGATTTAAACAATACATTTGTGAATAATGATTTGTAAGAATAGATGTTCAAGATAATTTGATAAATTAATTGCTGCCAGAAAAGAATCTTGTTATGCCTTTACAATCGTGTATGTTCAGCATCATCCTGTTGTTTGGTGTGGATACAGACAACTCCTGTTACGAGTGTGAAGATGTAAATTTTGATAAGAAATGATTATTCAAAACCAGTCCGTCTAATTTCCTTTTGGTCTAATAATCAGTTCGCTTTTTTTTACCATATTTTCCGATTCCCATTTTGTCTCATGTCCTCTTGGTCTAAAACTTTTGGAGTCGCTCCTTTTGGTCAATTCCTGTAACAAACTGGTAATAGACCAAATATTCATTTTGGAATTAGACAAATAATGATATTCTACAATTTAATTGGTAATTAGTCCAAGTGGTAATATGACTAAGTTGGAATTAGACCAAGTATGTAATTACAGGCCAATTGGAAATTGGACCAAATGGCCTGTATACTGGAGTGAAGACTGAGTTTGTATGAGTCGCAAGTTTGTGCAAATCTATTGTGTGATCCTTTTGTCTGGTGCATCAGTCAACATCAGACAAAAGTGTCTCACAATTACTTCGCACGAACTTGTGACCGAGACAAACTCAGTCTTAGGTTCAGAATATGAGCCAATGGGTTTAGCTCATGTTGTATTAGACAATCAGATACTTGGACCGCCACCTTTTGACCAAGTGGATATAAACAAAAATATGGTACTTATTTGTATGAAAGGAAGATGTGGAATATTGTCAAGTGCATCTAGTATCAGTTGAGGCTTGACATAGAGCCAAGTTCTGCTTATTATGAATCTTTTTTTTTGTTGTACTTTACTGTTTGCTGAATATCCTATGATGACCTGTATATTAATGTACATGATATCTTGATTGCCTTTGATACTATAAAACAATATAAAAAAACTATTAAAAAAATTGTCAAGTGTTCTATTTGTATGCTATGTAATCATAAGATTTTGAGCAAGATAAGGTGTTCAGAGGATCATTGTTTACTCTAACCGTCTATACAGTGCATCCCAGAAAAAAGTAAACCCAACTTTGAGAGCCTCATTTTAAAATATTAAAGCTTGTGTGACCTTGAAATTTATTTCATGGTAAAGAGCAATTCGTATTCTATTAATGATATCAAACTTATACCTGTGTTGTAATGGATGATTAGCAGTTGGGCTTTAAAAACAAGCATAAAAAGTTCCCTGTACCAAGTTTGAGCAAATGCAGCCCTTGCATTTCAATAGTCCAAGTAATTCTTTGTCCCTAATGAATGGGCTCAGGAAGGCTGACCTCAAACAAACAATGAATGATCAGAGAGCTAGTGCTGCTTCTCAGCATATGTGGTACAAATGGTTTCTGACCAATGTTTTCAAAAACTCGAGTGCTCAGCCATTCATGAGAGCACAGGTATAATTTTGTCATCACTAGATAGAATATGAGTTACTCTTTGTCATGATATAAAACTTAATGACAAATAAGTTATACAATTTTAATACGAGGCTCTCAAAGTTGGGTTTACTTTTATCTGGGACGCACTGTATAGGCCCTACAGTGTCTATCAATCAACCCGGGGGGGGGGGGGGGGGGGGGGGAATCATTTAGATATAGTCCACTCCTGTTGTAACCAAGGTACATGTAATTTTTCCAATTAAAACATGTGCACATATGCGTGCTCGCCTATTTGATATAACAAGGTAATTGGCTGGTCCGGAACATCTCATAATTAGAGTGGGCATAATTTCTCTAGTAATTGACTATAGTCGATATTTTGCCTTTTTAAATGAAACTTCAGCTCAATTTTGCACAAGGAAATATTGCATATGCACAAGCTCATGTATTCATTAGTGAAATCATGCAAGGTTTCCAGGAATAATGTTTAACACAAAACATTTTGACAACATCACTTGGCAACAGCAATGGCAGAAATCATGGATGTATTTCCCATTCATAACATTTATAATTACTACATGTTGGTAAACTAATGAAATATTATGAATAAATACATTAAAAGAAGACAATGTCACAAACTTTTTGCATGAAGTTCAACTACGTAATATTGAACTATTTTATTATTGTAAAGTCTTCTTTCAGTTATGTATCATTTTATGACCGGAAAAAAAAAGAAGATAATAGATATTTACATTCTTTATAATTCATTATTCATGCTTGATAAGCTTTCATTTTATATATACTTTCTAAGGAGTTGCAAAGGCAGTGCACAATATGTACAAAACCTACACAATCCTATAGACAAGTGTTGCTTGTTGTTCCAAAGGTTCTTTGTCCAAAAAATTAGATAAGGGTTGTTAGTCTGAAGTAACTTGAATGTTCGTTTGTCAGAAAATGGAATACATTTCAATCATCTGAAGATTAAATGGGTTTGTTAATCAAAGAAATTAAATAATGTTTGTTCATCGTAAATGGAAGATGTTTAGGCTTAAGAGTTATTTAATTCTCAGATTATTTGAAATTTCATTTTTCGGATCAACACACCTTATATATTTTCAGATGAATAAAACATATTTCATTGTCGATGAATGAATCAAATTTCAATCCTCGATGCATACCGTAAGCCTTATTCCATTTTCATTGTTGATGAATGAATCAAATTTCAATCCTCAATGCATAAACCTTATTCCATTTTCTTTTGGATAAATGAACCCTATTCATATTCTCAGATAGATGAATCCAATTTCAATCCTAGATGCATAATCCTTCGGACTTACAAGCTGAGACATACAGGTGCAAAAAAACAAAAAAAAACATCTTTCCCCTACAATAATTGAAGAAAATTCTTTTACATCTAAGCCAAGAAATGAGAGAAAAAATAACTACTTCAAAAGTATATTCTTTTTGTTTTAAAGCCCAAGTATAGTTGTAGTAGAAATCACTGATTTTTTGAAAAACCTGCTCACCTTGTCCTCATAGTGTTCTAAAGACATAACAATATATGGGCAAAGGATATAATCATGTTCAGTTCTATGCATGTCTTTCCATGATATGTAATAGTTTGCATGAGCACAGGGAGATGTTCATCAAAGTAAGGCCATACTTCCTTCATTCTCACCCCAGAACTCTGGGCATGCCAACCAGCAGCTGATTGGTATAGCGTGAGTGAATTCTGTGTGTACAGTCTGTGTATGGGAGTAGCATATGCTTTGCACACAAACCGCTGTATGCTGGCATTGTGCCTGTGAGATCCTATCGATTGTGGCACTGTCAATATATATATTTAGGTACCTTCCCAAAAGTTAAAGCCGCGGCCCGCTGCGTGAACGCCGCACAGCGGGCTTATAGGCAGGATATACCGTTCCCCTAGTATTATTCTTCCATTGACTTAATTAAAAAGCGCCGCTGTGCGGCGTTCACGCAGCGGGCCGCGGCTTTAACTTTTGGGAAGGTACCTTACACAGTTTTGTTGCTAAATTCAGGTGTTCGAGTGGATTTTATAACGAATCCTTTTGTACACAGAGGTTAATTGAGGTATTCATTCCTATTATTCTGCTCTGGAAGCAAAACAAAAAATCTATTCTCCCAACACTATACATGACCTTTAAAGAGATACCAAACACAATTGTGTTTTGTGTCCTAAATATCATTTGCACCAATTATTTCCATTTACCATTTTTATTTTCTAATATATATTGACTGGAGTTAACTTGAAAAATTAGTAATCTACTCCAATACTTCTTATATGATTTTTTTTTTTTATTGGAACTACTCCAACATTATATCATTTAACCCTAATCAGACTGGGGGGGGGGGGCCATCATGGCCCCCCCCCTCGACATTTTCGGCTACCACTCCGCCGCACGAAATTTTCTGATTGCGCCGCTCGCTGACTTTTTACTTTCAAGTCTCGCACATCTTTTGAAACCATTTTCGCAAAAATCGGTCGTACCGTTACGACGCTGCACGATTTTCTAAAATATCCGTCAGACCGAAAATGGCTCAAAAACGTGATTTTGGTGTACAAAGTCAATGCAAATTGAGTTTTTCTCACCTAATTCATAAAGATGTGAATTATTTTAACTTTCATTGGCTGAAATCAATTTATTTTAGCATATTTATGCTTAAAAATGGTTCTTAAATGATTTTTGCGTAAAAAAAAAGAAAAACAAAAGTCGAAAAAAAAACAAAATACAAAGAAATTCATAAAACAATAAAATACATAAGAAATTAATTTTGAAACGAGAATTTTTTTCTAGTACAATTGTTAGGAACGCTATAAGGAATAATAATACACAAAATTAGCATTCTAGGAGCTTTATTTTTTAATTAGAGCAAAAAGTATGATTTCATGCATAAATTAGCATAATTAATTCATATAAAAAAAATTCATATATATTTTGGAAAAATTAACAGTGCAGTCTTGTAGATTACATGGCTCACTACCATCATGCAAATTTTCGGCGCGGTCGCGGGATTGGCAGCCGAGATCTTAGGGGGGGGCCATCATGGCCCCCCCCCCCCCCCAGTCTTGACAGCTACCAAAACACCCCAGTCTGATTAGGGTTAAAATCAAGGCATTCCAGTCTAATAACTTAAATATTTTTATTGTATGCATGATATTAAAGACATAAGATAACATTGTGACCATGTAGCTTTTAAAAAATTCCAAGTCAAGATGAAATTTGCATATGGATAGCCTACTAAAAACTATGAAACAAAAGAATGTGAATGAAATACTTTAGATACAGTACAGAAATTTTGTGTAATTATTCTAGACATGAGAGAAACGAAAATAACCGTAGCAAGAGCTGATCAATAGATATCGTTTTTCAAACGTTGGCTCAGAATTTTCAAAGGACTTGCCATGAATATTAATTGGAGACGTTAAGATTTCACCAAAAAATGGACAAAAAACTGAAACAGCCGTCACCGTTAAAGAAGATTGATATAGTTTTTAATAGTTTTCATAGTTTTAATAATACTTTCCATAGATATTACATTATGAGACTTTCAATTGGTATTTTTGAAACTTGTATGTTTAAACCATTTTCAAGTAATAATATGAGCTTTTGACAGTCCTAAATAGGATAACCAATATCTTTACAATAAGAAAATATGCATTTAAATAATTAATCTCTCAAATTCTACATAAAATATAAACATCACCTATGATGCAGAAAGGTTCCTTTATCTAACTAACATGCAATAACATTTCATTAAAGCAACAACAGAATGACAGTAAATAGAGATCTAGCTTACAATTATTAAATACAACCGTCATTCCCAAACAAAACATTTCTGAGTGTTAAGAGATACATTAGTAACAGGAATGGCAAAGAAATTTTTCTGAATATTGCTGAAAGTTTTTTCATATGACTCTGCATGCATAAAAGATATGTGTTAGAAATAGTGTGACATTCCTTTCATGAATTCTGGGGAATTTTAAGAGTTTTTGCCTTTTAATGGTCAGATTCAGCAGTACACTCACCATATGTCAGCACCTAATGGCCAGGCATAGAACACTGTTCTTCTACTATCAATTCACATCGGTTTTATGCACGTTTACCATGATCAAAATTAATGATGCCAACGCCAAAGAGGGACAAATTTAACATTTTTATATTTCAGCCATTTCTAGATCAAATTTGAATATATCCACTCACTTATTTCCCAAACTAGTCTTAAATCATAAAATGATATGGCTTATAAACCGTAATTATTTAATCTCGAGTATTCATAATTTTGTCAAAACATATACCACCTATATCAAATATAAATTAGACATAACTATTTGTTGGTATGCTATACCTTTTCGACCCTTTAGCACCTAGGGACTACTTGAAATGCGTCTGCTTATTCCCTAATGGAAAGTGTTTGGCTGTTTGCATCAGTGTGTTTCAATGGGGAATTCTTTTAATCGCTTGATACAATTAGATACTTTTTTGTGGAGGATCCAACAGCACACACTGCGCAGGTAACACACAGCAAACGGGCATTTTAGTGAGTTAACTGACAGGCGGTCTTAGGTGATTTAGGTACATTAGGGTTCAATAATTCTGGCTAAATATTATCAACTCAGGTAATTTTTGCAGAACATGGCTTGCATCATTCATAATGCACATATGAAAATACATGCATAGGTGTTAGATTTCATACCGTACTATTTTTCCTCACATATTCTGGTGAATTCAATCACAGAGTGAAAGGCAAACATGCATGCATCATATTCAGATTCACGTGATTTATTTTACAAGAATACCCAGTCTTCAGATGTCAGGTAAATAGCAGCTAAGTGTGTTAGGCCGGCGAGAGTTACGGTCTTCCTTACCCTTGTTGCTTTCAGCTTAAGAACAAAACTACTACTATAACGATAGATCATATATCAAAGATGTGCAATTGATTACACTGAATGTCTCTTAATCTCTTATGAAGATGATGCTGGTGCTGCAGCTGCAGGCAGTGGCGGCGCCCCTATGCCAGCAGGTAAAGTTGGGAGGGGTGTCGGTCCCGGTATTGAGATACCAGCAGGCAGACTGACGGCAGGAGGAGGGGGCAGGTTGGAGACTGCAGGCGATGCCCCTACAGAGACAGGGGCCGGTGACGCACCCCCTGCAGGCAGGACTCCGGATGTTAGAGGTGAAGGTGATGAGGATGATGTGTTGAGAGCGGGGTAGTTAGAGAGATTGACCGAGGGGAGAGAAACGTTGATGTTTGGAAGCCCCGGCACATTTGCTAAACTTACTGGTGGCAGCATGCCAGAAACTACATCAACAAAAAAATAAAGGAAATATATAAATAAAAAATTTTATACGAGTGTATGTGATTACAAAATATAAGATTTTATACAGGAAATCACAACTGAAGTCATTGTTTTCACGAAGTGGCCCCGAGATTGATATTTACAATGGATAGAAACATATTTTGAGAAAAACATGCTTACTCATACTGTTATTTATTTCTCTAGTGGCTGTTGACATGGAGGGTTAACAAGATTCCTCACATAAAAAAGTGATTTTGCTGGTACCAGCACTTTGTATTCTTTTGGTTTGCACCCTGATTTGAGATTTTTCTGATATTACAATGTAATTTCCGTGGTTCCAACTTGTACGAGTTTCCACTACATGTGATTGTATTTATTTTGATTACCTGATAAAAGACTATTCTAAGACTTTAATGGCAAAAACATGTGTGAAAAAGATGTTTATGTAATCATAATTAGTTCAATATCATAGAGGATGGTTTGTAAAAACAAGAAACATGGTATTAACACTTTAAAAGCAACATGTCTCTTGGGATGCATCGTAAAAACGTTCACAAATTGTCTAAGACATCTTAAAATGAGATCAAATGAACAGACACCATGAATAAATTTCCAACTTTATTTCATAATGGTTCATTGAGTAATAAAAAGAGGCTTATGGCCCGTCTAGTACAGTCCACTCCCAATGCAATGAGATGCCAGTATTAGAAGTTGAATGCTCTTCTGGTTACTAATTCCATTGTTATAAAAAATCTTGTTAAACTGAACCCTAAATTTTGCCTAAATTTGAAATTGGGATAGGGAGAATGACCTCGTATATTGAATGCATACTCGCTTTATCAGGTATGTGCTGTATCTAATAACTGTAACTTGAGAAACTTACTTGGCCCTGAAAGAGGTGGAGGAACCCCGATACTTGACGGAGTCGCTCCAGGAGTCGCACCTGGGGTAGTACCAAGGTTGAGAGGAGGAACCATTCCCGCTGGACTCTGATACAGAGATGCAGTGCTTGTTGTCATGGGAACCGTAGTGCCTCCACCCAGTGTTACCGGAGACGGCGACATACCTGAATCAGAAAGATTGGGCTGGGCAAGCGGGGAGGCCACTCCCGCTGAGGCAGTAGAAGCTGTGCCCCCGGCCGTGGGTGTGGCTCCTGGGGTTAGAGCGAGGTCAGCCATGTTGGCTTGGAGACCGGCCACTGAATTGGAAGGGGTGGAGCCTAGCGATACCTGTGAAAGAGATGAAATACGTTACATGCATTTATGATGAACAATTTTATCTATAATTAGAGCTGAATTTTGGAAGGAATCGGTGGACATGATATGTTTGATCAAATGGTTATCTCTTCCGGAGTAAACTTTGTTTGTGTTCCTGAAGATGTCTTTTTAATTAAATATGATATCAAATCTGGGTATAGTTTTCGTAAATTTTTAAATGCCTATTCACAATAATTATGAAATGATTTCACCTTCAAAACTAGACCAACTTGTAAGCAATTTGTGAAAATAAGACCATAAAGACAATAAAAAAGTACATTATTATTCATTTATTAAGAACCATGAAAAAAAGTAAGTCATGGAATATATGTGAGAGCCAAAGTGGACATCATATATGGTCATATTCAAACATAAGTGACATGACATTTAGACTGATAGAAGGGCACATATCTTTGCACTTGTAGGTTATGAATGGATCATGACTACCATATTATGTATAATGTAAGAGTGGCATGTGTCATTACTAGTTGGATTTGAATTTTCCAATTGGTCCTGGAAATTATGATTAAAAAACAACAGTGAGTGAGTGACACGACGGAAAAAGACATAGGCCCGAATTCACAAAGGAGGATTCTGCAAAACCCATGGATCCGTGGATCTGTGGGTTTTTGAATTGACGGCTCCACAGATCCACCAGTTTATGATGGTCCACCTCTATGTGTCGTGAGTGACACGACATCCAAAACGTGAGTGACACGACCAGTGCCTTTAATGCAACAATTCAAGTAAATAACTAGATCGAAATTACCTGTGTGTATATGCCATGTTAGAGTAGTCCATGATAATTACTTTAAGCAAAAAAATCTGAAAAAAGTGACTAGATATAAGAATAAGAAGCATTTAAAGCACCATATTCCCAAATGTGCAAATTCCTGTTTGATCAAATATTCAGCGTAAGAAAACTGGATCACATAATGTTTGAACTTAAATAATTAGTTGTATTGAAAAGAAGCCTTTGTGTTAATTTCAGATCCTTATTTGCATTTTCAAAGGCACAGCGCCACATTAAAATTTCAGCTAAATGTCCCACTTAGTTTGAATATGACCATATGTGTTAGTTGCCAACATGTATTGAATGATAACTTGACATACAGTATTCATAACTTATTTGTATCCTTTGCTGGATCTTGTGTTAAACCTGCAATATTACATGTACATAAATGTTATCTCAAATCTCTGTTTTTATTAAAACCAAATTAGTGACCTCTAAGCAACTCAAAACCACTTTCAACCCTTTGTCCCTGAAAAATATCCACTGGGTGTACACACTTGACTCTACTATAATTTTGAGGCAGAACAACGCTATGAGACACCTATTTATCAAAGATATTTGAGGACGAAAAATAAATCACAAAAAGAAATCACAATACAAAATGCACTGGAAAGTTGTAATGTCCATACCTCAGAGAAACCATCAGGAGGATGTGATGCTGATTGATCTGCTGCTGCTGATGCTTTCAGATGTGCACTGATATCAATAGTCTGACCCTCAGGGAATGATCTGGTTGGGATCCGATGTAGATATCCATACCCAATACCACAACCCATACTGATGATACAATGAGAAAATAAGTTTCAATTGTTTTTAAAAAAAAGCAGTCAAACAAATGGTCATGTGTACATAATTTATAGAAGCATAGTACAGATTAATTTGCTGTGTATTTGACAATTATTTTCCTAAACTTCATTCGTTGATTGATCTGCTGCTGCTGATGCTTTCAGATGATGTGCATTGATATTAATGGTCTGACCCTCAGGGAATGATCTGGTAGGGCCATGCGTTTTGAACTGGCACCTTTTTATGTTACACCACCTAAATCTAAAAATTATGCACCTGTCAGGATCAAAGTGTCATAACTTTTGAAGTATTAACTCTAACCCTACGAAAGTATACATTTTCTGAAAGGAAATGTCCTGTAGATTTCAAAAATGCCATCAACTACAATGCAGGGTGAAGTAGTAACATATTTTGATTAAAATATTAAATTCTTGGGGCCCTAATTTTTTTTTTACTGCAGCCCCCAATAGTTTTTCTCCCTTTGATCCAGGTCGTAATTGCTCACCATATTTGAATTGCTCTTGAAATTTCCTGTCAGAAAATATATAGGGCAAGTCCACGCTATTTGTTCCCGAGATGGTGATTTTTCGACTTTTCGACCATTTCTGTGTCAAGTGTGTCAATGGGTTTGTAAATGTATACATAATGTGTCATATATCACCATAAAGAGTATGAAATGAACTTAATGCAAATGAGGTCAGTCATTTCAAGGTCATATGACGTCACAAGGCTCATTGATATTCATGAAAAAATATAAAAAGCATTAAAAATGCTATTTTCAACCATTTAAAAAAGAGGTTTGTCAGAGGAGTACAACCAAAAAGTAAGTATTTTCTGTTTTTATATTTTCTTGGCTAACTCTGGTGAAAATATCACGAACCTAGCACATAGCTTTCCATATTTTTAGACTTAAAATATTCAGGTCTCAGAAATAGTCTCACAAAAGTTACTGAGCTGATGTAAAATCATACATTTTTATTACCCACCCTCTCACCTTTAGAAATGAAACAAAATAAGTTTTTCTTACATTTGTGTTTTGTATTATGTTTCTTTTGTTTTATCAAAGAGATTTTTAAACAAAAGATGTTGCTACGCCTTGGCTACACCAATTGTTTAATAAAAAATATTAAAGGGAATAATTGTCCCGTGTGTTACTGTCCCGTTTGTTACCCGACATAGTTTTTAAAAACTTGACCTTTGACAGAAAACTCGAAGTTGTATTAACGTTAAAATTTGTCCTTACAATGTTTATTACATGTTTAAGAGGATATGACTCTGCAAATTTAGATCTACTTTTTCGATTCAGAGTTATATGTGAACAAAGTCAAAATTTGAAAAACACCAATTTTTGCGGTCCCGTTTGTTACCGACGAATAAATGATCATAAATTAATTATGAATTGAGTTATTACAACTATTTTTATGTTTTTGTTGAACATTCTTAGTACCTTCAGGAATATACCAAAGGATTGAGATTTCATTTCAGATTTTTCAAACAAGCCCTATTTTTGGCTCTGAATGTCCCGTTTGTTACCGCGCAAAATAGCTTGGACTTGCCCTAGATAGTTTGTAGGGGGGTTTCTCTCATTAAATAAAAATTCTTAACCGTAAAAGGGCCAAAATATTTGGTCAACCTGGGCCAATCTCGGCCATGGTGGGGCCAAAGTTATAAAAACTTGCATGTAGGTTGGCTATCTTATGATGAAGAAGCTCACAAAGTCTAAGGCCCCTATCTCAAGTAATCTTTGAGTTATTGCATTTATGTAACGTCACTTCACATACAACAGGAACTGTATTGAGTTACTTTATGTACAATACACAGTCAATGGTGAAATTGTCATTTTAAACGTGCGCAGCGCGGCGATTTTCGGAACTGCGCATTACCAAATGGCTGGAATTATAAACTGTGGTGTCAAAAGATGCATGAGACCTCAAGCTATAAAGTCCTAAAAGCTTACAGCAACAAAAATAAATATCCATAAAGTTTCATGGTTATGACGTTTCGAATGCACAGGAGGGTGCGAAATCCCATAGACTTTGTGTGTTCCTCTTCCCCCTCCTCTCCCCCCCCCCCTCAACCACCCTCGCCAATTCGTATTGTATCGCATCCCGTGTCGCGATTTCAAGTGCGAGTACGTTCAAATTCAACAGGTCTGATAGAGCTTGCATTCAGCTTTCAAATAACACCAATTTCATGGTAATACCCTCTATTTAGCCAAGATGTCATACATTAACTGAAACAAAATTTGGAAAAGCGTAACAAAACCACCCTTTTTGGGTGGCGAGTTCAAAACACATGGCCGTAGGGATTCGATGCAGATATCCATACCCTATACCACAACCCATACTGATTGGACAACAAGAAAATAATTCATAAAGTAGGAGTTAATTTTTGAAATAAGACAAACAATGGTGCAATGAGAAAATGAGTAGGAGAGTTGAAGCAAAATTATTGTCTCAAAATGATTTGGAAAGGTCGATAACAATACAGCTAAGCATTGCCGTGTGCTGTGAGGTCTTGGAATCAACAAAATGTTGAGAAATTAAACCAAATTCTACTGAGAGTAACATGCATTGGACATAAAAATTCATGTATGGGACTACAGACAATTGTTCAGCCCGAACATTTCATTTATTTGTTGTCATATCATGATTATGATGCGATTTAAAGAGCAATCCTTTGCAATGGACCTCTCTAATACAATATTGCTCTTAAATACTACGAATACTACTAAAACAAATTGAAAGCTCACAATAATTTTTTTCATATTTCCGACTGCACAAGATTCTCTTTATTTAATGAAAAATAGTCAAACACATATTTTTCTTTTAAATGTAAAACAAAGAAATCCATTTTCAATGTCTAATAATTCAAATTATTCAACTTTTTTCACATGCGCACTAATGAGTGCAATACAGTCAACAAAATGAATGTTCTCTATTTTTCACCCTTAAATATATATTCAAGCTTAGTTCATAATGGGTTGACTAAGATGATTTTTGTCTTTAGTTGGAGATGTAGGAAGTCATCTGAGCAGAAGCAAACCAATCTGATTGGACCATTTACTTGCAGGACTCTCTCCACATACATGTAGTTTGTTGGCATTCACAATACATCAACAATAACTTGTTTGCAATTGCACCCATAATACACACACAAACATAAAGTACAGGTAACTCTGCCTGAGTCGAATCTCTTGGGACCAGAGAAGTCAGTTTGACTTCAGAGAAATTCGACTAAGGAGAGATGAATACCGTAACATATATCCTGCAAAATCTGGACTAAAAAATTGCTTCGACTTCAGTGATTATTCAACATATATAGAAGGTTGACTTATACTATCCAGAGGTAACTGTAGTCTGTTCTGGGGCTTTCAAGATAGACACAATGTACATACCTTCCTTCACCTCCCCAGTTCCTATTAGGTGTGATAGCCAGCTCCCTACATCCATCTGTCTCTACATTATACATATACAGCTTCAGTGGCCTGCCCTCATGTGACTCAATCAAGGAGAAGAGGTCTTCTGACTGTAGGTAGAAAAAAAAAAGTTGAAGATTTAGTGGTAGCTTCTAATCATAAATAATGTACATACAATCCACTCCTATTTTAGCGAGGTGCTCAGGAATAAAACCAATAGCGCCATTATAACGAAACCTTGTTATATCACTGCTTATTATACATTGTAATAAGAGTGGACTATAATCATATGTAATGTTCACACAAAGCCCAGTTGGGAATACGAGTTCGGGCAAGTAATGGCGAGCTGATTTTGGGGGGTACTCGTGATAACTCTCCATTTAACTTTTGATAACTCTCCATTACTTGCCGCAACTAGGCACAACTCTCAACAACTCTTTACAACTTGACCAAAGTCGAATGATGTCGTAGTAAGCTCGCCTAATGTTTAAAAATTTTGCCAAGCTCTTGAGGACTCCTGAACAACTCAAAACTCAAGAAAGACTACAAATTTTGCAAAAATTTGGTTTCATAAATTACCATAGATTTCATACACATGTTCCCACGATTCTAATACAAGCATTCATAAAAAGATCTTGATAAACTGTAACCGGTGAGATAGGCCTCTTAATTTGATACATTTTTAACATTATATGTAGGTTTAATTATACACAAAAGCTATCATAAGAATAAAGTTCCAATCTTATATTCACCTCTAAGAGTACCGAGTCAGCTCCAATAATGTAGTCTGTATTGGTTCTGAAGCCTGCAATTGATGCTGGTGAATTTGGTTGGACATCCTGTATGGAGAACATGCAATCAAATGGAAAACATGAGAAGGTTGAAGGACTAGAGTTAGGAATTTTGGCTTATGTGCAGTTAATGCATAGAAGCATCTCCAATTGTGTTCTTCTTAGAGTCTAAAATGTATGTCAACATGTTTTGTTAAACTTTGGTGACCCTGAATGAAAGTCAATAATTGAGTCAAAGTATCCTATTTGTCACTTCATCATCAAATCCTTTGTAAAGTTGTGCGTAACTTAAAGGCCCTCGCAAGTCGGAGATCGTGGGGAATGCGCGTTTTTCTTGAGCTCCACTGACTCATACACAATCTACAGTGAGGCTTACGCAAGGGTCGGCCTACTGGGGATTAACATTCGGACAGCACGAACATGACGAAGTTTACCGAATTCAGTCAGTCAATAGGGTTAGTAGCTTCGGATTAGTTTTATAGACTCTCAACGGTCTCTTCGTATTAATTCAAAGAGAGGACTTGTATAATACTCCATTTCAAAAACAAAACAATAGTTAGATTTACTTCGGACTTCTGGTTAGTTAGTCTAACCATGAAGGATTAACCGGATTAGCTCAGACAGGTTGGCGCTGAAGATTACGCAACACGCCTCAGGCTCTGATTGGAATGTTATCATTTCACCCGAGATAAGGTGAATTCCCATGTTTTATCAATTATACGTCCCTTTAATACGAAGAGCTTGATGAAACACCCCCTCCCACCCCCCCCCTCCCATTTCTTGGATCCTAATGATATTGCCACATTCTGGTGACCCCGGAACTGTCAAATGTTGTCATCATATCTTCGTCAGCATTACATGTATATCTAGAAATGGACGTTGCTGAGTACCAGAGTGCTTCGCTTACCAAGACATGCCACACGTTCTCATTGGCACCCTCAAAGGAACAGAATCTGATGCTGACACCAAGTAACCCTTGACCTCCCCATCTCTTGTTTGGTGTGAGGGTAACTTCCCGGACACTCAGTGCCTTGCTACTGTAAACCAGCATTTTGACAGGCTTCTCCTCGTATTCCTGAAGAAGGCGCTTCAGGGTGTCGTCATCTTTATCCTTGGTAAAAAAAATGGAGATAAATTTTCATCATGACTTGGTGGAAGGCTTATTATTGCAACAAGACTGTATTGTTATTGTTTTTCTGTTGCATAACCCAAATACACACATATTATAGGGTTATTCAGCTTTTGAGCGACATGACTTTTCAAACAAAAAGAAAAATGCAGAGCACATCATCCCCTACCACAGTTCAAAAGGCCTTTAGTACACTGTTACGTATCCATTATGACTACACAAGATAGCTAATAACATGAAGGTTCAATGAACAGGAAGATCACTTCTTTATGGAATGACCCTTAACCTTTAACTTACCGACTCTAAAATAAAAATTACGCTGAATTTTGATAAATACTTTCATGTCACATACCACGCTGTGTTCAAAACCTCACATTCTGGCTTTAAGTTTAACATTTTGATCAGTTTTGTGAAAAAGGTGACATTAATTTACAAATTGTAGGGTTTACCATCCGTTGTCTTCAACACATGTTAAGCACAAACAGTCAAGTTTAAAAAGATGTGACATGACAGTTTTAAATCAAGACTTTCAAACCTGTGTGGTTGTTAATGAGACATATCATCAACATTAAAAATTAATAAATTTCTGATTTATTTTTTCGCCTCCAGTAAATAATCAATCTGCCACCCTAAAAGTTTCAGATAAATTAGTTTAAAATTTATTTGTGCCCCACAATAAAAATTTTGCAGCCAAAATGAAAATATGAACCACACCCCTGAAATATATTAATTAGCAGCCCCTAAAATATGATTTGCTATTTTGCTTTTCAATAGGACTTACCAATCTTGTGTTTCCAATTGCTATGACAAAGTCAAAGAAAGCTTCTAATCCAGCTTTGTGCCCTGGAGAATTCTCTTGCACCTAAATAGAAGGGGAAAACATTATAGAAGTACATTTAGAAAAGTTGTTCATGTACATGTATCATGCAACAAAGTTAAGTCCCCCTAAAACAACTGTCAATAACCTTTTTTGATTAGGAGTTCAATTCGAATTATAGGCAAGTAATATCCTGGATGCCAAATTTAAGGGACCTTTTTTTAAAACTGAGTGTACAATGTACCTTTCTTTTCTATTCATCGGTCAACACTTAAGTTTTTGAATGCACAATGTTCCAAATTGTGTTTCAAAACTTCTGTTCAAAGCACTTGTCCTCTGTCCTCACACAGTTTTGACGAGCCATTTGGCATTTGTAAAGGTTTACAAGTATTATTTCTTTGTAGATTTTTAGCACAAACTGCACGAAAATATTATAGAGAACAAGACAGTATTGTTGAAGATAAGCACTATTCAACATGAATTTTGCTGAGACAAAAAACACAAGGCATTATTTTTGTGCGGATATCCAACCCCAAAGAGCCTCCCAATCTATGCTAACTCCACTCACTGAAGTTTTTTCTCATCTGCTGTGCCATGCTCCTCATAGCTACATTACAACACAGTAATTGTCACTTAATCTGTTCTATGTCCATGCCTTGGGAAGACGGACAAGTCATTAAAGTAGACAGTGAATGTGCTGTTACCAATACCACATGCAAAGCACATTCATTGAACAGTGGCATGCCCGCAGTTCGCACCGTATGTGTGCGATACTGTGTGCAGAGAGTTCTGGCGAGAAAGTGGAGTTACGAGCTGCATCAATTATTTGACCGTCCTGGCCACAATTAGATTTAGAAAATCTACTCTAAATTTCACCTGAAATCGTGCATAGAAGATAAACATATCTCGTGTATAGATCTACATGCATATTTATACAATGTAAATGCATTCAAATGTGAGGACATATTTATACAATTACTTCCAATTTACTTTTGGCTACAACAACTCAAGTTCGGCTTTAAAGTTGAAGATATTTTTTAAAATTTTGTTTTTGTTTTGTTTTAAACTTTTAGGCCTAACAGTTACTGTTAAAGCTGGTGTATAGTTTCGGGAGAAAGAAAAAATTATTTTGATTCACATTAAGATAAATTATGATAGATTGAATCCAATAACTATAATAAAGCAAATTATAGTACTTGAAATCTCGTTTTAGTGTCTTTATTTCATAATATAAGGATAAAAAAAGATAAGTTGGGGACCCGTCACAGGTTAGCGCTCACATGGAAAACCAATGGGGATTCTCTTGTGTGGGTGTTACACACAGATCGTTCGCACTAATTCACGCCGTAACCTCGGGCGTGCGAATTTGTCAGCAGAGGTCTAAACGGCAGTTGGATTGCGCTATATTCGAACTTTATAAATGAAATTCATCGGAAATATTGAAAGGAATGGCACAAGATCTCTCACACATATCTTTTAGTGCAATGTGGACAACATGTAACATAACTACATTTGATCGGTTTTGTGCCAATTCCTTTTTTGCTACCAAAACTATACACCAGACCAGGTTTAACTTTAACTTAGATCTAACGTTAAAGTCTACAATCATGGACAAAATAGATTCAAGAAGAATAAACCAATCATTATAGACTTGTGCAACTTTATGCTATCAGTTGGTATCAATCAAAAGTCACTAACGCACATCAAAAAGTCTACCATTCCGCTTTTACAGAAATAGAGAACAATGCATTTTGATTGTTGGGCGCTCTGATTAGCTACTGGTAGCTATCGCGAGGAACTCCGCCTCCGGGTTGCGATGACTGAAGTGCGTTGACCGTAACTGAACAACGCGATTCAGCTGTTCCCGATAACGACCGCTTTGTCGTGCGCGCTGTCAATCATAACCAAATTGGGCCCATTTCGCAAGAACAACTGCAAGACTCGACTTCAAAAAACGGTTAAGCATAGACCCACTCTTTCAATATTTTTTAGAATAAAGAAGAGAAATATAAAAAGGAACTTCAACGAATCCACTGTCGGACTACGCCCAACATTTCAATACGTATAAAGAAATGAGGACTTACCAAAAAAATAAATGACAAATCTAAATTTTATCGTGACTATTTTAGTATTGTTCATTGGAAGGCACAATGGTAACGTTACTGTCGTTAGTGTACTTCAGTCTTCATATGCTAATTCGTGATCATTCGAGCGTCATGCATAAATTACTAAATTATGGAGTAAACGTTTCTCCGTGTAACGTTAGGCCTAGAATCTAACGTTAAGCCTATTTTAAAAGGTAATTTTTTTTTTATGAGATAGTCTATGAACATGATGAATGATTCAGACAGATTTTGAATCTGACTGAGTAACTTAGTGACGTGAGTGAGTCAGGTCCAGTTAATTTGAACAAATTATTATTTCCTTCTTTCTTTAACGTTAGACCTCTATTAATCTTTAGATAGAGAAAATTTTACCCTTAAGACATGGTAGCCTTCAGTGCCTCCTCCTGGTACTTCAACACTGTTTACTCCTCCCATTTTGATGAATATAACTGCATTAGATGCCTTCTAAATTCGCCGGTGATTCTTCTTACTCACATTGAAGAAAACACGTATAGCTAGTATAGTAATGTGTGTAAACCGGCCATACTACGAAAAAAAAACACAGGTCCGATTTTGCTCCAACTGAATCAACCGACCACAAATTCAACAACTAACTAGAGTGTCGCGAATAGGTCCGACAATGAGAACAAAAATGAGGATCCGTAGTGATATGAAATTAGTAAATTTATTTCAATGTTCGATATAAAAATGTTCTCAGTATTTCCCCAACTTTTTTTTAAAAAGTATGTAAACTCCTAGAAATGGAAAAGATGATATTATTTCTTTCTTTTTAATTAAAGGGGTCCACTTAATTGTGTACAGTAGGATACAGCACTTCAATTACACAAAAACCTATACTAGGCCTAATTCATTAGGAGAGATTTTTTTAGCAATATGTCATGTATTTTATAACATAGTAGGATGGGGGGTGCGATGTCCGGACACTTAACAAAAATTAAGCTTGGTTTTTCATCTAAGGATTAAGCCGAAAATGTATGTTGAATACTTCTTATCACCATCAATATTTGATCTCCACAATATTGTCTGACATTTTGTGCTGAAAAACTTCAAAGATATTGATTTTAAACCCTTTCAAATGACTGGTTAAAATTGAGTGTCCGGATATCCAACATGTCCGGACATACAGCAACTGGGTATATGCCATTTTATTTAAAGATTTAATCTTTGAAAGATTGAATTTTCAAATTTACATTCCACAGCCCCTGTGATTCATTAGGACCATAGGCCTATAGGGCCTATGTTATAATTTTATCGATCAGATAATCTGAAGAGAGAAAAAAAAAATGACGGCAATTTTCTCTCTATTTTTCATCCTTTTCTTTTCTCTCCCTCCTCCTTTTTTTCTTCATTTTCTTATAGGGCCTACTTACTTTTTCTTTTCCTTCCCTATTATTTTCTCCTCTTGTTCTCTCCCTCCTGACACCCCTCTCTCTTTTTCTTTCTCTAAGCTTGCTCACTTTTGAAAATCTTTTTTTTTTTAATGCCTCCTTCTCCTTTCTCACGATGTCTTCCTCCTTTTCTGCGCCCCGAGGGAGGGGGTTGATCCGCAGCTCCTGCTTAATTATGGAGACCCAGATGTAAACCAAACAATAAACTGTAAAAAAGAAATTATTGTAAATTACGCATAGACGTCACAGAAATACTGCGATATAGGTATTTCTACGACTTTACTTTTTTCTATTTGCCCGTTTAAAGACATCATAGCATTTTTTGGTATTTTGTTCTCTTTCGGTCACGCTTCGGTACTCATACGCTTTGCTAGAATGGTTGCCAAATTCAGGTAGCGAGTTGAACTTTGTCGACAAATTTACGTGGCATCGCGCATCGCGAGTGTATGTTCTGCTTGTTTGATGCCATAGGGCATACACAGCTGCTCTTGAGTGTAGGTTAGGCTTTTTTTTTTCTTTTCTTTAGAAAGCTCAATTAGCGTAAACATTTAGAGAATAAATATACACTGAACCTCAATATGAATATTACATTTAAAATATAGTATTAGTTTTGGGATAAATTAGATAAAACGAAACTTGCGATGTCAGCAAATTCATCGCCAACCCTTTATATACAATAAATTCTCCCGCTCTTTCAGCGAAATCCCGTGTGGTCTAGTGGTTAGGATTCGTGGTTTTCACCCACGCGGCCCGGGTTCGATTCCCGGCACGGGAGAGCTTGCTTTTTTTTTTTTTTTTTCCTTTTCTTCTTTTTCTTTTTTTCTTTTTTATTTATTTTATTTTTTTCCTTTTTATATTTACAGCTTAGACTAAGAGCATCATATTTTGTTAAAAATGATGTAACCTACATGGCTAATAGACTAAACTAAAAAAAAAAAAAAAAAGAAAAAGAGAACTAATTATTTGTTAGCTCGATTTTTGGAGAAAAAATAAAGAAAATAAAAGGGGGAATAGAATCCAAACTGTTATGGAAGGCCTACTGCAAATGAAATTGTCTGAATTCCTGGAACAACAACATTTAATTTCTTATACTGAAATATTGTTTCATTAATATTTCAATTCATCAGGAAATGTATGCTTGGATATTGACTTATTGTCATTAGGCCTTAATATTTATTAATCATTATTCAAAGACAAAATTCCGTTTGCAAATCTCTTGCCCTGTCTTAAGTTGTCACTGAAAAAAAAACTTATTTTAGTTTGATTTGTATTTGGGCCTCGTTGTGTTGTAGTATGGAAGAGTCAGTTTTGTCTTGTTGTCATTTCGGTATGACGCCAGCTTATGTCAAAGAATCTGGTCGCAATTACTTCATGTAATTTCGACACCGCTCCCCCCCCCCCTTTTTTTTTTTTTTTTTTTTTTTTTTACCAATCAGGGTTTTGCCTTCGTCAATCCAAATTCCCACATTATTGACGTACATTTTTAATTTCGTCCAAACTGCTTTTCGATTTACTCGTGATCATTTTATGATTGCATTCCTGGTTGTCAATCATACTACTCAAGTAGTTCAAAGCCATGTATAATAGTCAAAATATAAAGATATAGATCTTTACATATTGTTCTTTGATCTTAATCATCCCCTTTTCCTTCTTCCACTTCTTTTCTCCTCTCCCCTTCTTTTGCTTCTTTCCCTTTTCTTTTCTTTTTTCATTTTTCTTCATCCTCTTTGCAATTCTTTACAATTAGAATCACTTCAGCATTTTGTAAATGCAGACAGTGATGCAATCACTGACTTTTTCTCACAAGTCCATTTTGTTCAACTTTTAAGTAAATTACTACATTCATTGAACCACCTTTTTTTTGGGGAGGGTGGGGGTGGTCAATATATAGAGGTATGAAATTATATAGGAATATATCACTTTTAATAATTTGACGCAGTAACTTGGGAAAACGCAATGTTATAACTATATAAAATGTAATTAATGTAATACAGTATAATATATGGTTTATAATGATTATCACTCAACGAAATACATTTCGCATCAGTTCTCACTTTTGCAAATAATACTGTAAAGAATAAGGATCGAAATTAAGAAATCGTTTTGCCCTTAATACATCATCACCGCATGAATATATCTAAAAATCATGGAAATGAACATGATCTGTTTGTTGATGGTGGGTGTGTCTAATCGGCCGTCTAATCATTCCAGCAAACATCGGCTGTAGCATCATAGCAAGGGTTAATAGGAATGAACCTAGTGGGAGGATTGGGCAAAATCATGTGGGAGGTCGTCAAAGATTGTTTGAGACTTATTGCTGAAAGATTTACATTTCAAAAGAAAATATAGGATTGACAATTAGAGCAAAGACCAAGAGATTTTTTAAAAAAATATGTTCAATTTTCAGTTCGGTTCGTAGATAAAGCGGTTTGAATAGATAGGCCCCGCTTGTTTGGTTCGATTAATACCACTTTACACTACTTTGTATTGACTCAACACGCATAGCAACATAAACATATAAATATCCTATAAAATTAAAAGATAGAACAAAAAGCTTAAAATTTTCACGGTAGGGGAGACCGGGGATGGACGTTACAAAATTCACATTTTGGGCCACACAATTCTAATGAAAGTACTCACACACTTCATTTTGGGTCTGTAGTTTGCCTATTATGTTGGCTAAAACCTGAGGCACATAAAACTTGAAAACATGTAAACACTAATTAACTACAGCTTAATTAATGAAGACATTTTTTTTTTGGTACACCTACCCCGTATACGGGGTAAGTTGTTAACATACGGGTAAATTGTTACTAAATATGTTATAAATATACGTGGAATTTTTACATTTGTATCTCTTATACCATTTTTTGTTTCAACTTCCAGTTCTTGGTCTTAACAGTAGATCAAGTAGAGCTCTAGAATAGACTAAAGTAATAGAATATCAAAATTAACACCTGACTGAAACAAAATTACTTTACATGTGTAATGTAATTGGTAGGTTGTTTACATCGACATGGGGTAGTTACCTTATGGGTGATTTTACACATAAAATCAACTGTAGCACAGTCATTAGACAGAATTACAGGGCATGGCTCAGGGTATATATTAGTGACAGACATGTACTAATTTCACAATGCCAGACTATCATCATGTTCTTCATAATTACAAATAATTTGAATTTTTGCAAAAATTTACTTGGAACTGTAAAATGGTTTTTGTTGATTTACTTTTAATAAAATAACGGAGAACTCACGACCGGCAGTTCATCACAGCTATGTGTAGGCTGTATTATAGATGCCAGTTAGCACGAACTCTCTTGTTCCAACATAGCACACTGAGAACTGTGTACAACTGACCCGTGACTTCCATCCCCGGTCTCCCCTATCTTTGAAAGATTTCGGGAATAAAACAGCCTAAACAATCAGTGACTTTTCCGTAATGATTGTACCATTTAATGACTTTTTCTTCAAATCTTTTTGCTAAATTCAGCATTGAGCCTAGTGTCATTCTTTACCTTTGGAGAAAAAACAAATCACAGAGCTCATCGAACTCTCATGAGAGTTGAAGAAGTCATTAGATTAACTACATACGTCTTGGTGCTCTGGCAACTCTTTCAAAGATCGATCTGTACGATTTTTTTTTTTTTACCTACTTTTTTTAAAAATATCCCATTTAAATGTTCAAGGCAACATTTAGTTTCCGATTATGTTTGTGGGGGACAATCAGTGCCGTGGACGATCTATGACCCAGTGGATTAACTGAGAGGTAATAACACTTGTTTCATACGCCCTAAATAGAAAAAAAAATACAAATGAAGGATAGAAGATGAAAGCAAGCGTATCTAAGATCTAAGAATTAAGGAGCAGACCCCAATACTATGTGATTCCCTCATAAAAACAGCAACAGCATTAGCAAAGAGGAAAGAAAAAAGAAAGAAAAAAAAAGAAAAAAAAAGAAGGGCACGCGCCTATTTGCACCGACTGGAGGCAGTCCTGCAGGCCGCCACTTCATTCTGACACTTGGAGAAGGCTCTTTTCAAAAGAACGTATTAACTTCATTTGGAGCCTCTGTATTGATGATTTTCGCGAAAAGTGCAAAAATAGCTATCAACATATTTCCGCGATTGAGCAAATACTTCATTATATGCCTGTCTCCTTGCTTATGTAACTATGTACACCCCCCCCCCCGACAATTGGAGCAACACTCCACCTTATACTGAATGATCAACGTATAAAACCAGACACTTTTAAAACTTTAAACACACTAGCTTCAAATCGAAATTGTCAGTCGTTGACAGAACAAGGAGCCGTTCTGTATCGTATCTATATAATTCCCAAATCAAATTTTAAGCCGAAAATTACACCAGTAATTGCCATGATTGCCAGTGATTTGGTTTCTTTGGCAGACATTCTTACAATTCTGGACTTGTCAGTGCCCGACTTCCCTGTACTACACTTGACCCCATACATGCCATACGTCTTTTAGTATTTCAGCTTGATGGTCAGTTGATTTAATCATGGACCTACTACCTCTGACCTCAGAGGTAGTAGGTCCATGATTTAATTAAAACGTTGGAAATAAAAAAAGGCAGGTAAGGAGAAAAAAGAAAGAAAAAAACACGATTGGAGTGACATTAGGGAAATGTTTATTAAAAAAAATGAGATCAAAAATAAAACATTTTGAAGGAAAGAAAATTTACGAGCATTGAGAAAAAGTGAAATATTATCGAATGTATTTGCGTTATTGGTATGAACATTTTATAATGGTATCATCACAATCCTGAGCATCATCATCATCATCATCACCATCATCATCATCATCATCATCATCATTATCACCATAATCATCACCATCATCATCAATATCATCATCATCATCATTGTTGCCATCATTATCACCATCATCTTCTTCGTCATTATCATCATCTTCATCATCTTCATCATCATCATCATCATCATCATCATCATCATCATCACCATAATCATCACCATCATCATCAACATCATCATCATCATCATTGTCGCCATCATTATCACCATCATCTTCTTCATCATTATCATCATCTTCTTCTTCATCATCATCATCATCATCAACACCATAATTGTCACCGTCATCAAGATCCATCATCATCGATGTCGTTTAAATAATGTTTTCCTCTGATGATGCGCCAACATTTTGCTCCAGCTACTTTGACTATGCCCACGCCCACTTTTGTGACGGACACAAAAACGAGGTTGCGAAGGAATTCGCTTTCATTTATCACCTGCGTATGGGCAGCCAAAGAGGACAATATAAATAACATAATATAATCAGCTATTAAGACATAAATAAACCAAAGGTCAGAAATAGACATCAATATTAAGCAAAAATGTAATTTTTAACCTTTTTGTTTTAAATGTTAGTTTATTTTGTCTTTGTTAGCCGATTCACACCATTATTAAAATTGGCCCTTTCGGCTGCTCATAAGCAGATGGTAAATGAATAGCGAATTAATGTACGCAGCCTCGTTTTGTGTCCGTCACAAAAGTGGGTGTTGCTCATTGAAGCATGTATCTTTTTTTTTTTTTTTTACTTTTTGGTGTCAAATAAAATTATAGTTGAGGATATGAGCTTTATCTTCATATAAATCTTTTCTCCTATAACTATAAAGAGCCATATATTTCTCACTTGGTAGCAATTTCAAAGATGTATTGTTCTTTCCGGGACATAGTTCGGGTTTGGTTAGAAACATAGGGTTAGGATTGAAGGTATAGACGTTGGAACTGCTGAACTTTATTTTTGTTTTCATAATAAATCTAAATAATGATTGTATGTGTGAAAGGGAAACGACAGAATGAGAGAGAAAATAAATCAGGAGTGACAAAATATAATGACAGAGAGAGAGAGAGAGAGAGATAGGGGGTGGGGGGCTTTTTCCTTGGCACATCCATTGCCCTCACCACATAAAGTAGTCAATGCATGTTAATTGAAACTCAGAATGGCATAAGTTCATCTCATAGTAACATCAGTCTTGCCCTCAACAACAGACATAGCGCGCGTAGTATTACGTCTGAAGCCACTGAAGAGGAGACTAGACCCCTATCTACTATAGCCGCAGTAGGGGGCACACGAGTAAATAGACGCCCATAGGCTCACGTGTTAAATTAACGCTCTTCAAAAACAGACATTCCAAAATTCTGTCGATGGATATCGTTTTAATTATCACAGCAAAGTTAAAATTTAAAGGACTCGTAGTTAAGGGACTTATAGAAAATTTTGTCAGCTCAAACAAAAATCAAGAATCCTTGAGCGAGACTATGACAAAAGAGACGACTTTTGTACGCGTGATTTAGTAGATGTACAAAATTGCGAAAAAGATTCCTAAAAAATACGCCAAAGTGCCCAATCTTCAACTAAATGGTAAATTATTAAAGAGTAGGACTTATAGCACATGTTCATTCATTAAACAGCAAAATAAAACCATTAAATGATTTTATATGACCATTTTCCATCAATAAAAATGACATCATCTTTAGTACGCCTTCCCCAAAAACCTTGCGTGCATATCATTTACTCGTGTGTACCCAGTACACAAGTATCTAGTCTCCTATATTCAGACATCGTATAATACAGTATGAGAAGATCACGGGGTCTGGGACTACAATCTACATCACGCCTTGCTTAAAGTTTTAAAGTAGGAAAACAGATGAACGTGATTAATAAAGAAAATGTGTTACGCACATGGGAATTCTCAGCACATCATGTGCAAATTAAATCAGACTGTTTATCTGGCTAAAAGAAACCCGTTGCAGCGGTTAGTTGGGAATTTCGGATGAAATAGATATCAAAGTGAATTAAGGAAAAATGTTAAAGAGGTGTGATTCACAAATTAGAATGAAGCTAGTATTTATGCGATTGAAAATTAAAGTATAATCTTGTTGTCGAAATGACTGATTTTTTAAAATAATAAATACGAAATAATAATAAATTGGAAAAGAAACCGGGGCAACAATATATATATATTTTTTTTATAAATCACCATGTATTACGTGTGGTTTTAAATAGGGGGGCGCGTCTGTTGCAACCCCCAAAATTCACCCGTTTAAGTAACGTTATAGGACTTTCGCGACAGACCAAATCAACAAGATACAATCCAAGCAAAACTCCAACAAGTTCAAAACACAAAGTAAGTAAAGCAAGTTGTAAAAAGATTACTCTCTTAGAACCGTGTTATCATTCCCATCTGGATATGAAATCTCTCCAATTCTTACTAATGCCTGCCATCTGAAATACTGAATATATCTGTTCTGCCGAGTCAAGGAAGTACACTGCCACTGGCCGAAATTCCCAAGGTTATTAATCGGGTCAACGCTACATGAAAAACATGGTTTATACTGAAATATCTACACTGTAAAAAAATATATATATATACAAAGAAATCTGTAGTTTTACACCAAAGTGATGTCAGCGGAATCACCATAAAATGTTTTTTAAAACAGATTTTCTGTTAATTTCCTCCATGATTTTATGTGATATAAGAAGAGGAAAATCGGAGTTTCGGTAGTGTAGCTTAAAGTTTAAAGTATTAAGTTAGAACAGAACAAATTTGTTAGTCCTGAGGCATGTTTTGTACATTTCACGTAAATATTTGCAGGAAAAGATATAAACCACAATTTCTGTAACTTTTCAAATAATATGGCAACTCTGCTGACAGCATTTTGCTTTAAAAATACAAATATTTACTACAATGTAGACTAGAACAAACAATGAATAATTATATGACTGTTTAATAAAGTGTATGAATAATGGAAAGATATAAAAATATATTGAAGTTACTCCCCCCCCCCAAAAAAAAACAAAAAAAAAACAACAACAACACACAATAAATATTAGAAGAAAAATAAGATTTGGATTTGAACGGTTTTGTTTTCTACAATGTAGGGCCTAAATAAAGAGAAAAACGATTTTCGAGAGTAATAACCTCTTATCCCTGCATGACAAACATGTCTCAAATAAGGAAATCGAATTCGGTCATGATACTTTTGGAGGGATAAAGGCAATTTCCAAAATGATGTTCCCTGAAAGTTCATATGGGGGTAGCGTTAGAGGGATGGCCCCATGTTTTAAAACATAAAATTGAACAGAGCATAGAGGTGATGTGGTAGTAGATAGATCGGCAAGCTGACGATCACAACGTCAATGTACACGGTTCGAATCCCGTCCATTCACTAGTGTCCTTTGGCAAGACGTTAATTAACTAATTTTACCACACTCGACCCAAGTGAGGTAAATGAGTATACCGGTCGGAATAATGCTTAACCCTCAAAAGACAGGGGGGCCATGATGGCCCACCCCCCCCCCCTCCCCTCGACATTTTCCGCGACCATTCCGCCGCGCGAAATTTTTTGATGGCGCCACTTGATGACTCTATACTTTTAAGTCTTGTGCATCTTTTGAAACCATTTTCGCGAAAATCGGTCATACCGTTAATACCGATTTTTCAAAAATGTCCGTCAGACCGAAAACAGCTAAAAAAAAACAAACGTGATTTTGTGTACAAAGTCAATGCAAATGGTGTTTTCTCACCTTATTCATAAAGATATGATTATTTTCAGTTTCATTGGCTGAAATCAATTTATTTTAGCGAAAAAAACAAAGAAAAACAAAAGGTAGAAAAACAAAGAATACATAAGGAATTCATAAAACAATAAAATACATAAGAAATTAATTTTGATAGAGAATGTTTTACAAGTACAATTGTTACGAATGCTATAAGGAATAATAATACACAAAATTAGCATTCTAGGAGCTTAATTTTTTCAGTTATAGCAAAAAGTATGATTTTATGAATAAATTAGCATAATTAATTCATATAAAATAAATCGATATTATTTCGGGAAAATTAACAGCCATCATTGCCCCCCCCCCAGTCTTGACATCTACCAAAACACCCCAGTCTTTTTAGGGTTAAAGCGCGCTTTATTATCTCGATAAATTTATAAGCAAATTTCACTGCGCCCCCTCTAAATCTCTTAATCCGGATCCTATACCGTATACGGATCCTATGAATTCCATTTTCCTGTATTTCATTACATAAACATGATAAATGAGAATAAATTGACTGAATTTGTCTAGATCAAAAGTCTACCGGACTTTCAATTGATTTTTAAGGGTTATTCTCTGAAGGCTAAGAATACAAATTGCCAACAATCCTCGAAGCGATCTCTCGGGTTTAAACATGCACACCATTATACGTTTTTAAAAAACGAAATCATATTCTGATTGTTTGAGATATATATATATAATCAGAGGCGGCGGAACCAGGGGCAGGGGGGGGGGGCACTGTGACCCCCACTTTTCATCACCCTCAAAGTGCCCCTTTTCTTGACTAAAAAGTGCCCTTTTCTTAGCTAATAACAAATTCATTTATACTAAAAAGGGCACTTTATTACTAAAAAGGGCATTTTTGTATTAAAAGTGCCCCTTTTAGTAATAAAAGTGTTACTCCATATGTCATTTAAAACCAAAATTTTCGGCTCGCGCTTTGCGCTCGCGGATACTAAATAGGGTGTATAGGCAAAATAAACTCAAATTTTAAGCTCATAATTTTCAACTTGCGCTTCGCGCTCGCGGATACTTAATAGGGTCTATAATGCACAATAACCTCCATTTAAGCTCATAATTTTCAATTCGAGCTTCGCGATCGCGGATATTTAATAGGGTATAATGATGCACAATTAACTCCAATTTTGAGCCAAAATTTTCGGCTCGCGCTTCGCGCTCGCGGATACTAAATGAGTTATATAATGCACAATTAACTCAAAATGTTCAGATAAAAAATTTCAGCTCGCGCTTCGCCCTTCTGGATACTAAATAGGGTCTATGGAATGAACAATTATTATCTGGACATTTTCGGCTCGCGCTTCGCACTCGCATTTTTTTAGTTTATCATTAATAAAATACAAATCCATTAAAATTTGATGCACAAATCTAAAGGCGAATTTTCTGCACACCCCTACTTTTCTTAATACTTTTCTCTTTGAGCCTTTGGTCTCAGGTGCCCCCCTTTTTAGAAAAAGTGCCCCTTTTCCGTCGTGACCCCCCACTTTCAAATTCGTTTCGCCGCCTCTGATATATATATATATATTTATTTTTCTGGAATACTATTTTCTTTGCAAATGACTGTAATATTTTTGTGTAATAGCATTTCTCATAATGGCTGTATCGAAAAAAATGCGATTTTTACCGGACCGGGTGATATTTCCTCAATAAATAACAAATGAAGTAAGTGTATACGGTAGAACAAAATAATATAAAATTAGCATGATTAGAGGTTAGTGTATTATGGTAAAAGTATAATGGCGATTGAAAAAAATATAAGGCTGTTTTCCTCTCATTCCTCTAATAATTGTTAAATTATTCTTTTATAAATGGATTGCTTTCTAGGTATATGTATTTTATTTTCAATCGCTTTACATCGCATGTATTTGTGCTAAATTAAAGCATGTATTCATTTAGTATTTACTTTTACTTGTATTGAAAAATGAGAAATAAATAGATAAATGAATAAATAAATATAGTAAATAGTGGTAGAAAAATACGCGTCGTCATTGGATAGATCAGTACCACGTGACCTACCTTCAATTCGGTATATTGTACAGTACAATATAACTTTCAGTTTTTGTAGGGTTAAGCCCATGATAAATGAATGAGGAGAGTATATCGATTCTATCGATTACCTTGTTGCGCTGCACAGTGGGCCAGAATCTGTCCAAACTGTGCCAAAATTCAAAAAAGTGAATCTGAAAATTTTTAATTTTTTCATATGTTTTGGGAAGAAAACATCCTAAATTTTATTGAATCATCAATATTTTTAAATTTAGTGAGTTTTTAAGGTGTTATTTACCCATTTGAATATGGTATAATCCAAAAATTGCTCAAAAATGTGAGAAAAGAGGCAAATTCACAAAAAGCTTTATAGAAATATAAAGCGTCCATCAATCAGGCTGATACTTTACGCATTTCTTGATTATTAGTGACCCATTTAGGATATATAATTGAAATTTTAAAGAAAGTATTATTTTTGTAGATATAAGTACTAAAATAAAAAAAATAAAAAATCGTCGAAAATTTGAATTTTTTTGGAAAAGTAACTTTTTAGTTTAGATTCCAGGCGATTCCAGGGGCGACTGTACTTACACAGTTTTGACCAACATCTCAGCTTTCCAAAGATGTAATATTTTGCTGCTAATAGTTGCTAATGAGTATTTCCCAGGCGTTTTTCAAAAAAACGTACGGATTATTTCGGTAAATATTGGACTTTGTACGAATGCACATATTGTTTCTACACAAATCTCAACGTAGATGGCGTAATTAAGAATGAAAAATAAACACTGTAAACGATAGCTTTTTATTTTCAATAAGAGTAGATGAAGAAACCATCATTAAGAATAGTTTTCAATTCATAAAATAAGCCTGATTGCACGGCGAGCTTTAGAAATAGGCTCTACCATATTTCACCTATAAAAACGTGATGAAAATAACAATGCTGTTAATGTGAAACTCTTTCTGCTCACGTGACGTTTTTCAAATTCAAATATAATTCTTTTCACATTATATTTGAATAAGGATTCTTTTTTTTAAAGATTAAAGTTCCTCGCTTTTGAAGAAGAAGGGGAGAGCGATTGATTCACTTCTATAACTGAGTTTACTTCTGCCCAGAAATCCTGGAAAAGCTCTTAAGGTCTACACAATGAATGTGTGTCTATTCCAATCAGATAACATAATGTTGATGATGTTTGGGGCCATTTTTGAATGAGATCAGAGCAATTTGAATATGTGTTCTTTTGTGTTCCTTTGTCCTGTCACCCTTAATATCCACTTTTATTATCAAACTAATGAACAATTATATGGGTTTAAATGAATATATGCCTTATCAAAACAAAACAAAAAAAACAAAACACAATAATAGAAATAAAAATTATTATGAAGTCAGAGTAATTGAAATTTACAATAAACTGTTCCGTAGGTTAAAATACTCCACGAATATAACTACAACCTAAAAATTTAAAAATGTTTGTGAGATAAAATGAATTTGCGCCTTATCCAACCAGAAAACAACGTTTATATGACGTCAGAGCAAGTCGAATATGCGTTGAATGTGTTCTCTTGGGTCGAGAAACCGTTTTATAGGTAATTGTCAAAGCGATATATAATTTTTCAACGTGTAGCAATGCATATTTGCATTGTCCAATCAGAAAACAGTATTTTGCTGACGTCACATGGATTTGAAATTGCACCCATTGGACTTTATGGGTCTAAAAACACATACAACCCAATCTAGATTAACTTTATTAACCTTTTCAAATACATATTAAAGTGTATGTAAGATAAAATGAACTATGCGCCTCATCCAATCAGAAAACAGTGTTTTGATGACGTCAGAACAAGTCAAATATGCGATGATTGTGTTCCTTGGGTCAAGAAAACCTTTAATAAGCCAATTTTTCAAAGTGAAACATAATTTTTCAACGTGTAACACTGCACGTTTGCATTGTCCAATCAGAAAACAGTATTTTGCTGACGTCATATGGATTTGAAAATATGCCCATCGGATTCCACGGGTCCAAAAACCAATAGTAACCAGTTTATAGTAATTTTATTAACCCTTTCAATGAATAAATAATTTGGCATGGTTTGAAGGCATTCTGGCCCACTGTGCGCTGGCGCGTATATTAACCATAGAGTTACATTAACTCTGTGACAATGACAATGACAATGACAATGATGTTTTTATTTTCTTATGTCACCAGATGAGGGTATTGAAGAAAATCAAGTATTTACAAATTCTCAGAATACATATATAATGTATGAACAAATAGATATATCTTGAAATTAAATATGTACAGTGATTAAAATTATTTACAAATTATTTACAATATTTACAAATATAATCACAGTGTATGGTACGGTCGTTAACAAGAAAACATGGGATTACATTTTAACAAATATTATACACAATCAAAACCTGCAAGCAACAATTCGTATTGTGAAGTGTATATTTCATTGATACACACAGGGTGCATTTATAAAACTTTTAATATCTACACAATGTAATTGTTTTTATTACATGTTATGATACATTATGTACAAAATAATATGAAAACGTGCTTTTCATATCATGTGGAGTTTCATTATTTCATTTACAAATTTTGACAAGTTCTGTAACTCCTTAAAACTAACTGAATTAAATAATTGGTACATTTTTAGGCAATTAGGACGAATTCTATAATATTTTTTAATGTGTCTTTTTCTACTTTCCTCAATTTTTGGACATTCAAACAGATAATGAAATTCATCTCCAACTTTATTCAAATTGCAAAGTTGACAAATTCTATTCTGTCGTTCAATTCCATTAAATCTACCTGTCACAATTGGTAATCTGTGGTTTCCACATCGAAATTTTGTGAGATAATTCTATACGAAGTTGGAAGTATAAGCAAATATTTGTCTAAACACAAGGTAGTTTTAATAATTCTGTAATTAAGACAATGTGCACTGTCATTAACTTTGCTGTGCCAAATTTGTAAATACGAATCTCTTAATCTCAGTTTGATAGCTGGTTAAACCATGATTTAGTCAACTTGGAATAATCTTGCCACACATGGGATAATCCTAACTCTTGTATGGTAGCATGAATATACTTTAACCAAGGGGAAGAATAAATACCAAGATCATTTAGAAGTTTCAGTATATTACAAACTATCGTTGACATTTTAAATTCGTTTCCATTTATAGTTCTGAACCAATAATTAAGCTTCTTTCTTTTATAACACAGGACATATCTAATCTTCCAAGTTCTCCCACAGTCATACATTTCATTGTATTTTTTCTTAGTTTTAATAAATACCTACAATATTGAGTATGAACCATCTCTATTTGATTCAAGGACTCAAAGCCCCAGACTTCACTTCCATAAACCATAATTGTATTACGAGCCGATCGAACAACTCTAGTTGAATATCTAATGGTAATCTCAACTTCTTGATTTCATCAAAATGCTATACATAGCTTTTTTAGCTTTGCAAACTTGATTGATCAGAGCTTTCTTAAATTTATTGTTATAATTGAACGTAACTCCTAAATATGTATAATCATCAACTACTTCCAAAGTACTTCCATTAAATTGAAATGCTTGTATTCCTTACTTTACCTTTTGAGAAAATAACTACTTAGTTTTGTTGCATTAATTTGGAAGACCACATATTGCAATAATCACTGACTGCATTAAGTGCTAATGTAACTCGTTTTCATTGTTTGCCAATATCAGTGTATCATCGGCATATAATAATGAAAAAGCTTCAAAAAACATCTATACCTTTATTAAACATAATTTCCTTCATATCAGAGGTAACAAATCAACACCATTAAATCTATTTTAATGAATATTTCAAAATCATTGAGATATAGCGCAAAGAGAACAGGAGATAAATTTTTCACCCTGTCTAACACCTATATTACAATTGAAAAAATCAGAGGTATCTTTATTATTAATCACACATGACTTTAAGTTCGCGTACATATTATTCTGTGATATTAACAGTGAAATGGTGTGCACACAAGTCAATAACAATGGATACGCGGAGCAACAAAATACGTCACAATAGCTAAATTACCGCCAAAAATTTGGCAAAGATAAAACCAGATTAAGCAAGGTCAAAGATCTAGGGGTCTATTTACTATGATAAATAGTGAACGCTCCATCTTGCAATATTACTGGACTATATGAAATCCAAATACTAAATTATCCCTCGTGCAGATCTATTTCACCTCGGCCTGCGGCCTCGGAGAAACAAATCTGCACTCGAGATAATTTTGTATTTGTCGTACTTATAATCCAATATATTGCGCGATAGACTGTACACTATTTATATAATATTGTACAGAGGATTGTTTCAACATAACTTTTAAAACTGGGTTAAAATTGTGTATGTTTTTAATAATATTGGTCTCTTATTCTCTTGTGCATCACTCCAACAATAAAATAATCAAAGTGACCTTTACACCATTTCGTTACAAGTTGAATCTTGTGAAAATTAGAATTTTACCGTTAGTGCAGATATGGCGCCCTCTATGGCAGTTATAATATTTTCCTTAAAATATGCCTTCCAAATGACCATTTCATAGATTGAGCTAATTCCCCTAAGAAACAATATATAAATTATGATCTTTAAATGTAAACAGGTATAAGTATACAATCAAACAGAACAATTATGAGAGAAAGGACTCGAGAAGAAGAAGAAGAAGAAGAAGAAGAAAAAGAAGAAGAAAAAGAAAGAAAAAAAAGCTAATTCATGTCAGAAAGCTATATACAAAGATATTATCCTAAAATTTTCGTATGGCCCCGACTTTTGATAAAAAATATTTTTGCAGTAACATTATGCCCACACCTGATTTTTAAAGAGAGACATCATTGTTTTATCATATAATATTTCACCCTAAAAGTACATTCAAAATTTGGAAAATCAAATTTTTATATTTACTAACACAAAATCGCAGCTTTAAGCTTTCCAGATTCGAGCTATTAAACGTCAACTGATTTGAATTAGCATGATTAGACAAAAATGTTAAAGTAGGCAGCTTGCCAATGATTCATTAAAAAGCAATATATTTAGAACATTCAGAACGGTATTCTAAAAACATACTTTCTCTGACTAGTCTTCATTGAACTTTCTTTTATTTTTATGTTTACTACGATGCATCCGATAATAACAATATTTCTGTTCGACATAAACTATAACGTTTTTTTTGATAGCTGAAATTATTAGATAATGACAATCAGAAATAAACATGATAAAAGTAATGATGAAGTCAGTTATTGCTCGATGTTTAAATCTTATACAAGAATCAACCAAAGGGTTCATATTATATGATTTCATGATTTTGCCACCACCTTACTCGATTAACGTATCAACAGATTAGCCGAACTGGATTACTAGTTCGAAAGGAATCATCTGAATTTATATTTGAAGAGTTTGATTCCAAAAGGCGCTAAATCCACTTTTAGTGTTTTAGAGTAAATCAAGGTTTTTTAATTTACCATTTTATCTTATCCATTGTAAGTTTATTTTGATATATATGATAAAGCTATCGTATTCGAATAATTAAATCACGTTTTAAAAAATCTAGCTATCAATTTCAATTTTTAAGAAATTTTTATAATTTCTATTCCCATGGATTTAGCGCCTTTTGGAATAAAACCTCCGTCAGATGCCAATTTTTGTAGATTTAAAGCCTATAAATAAATGAAATTCAAAACGAAACACATGAATATTGCTACCAGAGTATAGATACAACTTTTCTGATGTTTAAATTTTGAAAATATTTTTTTTTTTTTTTTTTCTTTTTTAATATCTTATCTTTTTCAAGACCGGGATTTTCGATGTTTTATTCCAAAAGGAGCTAAATCCAAAAATATTCATAAAATTATGAAAACTATTCTAATAATCTAAAAATTTTGCACGGATGATGGAGGCTGGTAGCCACAACATGTGCTAAAAGATCTAATTGTATTTTGTTAGGTAAAGTGGTTAAATAAACAAATCCTAAATGACCATAGTGGATTTAGCGCCTTTTGGAATAAAACCATTTTGGATTTAGCTCCTTTTGGAATAAAACTCATATTTGTGACCAATTTTTTTCAAACTTCCAAAAAATATTTTTTTATCCAATATACTGCATTTGATTCCCATGCCTAAGATGCACTTAATTAACCTATAAAATCCATTTTGGTCAAAAGTGGATTTAGCGCCTTTTGGAATCAAGCTCTTCATTTGTACTTTATAATAAGCATAATCATTATCATCACCGAGTGGGATCTTAAATACAATGATATTATTTTTATCTGAATCAGCCGTCCGATAATCATTTTGTTGAAATGAAAACATATTAACTAGACCCTGATTTTTTTTCTTTCAATAAACCAAAGCAAAATACAGACTCTGTTTGCATCATTATGCAGGATTGGATATATCAATGCAATCATTGACCTACAATTAAAAATAGTATATTTGTGGGCCTGCAGCCGCGCATATCCAAGATTTTAGACAGGAAAAAAAACAGCAAATTTGACAAGAGAAAGGTGCATACAAACATTTGAATATTTTGCATTCAATGTGTAGTTCTCAACAAAAAAAAGGGGGAGGGGAAAGAGGAAAAATAGAGGGCCCAAATCTCTTGCAACACCGCCTGTAGGCCTATCGGCCATTATTTCCGTTAATGTCTTTACCAAATTCCACGACCTTCATCAATTTCAGTGTTGTCTAAAATGCAATTGGTTTCAAGAACTGCTGACTTTGAGATCATCACTTTTCTAATCCTAATGACATTGAAAGTCAACTTGTTTATCTCCGAAACGTTGAGTTTTCTTTTGTGCCATAGATTATTAACTTTTCAAAAATACATACCAAAACCTCAAATGAAATGATCTGCTTGAATGCATGCGAATCATATTGCTTATTATAGGTGGGCATCGTATGGTATATTGTTATTCTTAATGTGTAATTATCTGTATGATGCACTTGCTTGTGTGTGTGTGTGTGTGTGTTTTTTTTGTTTTGTTTTGTTTTGTTTTTTTGTTTTTTGGTGTTTGGTTTAAAAAGAAACTTTGCTTAAAAACTTCTGCTCGTCAATACCGTATATCGTGGATAACATATTTAACTGAAATATCTGTAATATCCAATGGAAATAACTGAATAAACGGCAGTCTAATCCGTCTTTCGAAAAATATGTAGACTTGGACCCCTCCCCAAAGAAAAAAAAAAGTCAGGAAGTTTCCCCGTGCCCTCGGATAGACGTTCATGGTCAAGATTCGAGTAGGACTAGAACGACTCATATCCGGAAAGGTTCCGGTCATCCAATACCGATAATTTGACTTCTATTCGCTTGGTCATTCTGGTCAGTTTGGGGCGGAAGACTTGTATCTTGACGGACAGAACTTTGTCTGTGTCATACGTGTAACTCATTACAGCAGAGAAAGTTCAAGTTTAGGGAGTAACTATTAGCAAGAAGTTATATTTCTATCCTTCTTTATTGTATAACTGTTGCTCTAATCATTATTTCTGCGAAGATTGGAATGACCTTCTCTTTCAATTTCATGATATGCATTTGTAATGCATGTTCTATTGGGTAAATTGATCTGATTATTAATGTGCAGTATGATGTTGCGGATATGTAAATTGAACCATCATCATAGAAAGAACGAAAATCTTCAGGAAAATAAATTATTTGAATGTTTCATTAACGACACATGTAAAATTATTTCGCTTTCAAATTCTCTAAAATCAAGTTCAGAACTCCTCTGTCTAACAGCCGAGAGTCTAGTACGAGTCCTTGCGAGCTTCCGCGAGTTCCAACTCGCGGAAACTCGCGGGAAAATGACACATTTTTTCATGCTTGTAAATATTCCAATGCGAGTTTAATACGAGTTGAACAGAGTTCAGTGCGAGTAGCAAAGAGTAAACAACGAGTAGTAGCGAGTTGTTCTCGAGTTATTGCGATCTTGTCCCGAGTGAAAGAGAGTGTATTGCGAGTAAAGCCGAGTTAATGCAGGCGCGTATCCAAGATTTCGCACCCCGGGGGGCCCGACGTGACTTTGGCGCCCCTGTGTACTTTTCAAAATATGGCGCCCCCCCCCCTCAGCCAGGCAAACATAGGCCTACGGCTTAAATGTATGTCTGTATGTTGAAGGATTATGAATAATAATTTATTTGACGGGTGTTTTTTTTTCTCTCTTTTTTCTTTTCTTTTCTTTTTTTCTTTTTTTTTTTAAATTCTTGCCAATGGTGAGTTCATTGAACATGTTGAAAAGAATTTCTAGTTATATGAGGTACCGTCATAGATGAAAATACGAATAATTCTAAATACGAGCGCGAAGCGCGATCAGATTTTTTCCCTCTACTTTACGATCAGAAAGCAAAGAATTCTAATCAATTAGGGGTATCAGTTTTGTTTAGCTCTTCATCAGAATATCATATGAACGGGAGCTGTAATATTTCCATCAAAACGATTTGAAAGCAAGCCATATAAAATCATGTGAAATTTGTCATGTGAAATTTGTCCATCAAGTAATGTGAAGTCAAACAAATGTATATTGATGTTTTGTTGTTCAGAATCCTCATAATCTGGTTACAAGTAAGAAAAAATAGGCGAGCGTGAATCGCGAGCGGAAATTTGATGTATCGGAATGATTTCTGAAAGCGTGGCATTTTATGCATTATTCAGGAACACAATGTAATAACTCTTTGGAAAATGATGCGAGCGCGAGCGAAAATTTTGCTCTTTGTAATAGAGACCTGAAGTTTAGGATTTGGGCCCTCCATAATTTAAAGACCGTATGTGGCCCAGTAATTTTACATGATTGAAGGAAAGAAAGATGAAACTACTACTATCTGGCTGCTATCTATTCTTCGCCTCCCTCAATAAGTTAAGATAAATGCGCCCCCAAAATTTCACTCAATTGGACCAACTAATCATTTGCGCCCCCAAATGTTGGCTTGAATTGGCGCCATACATGTACGATTTAGGTGATTGACCCTGCGAAAATGCAAAATAATACTGTACAAAGTTATTCAATATTAAATGCTTGAAGATTAGTATCCTAAAGTAAATTTAGGTCAGAGGAAAACACAAGGCGAGAGCGGAATTTCAACAACGGCGTAAAACCGTGTCGAGGATGGGGGGGGGGGGCGAAAAATGCCAACTTTCGCGATCTTGTTTACACAAGACGCACTCCGACACATTTTAATAGTCACAGGCGGTGAAGATTTGAGAGGAGGGGTACGAACAAATGTCTTTGAATGTACTTTTAACTTATGGCTGCCTTGATACGTTCATTTAGTAAGGAAAAAACTAATGCGAGCGCAAGCGCGAGCCGAAAAATTTAGCCTAAAATTGGAGATATTGTAACAACATGTACAATAAGCTCCATTTAGTACAGCGAGTCGCGAAAGCGCAAGCCAAAAAATCAAGCTGAAATTGATATGTTGTGCAAAAGGCCTATATATACCCGCGAGCGCGTAAAAAATAATATAGGCCTATTTATGGAGCAGAGGCGGAACGATTGAATCACGATCTTATACAAAAAGGGCACCGTTCAAAAGGTACAACTCAACAGAGGCATTCATCTGAAAGTGAATGTATTCGGAGATGAGGGGAACGCCGAAAATTTTGTCTTTAAAATGTATGCTAAAAATCATAATGGCTGCCTTATTTACTGTTACATATTAGTAAATGGAAAACTAAATGCGAGGCCGAAGCGCGAGCCGAAAATTAAGCTAAAAAGTTGAGATATTTGCATTATAGCTCCATCAGTACAGCGAGCCCCAAGCCGAGCTTGGAAAATTTTGAATCCAAAATATAATTTGTGCATTAAGTGCATAAGTAACCGTAGCGCGAACAAAAAACAAAACAAAACAAAACAAAACAAAAAGAAATAAAGTAAGCAGCGGAAAGGATTTGAAAGGGGGGGGGGGTCTCGATGGAAAAATGCACCTTTTCTGAAAAGGGAGCACTTTAGATCTGAGGCATAGACCTAAAGAGAAATGTAATGGGACAGGGAGGAGGTACGAAGAAATTTGTCTTTGAATGTATACTTTTAAGGCTCCCTTGATTCCTGTTCATTTAAGTAATGTAAAAAGTAATGCGAGCGCGAAGCGCGAGCCAAAATTTTAAAGCTAGAAATTGGAGATGTTATTTTTGACAGTATAGATCCTATTTAGTATCAGCGAGAGCGAAGTGCGAGCCGAAATTTTTTCATCCATTTAGAAAATAAATGTTACATGCTTTGTTAAATAACAGCGATAGAAAACAAATTCACAATCTTTGCTATGAAAATTTTGTGGGCTGCAGGCCCCAAGCCCTCCAACAACCTAGCCCGCACACAGCTACATTAATGTTTTTGATTGTCTACAACACCCTTTGCCAGCAGTGCCCTGTCCTAAGGTTTGTCCGCAGACGAGGGCATTGTATCCAATCTTCTTATACCTAGGTTACTGATACTTATTGCGAGGTCGCATAGCGACCGAGCAGGAAAATTTTTGAGGTTTTGGTGTAAAAATCAGGCATTTTTGGTTATTAAAAGCGCTATTATAACCAATAACACAATTATCTATTGTATTTTTTTTTATTTCTTTCTTAAAAACTGGGGGGGGGGGG
>CALNVZ010002974.1:27386135-27508985 GCA_940671915.1 Paracentrotus lividus | reverse complement strand
AAAAAAAAAAAATCATGAACATTTTAGTTTCGGGAAAATTAGCACCTGCACCCATTTTTCTTTTAAAATTTGATTATACAAATAAAAAAAAAATATATAAGATTTGTAAGAGTTGAATTGACATCTTATTTTACATTACAGATTCATCATAACAGTTCATGTTTCATGTTTCAATCATTTTTTTGCTTATGTTAGCTGGCCCCTGTCAATTTATTTACCTTATTATCTTTCTATGTTTTCAATTTATATTGTTTTTAATTGCAATTTAATTGTCTCATTTTTGTATCTATCAATTATATTATGTATTTGTTTCTAATTTATTTAAATGCAGACATATCTGCTTTAAAAAATCACCCTTTTTTAGTTTTTTTTTTTTACTCTTCCTCGTTGATTCACTCATCAAAGTCATCAACTCGGTTACAACGCTGTTATGGCAACAAGAGATCAATGTTACTGGGAGAAAGGGGGAAATGTTTCATTTCCACAAGAATCGGAAGTAATCACAAACTAGGCCAGTCGAGTCTCCTGTTTCTTCTTAAAAGTTATGCAGAGTATAAACATTAGAAACATATCCTGTACATTTGCAGACCTCAGATTGTGCTTAAAACGGTTTCCCCCTCACGACCATCATGACCATGTACGGTAAAAAAAAAAAAAAAAAAACTTGCCTAAATTGTAGTCGATTTTTTTTTAATGATAAGAAGAAAATTACCATGAATTAAAAACGATAAAAATTCATACCTTTTACGTACCAATTTCATTTCCACACTTTAATTTTTCAGAATCTCTCAAAATTTTGAGATATTTATTCAACTCATGTTAATTACCTGTTCCCTAAAATATAAATGTTCCAATGTTCCATCGACAGTAAATATTAAAAATATCAACAACGTATTTCATTCTTTATTACAAGGACCTTTGATTCGCCTTTTTGGGTATAATCCATTATGTTCATGTATAAAGTAAATTTTATAATCATAATTCATATGAGGTAAGCTAAAATAATTAGAGCTAAAAACTGCTTAAAAATTTGCGTCACAATAATTGGCATTTATGTTATTTTGATAGGAAATGGATTGATATTTCCGCAGGGAAATGAACAGCACTCCCCAAAAGCCATTAGATCAATAAGATAGGAAACTTTGCTGGCCAAAACTCGTTCATGTTGATACAGAGTAGGCTGCTGGCACTGAAGCTTTGGAGTGTCACGTTGTCTCGACCACGAGACCTCATAAGGTAAATTGCCATTTGGTCTAAACCCACTATTAAATACCCGTTTGGTCTCACCCACACGGTCTAATTCCATTTTGTCTACAACCAGTTCGTTCAATATCCATTTCGTCTAATGTTCAATTGGTCTAACATCATTTAGTCAATTCATGTAACAATCTAATAACCAAATATTCAATTGGGAATTAGACGAAAACTTTAGACCATTTGACTTTTAGACGAATTGGCCATTGGATCAAGTGGTCATTAGACAAAGTAAAATTTAAACCAAATATATTTTAGACCAAGGGGAAATTAGACCAAACTGTATATGGTATCAAACAATCCGAGAATTAGGCCAACCTTTTTCGATCTTCGACCATTCTATATTTTGTCTTCATTCAAATTACATCCATTTTTAATATGGGGGGGGGGGGTATTTTCTTTCACTTTAGTTGGCCTTGTCAAAAAAAATTTTTTTTTTCCTTTTTCGAACCCTCTCAAGTGGGGGCAAAGTGGGACAAGGCCCAAAATTGTCAATTTTATGCACTTTTTTCTATCTGAATTTGGGATTTAGGGTAAGTATTCGCTGTACACGTACGGAAACTTTTCCAAAAATGAAGGACATGTAGGAGGCCGGAAATAGAATAAAATACATATAAATCGACGAAATGCGTGCTAAAAAATTGTTATTTAGACATGTGGAAGTACTTAAAATAGACAAACCAACACAAGGTCTAACTTTCCACCCACTGGCCATGGGGATCAAGTCAAAGCTCAAAGCTCATGCATTCCTCTATTTTCTTTAGCGGTTTTAAAAACATATTAATGGCATCAGCAATTGACCGTGAAACGTTCGATTTCCCACTTTTGTTGTGTCGCTTTATTTAGGATCTCCTTCTCTCTCTCTCTCTGTGTGTGTGTTCTTACAGTGTAAGTCTGATCAAAGTGTCTCATAACTTTTCAAAAATAAATTATGTTTAATAATTGATAATGTTTTTTTTTTTTTTTTTTTAATCGACATCGTATTCGGCAAATGTGTCATCAGTCATGGTTAAGTGGTTAAATCATTCATCTGTTCTCGGTTCGATCACCAACATTAATTTTGTCCTGTAAAATATTTGGCTTGCCCAATCCAGGTACCTGTTGACAACAGGCCAACTAAATGTCCCAAAAGAATTGAAAAAAAAAAGGGGGAACCAATAACAAAAACAAACAAACAAGCAAAACAAAGAACAACAGAAACAGATGACATTTTTACTTTGTTCTATAGCAGTACCTAGAATAACGGTGAAGAAGAAAGGGGAAGAGTAACAAATCTAAGTACGTCATGTGAAAACACGAGACATTAATGTGAGGTATTTGAAACCTTAATCGGGGTTGTTGGCCTAGATTATCATTATCATAAGCACTGTTTATAGCCGGAAAATTAAACTATTTGAAAACCCACACTTCCCCTGTATAAATAATTGACATAAGGACATGAATTTCCCGTGTCTTCTTTATTTTCAACAACTAGATATGATCCCTGCAAGCAAATAATATCTTGAACAGGAAATGACAAGAAAAGAGTGGAATATTTTCTAGAGAAATACGGAAAAACCATCTGACATGTAAAGAAATAGGGTAAAGGTGGGAGAGGGGGTGGGCGGGGCAAAGGGGGCATGGAGAAAGTGGATAGTGTGTCGGGGAAAAAAGGAATAATTTTTATCAGCGATCTTTTTTTAAATTATGATGCATGTACACAAATTCCAAAGTTAAATTTTTACATCTTTTTGTTGACGTCATGTCTTATCACACCAGTGACCTAAAAAAGAGAGATCTGAAGAAAAAAAACAAACAAACAAACAAACAAACAAACAAACAAACAAACAAAACAAAACGAAATATCTTTTTCTCTTCAGTGCTTGGTGATGTTTTTAAGATTCAAATTCAAATGGATTATAGATACTTTATTATGACTACTATTAATACAAAGATAATTGGTAAAGTCACTGTGGTAGGCCTATTGAGAAGGTCATTTTCCCGTTGGGGTTGCATAATTAAAAATTTTGAAGTCCCCTCTATAATAAAGGTCATCATGTCAACGACCAGATAATTATGTTCATACAAGATAATTTATTACTTTATACATGTTAATGTATCCGACACATTTAATCTTTTGATATCATATAATACATGTAATATCATATCATATTTTGTTTAAACAAGGTTTATATCATGTTTCCTGTAAGATACCAGAACGATATTGTATTTTATTACTGTGTATATTGTACCTAATCAGGTGTGGATAGAGGAAGCAAAAAGGAGGAAATTTGGGCATTCTGAAGTCATTAACAATTGTAACCATATATATGTTTCGTAGAATGGATGGCTATTTTCGTGTACAGGGTTATGATAATTGTGATAGATGACTTTACAAGCTTGCAAAACTACCCTCCAATATAACACATCACCATCAGGGCGAATTCGCACCTTTGTTCACTAAATGGTAAATGTTTAAAACCCGACTGTACGAAGATGACAAAATGGCCGCCGATTTTTACGAGAATTTTTCTGAAATTAAGCCCATCTCGAAAAAAAAAAAGAAAAAAAAAAGAATACAAATAAACCTATCAGTTAAAAAACAAAACAAAAACAAAACAAAAACAAAAGCAAACAAATAAAATGATAATAGTAAAATAAAACAAAAACAAACAAACAAACAACAAAACAAGCAAACCAACATAATTATCATCAAAATAGTCGCAGTCGAAGAGCCTCTATAAATTTGTATGTAGTCTTATTATACCGATATGCCTTCACTCATTTAACACCCCCCTTTTTTTTTTAAATTTAATTTAATTTATTTTTTTTTTTACTTTTCCCTTCTTCTCTTTTTCCTTTCTTACTCCCTCCCCAAAAAGATTTACACGTGTAATAGTTCAACATCGTCAGTAGATAATTACTGCATAATAAAATGCTTCCGCCTTTCACAATATTACGTAACATGGTTTGTTCGTATCTTATAATACGGTCGGATCCGGGGCCCTTTCTTATCAAAGTTATTAATATGAAATAATATCCAAGTCCAATGTCCTATCTCTCAAGTCATGTTACAATCAATCGCCACAATTTAGACGGGATCGTATTTCAATTTTAATTCCATTAAATTCAGATACCATTTTAGATGGCCCTCAATGGCTGATATTTAATCATACTAGTCTGTCAAAGTGCATGCATTGGCGGATCCAGCCGGGAAAAGGGCACAACTAACGTGAGTCCCCTATTTTGTTTTCAACTACTAAATGTCTGTTAAAAGTTGAAGATAAAATTTAAAAAAAAATTGCGGCTGCGCCCCGTCTTTTCATAGACTGAATCCACGTTGAAAGATGGACAGTGTTTGCAAAAGTCTTCATCCTATTCTGGACCCAGAAATTCCGTCACCTCATAATATTTTGTCTAGAGGTTAATTATCAGTTAATTGCCCTTTTATATGGCTAATTAAGAACCATAAAATTAGTTTTCTAAACTTTGGTCAAGCTTTGACGGATGGGGACAATAATATAATCAGCCCGTGATTGACCTTTATTACCGGTTTTACACTCTAATTAAAACAAACAAAAACAACAACAAAAAAAATCTGATATAGATCATGAACATGATGAAGAGGGACAAATATAAATTAGATCAAGAAATTATAATCATTATGAATTGATTCCAAAATCTATAAGATTGGGATTTTTAATCTAACTTCGGATTTGTCCCTGATCTCAACATAAGGAATTTAAAGTTTATATGTATTTTGAAGTTAAGACGAATGGTTATGCTATAAAAAAAGATATATAGAGAAAGAAGAAAGAAAAGAGGAAAGAGAGAGGGAAGGGAGTGGAGAGGAGAGAGGAAAAAAAAGAGGGAGAGATGGGGGGGGGGTGGAATTAGTGAAGGAGGAGATGAAACAGATCACATTATGTGAGTATAGTAAAATGTAATATTTCTCTTCAAGATAAACACAATTCCACAAGTTATACCTAAAAATATGTTTCCTAATTGAAGCAAAACTCTTAGACCCGACAATATAATGATATACAGGAGTCGCGGATGGGGGGGGGAGGGGGGGGGGAGGGGGGGGGGCTCTTTTTATTTAGTAGACGAAAAAGCATGGCCATCAAGATTGTGCTTTTTCGCATGCTCAGCCACCCTCCCCGACTTAAAATTTTTTACAAAGACTCATCACATTGAACATAATTATTTATATCAAAATTATCAAGTGTTTGTAACGCAAACTCACCCCCCCCCTCTCTCTCTCTCTCTCTCTCTCTATCAAAAAAAAAAAAAAAAAAAAAAAAAAAATCGCCTCAAGTTTCTCCAATTATCCTTCGATTGGCTCACCTTTCCTGCTTAATTTCCCAATAATCAGTGTCACACTGTGCACAAATGTAGGGGGTTACAAGACACGGTCAAATTCATTAACCACTGTTTGTTAACCAAGGTCAGTTCTTTTCAACCTGAGTTAACTTAATAAATGATACATTATAAAATATTTTATGCCTGTTAGGTTTAAAGGTTGAGGTAAGGAGTCTGTAAAACTGGAATATTTAAATCAAAGTTCACGCCAATTTTCCTTTAGCATTTATGATAATGTGGTTAACTAAATTCTGACTATGGTTTAATTCATGCTTGCGCAGAGATTTTCTAATAAATTATTGGATTTCTTGAGGCATAAATTTCTTTTTAATGAAAAATGGATTTAATAAATTTTGAACCGCAGTTAAACATAACTTTGATCCTTCCACTAGAAAATAAATCCTGTAACAATGAAACCAGATCTAACTTAACCTGCTACAGTCACCATGATCACTACCCTATATACACCTCAAACTCGTTTTCAGGGGTATGACCGAGGGAGACTTGCAAAGCCCCCCCCCCCCATAAAAAATAAAAAACAAGGCAAATAATTATGGCGTAGTTAAATAGCTTTGCCTTTTCTTTTTCAATCTAGCCCGGGGAGGGCTAAGGGAAAAGCATGAGATCGTCACGACCCTGTAGCATAAAACATGGGATAAACACATACAGGCCGGAGCAAAGTGAAGTTGCTGGATGATAAATAGCGTTTTTTTGCCTCCCTCGAAGAAATAGGGTTTATTTGACTTATGAACAGGATACTAGCAAATATGAGACCACTAGACAAGTAAACGTTAATATTTAATTGTTTAACATAATTTAGCGGTTTCCTTAATTTGTTCCGGTCACTCAAGTAATTGAGGTCAGTTAGGACTTTTCCCTTTAATAAGCTCATTGTCACCAAATGGTAGCAGACAATTTCAAGTTTATAGTTCCTTCCTCTGACCAAACAGTACAGTCTGTGTGAGTACGTGAGTCATCATTATAGAATTATGGGGCTTAGGGGCTCCACTGTAGAATTAGAACAACTATTAAAGGGGGCAAGAAGGGTACAGCGTCTGCCACCCCCACACCGAAGGCTTCACCCCACATTCTCACCCTCTTTCTCCACCGCCTTGTTCCCTCGCATTTCATCCAACACGTCAATATGTGTGCGTTTCACTTCCAAAATGTTATGTACAGTCTACAACAAAAAAAAGGAAGTTATTAATGAAATGATGAAAATCAAATTGAGCTAATATAGTAAATCAAGGTTAATACCTTAGTAAGAAACACTTTCTTCGGATAAATCACAACTTCTCTCTGTTTTTGATCCTGGAATCATAATAGCCCACGGAGTGTTTTTTTTTTTTTTTTTTTTTTAACTTCCACACATGTTTCCGATAAAAATAAGACCATAGCAGTCAGGTTAAAGGTCAAATAATTTTTTTGTGGTTTAGAGATCCATAATTGGGTTGTGAATTTGACGAATCGCAGTTAGACGTTTAGCGACACATTTTTTAATCTCTCGCATTGTTGACAAATTGACAAGTGGGTCTTGGGTCTCCTGTTTCTATGACAACCTTCTGTTAGTACCGACCGCCACGCCCACATAACTCTGTCGAGGATTTGCCTGAAGATGTTTTCAGAAATACTAGACTTGGGTCTGAGGAATACTTTATTATCACAGCTTCCAGAAAAACGTTTCTTTCTCTTTTAAAATTACTTGATGTTTATTATGCTTATAACATGTACTATGCATTATTATTTGTCGCATGTTTAAACATAAAACAGAATGTTGTCACCGTAATTGAATTTCAAGAGCATTTATATTTCCTAAATTTTAATTCAATTTTATTGATCTTGACAAGGAAATCGAAATTGGTATTTGCCTTTCTACATAATATGTAGAAAAGTAAATACTAATTATGAGCTACCAAAATCTCACATGAGGTATTTTCTTGCCATGTGTGACTACATATTTACAATGTTTTTCATCAACTGGATTATATTTCGAAACATTTACGTTTGCTATATGAAAAAAGACCTATTTTACTAAATGAGCCTGCCAGTTGACCCTTTAGAGAAATATGTATTTTCAATCATTAGCCAATTTGTAGTAAGGGGAAAACAATTTTTATCTTCACGACAAACTGAAAGTAATGTGCTTCAGGAAAAAAAGAGAAGATTATCAATCATTATTAATCTGCTCTACGCCTAGACCTAATTACCGTAGAGTGATAATATACCAGCGATACATCATTCTGAAGAAGTTTATGCAATCAAAATGCCTGAGATATCCCACTCGAATATGTTACACACCCGCCATTCATTATTGGCTTTGAATTTGTCATGATGATAATGGTAGTAGTTTATCATGGATGCACAAATTTGATTAGTGTTCATCTGATCAATGGCATTCCATGAAAGGCCACGAACTCCCAACTCATTTGCAGCGCCGATGTATGATGCTAATTTAGGGGGTAAGGGGTTACGTAATGAAATAATAGTATAAAATTTAAATCTCAGATATCCGTTATTCAGGAAAAATTATAAACCGTGTATTCAGGTTATAATAATTTTACCTTTTTTCGGATGGGGGGGGGGGTGAGCTTTCATAACAGTCCATGAGCACAGTTAGATTACTCCATGTTAGATAAGAAGTTTCAATCTTTGGAGCCCCATATACAACATTGTAACTATTGTGAGGAACCGGAGTATAAGTATATATATATATCTGCTTGCTAAAAAAAAAAAATCATTATATGATCTATACCTAATCGATAATTAGATTTTAATTAAGACCTTCCTCTCTCGCTGTCTCACTGCTGATTGCCCCCTATCTCCCGCCTGTCATTTCCTCTCTGTATACCCCTCCCCGCCTCTATCTCATTTCTCTCTCTCTCTCTCTCTCTCTCTCCCCTTTCTCTCTCTCTCTCTCTCTCTCTCTCTCTCTCTCTTGTCTCCCACCATATCACTTTCCTAAACAAAACAAAACAGAACAAAACACAACAAAACAAAATAAAACAAAACAAAAACAAAAACAAAAACATAAACAAAACAAAACAAAACAAACAAAAAAGAAGTCCAAAAGTAATATAAAACTAGTTCATTTTAAAAATTTTAGTATTTTCTCATATTTGAGGACGCAGACATAAATTTTGATCGGTATAAATGAGATGTGAAATCTCTACATCCCACTCCAAATAAAAACCATATAACCTCAATGATTGCCCCATGAAGCCTTGACCCTGCCTGTTGATACCAAAAGCACGAAGTACGCCATATAACCCCTACACTCTAGTTCCCGAGCGTGAACAGCACAGATGCGCGACCGCAACACAATTTTCGAGCTATCAACCAGTTTGTGTGCAAAGTTGTGAGCACGTACCTCGACCGTTCTTTTCCAGTCAGCACCTTCCCCTGTTACGGCCAAGCCAGCGCAGACGGGGGGCAATTCCTGAGATAATGTGGCCGCTCCGTGAACCAAACACAAGACGTTGGGACATTCAGATTCGTTTTGTACATGGGGAATCTATCATTTTGTCAGGAGTGCGGCTTGCCCTCGTCATGTTAAATAACTCAGACGTGTTTACTTTTAATTTTCATCTTTTCTTATAAACATGGTTGGCGCTTGAAGATTGTCAGTTGGACACCTATTACTAAGATTATCGCCTGCAAGCTCCCGTCTGGTACCCCGCATTCATTCGACGTCAAACGCCTCGTCCAAAAAATTCTCTTCAGCTGATGAGAGGAGGAAAATTGACCTGGGTAACTGCTGATTTAGCATCATGACCGTGCCGAAATACTGGGATTACTTGAGCAGCTTGCTGTAAAAATCATACAATCGTCACTTGTGTAGAACTATAGTCGAACGTGTATGGAATATGCCAGGGACTTTGTACAGGAAATCCTGTTTCTTTTGGACGAAATCTTGCATTGAGTCTTTTGAACTCTTGAGAAGTTGAGCTTTGAATACCGTCTTGGACATATTTACCTTGGATAAAATACTTGCTTACACATGCTACAACAAGGCAAAACTGACAGGAACCTTTGAAACGAGGTAAATTCTTTCGCATTACATTGTATTGTCTAGTGTTACACCATTTAAAAATATCATAAAGTCATCATCACCATAAATTATCTTCTTCACTATCATCTGATCTCAAAGACTACAATTTCTAGAAACACCATTGAATTTCATGACTGATCCAATTATGTTTCCTTCTTGATAAAGATCAATATAGTTAGGCTTTCTTTATTTAGTAGTTTGCATACGTACTTGTGAGTTGATTCAGTATTTCTGGATTTTGTATAGGCGGAGAGGGGGGGGGGGGGTGTATATATCCATGCATGCTTGGAGGAAGGGATCGTAATAATATCTCTGTACAGTTATAACGACATCATTTGGGACTGAAAATATTACGATCGTTACATATGACATCATGTTACATAATCAGTACACGATGCAAGAACAAGATGTTGATTTCGGACTACATTTGAAGGTGCATGAAATATCTTGTTACAAAATAATGTTCGATCTCTTCGTAGTTTCCATGTCTTATCCATTTCTAAGTTTGAACGAAACTAAAGGGCTTCTCTGGGACGGACAACGACAAGGACTTGCCATAGCTCGATCGATGGAGCAATGGCAAAAGGTAGTTAGAATGTCTTGGGTCGTGGAATCCAATTTTCTTTGCTCATTTTTTTCCCATTCGAATTTTAAGTTATAAAAACTGTGCAGTACCTGAGGCCAGGCAAGGGGGTGATCAGACACCCTAGACCGACATAAAAACAAGCAATGCCAAGTACTTGGTTATCATTCGATGTACTTCATAGTTCCAGATACCCCGTTCAAATACCCCACCCCAAAAAAATCGGGGGGGGGGGTAGTTATCTTATACGCAGTCGATGCAAGTAATCATGTGATCATGGATATAACTTATGATCTGATGTATATACGTAGGTTTGTAGTTGGTCTCCAGCAATTTGACACAAGTCATGATACATTTAATTATCTGACACAATGATACTTTGATTATTTCACCATGAGATCAAATTTTTCTTTCCAAGGCGAATTGTTGTTATCATGCCTGGAGCTCCTGAACATGTGGAGCAAATTGATGAACCTTTAGACTCGTATAGTAGGCCTATAAACCGGATTTATTTTAAACCAGTCATCACTCATGTTATTTTTGCAACAAATGAGTGCATGTATTTAGCATTTTTTCCCCCTCTTTTGCGACAAGATAGTTGCTATTTTTAGAAACTATATTTGATCCAAGCTGTTAAACTCCAAACTCGTCAGTTAACTGCCTGTTCTAATTTCCTAGATCCGTCTGCCCACCCCCTTCTCGCGCCCCTTCCTCAGTGAAACCACTCTTTCCCTTGTAGTTCAAGTACGACCCAATCGAGTCTACTCTAGAGCTTTTTGGTGATACTAAAAGTGAATTATGTTCCTATGGACATGGAAACATTTTGGTTGAAAAAAAGTGAACGCTTTAGGCCACCAAAAGAAGAAGAAGAAGAAAGAAAGAATTCAATACCAATTATTCGGGGGGGGGGGGGGTGGATAGGTTACTTGGGTCACTCGGGTTGGACAGGCCAATTTTGGGGTCGGTTGGGGGGGGGGGGCAACGACCCAAATGGTCGATATTTTGTAATTATAAATTATTTTGTTCAAATTTATATTCAAAAGCTGTGTCACTTCACCGTGATCACTCACAATTACAGTGACATAAGGGTTTGGCATAGCTCAGTCGGTAGAGCACCTGTCTAGCAATCAGGTCTCGGGTTCGAATCCCGATGGAATCTCGTGTGTTTTGCTCCTTGTTTTTATTTCTGGTCAGTTTATTCCTTGTCTCACTTTTTTTTATCGTAGCAAAACTCATGTACAAAAATTGTGTGTGTGGGGGGGGGGATACATTTCATATTGTGTTCCTACCTTCAACATAATGGGGATGCGCCCCCTTCATGTCCCCGGGATTTACGCCCATTTAACAGCCTCAAGGTGGTATCTCACCTGAGGAGACATCCCCGAGACTCCCGCAATCGATCAGTCGCAACCATCTCGACAGTCTTGGCGACGTCTCTGAGACGTCTCCGCAACTGGGAAAATCTCGTGTATATTCAATTTTTCTGTGACTCATGAAACGTCGCGGAGACACAGGAGACGTCACGGAGATGTACGTCGTAAGACGTCACTGGGAATTCACAGAGACGCTGGGGACGTCTAGAAGACGGAGTCACAAGCTGATCTCAAACCCATCTCACAGTTGTCTCATGGCAGGTGAGATGACACCATAAGAGGCGAATTTTGTGTTAGTGAAAAAAGGATGACTTTTCTCTCGAAGTTGAAGCGCACCCCTTATATTTGTGTTAATTGTGCAAAAGAGAAAGATTTCAACAAGAAATAAGAGGGTATAGGCCTACACAAAATGTTTGAGGAAAGAGACAGATAAGGAGAAAATACGTGAAAAAAAGAAAAAAAAAGAGAGAAAGGAAATTGGAAGAAGACACGCCATTAGGAATATCGTGATATGGTCTTCCAATCTGTGCCAAATTTTAATGACGAATGTGAATCACATACTCCTTTATTCAGAATAAAGTAGCGAATAGCACGCTATCATGTGATTATTTGGTTCAAACTTGTCACGTAATTGGTGCGTTCGTCGCCAAAATGAGAAATATTTCAACACGAGTCGGTTCTGATCGGATATTCGCTTATTAATCATGTTAATAGGCTTCATTTTTTTTTCATGGACAATGCGTGCAAGTTTGGAGGGAAGAAGTTTCTCCAACGTGCATGTGAAACAAAAGCCAACTTCGGCACGAAACGAGGGGAAATCTCTGTTTGGGGGCTATAAATATCAAAACAATGATTGATCACCCTTATTGTTTCAAGAGCTATATCCGATAATACGTCCTACTTGTTACCCTAATAATGTTGATAAATACCAGCAACTGTTGAAATGGGAAGTTTTTGATTGGAACTTAATCCATTTTCGTCTTGAATATTTTGATCTGAACGATCAGCTGTCAAGTCACATTGTCACCTGTGATTCTCGAGCTAAGGATAGAAATAAGATGATGACGTCAGTTATTGGATTAGCCTTGTTACCAGACCTCATTCATAGGTGCACGAGACACAAAACATTGTATTTTGATAAAATTATTTTGAAGGTAGTGGTGTATAATGGTAATATAATTTGAGACTATACATTTGAGACGGGTTTGCGACTAGTCGCAGAGACGTTTCAGAGACGTCTCCAAGCGTCTCTGCGACGTCTCATGAGTCTCGAGAAACTCGGAATTGTTCATATCTATAGTATGAGATTTTTTTTTCGTTTTGGAGACGTCTCTGAGACGTTTCCGAGTCTGTTCTTTATGTCTACAATCAGAAGGGGTTTTATGGGACAATAACCATGTCTGTGGAAATTTTGGCATGCAAAATGACTGCGTAAGAAGCATTTCATAAGATGCCGTGTTTATTTTTATGTTACCTATGTTACGTTGTCTTTGAGAGGGACCGTTTTACCATGTCGAAGTTTTTGAATAACGCATATTTCCCATAATTTCATGGAGAATATATTAGAGGTGTATTTTAACGGGTTTTTTTTTTTGGTATATTAACCCAATAGCTTACTTAGTATTGGTCTAGTCATTGATGATGCTATAGACCTATAGAAATAATCGAGGCTGTGGTCAAGTACGTACCACAGTCATGTAACCCATACATCTCTATCATACACACGGGTTATGCGTTTGGAATGTTAAAAGTCTTTCCCCCGAGTGTCTTCTATATCAATGTTTACAATCGAGATAAATATATTTGACCGAAGCATTTATAAGTTTTATCGAGATGCCATTCCATGTTAAGGACTAACCGGTCTTCCATTAAATGCAACCAGATATGCCTACACAATATAGAGGTAAATTCAGCTCTGTGGTGGAATTGTGTGGTGTGGGGGGGGGCGGCAGGAGGGGGTGGGGCATTTAAAAACTTGATTAAATGAGGGTAACTGAGACGGCAATTTTCAAAATAATTACTTTGTTTATTTTTCGTGCTTATAGTGCCTCTTGCACCTGAAGAATGGAGTAGCCTATAAGACTTTTTAAGACATGCTGAAAGCAAAAGAGTGGGTTCCACATTTGTTAAATTCTTTAATTGTTTTGTTGGAAATAAACAAACTTCAATCTCAGCTACGACAACCTTTGATTCAAACGCCATGTTGTTTCCAATAATTATATTACGCAATATTATATTTAGGTTCTAGGAGACATTACAGTGACTGTAATATCCCCATGGTGTGAGGTCACAATTATTTTCATTTTAATACAACTTTACTTGTGAATCATGAATTCGGTTTGAAATCCCATTCCGTTTGTTTACTTTGAAGGGCACCAGATCTGTTATTTTATTTCCGTTATAGGTGGCTATGTCCGTCCGGCCAGACCGATGTAAAAAAAAAATTGTCAAACCGCAATAGATGATAGTACGATTGTCTAGGCATAACCTTCATTATCAATAGGCCGATATTGCATTTAAAACTTTTAATGACATCGCCACAATAAAAGACAAGTATATTTAACAAAATATATATCCAGTAGCGGCTACAGGATTTCAAGATACACATTACAGGGGCGCGCATCCTCTGTGCCCCACCAGGATCCACCCTTGAATTATCCCTCGAGCTTACCTATCTAATTAACACTGATTTTACTGTTTTGTTGGGAGAAAAATCACTTTGATGAAGGTATTGATTGTACAATATTTTTCGGCTGATTGAACAGCTCAAATTCATAGAAAACCGACCGATTTTGAGCAAAAAAAAAATAAATAAATAAAACAGAAGAAAAAGAAGAAAAAGGGCAGATGAGGTCGTTTACAGGTGCGAAGTTGATTTGACCTTCCTTCACATCCGCCCAAAAGGGCATGTAAACGAAGCAAGTGCGATGTGCGGTCCTATACCTGTTTTGTCTGTACACGTTCATACGGTTTCCTATATAAATCCGGAAAGTTTTTACATCGATTTCACAACAAAAATATCACAGATATAAGAGTTCTTCTAAGATGAGACAGTTGATTACAGGGGCCTAAAACGAGGGCGGGGGGGGGATGGGGGATGCATACCCCCAACTCAAAAAGGGGGGGGGTGGGCAGTACAATTCATCCCCCCACTTTTCACGGGTGATACATGTACGTATTTTTTTTTAAAGCTGAAATAGGTTTTGCACACTCCTTTTTCTTCCATGGAGCTCTAAATAATTTCGCTCGCACTTCGCGCTCGCATATTATTATTATTATTATTATTATTATTATTATTATTATTATTATTATTATTATTATTATTATTATTATTATTATTATTATTATTATTATTATTATTATTGTTATTATTATTATTATTTTTATTATTATTATTATTATTATTATTATTATTATTATTATTATTATTATTATTATTATTATTATTATTATTATTATTATTATTATTATTATTATTATTGTTATTATTATTATTATTATTATTATTATTATTATTATTGTTATTATTATTATTATTATTATTATTATTTTTATTATAATTATTATTATTATTATTATTATTATTATTATTATTATTATTATTATTATTATTATTATTATTAATATTATTATCAAATCCAGATTAATTATTTCTATACCTATTATATTTTTATTCATATTTAGGCCTATACCCCTGCCTATACTTATTCTATTATTTTGAGGGAAATTATTTAGTTTTACTTCCTAGAGCTCTATTTCTATTAGTCTATTTACCCTATATGTTTATTTCAATTGCATTCATACTTATAATTGTATTTTTAATATAATAATATTTGCAAAGTGAACAAATATTTAACATAAAATAAATGGTCTAAAATTACCTTTATCTATTAGAGGTGTATGCAGCTCTCGGTATATTTTGCAGAATAACCCCTTTGTGGATACGAAATCGGGCTCAAGCCCCTAAATTGCTTAATTTTTTTTTTTTTTTTTTTTTTTTTTAGCTCGCGCTTCGCGCTCGCTTAGAATTAAAAAGGCCTTATAGGCTTAGAGGAAATAAAAAGTTGGCACAGAAACCCTTCTGGTACGGCATGTTTGTTTAATTTCATTGGTAATCAATTCAGTATTTACTATTTTCATTATGCAAGATTTGGTTCATTTTACCTCAAAATTTTCCTCTCGCGCTCGCCTTGTATATTTTGCTGAGGAAATTCGGCGCAACCCCCCAAATCGGCCATTTTTGCCCCTTCTTTGGGTGTATAGATGCAAAAAACACCTCTCGTTTATCTCAAAATTTTCAGCTCGCGCTACGCGCTCTCAACCCCCATGTTTGTTTAATTTCATTGGTAATCAATTCAGTATTTACTATTTTCATTATGCAAGATTTGGTTCATTTTACCTCAAAATTTTCCTCTCGCGCTCGCTTTGTATATTTTGCTGAGGAAATTCGGCGCAACCCCCCAAATCGGCCATTTTTGCCCCTTCTTTGGGTGTATAGATGCAAAAAACACCTCTCGTTTATCTCAAAATTTTCAGCTCGCGCTACGCGCTCGCCTGGAATTGTATATTTGCTAAGGAAATTCGGCGCAACCGCCAAAATCGGCCCTTTTTTGCCCCTTCTTTGTGTGTATAGATACAAAAAAAAAAAAAAAAAAAAAAAAACGTCTCTTGTTTACCTCAAAATTTTCCGCTCGTGCTTTGCGCTCGCCTGTAATTGTATATTTGCTGAGGAAATTCGATGCAACCCCCCAAATCGGCCTTTTTTGCCCCTTCTTTGTGTGTATAGACACACACACACACACACACACACAAAAAACTACAGGCTTCTCGATTACCTCAACATTTTCCGCTCGCGCTTCGCACTCGCTTGGAATTGTATATTTGCTGAGGAAATTCGACGCAACCCCCCAAAATAGGCCTATTTTATCCCCTTTTTGTGTGTATAGAAACACACACACAAAAACACCTCTCACTTACATTAACATGTGTGTGTAAACACGGTTAAGGGGTTTTAATATTTTAGTTTTTAATACCCGATACTTTGAACATCTTTTATTTTTGGAAATATGGGTCTCTGAACCACGAATCACCCCCCCCCCACATTCGAGGACCTGTCTACGCCACTGGTTGATTAAATACACCGTACCCGTATTAGAAAATTGATTATTTATGCTTGCAGACTTTATGAGATTGTAGAAGTTGTGATAGACGTGTGTCAAAAGTTTTATTAAATCGTTAGTGGTTAATTATCGTGAATAGGTTCCGCGATTCGCGGAAAATCTAGAATTTTATTGGTGCATTGTTTACCAATATTTAGTACAAAATGAAGCAATTTTGATGGGGTGGAACTTTTGATGCATGCCCTCCTCCGAGAATTATGAGTATCAAAGAAACGTGCAGAAAAAATGATATCAGATAGGAAATATTAAAAAAAAGGGATTGTGTTTCATAATTTACATCTAGACATATCGGTTAGTAAATTTCAGAGAGGTTTAAATGCAACCCCTTTTTTGTCTGTTTAACTTTTTCCTGAGTCTATTTCGGATAATTAAATCATTACCGCTTTATAGTAATTGTAAAAAGGTGGGTCCTGCTGCTCTCAGCCCCCGGTTGTGCTCCCCTGTAAAGAAAAACATCTCAGGACCGTCATGACCGGGGCGACCAAGCTATTTGAAGTATTGGCTGATCCAGGCGGGGCGCAGGGAACCCGCCCCCTATGATATGAGAACCACTCATTGGCCAGTAGCAGATACAGGATTTGAAAACCAGGTCTGATAAGGGGGTGAGCAGCCGAAAATTTTCGATTTTTAACAATTATCCATAGTACATAATTATCAACTTAAATTTTTCGTCGGCGCCCCCTATTTTCAACCATGATGATGTTAGGGAGATGTGCTTTTAAGGTTTATTTGAAGAGATCATAGGTAAAAGAACACAATCATTCGGATAATGTTTTTGTTTCTCATATTACAAGTCCCACAGTTAGCCCAGTGATCTTTTCACCTGGCATTTCAGGAGGTAATATGATTTTGATGCTGTCATCAATTTTCCCTTTCTTTGTAATTTTGTGAACCACATAAAGTGCATTTCAGCGATATTATTTGTCACGGTTGTGCTGCAGCGTTTGTTTAAAAAGAGAGAGCGATGTATTCGGGCCTATTTATCTAGAACTTCCAATAAAATTTAAGTACAATTTAAATTATAATTATGATTCGTTTTTACAATATTTTTTTACCATTATTTTTACATGTACGACGCATGGCCAACACATGGTATGCGCTGGATGTGCGTTAATCATTCGTCGAGTGCGCTATGCCAACGCTGTGAATTCGTTGCTTATCTTAATACGTAATTTTCTATGTATACGCTCTGTGTGCGCGTTGTCGGAAATTTTCACAAATTTCAATGCGCTGGTCTTGCGTTGTGTGCATGTGACTGCCGCATTAGCTGGTAGTATAGGCCCTATACAATGCGTATCAAAATAAACGCAACAAGATTTAATTTCAAAGTTGTGAAGATTGTGTTAGTTTTACACCAAAGTGAGTAGTAACACGTAAATGCCACATATATCCTCTTTCCAATGATCGTGATGATATCTTATTTATTCATACAAGGTCAGGGATGACTGAGTTATCATTCTTTTTGGACAATGGGACAAAGTGGACTTGGGGCCAAGTTTCAGACAAGGCAAGAATCATGACATCTTACTAGAAATTAACTCAACAAAATGGAATAATGGAATTGATAATCATAACTTACCATTGTCTTCTTTAGGATGCCTATCTCTAAACATTACATCCCATGTCCCTCAACATGGCCCTTCCCTTACAAAAATGTCGTGTGGTACCACGCAACGGTACCATCCAAAATACCACAGGATTTTCCTATGGTTTTTTGGCACAAATACCACACAAAATACCATACAGAAGTATCATACAGCCAAAATACCATAAGGATATTCATATGGGGTTTTTTTGGCACAAATACCACACAAAATACCATACAGAAGTACCATACAGCCAAAAACCATAGGATTTCCTATGGTTTTTGGCACAAAACCACACAAAATACCATACAGAAGTACCATAACAGCCAAAATACCATAGGATTCCTAGGGTTTTTGGCACAAATACCACACAAAATACCATTACAGAAGTACCATACAGCCAAAATTACCATAGGATTTCCTATGGTTTTTTGGCACAAATACCACACAAAATACCATACAGAAGTACCATACAGCCAAAATACCAAAGGATTTCACATGGTTTTTTGGCACAAATACCACAGGATTTTCTATGGTTTTTTGGCACAAATACCACAGGATTTCCTATGGTATTTTAGCACACAAGTACCACAAAAAATACCATACAGGTGTACCATACAGCAAAAATACTTAATAGCATTATCCCAAACTAGTACCACACATCAATACCGCACACACTTACCAGGATTATGACATACCGTTGCGACCGGAACACCACACGCCGTTAATTCAGAGATGCCACACGCCGTTACCACAGGACTGCCGCTAGACACCCAAGGATACCATACACTGGTATATATACCACTATTTAGCAAAAATATTTTGGGTCACAGTTAGTTATTTTCTATATTTCTTGATAATAATGCAAATGTCAAAACTATCGCTCTTGATGTTACTTCAAATGTGTTTAGGAAATATATTTCCCTAACAGAAATAATATTAATATGCAGGCAATTACTAGTTAATGAGGTAAGCTTCACAAAATACTGATTTGTGCATACAAAAACATTGTATGCAAATGAGCTAATTACCATAGTACCACACGAAGTACCACAGGAATACCATACGACTACCAAACTTCAGCAGTAAACTGCCATAAATCCACTTTGACTAATGCCCGTTGGTTTCATCCCTGTTGGATGTTTGTCTTCAATTAGTTCGTCAAATTACCATTTGGTCTAAGTAATTCCCATTTCGTCTAATCAAGTCGACTAGGTCAAACACCACTTAGTCAATTCCTGTAAGAAAGTATCCCTTAGAAAAAAAATATCCTGTGACAATACTACACAACGGTAGGTATTGGCGTCGTCCCGGGTTGACGGGGACGATCGAGTTCCCCCCCCCCCCCATCGATTTTTGTTTTCTGGGGGATCGTCCACCCTCGATTTTTAAAGCTTAAGAAAAATATATGTACATTATAATAGACGAAGAGGCACAGTGTGCGTAAAATGTACCAAGTTCAGGTCATTAAAAAGCAAAATTTTCGGCTCGCGCTTCGCTTAACAAAAACACCAGACAATAATTAAACTAATAATCTTTCTTCAGGTCCCTATATTCATTTATTCTTTTATCTGTTACAACGCTTTATTTGTAAAAAAACCATACAGCAAAACCATACATATGGTATTTGTGCCAAAAAACCGTACATATGGTATTTGTGCAAAAAAACCATACAGAAATACCATACATATGGTATTTGTGCCAAAAAACCATACAGAAATATCATACATATTGTATTTGTGCCAGAAAACCATACAGCTATACCATACATATGGTATTTGTGCCAAAAACCATACAGCAAAACCATACATATGGTATTTGTGTCAAAAAACCATGCAGTAAAACCATACATATGGTATTTGTGCCAAAAAACCATACAGAAATACCATACATATGGTATTTGCGCCAAAAAACCATACAGCAAAACCATACATATGGTATTTGTGCCAAAAACCATACAGAAATACCATACATATGGTATTTGTGCCAAAAAACCATACAGAAATACCATACATATGGTATTTGTGCAAAAAAAACATACAGAAATACCATACATATGGTATTTGTGCCAAAAACCATACAGCAATACCATACATATGGTATTTGTGCCAAATACCACAGCACTGCTGTATGGTATTCTTATGGTACCCTTTTCCTGTGTGGTATTTCCCTATGGTACTTCTATGGTATTTGATTGTACCATAGATATACCATAGGAATATCACAGGACATTCAGAAATACCATATGAATACCACAGGACATTCAGAAATACCATAGGAATACCACAGGACATTTTTGTAAGGGTTATTCCTTTCCACACAGAGATTAGCTCGTTTCTCCATCTCAACAAAGATAGTACATCTTTGATCTAACGCACATCCCTGTGGATCATTGGGGCCTGGTGGCGTAGAATATCAAACTTATCAATGATTCTTTGTCGGAGAGTTGCAATGTCAGGTGGAGGGGTAATGAACACTTTGCTCTTGAGATAACCCCAAAGAAAAAAGTCTTAACAAGTCTGGAGGGCGTTTCATTAAAGGTCTTCTCGGACGTTTTATCCGACAAACTGTTATAAGCTACTGAAATGCTTGCATCTGATTGGCTGAGAGCAAATTTGTCGGATAAAATGTCCGACAAGTCCTTTGATGAAATGGCCCCCAGATCCGGAGATCGCGGTTGCCACACCACATCATGATACAAGGCAATCACTCAATGTTAAAAAACCTCAGCCAATCTGTTTCTTAATGCAACTAGTCGATGTAAGAAACAGATTGGCTGAGGTTATTGGACATCGATTGTTTGCCTTGTATCATGATTTGGTGTGGCCACTGCGATCTCCGGATCTGACTTGTTAAGACTTTTTTCTTTGGGGTTATCTCAAGAGCAAAGTGTTTATTACCCCTCCACCTGACATTGCAACTCTACGACAAAGTATGAGTTTGATGTTCGAAGCCGTGTTTTAAACTTGGCCCCAAGTCCACTTTGTCCCATTGTCCAAAAAGAATGATTACTCAGCCTTCACTGACCTTGTATGAATAAATAAGGTATCATTGGAAAGAGGAGATATGTGGCTTTAACGTGTTACTATTCACATTGGTGTGAAACTAACACAATCTTCACAACTTTGAAATTAAATTTTGATACGCACTGTACATCAACACATTCATTACGTTATAATATACATGTAATTGGTTATGTAACATTGTTGTTAATATCCTGACATCATTCATGAGTCAGTATGCTGTTAGATCCTTTGGGCAGGTGGTTTGTATGAAAATCGCCCTCTATACCTTTACTGTCATCTTTAATCTTCGCAATTCATCATACTATTCCTTTTTTCTGGAATCAAATTTAACTGAATTCTTACCTTAACACTTCCATAGATCCCTGAATAATCTAACGGAACGTATTCGCATCAACGAATCTTATTTCTTCTGTGGACTCTTTAAGTAGAACCTGAACTATATAATATAAACATTCGGACTTTTCGGACTGAATATTCGGATTGACGAACGTGTATAGGCATCCACCATAGGACGAAAAGACATCCAGACTAACGAGCTGTAATATATATCGAGAGGCTGTATATTTGTCTAAATGTAAGACAAGTGGAAAGAGTGGGAAAAAAAGGAGTGATGAAGGGAGTGAAACAGTGGACAACACGTTTTCGAGTGGTAAAATTTCAATCTAAAATGAGTGTGGAAGTGAATTGTTAGCTCTGTATAGAGTGGAAACTTGTTATCCAAATGAGAAGTTTCACTCTTCTCAGAGTGGTTTTCCACTCAAAAACTTGTTGTCCACCCTTGAACGAGTGGAAATTCACTCGTTTACAATTGGCCCTATTTCACGATTTCACAATATACTTTTTTTATCTTCAATCAGACCCATTTAGTAAAGCAATCTTGTAATGTCGTGAGGGCCTTTTTGAAAGATGGCAGATAATCACTGTTCATCTTCCAGTGAGTATTTTGGACATCAATCTGGAATAGATTCCTGGTGTTGATTGCTCGAGAGTTGCAAACTTCCGACGACCAATGGTGCCCAAGTTGAACGTACTGTGATGAACAGGAAAGAGAAACTTGCGTGACTCCTTGTTGGCCTTCAACTAGCTCAAGAAAGTCCATCGTTTTAAAATTACAACGAGAGGTCAAAACAAAATAAAGCTGCAGCTGTTTAAAAACAAAGGGCCGGGGACATGGTAAATTGTCTAACATTATCGGTTAGTCAACTTGTAAAATTATTGCTTGATGAAAATTCGACAAAGGATAACAAGGTTTAGAATTATTGTTTTTGTTTAACATTCTTTAATTAGGCCTATATTTTCATTCGTCATTAACATCACATCTTCATAATGTATAATCGTGGAAACTGATAATCCCGATAAGGGAATTATCGTGGTAAGATACAAGTAGGCCCTATAATATTCCCCCCTTTTAACATCTATACTAAAGAACATTTTAAAATTACGACGAAGACGCGAAGTAGAAGAATGGTAGTCTGTTGAAAATGTAATCGATCAAGACATGTTGTCAACTCTGTGACGTCACTTTCCGGTTCGCTGTCTTTGGGTAGGGGATGTCGGGGGTAGCACCCAAGTTCTCCTTCTCCCCCTCTCTGTCTATTTCTGTATAGGCCTCCAAGTATTGTAAAATTTGGTTTGTTCAAGCTAATAAGTCGACGAAATGTAATTTATTTTAATTAAGCAAATCATGAATATAAGAAATGAAGGAGAGGCCGATACTCACTTTACCCTTCTTGCCATTCCTGGTATGGGAGAAGGAAAATTTTGTTTCAGAGTTAGATAACATGAAAGATTGAATCCTATTACTATAATAAAGAAAATTATAGTACTTGAAATCTCGTTTTAGTGTCTTTATTTCTCAATATAAGTATAAAACGTGGAAAGTCGGGGACCCGACACCTATCAGCGTTCACGTGGAAAACCAATAGGGATACTCTTGTGTGGGTGATACACACAAATCGTTACACACCGTTCATGTGGGAACCTTCGGCGAGCGGATGTCACAGCAAAGGTCTAAAACAACCGTTACATTTTGTTTCTTTCAAACATTTTCACTGAAATTCACCGGGAATCATGAAAGGAATATCGCAAGATCTCTCACACATATCTTTTAGTACAATGTGGACAACATGAGACTATATTAATTTTGATCGGTTTTATGCCGATTCGTTTTTTGTTACCCAAACTACACCAGGCCTAACCCCTACATATAAACAATGTAGGGGTTACATGGTTTCAGAATCATTATCCGACTTTGTAATAGAGTTTGATCTATAACTTTTAAGAAGAAAAAGAAATTAAAGGGGTTTCATGTACACCACTGCCAAACAATAAATACTTATTCCCAAAATGAGAATATAAACAATGTAGGGGTTACATGGTTAAAACAGTCTACGTTGGTGTTCTATTTTGGAGGAAAAGAGCGATGTATTTGTAGAGTATGGGGAAATAATTGAAACAGACAAGCCTTTTTTCAAAACGGAACACGCTGTCTATAGACGAGGCATAAACAAGATTATAGTCATGATCCCCCGGTGTATTATGGGATTTCTTCAAATCGTTGTATGTGCTATTATGGTCAATGTCATGACTGTGAATAAAGAATGTGAAGATTGCCTGAATTTCCTCATGTTTGGGGAAAACTTTTATCTTCCATAAAACTTATATGATCTTTCTTTTCCTCCCCCTTTTCTCGAGTTCGTTATTTTATTCCTTATGTCTTTAGTCCCCTGTTTGTCATTTTTCTCAAATTTTCCTACTATCAAACTTTGATTTGAATCGATTTCCCCACAGTGGTGTTACGAATATCATTTTATAGGCCTATTTCATCCATAATGCGGCAGTCACATATGCACAACGCAAGACCAGTGAATTGAAGCTTGTAAAGATTGCCGACAACGCGCACACATATCGTATACGCAACGAATGCATTGCGTTGACGTAGCGCGCTCAACGAATGAGCAACGCACACCCAGCGCATACTGTACGTTGGCCATGCGCCGTACATGTGACTGCGCTATAATGTTTATTCTAACTATGCATGTGTGCCGTGCATATTCTTATGTTAAATGAAACATATTAATCATACCAAAACTATAATATGAAAAGTATTAGCTTGAAGTATTATGAAGCAAAGCTATAGAGCATACTACAAAATATATTTTTGTTGGGAAAATCGTTTTCTACCATGGCTACCATTCCAGGTCGCCCCTAATCGTTATATGCCCTGTCATCACATGTTCCACACGTTTCATCTCAGAATTCGTATTTATTTCAGTGAAATTTATTGACAATACGGTAAATATCAATCTTTTGATGGAGTAGACCCATGAAAACATCTTAAATTACATGAGTAAAAAAAAAAAAAAAAAAAAAAAAATAATAATAATAATAAAATGAAATATAAATCAGAGAAACAAGACTAGGCTAAATAAAAATATTCTGTACTAGTTGTCATTGTTATTACCATGATTATTGTAATATTTCGTTGTGTGTTTATTGTCTACGTTTGGCACACTTAAATGTCAAGGCAGCCAAACCGGTAGGCCTATACTTCCTTTAATACACATATCGTTTATATTTATTAGTATAGCCAATGCCCCCCAGCTGATATGATGTCACGGTCAATTATACCCTTCCTTGACTGAAGGATACCTCGACGTACTTCACCACATGTCACATGTCATCAGCCCATGGCCACCAAGACCCCTGGTCTGGCCGCTCGGTCGTGCCAGCAGTTTGTTTGGCATGTATGTATGAAGAAAGTCAATGATGAACCAATTTAGGGGATGTAAACGCCTAACACAACGTAATATGGCTACAACTTGTACGACCCCCCCCCCCCCCCCAAAAAAAAAAAAAAAAAAAAAAAGAAGAAAAGAAACAAAAAAGAACAAAAAAGAAAAGAAAAAAAGAAAAAAAAGAAGAAGAAGAAAAAAACAACAAACACAACAACAAAGAGAAATCCAGATTTGTCGTTAGATACTTCTAGTTTTGTCTGTAGGTCAATGTCAGCAATGTATATAAATTTAAATTACCCCCCCCCAACACCTCTCCCCTTAAAAAAGGATAAAAGTGAGTAAAGCAACCAATGATTATCCACTCTAACCTAATGAAAAATACAAAAGGCCTCGGGGCGAGTTAATCGTGTTCTTAATGGCCATGTGTTTTAAACTGGGCCCCATATAGGTGGTGCCGTTACATTTGCGCGACAAGCACAAACATGAAAAATGATATAAAATTTTAAATACATGTGCCATATGGTATATTTGGTACTAATGTGAAGGAAATATATCTGCCAATAACTTAATATTAGAAGAAATACCAATGGTGCACTCATTACAAGTAATTAGCAATTAATTAATTGAAGTAGCCATTTTTGCACGGTGGTGGAGGAGGAGGAGCATGAGGAGGAGGAGCATAAATTTCTGTTGCATTAATAAATCAGTGTTTTAACATCATAAAATCTAACATAAGACAGTTAAATTGGAATATTATATCTATCTATTAGTAACGAGTGTGTAAAATATGAATTAAGAATACCTAATTAGGGTAATTAACTTAATAAATTTAATTAATTAATGTAAATCAGTAAAATAATGTGATTTAACTTGTCTAGATTGTGGTCGTCAGGTATTTTCTACGATTCACAAAGGAAGTAAAAATATAGTTGATGCTATAGACACGGGTTTACTTATTCAGCCACATGTTTAATTGTATTCTCACTACCATTTACTATGCTTTGTTTACACAAAACAAAAGGAACTATAATAATTGGATTGAGTTATATTGATGAGGCACAGCCAAAAAACCCCCCACCATCTTAGACATTCCTCAACTCCATTAAGGCATTGTCTTCCCTAATGAAGTGAGATAATGATGATGATGATGGCTCTACCACATGTATGATTCAGTATTGCATAACATCTGTTTGCCATAAAAGTTATTTCATGGGTGATTGATTATTTACAATTCAAACTACATTTTACAATTGAACATCACTGCATTGCTTGATATGCTTTATCCTCACCAGGTACATGTAAGATCATCTCAGAGATACCTTGCATGTGTCGGTTAACATGCCTCAACATGAACCAGATCAAATTAATTGTTTAATAAGCACTGTAGATATATTTTATTGTAGTAAGTATTTGCAAACTATATTCAAATAACACTGTATAACTTCAAATAGGTTATAAGACAAACTGTGTCATATTTTGGAAGTAAATCATGCATTACTCATTGTAACACATATTTACCCAAATTTCCTATCAGAAATTTGCTGAAAAGATGATCGCGCAAAATTATTTTAAAAAAAGCTTACCCCTAACAAGTTATACATTGTTGGAAAGGTCTGACTTTGAGGAGTTCAAATATGCATGTCTTTTGTTGTAGGGTGAAATTTTGTTTCCATGGTAACCTTTTTCTGGAAGTACTTTTTTCCAACCGTTTTTGACATATTTGGCTCTGTAACTCCTTATGACTTCCCCATATCCCTTTTCTGATAGTATTTTTGGATTCCTCAGACAATTCTCTTTCAGAATATGTATATTTTATAGGTATAAGATGTCAAATGTAAGAAAGAATATTTGATTGAATAAAAACGGTACAATTCCTTGGAAAACTTGGGTTGTAACAGAAAAGGGCCCACCTCATAACGCATGGCCTAATACAAGAAGACAACAACAACAACAACAACAACAAAATAAAACAAAACAAAATGAGATAAAATAAATAAATAAATAAATAAATAAATAAATAAATAAATAAATAAATAAATAAATAAATAAAATAAATAAAATTGAATTAAATAAATTAAAATTAAATTAAATTAAATAAAATAATATAAAATAAAATAAAATAAAATAGACTAAAATAAAATAAAATTAAATAAAATAAAATAAAATAAAAAATAAAAAATAAAACAAAACAAAAACAAAAACGCACAATGAGAGCTGTTTTGATAGGTAGACCTCTCACAAGCAAAGCAGTGAGTTTTCCACTGCAACGTCCATCTTGATGCCTTCAGCACGTTGAGCTAAAGGGAAAGGAATGCTTGTACTCTGTCCACAGTACCGGTCAATGTCATCGGTGTACAATGACCTCCCTTGACCGTTCACTGACCACAACGTTTTCATATTTTTGACCGGGTTTTCAGGTTATGTTTGATTTCAATCAATGTTTTTGCTATGAAGCAAGAATATTATCCCGAGGAATTAAGGCTGTCAGTGAATGCGAACGGTCATAAATAAATCAGTTTCGAATACAGTGTGTATCATTATCAATCACCCGGGACTAATGTTTTTGTGAAACACAATCGATGATTCCGTTCAATATCTCAATGTCTTGCGAGATTAAATGTTAGATTTTGAAAAAAACTTTCTTTTTTTCCTGTCGAAATTGTCCTGTTGGTGCAATTATTGTTCATTATTGGAAAACTCTGTGACGGAGTCATAATTCATATTTTACCCTCTGGTATATCATATAGGTAAAACAAGATTATCCTAAACCAATGTAAAGGTATATTAGGGTATGACATTTTGACTTTGACTATTTCAATTTGATATGGGAGTGTGTCAAAGATCTTAGAATACCATGGGCTGAAATAAATTTACCTGAAATGACTTTTTAAAAAATCAGCATTCTTCTATAAACATCAGGGCGAAACTTGGCAATCAATGTTAAATACCATGGCAACGTTGCTCAACTGCCAATCAAAAAGCATTTTTTTTTTCTTCAAAGTTACCATTAGTTCCAAAGTCCCTGTAATAACAGGATTTATGCAATGGGGCCCATGAGTTGAACTTCGTAGTTGAACCATAGACTAGATAACACACTATTGAACCCCATATTTCATCAAAGCTTCCATGTATTTCATTTTCTCAGTATTTCTCAGTATTTTCTTGGATCCGCGCCTGAACCACCAGTGTATCGGAAGGATGTTAGGGAAGGATGCTTGTAATAGTGCTCGTATAATCAAGTCTTCGTGATTCAAGGATGCGAAAATATTAATTGATATCGATGTGAATACTATTATCGTAGGGAGACAGTGAAACTGTGTTCTTTCCAGCAGAGTACCCCAATAACGTTCCATCTTTCTTCACTGATGACGATAAACGCATCAAAATGACAACTATTCTCTTGTATTGACAATGACAATGAAACGAGAGCTGTGAATTCGCAGACAATACAGATCACTTGCCCTATCTAGGGGATTTAAGTCTCAAACAGCGGACGGAATATGATATCAGATTTTAGTCATAATATGCGATGTTATAGACATTTCAGAATGGGGACATCGAGGACTCGACGTTTGAACTTTCATATCGTATATTTTGGTGCCAAAAGGGCATTACCTATATGTAAAGGTATATTTACCAAAACACTTGTAGCCTTTTAGCAAGAATATTACTATGAGTTTGCAGGCTATGTTACCACTCGGAAAATTGATATGCTACTTAGGGAATACTGAGATATTCAGGGGGTTTAAGAACGTATTCCAAATGGAAAACCACGTCCATAAAGAAAATGGACGAGAAAAGGATGAGGGGGGAATACATAAAAAGATTATTTGAAGAAGGAGATGGGATGAAACTTTTAAAAAAAGTAGCAAAAACTGTTTTTTTAATTTTTTTTTTTAACCAAGTATTGCCAGTGGCGAATCCAGGGGGGGGGGGGGCAGGGGACGCGCGCCCCTAAAATATGAAAACCACTCATTGACTACACAATGTTAAAATAGGACAATTTTGATGTCGATCCTCCCCTATTGGTCCTGGAGCCCCCTAATTTCAAATCATGGACCCAACTCTGAGAGCGAAGAAGAGTTGGAGACCTTATTTTGGGGGTAAATTAGAAAAGTACAGCAAAATGTTTTTGAGTTCAAAATTAATATGACTTATGAATTCATGAGGGGCGAAAAGAAAGGCATACAGGCCTTTTGTTTGCTCCCACGTTATTAAAAATACGAGTATTTCCCACTTTGTGTGTGGGTGAAGTTCGTTCTTTCTTTCTACCAACGCATCAATATCATGCAATCAATGACTGATTGAAGACATCAGATGATATATTGATGGTATCATGTAGGAAGGGAGGTTTTAAGTAGTTGGTGAAGATTGATCGAGGTTGGAATCCGCCCCCTTTATTTCATCAGTCCATTCAACACTCCCCCTTCTCTTTGCTCTTGAAGGTAGGAAGAGCAGATTTTTCTTCTCTCGATTCCATAACGTTTATGATCTTGTTTGGTCTATTATGTTATAGCCTATCTATTCACCGTTTGTTCTATAACCTCAGTTTCGACCTTTTTATTTTTCACGAAATCACATATTTTTTCATAGCCCTGATTGTTTATTGTGTTGTCTATAAATCTCAATCTCTGTGAGCCCGCGACCCCTTTCCATATTCAATACAGTTTAAAGTTATACCTTACAGTAGAAATTGGAAACCTTGAAGGCTTGCCTTGTAAGTAAACGTCATTGATGTCCTCAGTTCTCCATCAGCTAACCTCGTCCCCGTGTCAACAACAAAATAGTTAAAGTTTTATGACGATATAATACTGTAATTTATAGCCTCTCTGTATGTTTATGAAAAATAATGGAACTCCAAAACTATTCTCGGTTATAAGGCCCTAGGGTGAGAGTGAAGGTCAAATATAATTATGATGTAAAGTATAGCCTATAGGAGAGAGAGGAGAAGTACTTGATTCAGTAGAAATTTTTTGACTAAAGGAGTGAGGAGGTTGGAAACTTCATACACTCTTTAAAAAGAATGAACAGAAATATAAAAAAAAGTGTGCCCCAATTGATGCGGATTTATATTTTTAAACAGTTTTATGCTGGCTAACATGGTAAAATATTTTTATATCTTTGTTGTCATGCAAAAATCTGAGCTATGGGGGCCCTCAGTGCATGTAATATTGTGTCATCATGAAACACAGTCCATTTCTCAAGCATTATTCAAATCATAAACTGCAGTGCTAAATGATGTAGATTGTATGCCCAGGTACACTTTCAGCATGTTCAGTCATAGATAAACTCATTTTAACATCAGATTTTTGAGAATCTGTGGCTGTATTAAATCATACCTCCACAAAGTTACTCAATGGGCATTTACCCTCCTCTTTCCCTGATAATATCATGATCTTGCGTTATCTATCCCTCTCCCTCCCTCCCTCTCTCTCCCTCTCTCCCTCTCTCCCCCTCTCTTCCCCTCTCTCACTCCCTCTCACTCCCTCTCTCTTTTTCTCTCACTCTCTCTCACTCTTTATCCCCCTATCACTCTCTCTTACATGCTTCCGCTTTCTCTGTCCATCTTCATTACCCATTTAAATGATGAGTATATTCAGAATAGCTACTTCGACGAAAATAATCAAAATTGTAGATGTACTCAATCTTGAAGGACAGAGAGGCTGATAATTTTTGTGACAGAGGCTCTTCGGTTTGTTTGTTTTCATGTGGAGATAAATTGATTTTATTTGATCAGTCCAATTGGGATGGACAGACAGGACAGGGGTAATTGTTAGATGTATCGCTGTCTTTCACTCTCTACGCAGGAGAACTGACAATAGAACAATAACTACCTGGGGAAGATCGAGAGGGGGATACAAGGGGGAGAGAATGATAATAAACTATGATGACGTCAAAAAAGTGTGAAGCATAGCTGAACTGATGTTTAAAAAAATATGGTTATTAGCCATTGTCTAAAAACTCAAAACATGTAGGCCTATAAATCGTGCAGTTTTAGCTTGGTATAATTGCACTAAAGAGTAAGGAACTCTTGTTTGATATGTCTGAATAAGCAAGGAAGGGAATGGGGGCTCATAGAAATTGCGTGCTACTATATTCTTTATAGAGGAAGTATTACAAATTTCCTGCATTCGAGTCTGGGGCGATTTCCAGCTGTGATTTGATAATGACTGTTGTCCTGAAAATGATTTATTTAACACACAACCAAAATAGTCCAAACTGTATGAGGACTGTACAGCTTTGTGTATCGTCGATCTGTCGACCGTGTTGACTGTAAAACAATCTTTGTGATGTGTGTAAGTGGTACAACGATATATCTCCACATCTTTTAATATTTGTTTTTGATACAGAAACGTTCCGATGGCTCTATTGGGCAGTATGGAGTTATTATGTATTCAAATATTTGTCATTTCTGATGGCGGCCCCCAGTGGCAACCCAGCAGTTAGAAAAGCGATATTTTATATCGTTTTATTTTATTAGGTGGAAAATCCACGGTGATAAGATGTTTATTAAAAACCTAAATAAATAAATAAACAAATAAATAAATAAATAACAATCAAGCGAATAGAATGATTTTAATGTCAAGCACAACAAAATAGGGCATCCTTATTCCCATGGTTATGATGATATAGATGACATCCACGTACGAAATAACGAAATAACCTTAACAAAAATCATAATGATCACTATTCGCTCACTTCACCATTCCTTTAAAGACGAATTTGCAATATCATTTAAAATACAAGTTGCTATTGAAAATGGTATATCAATATCACATTTGTTCTTTTTTTCTTTTCAGAAACGCTTGGAGACGACCGTTGAAGTGCATCATAAACATAAGTGACGAAAGATTTCTCGCATCCTGCAGTTGCTGTGAAGACACTACCCAAATGTCGACTGTTTTTATGTGAGGGCGCCAGTCTCTTTTACAAGTGCCACATTGATTCGTTTCGCGCCAGGGTCGACTCCTCTTACGTTTATTCATCAAACCTTCAGTGACTTTTGGAGGACACGAAATATGTAATTGGACAATGGTATCGTGTTTGTGGTGACTAAGAACTCGTGTGGTGTCAAAATCTTCCATGATAAAGCTATGCTTTAAGCGTCCAAAATTTGGTATAATTGCTTCGAAACAAAGTAGCATGGGGAAATGTTACTTTTTACTTTATTTTGAATACTTATAATTCACAATATTTCAAAGAGAGACATAAAGCTGGAGTCCATGTAATTTTGTAACACTCTTATTCTCTGAGGAGAAACGGTCGTGCAAAATGAAGAAGGACGCTATTATCTTCCTCACTGCTGTTTCTACGCGTCCCTTTACAAGGAACGGGCTCCTGCTGGCCTGTCTTTCTTTTCTCTTCGCAACAACATTCGTTATACTGGCCAATGATTTGCATGCTTCACCGTATTCACGAAGAAATGACCTATCACGTTCGCATCAGGATAGAGGACGTGATACTGTCCATGCAAAGCAAGTCCCTGTTGCCAATGTCTCATGTGAAAGACTAACCGTAGATCATGGCTGCTATCAGGTTGTCCAGGACAAACCGCCTCGATTTATGCTGAAGAAATCTTCAGAGCTACGCCGACTAAACTGCTCTAAAAGGGCGCCCTCCGCGATCGTAATCGGAACTAAGAAAAGTGGCACTACAACGATCAAGAACTTCTTGGGCTTTCATCCAGATGTCGCGTTTGCAGAACGGGAGCTCAAGTTCGTTAACAACCACGATCTGGAAACACTAGATGAGTATAGCTCGCTCATGCCCTACTCGACGCCACAACAGCTGCCAATGGAAAAAACACCTGGATATTTTATTCGCCTCGTCGTTGCCAGACGTCTGAAGAAAATGCTTCCCAATATCAAGCTAATTGTAATTATTCGCGATCCAGTCAAGCGCGCAATCTCTGACTTTGCCCACATGAGGTTCGTCGAGGAAACACAAAAAGGTGGTGCAAAGCTACTTCATAAAGAACCAAAGCATGATAATGGGATCAGATATGAAGCTTCTGGTTCCTTCAGAGATTCGGTCCTCTTTCCAAACGGCTCCGTCAAATATTACAATTCACTCATCGACTCTGGGATTTATATCAAGTATTTCCGACAGTGGCTGCGGTACTTTTCCTGGGACCAGTTCCTAATTCTGGATGGAGAGGAGTTCGTCAAGGATCCTACCACCAGTATAAACAAGATGGAATCTTTTCTTGGTATCAGACCCTTTTTCACAGAGGACCATTTTTACTTTGACGAACAAAAACATTTTTATTGTCTGAAGAAGCCTCTCAATACCTGTATGTCAAAGAATAAGGGAAGGCCGCATCCCGAGGTGGATGACTTTGTATTGAACAAACTGAGCGAATTCTACAGGCCGTATAATATGGAATTGGAAAACTTTTTAAACAGGACGTTTCCATGGTCATGACAAAAGGGTGAAAGTAGATAGTGTAGTATTGTTTCTTTTGTCGCTCAGTTGTCATGTTGTAAATATGATTCAAGTATGGGCTAAGAACAATTTTAATGTGGTTTAGTGTGTTGAAAAAAATTCATTCACAGACCTTCTTTATGATTTCGTTCCATCGAGGCGATGTCTAAGTGCATGAATAGTGGTACTATTGAAAATTCAACAAAAACTGAGCCATGAGCAAATATCCATCCAAAATGATTTCGGAAATCATGGTCACAATTACAAAAATGGTGATGTTGCTTTGTCAGGCAAGCACAATAGAAACGAAAACGAGTTTTGATTTGACCTGAATGAAGTTAAATTGAGTAGTTAAGTGGTCTTGTGTAAGGATGATCAGAACGCCACGGGAAATATTTTTATGTTCATATTAATCTCCAAAATTCTGAAGAATTTGAAAAACATTGGTGCAAAGCTTACATTTTTAAGGAGAATATCATTACCGCTTCTTTGAGCATTCCTTTCCATGTATTAGAAAATAAATGGAATTGTTCATGTCATGAATATCCAGTGAAGGCCTTGAATTGCCACTTGGTCTGTACCTACTTTGACTTATGCCCGTTTGGTCTAATTCTATTTTCGTCTCCACCCAGTTCGTCTAATTACATTTTTGTTTAATTGCCGCTTTGCCTAATTATCATTTTATCTAATGTCCACTTTGTCTAAGACCGACATTTACCTTTATCAAACTGGTAACAGAACAAAATTCTTGTAATTCTGGTATTATGAGACGAAAATGCAAATTAGACAATTAATGAGACGAATTGGCAAGTTGACCAAGTGAGAATTAGAGGAAATAAAAATTAGACCAAATTTTTGGTGGCCTAAATGGGTTTTGCCCATGTAGTAGTAGACAATCTGAGAATTGGACCAACTGCTGTTAGACCAAGTGCATATAACCCGTGAAGACATAACTGGATCTTATACATTTACAATGACACATGTTTTCTGCAGCATCTTGGTAAAGTTCTGGACGTCAAATTGATAATTAAAATCTTGGAATGTGTATGAATATAATAATTGGAAAAGTCAGTATTAAACGGTGCCGATTTTATATGAGGAAACAATGCAATATGCCAAGTTTAGAGTTATGTTTTGTGTTTTGTGGATATTCAATTTTGTACATTATTTTGGTAGGTCGAATCATATTGTGTTGTTAAGAATGTAATACAATGTCTTTATAAGAAAATTGATTAATATTTGTGATCCACTTATTCTATTACTGTTCTTTAAAACAAAGATATACATTACATTTCCTAATTAATAAGTAATAATTTAACAGGGGGTAATTTTGTAAAGCGATCAGTATTGAACAAATATGTAATCGAGTTTTGTATCTCTTCGGTCAGATCGAATTTATGATATGTAACATGGTAATCATGCAATTTTTTTTACAAAGATTTTACTGTTAAAAATATGTTTTTATAAATCCACATTCAGAATTAACCACTGTTTTGTAGTATTGGTTTTTATAAAATTCTTTTTGTTAAATGAACAAATATAGCACTTAATTACAAGGTTCAATTGAACACCCCAAAGAGAACGGGCGTTAACTGCACTTTTATCAATACATGATTTTTCTTTTTCTTCCTATTCCTTTTTCCTTTTTTTTTTTAAACAACGTTTTGTAAATAATGTGTATACATGTAGATCAGAATCATCTCAGGGAATATACAGTGATTCTTACTGCTTTACAAAAGGTGATTTTTTTTCCATGTATTTTTGTTGTTGTAAACCTTGGGGTATGGGTCTTCCGTATCATAACAACTATACCCCCTGGACAATTACCCCCAAAATAGTGTTAGGGTTAGGTGTAGAGTTAGGGGTATATTTTTGGCAGGCGGTTGTTGCCCCGGGGGTAATAGCCCAGGGTGTAGTTTTTTCTCGAACCGTGACTGTCTTCCATTTGGCCTTTTCTTGAGAAAAATAATTTGGTGTGCAATATTATATTGAGCGACCATCATCGTATATTTACAATAAGTTACTCATATCTTTTTGTGTGCAACAGCTTGGTGTCACTGGCAATACCAATCTAACCGACAATAGAACCCCCCCCCCCCAAAAAAAAAAAAAAAAAAAACAACAACACAACAACAACAACAACAACACAACAACAACAACAACAACCATGAATGACAGTGCTTGTATGAAGTGGTCAGATTGAAGTCGGTTTTCTCGGTGTAACGATGTTTATAATAATGAATGTGCATATTGGTATGTGACGTATTCTCTGTTGTCAGTCAGTTGATTTTTCCCCTTATATACAGCATAAGGCATACTGGCACTACAGTAAGTGAAATAAATTGCTATTCATTTAATGCCATTGAATGTTATGGATCTTGCATTCTTATCTTTTGTGATTCTCTCTCCTCTCTCTCTCTCTCTTTCACAAATACATCAATCGGCCTCTCCCACATCTTTAACCCTCTGAAACATATACCCGCCCTCCTCACACTCACACACACACACACACATACACACCCTCACACCCTCACACTTTTCAATACCCACACTCACATCCAACATTCATTTTCACTGTTTTTAACCCTCTGAAATTACGGAATTTCGAAGTAGTGCTAAATCTGGATATTGAATGACAAACATATTTCTTTAAAACAAATAAACATTTACAATAATTAAGCATTCTAACGCATTTAATTATCAGCTCTTGCTTCAAACGTAAAAACTCTATAAAATGCACCTCCACAGTTTGACATAAAATAAGATTTAAGTATATTTGAAAATCATCGTTGAAAGAAGAGAATATTTATCAATTGATAATTAAGCTCATAAAGAATTTGATTGTCAGTTTAGAATGAGAGGAAAGATTCAATATTTATTATCTCAAGGCTAGAAAGAAGGCAAATTTCATGTCAAGATTTTGCTTATGGCTTAAATGTACATATGATATTATTACAATTGCAGCATTTAAGCTTTGTAATACTATCTTCTTCTTCTGGTGCCATTATCTAGATGTGACATAGGCGACCATTCTATGCCAATCCTCTCTGTTTTGGGAGTATTTTATGAGTTCTAGAGTTGACTTTCCACTCCATTCGTCTATTCTTCTAAGATATGTCATTCTCTGTTCTCCTCTTGCTCTCTTTCCTTCTATCTTTCCCGTCAAGGTCAATCTTTCAATTCCCGCTTTGCGGAGACAGTGACCAAGAAACTTAAGCGATGGGTTTCTAATTGTTGCAAGGAGTTTCCTTTCAGTATTTGCCCTGATCAAGACATCCTCATTTAATGTATGGCTTGTCCATCACTTATTCTTAGCATTCTTCGGAAAAACCACATCTCTGATGCATTGATGCGTTTTTCCATCTCTTTTGAAATTGTCCAGCTTTCACATACATATTTAGAAATGTAATACTTTAGTATAACATTTAGAATGGCTGGACATTAGATATATTAGAACTGGTAAAACACACATTTTAGAAATGTTATAAACATATGGGTTACACTCTAAAAATGCAAACATAAAATTTTCATGTTGTTATTTTCTATTGAAAGTGTATTTAATATGTTTGAAAAACTATATCAAACAATGTCTAAGTAATGATTATGATTAGTTCTTGTGGTGGTCGTTTGAGTTTTTCTCCTGGTGGGAATATACATGTACACATATTGAAAATATTATCTAATGCGATTCAATCAATGTTTTCTTGACGTCACAGTTTTCAGTAAAGATGCAAAGCTTTCCACAAGTCTTAATTTGGATTAAAAAAGGCATTCTCACGATGTTTTCGTATAATTTATAAGGCCATTGATTTGCCATTTAATTATATCATTTAATTAACGAGACCCTTTATGTATACAGACATAAAACATTCGATATTTTATTCATAGATCCCTATAATAGTGTACAGTATACATAGGAAATTCCATGTAAAAATCTCCAGTCAATACACGATCACAATGAATAGACAGGAGGTCCTCCAATATCGAACTTCTGTGACCTTGATACATAGTTCATCATATTCGTGTTAAAGAGTAATTCATATTCTGTTCGATGAAACCAAGTCAATACCTGTGCTTCAACGGTGGACTGAACACTTGGGCTTTGAAATACAAGGGTCAAATTTGCCTTTAACCAATTTTGGGCAACAGCAACCCCTGCTTCAGTTGTCATCATAGTCCAAGTAACCTTTTACTCATCATGAATGGACTAGGGAAGGCTTAAATGAATAAACGATCCACAAGCCAGTGCTGCCTGGGCCAAAACTTGATTCAAGGTGATTTTGACAGCTTTTTAAAAACTTATTAACATGTGCTCAGTGAGCCATGACAGCACAGGTATAACTTTGGTATCACTGGATAGGATATGAGTTACTCATTTACATGAAATGAAAATTAATGTCACATAAGTTATGCAATTTTAATATGAGCATTTCAAAGTTTTTCAAGAGTTTACTTGTTTTTCTGAGACGCACTACATAGCTTAAATACCCATGTAGGCCCAGTGGCCGACCATAAAATTCCCAAAACTTGGATCTGGTGGACATCATGCAAGTAGTTTCACCTCTTGACTCTAATCTATGCTCACCCTTTCAGAGTTTCAGGTCGACTGTCGGTGATACCTGAAAAGACATTGTTGGCAACAGGTGATGATGGATGTTCATTTTCGTTTATTATCCGATTATACCGAATGGGGCAGAAAAAACTAGACACCTAGAAAAATGTCAATAAAAAGAGAACCTGTTTATAAACCTCAAATTATTACACATATTCCGAAGGAGTAACTCTCTTCCCTCATCTTTTGGTACCAATTTTGTGTGTTTTATCTTTACGCTTGGATGAACGTGACGCATTGTTTGCGAATATGTCAATTTCGAATTAATTGTGCAAGAACGGAAGTAAAATCAAAACAACAAAAAGCTAGAAAAAAGGCAACTTCAACCTGATTGAAAAAGCATAACTTTTTAACGAAACTGTCTAGCGCATCTTAACTTGGCAGGGGCGTTTTTACACATATTGACTACATTTTGTATGAAAATGAGATAGATCTGTAGAGTCAGGCATGAGTGAGTACACGTCAAAGATAAAATAATCACTTTTCAAAAGTATTAAGGGGCCTTTTTAGGTCTGTCAGTGGCAATTTACTCTTTGATGTATACACATTCGTGGATTACTTGACGAATAAATCTAATTTTCATACAAAATGTAGTCAATATGTGTAACAACACCCCTGTCAAAGTTATTTTAATAACTTAAAGCGCAAGACATTTTCGTTAAAAAGTTATGTTATTTTAATCAGGATGAAGTTGCTTTTTTCTAACTTTTTGTTGTTTTGATTTTACTCCCATTCTTGCACAATCCGAAATTGACATGTTCGCAAACAATGCATATTGTTCATCCAAGCGTAAAGATATAACACACAAAATTGGTACCAAAAGATGCGAGGAGAGTTAATCTTTTAGAATATGTATAATAATTTGGGGTTCATTAATTTGTTTTCTTTTTATTAGCATTTTTAGGTGTCTATTTTTTTCTGACTCACCCGGTATATTTTCAAGATGAACACTTAGTATATACCAACAGTAATCGTATAATCACAGTGCACTTTAAAGCTAAACACTGCCGATTGTCAATACTATAAACTTTATTTTGATCTTTTTCTTGATTTGGATCATAGTCTTTAAAGATTTTTTTTAACGATCCAGTGGCTTTCAAATCTTCGTTTGTAATTCAGTACGAGTCCGTCCAGCTGAGTTCTCGACCAAGTACTTGAACAAGTTTCCGATTGTAGGGTCGAAAATAATCGCGCAATTTATCGATGACGTCATCAGGGACCTCATCGTGCGGTCTTCCCTTGTTACTTGTCATGCACATCTCGAAAGGGTCTTGAAGACAAATGAAACCTTTCGTCTTGTTGAAGAAGAATTTCCCCTTGTCAAAATATCGATCGATTCCCAGAAAATCCTCGACTTCTTGTAAAGCTGGCAACGGGTCCTTCGTAAACGCCTCCCCGTCTAGGACCAAGATCTGTTCTCGAGGGAAGATCTTGTACCATTCTCTCAGGTATTTCGCATATCGACTTGTATCTAGGAGACGGTTGGCGGTTTTCACGCTGCCGTTCGGAAATAGAACCGACTCCTCAAACGTGGATTTGATCTCATATTGTGGCGCTGAAGAATATTTTTTGATGGTCGTCTTTCCAGGGTGTACGGCTTCCAGAGCTAGCTGATGCATATAGTTTGACACTGCCCGTTGTATCGGCTCTCGCATTATTATTATAAATTTGGTATCGGGCATAACCTGTCGCAGTTTTTCAACGACTGGTATCCTGATGAAGTACCCAGCGGTTTTCTCGATGGCAATTTGATCTGGGGTCGAATAAGGCATAACACTTCTATATTCACCAAATTCCTCCACATCATGATGGTTTGCAAATTTTAATTCCTTCCTGGGAAATGTGATGGCTGGGTGAATTTCTAGATATGCCTTTAGGGCTGTAGTCCCGCTCTTCATCGAACCTGGAATGATAGCGTCGGGTCTGCGTTTCTTGCAGCCTCGCTTTGACAGAGTTTCTTTGTCTAGAAGTCTGTTTTCAGGTGGATACACATTATTCCCCTGCAAGCAGTAGCATCCCTTATCAATCTCATCAGCCTGGCACACTGCCTTGGACCCAGGACGAAGGTGCAGCAAAGTACTGGTACCGGGTGGTCTGACCCTGATAGCAGCCGTTGTGACAGCAGACAATTGCTCTTGAAGATCTCGGATGATACTCTCCTGGTGTTCACAAGAGCACTTTGTGCTGTTAGCAGCAATGTGACGTGTCCTCCGTGTAGATTCAACAGACGTCTGGTAAACCATGAAAAAGCCAAGCATGAGGATGGCCGTTATTGCAGCAACTGTGAAATGTCCTCGTCCTGGAGCAGTTGCGGCCATAGTCAATCAAAAAGTGGTTCTAATATATCTGATCTACATTGGTCGTATCAGCTACATTGGATGATGATCTGGAAATGGAAAAGACACAGTGAAGAGAGTAAAGATATGCATTACAGACACAGAAAGAGAATATAATGGAGTTTTTATTTTGTTTCAATTTCTCGGAGATCAACTATTCGTTTGGTTTCATTATCTTGGAAACTTCTCTTAGTTGACTAATATAAGTATACCTTGGAAAGGTATCTGGCAATTTGAACCCATATTTAAACCAATAGTAAACATATTGTTCTGAGCTATATCTTATAGTTTTTCTTATCTTTTCCCAGACTCACCCTGTAAATTTGTTAGGTTTTTATATATTTTTTTAAAACTATATTTTTGTACTCTAATAAAAAGATTAACTCCTGATAGCACAAAATACCAGTAATTTAAGAAATATCTTATGAAAATATTGGAAATTGAAATTAAAAATTTATCTCTTGAAGTATAACGGACTTACAAAATGATACACAAGTCATGGTGGAAATTTTTACTACTGCTGGAAGAAAAATCACTGGTGTGCGCGCTGCATTGGCTCGGCCTATCAGAAGAAAAAAAATCGCTTGCCCGACATAACAACTATGTATGTAAACTGGATTTCAAAACTTGTAGTTTTTTATTTAAAAACAGTTTGTTTGAATACCTCGTTACTATGTAATAAAAATTGCCTATGCATAACCGGCCTATTCCCCTATAATCATAATAATCGGTTTGGGCGTAAAATTGCTGAATTAGTTACGACAAATTAGAGTTAAAACTTACTTTTCAGTAACAGTGTAGCTCTAGCATCAACAATTCACGAAGCTTATAGTTTCATGACTTTTTAAAAATACGATCTTGGCTTTCAAATGATGATAGACAATAATGAAGGGCTATTGTTTGTAGGCCTACCGACAGTGTGTAAACTCGCACATGCACGAGAACAAGACATTATAAGTGAGAGTGGGTGTGCATATGAAGCCAATCCATGGAGCTAGTAAAACCAATCTTTACAATGTTTAGAAATCAAATCAATGCAAGGAAATCCGTTACGTAATCCTTACAAAACCAATCACTGCCTGTACACACGATGCCATTATAAACGGTAATGAATAGAACACACACACTTGAATAAACGTTTCAGTCAACCAAAATCTACGTATATAGATGAATGCATGACTGATATATTTTTTTTAAATTATTATATTACATATTATGAAATTAAAGACATAAAAACAGTGATAAATGTTTATTCTTGATATATGTTAAGTTGTCTATATTTCGGATCAACTAAAGAAGAAAATATAAGGCACATAGTACCCATTGACATATACATTTATATGCGTTTGGTTACTATACTATGGAAGCATCAAGCTCTCATTATGAAGGTATATTACCATGTCACCAACGTGATGAACAAAACAAAACAAAGAAGAATATGATGGAGAAGTTGAAAGATGATAAAAGGCAGATAAAAGAAACAGTAAATAGGAATGAAAAGATGAACCAATGGAAGTACTAGTATGTGCACTTCTGTATGATCAATTCAAAATTGACGGGTATATAGTATTATGTTTTGCTTGATCTTAGGCCATACCTGTTCCTATTCGATGGTTGTGATTTTTATTTTACTACTGTACTTTGTATTTCTATGTCGACATATATGTATGTCGACTACTATCGCAGACACACAGGCGTTAGTCGAAAATTATTATGGACTATAGATTTAAATTTAATCTTTGACTATTATCAATTATTACTCAGAGGAGAAATCATGTACCTGTACTCAGATCAAGCATAAACTCAGAGGAGAAATCACGTACCTGCCAGACAACAATCAGACTCCTCATTCGTCTTTCCCTAGATCAAAGCGAATGTGAGACTTTGCTGTCATCAGTAATGTTGATAATGTCGATAGCAGCACAAAATATACCTTAAAAGATCCCGAAGCAAGTGGAGTAGGAAGACGGGATTTTGTATTCCGAAAGAAAAGTATTGTATCTGATCATCACAATACCGCTACCAAGAATTCTGTGCATAAATCAGTGTCGTTAAAATGGCGCCACAGTCTACACACCGGTTCCGTTCCGGATGAGTAAACCTTGGAGTTACATTGCATGTGGCACACTACTTTTATCTGGGGAGTTTTACCGTTTTTTATTTATTTATTCATTTATTTATCTTTATTTATTACTATTATTATTATTGCCTTTACAATTAATCAAGTTTTAGAGTGAATGTTTCAGCAGTATATACATTTTGTTTAGTTTGATTAAAACAAGGAAAAAAGATCGTCTGCTAGTAGAAAGAAAACCGTTTAGACTGGCGAATATAAGAAAATATGCGACTGCATTCACCCTCCCCCCCCCCCCCCCCCCCCCCTCTCTCTCTCTCTCTCCATCAGTCGCATCTTTCAAGAAACGCATTTTTGTAACTTGTAGTATTTTATTAATTAACTTCTTTACAAAGTCATCCTGTTATATATATATATATATATTAATTGAAAGTGCTTTGGGCCTTATGGGAAAAGTGTTGTATCAAGTAGAGTCTCTTTCCACGAATTCATATACGGTATCTATAAACTTTCAGTCATGACCTAATAGTACCCGGGATGCCATGGCATTGAATTTTGTCCGAATCATGACATTATGGTTTGCTTCATATATCAATAAATAATAGGTCCGTTTGGCCCACGGGTCCGGAAAATGGACCATTGTGTAACACTTTCAATTGCAATGTCTTTCAAAAGCAATTTATACATTTCAAGAAATATTGTCTGCCATTTATGTGCAAATACATCTAATTATGATTGAACCACCCACGCCCCCCCCCCCAACTCCCTAAAAAAAAAAAAAAAAAAAAAAAAAAAAAAAAAGAAGAAAAAAATGTCTGTAAACATTGTATTTTCTAAATTTTAATGTTACAGTTTGGGGTTCCGTTTTCCCCACTTTCACGTAGCTTATCCAGCAGAGAAATAGTTAAGGGTATGTTATAAGTCTCTTCATCTCTCTTTGCCCCCCTCTCTCTCTCACGCACCCTCAAAAACGTGTCCTCACAAACCACATTTTATCCTCTATTGTATTTCCTACTAGTTATCTTTTTATTCATTAATTCATTAACAAAAAATAAAATCATTTATGCTATTATTTTATGTACATACATGCCTATATCACATCCCTTTCCCCAAACCCAATATTTTGTCCTCCTAGATTGGTTTTTGTTTATTTTGGATGACTGAATATCTGTCGGATCTTGGCACAAGACATAAGTGAAATGGTTAGGATTCCAAACTATTATCTGTTGATAACAATTAAGATATTAATGTTCAGCATCTAAACAATCCTAGTGTAATCTATGAACCGGGGTCAATGAATATACAAATAGGACATAATTCATTTCATACAATTCCCAAGTTATTTTATTCATAAATCTGACACAATTTCACATAAAATCAAAGAGGTATTAGTAGGGTACATTACTACATAGCAATTTATCCATATTTAAATATTTTAAAAAGGCTTTGAAATACCAGGGATCAATGCAAAGAAGAAAAAGGAAAATCAACATAACATCGCCTCTCTCTTTCAAAGATCAATGATTATTTTATGTACTGTTTATGCACAGATAATGAAATAACTATAAATTACCAGAATAGTACAACAGTGGCGGATCCGGGGGGGGGGGGGGTACAACAGGCGTGCACCCCTTATTTCCTTGAAAAACTACTTATTGACTGTACATGTTAAATTCACAAAATTTTCGGATCCTCCCTATTTTCTAAACTTTTGGGCTGCGCCATTTTCAAATCCTGGATCCGCCATTGTATAATACTACAATAAAATTAATTTGATAAGAGAAAAGCAATATCTAATGAGTAATATTAAAATTACAGCACTAACTACAGATACAGTCATATAATTATCATGTCATTATTATATAATTATTGTAGAAATGGTAGCAATGTGAATAAAATTATCATAAAAGGAATCATGATAATAATAATTAAAAAAAAAATAGTTATAGTAATAATAATAACAAAAATCCGATGGGAATGATATCATCAAGAATAAAATCAACAATAATGATTCAATAAGTATAAAAAAAAAACCGTTTCAATAATTCCAATAACTGATGAGGAAAATAATAATCTTTGAAAAATAGTATAAAAAATGATGTAAAAAATGAATAAATAATCATTTAAAAAAAGAAGGAAAAAATTATTTAAAAAAATATATACACCATAACTTAAATAGAACTTATGGTATATATCAGCAAAGGTACATTTTAATTAATGCAAAAAACCTCATACTATCATCATTATTTTCAATTTCATATCCATTTCATTCTTGCAAATGCCTAATGTAGAGTTGAAATTTCCGGACAGTAAAACTTTATTGTAATATGGCTTTGATATTTAGTCCCAAAACAACATGAAATGCCATACTCGGAATAAGTGTATTCAAAGTGCGTAGCATTTAGTCTGGGTATATGGTCCACCTAGCATGTATTCTCCAGGCGACTAATTGGAATGCTCCTCTGTCACACAGTCATATCAAAATATTTTATATAATATTAGTTTATACATTTGGAATTTTTATAAAAATTTATCCATGTACATCAAGGCGAAACTAGACATTTATTACAGCTGTGGAATTGACTTTTATACAATGTACACCTGTACAACTCTTCTCTACTACTGATAGCCTACACATTGCGAGAATACCATAGAATTAGTTTGTTTTTCTCATTTATTTTCAACTTTTTTGTTGTTGTATGGTTTTTCACTTCAATTGAAATCTAATTTGCTACTCATGTCAAAATGAAACCTAAGGTCAGTCTACCATAGCTGGTAAAATGTGCTACCCTGTAGGCCTATAAATAAGAATAAATAAATGTCAAAACTATCGTTCTGGAAGTCGAAAGCGAAGCATTTTTTTAAAGCAAATATGACATGTAATTGGTATTATCATTAATTTTTTTTCTTCAATATAATAATCATATACCTGAGCCAGAATCACATTTGAATGGTATCATAATTACTTGCTGAACATTTTTAATTAATTTTGTTCACATTTTTTGGGGGAAAAAATATGAGAAAAGGCAAAATACAGAAAGAATACTGAAGCACAGGATAGAATAATAGGAACAAAGACATGGATTGTAGAATACGAAAAGAAAAAAAAAAATAATAATAATAAAAATAAATAGAAATAAATTAATAAATACAATAAATGAAGTAATGATTCCCCTTAACATAAACAAAAATTGCCCCTCTATTTCAATGAAATGTAAATGTAGACAACTTAAGAGAGACTCTGTAAATGAAATAAAACATACATTATATATTTTTATATACCTTTAATATGAATATACATATTCTTAAACATATACCACACACTATACAAGCTACAGATTGTAGCAAAATACAAGAAAACTTTAAAGTCAGGAATGGAAAAGAAGATGTTTTTTATGAGTAACCTCATTCAGAAAATACATAGGAAATTTATAAGGAAAATGGAATTTTACATTTAAAACAAAAAGGAAGGAAGTACATATTAGACTAAGCAAGTTCCTTGGCAGGTAAGGAGTTAGGTCCTTCTAGTTCTAGCATAATGAGCAGTCTAGATAGGGTAAGAGATAGGTGATAAAAGGAGGACGTTATCAGAAGGACAGAGAATTTTTAAAGGGTGAATTTTAACTAAATTTAATTCTTTTACATTAGTAAATTAGCTGACATCCTAATACCCCAACTCTAATGTTACATTTATTGTATACATATACATTTACAAATAGAAAAACAAGTATTTCTGGAATTTTAGAATAGGAAAAAAAAGATAAATACACAACATCATTACATTTCACTGGCCACAAATAAAAAAAATTAAGGTGATCTGTAAATATCTCTACAGTTGCAATTCACGAGGATCATTACATAAATACAACATCACAAGCATTTTCATGCCTACATGTACATGTTATAAAAGTCAGTTATAATAAAATTTAAAAAAGTAAAAAGTACTGTTATAACTTTGGTTACACTTTCTATATAAATGTAAAACAACTCTTCTCTTATTGTACACGGATTTAAAAAAAGACAAAACAATTCTGGAAGCATACAATGTATAAAAAACACATGAAACTAAAATCCAAGGTTTATCTTCGTTGTTTTCACAATCCTTGAGTAGGACGATCAATGGGTTTCAAACATTTGTAATCTATAAAGCGGAAGAATATACTTGGCATAGAAAATAAGCTTTTGATTTCCTTTACATAAACATAACTGGTATTGGAAGACTTTTCTATTCCGTCTCATTCTAACATCTTATAAACAAAATATAAATAATAATATAAATGAGTAATATTGAACAGCTGGATTTTACAACGAAGAAAATACAGCTCCATACATACTCTAAACTAGCAAGATTTAAAATCTTTTCAGGCAATATCAAAAATATAATAGAATTCTCTTTGCTTCATGAAGCCATGAGCGTGAAGGAAGAATGTTCAGCCAGGCAATCATGGTCTGATTAGAAGTAGCTGTAAGGGTCCATATTGCCCCGAGGCTTCTCTCTACCGGTCCTTCCTCGGTAAGGACGGAATTCTTCAGTCTCCTCCTGAAATGAACAAGATGAGAGATTGGGATATTATTGAGAAGGTGCGAAATTTCTTTGAATGGACAAAGCTCAGCTGAGGCCTATGAATTGCTGCTATCAATTAGGTGCTTAATTTATTTTTCATGAACTTTTCCTTTCTGGTAAACATGTACAGCTGTTAAATACAGCTTGTATTTGTTACAGGGAAATCCAATGCCCTTCAAGCTACTTCATTATAATAAAACATACTCAAAGCATTTGTATTGTGGCATCCATCTAGTTATATTATTCTAATGTGCGATCATGGTGTAACAAAACGTATACTCCTCTAAAACAATTATCTAGCAAAAGATAAAGACCAATCAAATTTTTTGTTCAAAGAAAATGCACTTATTTTCTTCGCTTTACTTCTTCCCTTATTTGAATATACATACATGACAAATGAAATCATTTATTTTATTTCTGAATAATACACCACATTACGTAGTACATACAAGTAGAAGTAGTTCCTTGGAGTCAACAGTACAATACAAAGCAGTGACAAAGAAAGTTATTTGATTGTACTTACGGAATACGCATTGCTCTCTGTTCCATCAGCAACATACGGCCTCTCAAAGCCAGAATTATTGTATTCAGGATATAGATTCCTTGGCTGCACAGATGCACGAGGTATACCACCGGCCATGAAGTTGCTCGTTGCAGGTAGCTGCCTCGGGTCAAAGGCGGCTTCAGGTCGCTGATCGGCATGCTGAGAAAAAAGAAGATGTTACAACATGGTCAGTGTTGTGTTCTTTCATTACAAAACAAGTTCCATATTATAAATACTTTGTAACTGTTCAAGGGAGTAAGATTGCAAGGGATTTAGGAGGTAATAAGTGTAATCTTCCTTTCACTGGGATGTACTGTGAAGGTGACATTTCATTTCTGGTCATCTTACTTATTTTATCTAGGCATTTAAAACTGCTGGAGTTCTATTGGTTGCCAAAAGAGGAAAAGAGTGCAATAGTTGAAAAAACTCACCATATTCCACATGTTCCTAATGATGCCTGAGAATCTACTATCAATAGTGTCATCATCATCCTCTTCCTCCACATTGAACATTGGTCTAGCAGACGGAGGACCACCGAGTGCTCCACTGAACGGTCTTCCTCTGGTATTCTGGTAGTAGTAGAAGTTGTCTGAGGACTCGCTCGCAAACTCGGTGGGGTCGTTGCGGACAATGGCCCCTCGTGAAGGACCAGGGGCTGAGGGTGCCGATGGAGCTGAGGACGCTGGGGCATAGCGACGCCCTCCGTAACCCCAGTTGTCTGCTCCCTCCAAGAGTTCCCTCTTGCGTTGTCGTCGACGACGGGCAGCGAATAGGATGAGGCAGCAGAAGCAGAGAAGGACGATGAGGAGAATGAAACCAACGGCTCCCAGTACGATACCGACAATGGCACCGGTGGAAAGACCTGGAGTTGATTCTAGCTGGCATCGGTTTCCTTCATATCCATCCAGACAACTAGAGATAAAACAAAGCAAAATATGGTAATAATTATGCAAAACAATATGAACTTACTTTTCTATTTAATATTAGAGTTATATTTTTATTTTTCTGTTTGAACCATACATCTAAGTAACTATGTATATGAGGGCTCTTTCATCATGATCTAGAAATGGGGGAAATATATGTATACATCCATCTCTTTTTGCAATTTGAAACTACAAAATACAAAAGTAGATGATAATATACTAAAATTTTTGGAGAAATTTACGCAATGTTTTGTATAACTAGAAGAGGAAAGAAAGTGATCAAGATCAAGGAAGATATAGAACAAAGAACAGAACTTGTCCTTTTCATTTCAGTCATTAGTCCTTTCCACCTGATCACCAATATTTTTCTAATATAATCCACTTACTTGCAGATAGCGACTCCATTGCTATTCACCTCACAAGTGCTGTTGTTTTGACAATCCAATTCCTCACAGGAAACTAAAGGAAAAGAAAAAGAAAAAACAAAATTGGTAAAATGATTTTCTATTGAAATAGTGATATTATAGGTATAAATGATTTGATTTCTCCGTCGAACAGATAGCTTTGAAAGAAATATCATTGTTCTCTTCAGACTGGTGGTGCACAAACAGAAATAATTATGAAATTTCTCAAATTAATACAAACACTGTACATAATACACAAAACCAGGTTACAGCACCATGAGCATCAAAATTTGACGTACAAAATGTACCAGATCACTGTACAAGAAACCCTCATTAGTATTATTATCATTATCGTTTATTATCATTATAAGGTTGAACTATCATTATAAATCAGATAATTAACAAATACAAAGAAATGGCTATAGACTGACCTGGAGTTTCACATAACATTCCTGTATACTCAGCAGGGCAACTACAAATGAGAGAAACATTGAAAAAGAAGATTAGAAATACCCTGAAAAGAGGATATATAAATAATCATAATCATAAATTTAGATATCTCCCTTTAGGCTATTTATCAACTGAGCTAGACTGTGTTCTTTTATTGTAAAAAATATCAAAAATATACAGCTTTGATTTTGTTTTCATAACGTGCAGATGGAAAATTTTTTTATAGTTTTGTTTCATTACAAAAAGTGGGAATTTAAACAATATATTATATGTCACAGACAGTCCTTTTAAGAGTACTATTGTTAACATATGTAGCTGTCAAAGCTCAAGACATGATGAAAAAATTATACCCCTGTATAAATACCTTTTTTGATCATCAATTCAATGACCGAATGGCCTAAGAAAACAAAAGGCTTAATGAAAATTCATTATAAATAACATTCTGAACATAATCTACTTACTCGCAATATGGGTTTCCAATGATATCCACCTCACAAACGCCTCCGTTTTCACAGGTATAACCATCACAGGCAACTAAAATAAGAAAAGTAATATAAAAAAAATATTGATTTAAATCACATTTTGATGAGATTTATATCTGCAAACATTAATAATTCAATCGGTAAGTAGTTGCTCCCGTAACTGAATATCAATTTTCTTACGTGTTGATTTATGACAGATAGTTGACCAAGAAATTTTTATTGTTTTTTTTTTTTTTCTTATTTCTTTTCTTTAAGTAATTTTGTTCCCATTTAATTAATTTTTTTTATATACATTTCATTGTTATTAATCTTTGTGGGCCTCCCTTGTTATGGTTTCATTTTCATAAGAATTAATATTTAACTATGAAAAATAAATACTTACCCTTGTTTTCACAACTTGCTCCGTCAAAACCAGGTCGACAGCTGAGGACAGAAAGAACAAAAATTGTCATATATTAGGCCTATTGGTTGTAGTAAATAAATATTTGTAACTACATTGGCATGTATAATATATACAATGTATATATATATATACCCCCAAAATATGTTGAACTCATAATGTGTTGATGATTAATATTTACTATGCGTGTATATCAGTTACTATACTGATATTCAGAATGAATATTGTAAAATCAGATTAAACCTAATTAAATCAAATCAAAGATGTACATGCAGAATAAGGTTCAGAAATTATCTCATTATAACAGGAATTATATTGAGCTTTTTGTAGATGAAATTGAATTTGTTTTTGTTTTATGAGAAACTAATCTCTATCTAGATAATATATTAAGTATTTTCATTAAAAAAAAGTAGAACCTAAAATTAAACTAGAAAGATGGAAAGTATAATATCAAAAATATATAAATGATGAGACTACGGCACTTACGAACAAGATGTTGTGTTGGTGATGACGTCATAATTACATATCGCTCCGTTTTGACAAGGTGAGGTCGTCTCACACAGGTCTGAAGAGAGAGAGAGAGAGAGAGAGAGGAGAAAAGAGAAGACAAATGAAATTAATTTCAACAAAAATCTTGAAGCAGACTTAACTAATAACTCACTTCTTTATTCCTATAGGTTTAATATAGGCAGGCGCGGATCCAGAGGGGGCGCCGACGGCCGGCCCCCCCCAAAAAAAAAAAAAAAAAAAAAAAAAGGAGAGAAAAGGGGAGAAAGAAGGAAAAAGGGAAAGAAAAGAAGAAAAAGAAAGAAAGAGAAGGGATAAGGCCGATGCTTGTACAATTTTTGGAACAACTCTATTCAATAAGAAGCGCGAAATAGGCTTTATTGGTTCTAAACGACTATATAAACTAAAGGCCTTTAATGTCGGGGAGGGCCCACGAGGCCGATTTTTCTCATATTGTATTTTGCAATAATTGCTAAAACGCCTTTTTTAAAGAAAAAGAAATACATTAGTGACGAAAAGTAAAAATAAGGAATATTTAAAAATAAAGTTTCAAAATTTCACAAAAAAGAGGCCTCGTGGACCCTCGGCCTCCTGGGCCCTCAGCCTCCTGGGAAAATAGTCGGCCTCATGGGTATACTAGAAAGTGCCCCTTTATTTTTCAAAATATTTTTTTAAATCCCAAATTTTCGGCTCGCGCTTCGCGCTCGCTGATACCAAATCATAATGCACAAATAATGACCTAATTTTTACCTTAAAAAATATTCGCCTCGCGCTTCGCGCTCGCAGATACTAAATAGGGTCTATACACACAATTATTACCATTTCCTAGTACTAGAAATTGCCCCTTTATTCCATATAACTTTTAAAACCTCAAAATTTTTCCAATTCAGAAGGGTATATAATGTACAACTATCTACAATTTTTTATATAGAAAGTGCGCCTTTATTTATTATACGTATCTTTTAAAACCCCAAATGTTAGGCTCGCGCTTCGCGCTCGCGATACTAAACCATAATGCACAATTTTGGCTCAAAATTTTCGGCTCGCAGATACCAAATTCAGTAGGGTATATAATGCACAATCAACTCAAACTTTTCAGCTCACGCTTCGCGCTCGCGGATATTAAATAGGGTCTATGATAAACAATTATCAACAACAATTTTTAATGCTAGATATGCCCTTTTATTTATTCCATATATCTTTTAAAACCCCAAATTTCAGCTCGCGCTTCGCGCTCGCGATACTAAACACTAATTCACACATAAATCCCAATTTTAGCTCAAAAATTTTCGGCTCGTGCTTTGCGCTCACAGATACTAAATAAGGTCTATGATACACAATAATATACCAAATTTTAATGCTAGATATGACCCTTTATCTATTCCATATATCTTTTAAAAACCCAAAGTTTCTGCTCGCGCTTCGCGCTCGCGGATACTAAACCATAATGCACACAAACATCCCATTTTTAGCTCAAAATTATCGGCTCGTGCTTTGCGCTCACACATACTAAATAAGGTCTATGATACACAATAATATACCAAATTTTTAATGCTAGATATGACCCTTTATCTATTCCATATATCTTTTAAAACCCCAAAGTTTCTGCTCGCGCTTCGCGCTCGCGGATACTAAACCATAATGCACACAAACATCCCATTTTAGTTCAAAAATTTCGGCTCGCGCTTCGCGCTCGCAGATACTAAATAGGGTCTATGATACACAATTATCTACAAAATTTTTTAATGCTAGAAATGGCCCTTTATTTATTCCAATATTTCTTTTAAAACTCCAAATTTTCGGCTCGCGCTTCGCGTTCGCGGATACTAAACCCTAATTGACACATACATCCCATCTTAACCTCAAAATTTCGGCTCGCGCTTCGCGCTCGCAGAAAGTAAATAGGGTCTATGATACACAATTATCTATTTTTTTAAATGCTAGAATGCCCCTTTATTTATTCCATATTTCTTTTAAAATCCCAATTTTTCGGCTCGCACTTCGCGTCGCTGATAATAAATAGTGCACATAGTGCACAAATAACTCAAATTTTTACCTCAAATTTTTCAGCTCGCGCTTCGCGCTCGCGGATACTATGCCATATAAATGCACAACTAACTCTAATTTTGAACTCAAAATTTTCGGCTCGCGCTTCGCGCTCGCAGATACCGATCAATAGGGTTATAATGCACAGTTAATTCAAATTTTTACCTTGAAGTTTTCATCTCACGCTTCGCGCTCGGTGGATACTAATAGGGTCTATAATGCACAATCATCTCGAATAATAGCTAAAAAATTTCGGCTCGCGCTTCGCGCTCGCCGTGGTTTTTTTTTTCATTAATGAAACGCATTCTTAAAATCATTAATTTATTATTTAGTTTTTTTGTTGTTGCTAGTAATATATTATTAATTTGTTTTCGTAGGAGTAAAAATGAAATTGTTTAAATTCCTCGTTTTGGTCAGTATAGGCCTTTATGTCGGGGAATGTTTTAAACTCGCGCTTTGCGCATCGTTTGCTCGCTCCGCTCGCAAGATTTTTTTTTTCAAAGTTGGGCCCCCCCCTCTGGAAAATCCTGGATCCGCGCCTGTATAGGAAGCACCCTGTCCCATCGTCAAAGGAAAAGGGCTTGGAAGAATGCAGAAACATCAGACAATGAACAAGATCAGGAATGATTTGGGAATCCTCCATCTAAATATGTATTATCAAATCCTGTTATACATGTATCTGTTTTATATATATAATAAAGAATTATGCGGAGCTGTAGACTTACTGTCGTATACTAGTTCATCCACATAGATGACATAAGAACCATCTGTCCAGTTACTTTGAGCATTTCGGAACCCGTTATCGGTAGCCACTTGCTTCCTCATCATCGCAACCATCTGTGTCTCGCCATAGATCGTGATGATGAAATCAACGATGATACTTCCTGGTCGGAATGCTGTGATGTTGCAATCGATGTACATGTATGGTGAGCTCGCATTCACCCAAATCTCAATTTGGTCCATGAACTGCAATGTAGAAGTGAAATGGACACAAATTAATTTAGTGAAAAATACATGGATATAATATTTAAATTACCTAGACCCATATATAAAAATAAAAGTGTAGTTCTTGAGGATTGCCTACTAGTAAGTACATGCGGTATCACTTGTTTTCAAGCATTTATGTATACATGTATGTAACAACCAAAATGGTTCGACATAGTACCAATAAAACTGCTGAAAAACACCTATACAAATCCCAAACATGCGTGAACCCAGATGATGTCTTACTGTTAATTGGTAAGGTCAAATATTCTACAGAAAAAAAAAAATTTAATTTTACATTTTCTCGTAATGACTTACCACTCCACATGTGAGTTGACTCATGTTAGTGAATGCTGCAGATGTAGGGTCAGCTAGGGCATCGGTGTAAGTCACTATATCATTATTAATGCGATTGTATTTGAAACTTCCGATCAATGTTGTGTAATCTGTCAATGGAAAACATAAAAAGATTTATGTGATATATATAATGAGTCTCAAGACGAAGGCAACATGGTATTGTCAAGGGCTTACACTATTTGATATTCATAGAATATACAAGCAGACAATACTATCATCATGTATCCAAAATGGCCACTTAGAAATATTGCTTATCCAATTTGTACAAAAATTACGAGAACTTATATTGCCCATTTATTCATCACTAAACCCCTATACCGCTGATAAATAACAAAATGTACATTTATTATTGACTTTTGGGACAGGAATTAAAAAAAGTAAAACATGCATGTACATACAAATATACATGAACAAACATTGAGATGTAGATGAAACATTTAATGGGTATTTTCTATCATGTTAAACTTAAAAGATATTAAAGAAATAATTCTATATTTACAAGTAACACAAAAATTATCTAAATGTGAAAAACATAGCATGCATTAATGACCAACTAGAGTGTACAAAGCATTTTTGTTCATACATAATCTCAATCCCACACTACATTACTCTAATTCACATGTTATGTCACAGAAAAAAGACAGAAGGAAATGCCTCTTACACAAGCAGGTGTTGTCGAATAGCACTGTATTATTTTCGCAGTAGCACTCAAAACCTGGGTCCAGTTCGGTACATCCTTCATTAATACCTGCGCAAGAAGTTTCCAATGTGCACTCTTCAGCATCTGTATAGAAATAGACAGAGAGGTATGATAATTACCATAAAAATAGAGACTATTATGAATGAAAATGACTTTTATTCTAACAAATAAAGCTTGAATAACTTGCATCAAAGAAACATTTTATTAGGGATGGCCAAACAAAAGCAAAAAGCCAGTAGAACGGTTTCCACTTCACTGTATGGATGTAGTCACCCATGCATTTACAATGCAAACAATAACCCATGCACTGCATACTCAATAATACACAGGCAGAGAAACAGCAAAATTTTCAATATAAAACAGCTTTCGAAATTGTCTTTTGGCCAGTGGTAAATATCAATCATTTTTATTCCTAATTGGTCAGTTTCTTCCTTAGAAAATACCTCACCAGAAAATCAACTTCTCCTGTTGGAAAAATTGATATAATAAAAACTACAGCGTGTTCAAAGTGATGCTTCTGTGTGATGTGTGTTATGACTGGAATTTCTCATGATTGGAATAGATTCAGATAAGGAGAAGTGGATATCTATAAAATTTCACTATTTTTGAACAAAAAATGTATTGGGGTGAAAAACAAAGAACAATGTTTACCACTGGCCATTTAAGTTTTAAAATTATTCTACCCTGTCTAACACTCGGCTCTGACCCACACCACCATGAAATAGCCCATTATCTAGGGTGTTCCTATTGAAACATGCTCTATGGAGTATTTTTCCACGGTGGTCATATTGGATCACATACGGTAACATACATGTCAAACCATCAGTTTTGTACTGCCATAAATTGTATCTTTGTATAATCTACTCAATTGTGTTACTATAATCTCATTTCATTTTGATACACACATAGAAAATGTTTGATATGATTTGGTTTAATAAATCAAAGACAAAAGAACCATAAACTTGAGCTTTATTGCATTTTCTGGCTTTGTCTGAAACTTGTAAAAGTGTTCTAGCAGCTCATTGGTAATCTGAGACACTCTTTGGGTCATATCTTTGAAACGGAACATCCAATTGTGATAATTCAAGTACCAAAATGTTTCTTTCAAAATGCTCTATCAAGTAAGCCTAGCAAAAACAACTTTAAAATAACTTCAAATTTTAGTGGACATCCCTAATTTTATGCATTTTATTTCTCAATATTCTCTTATGAACAAATATAATATCATACATGTCTTTTGACTTGAGAAAATTTCTAGAATTTTTTTAAAGGTCAATTTAAAAATGAAAGATTAATGAATATATACATTTAATACTGGAATATATTCGGTAACGATCATCATGCAATTAAGTATTGTGCCTTTAAGAAAAACTTGAAGAAAAACACATTAAAACCACCTTCAACCGGTTGCAACCAGTTTATAAAGAGTTGCCTTACCGTCAAAGAAGAGAGATAAAAGCTGGACGGTATTGCCATCTGCATCTGTCCACGTGATGGGAGTTCCGGAGAAGCCATTGGTCATGACTACGTTGGTGGAGTTTGCAACCGCATCCACACTCTCTCCGTAGATGGTGAGTTCATAGGAAACAATGGTTTCAGAGAAGGCTCCAGGGGTAAAGCCTGTGATCTTGCAAGTTGACGTAGGGTACGGTGAACTGTCATTCAACCAACCGTCAACCACACTTAGGAACTGAAAGCAGAGAAATAATAATAAAAATCATGATTTCTCCATTTAGGAGAGTCCTCAAGGCATATGCAGAAATTAAAAAGAATTTAACAGAAGTGTTTTTATAAACTTCTTAAAGGAATCAGAAATTGTACATTTTTTGGGGTGAAAAATGAAAGTGTATTGAATTCAAAGTAATCTGTAATTTACCACAGGGTTTTCATCAAACAAGACATGACATCCATCATGATCATGATAAAATTAAGTCAAAAGGACCCTGAGCTTTCGATCCTAGCAGAATCCATGTCAGAGACAAAATCATCACGGTAAGGTGTATATTATTATTATCATGATAAGTGGTATAATTAAACTTACCGCTCCGCAGACAATGTTTTGTAGGTTTATATATTCAGCTGATGTCGGGTCTGCTAGGGCGTCTGTATAGGGAGCCAATCGACTGTTGACTAGGTTGATAGTGATAGATCCAGTGATGGTAGCATTGACTGGTTTGTGGAAAGAATAATAAAAGATGTTGGTCAATAGGTAGCATAACATGAGTAAGAGTAAAGGCCTCGTCACACCGAGTCCGGTCCGGGTCACGGCACGGGCCCGTTCCGGTTCAACAATGGGCAAAAACAGTCGAAATGAATCGGCCGTGTACTATTGCAATGAGACTGGTCACAACAAACACGGACTGTGCCGTACTAGCCGAAACGGCAACCGGTACGGTTTTTATGGGATTGCTCTTGGAGCGATTTGAGACGGTTTGCCGTACCGGTTACCGGACCGGACTCGGTGTGACGAGGTCTTTAGGGAGTGGGAGAGAAAGAGAAGGGGAAAGGAGTGGGGGTGTGAGAAGAATAAGTAGAGATTTCGAAAGAAGGAAGGATTGAAAATAGAGATTGAGACATACACATAGATAGGAGGGAAAAGTGATGCAAAAAAAAAAAACGCAACAGATTAAAGCCTGTATAAATGTACTTCCAGACACGAAACTATCAAAATCTTAGTTTAATTAAATCAGTTCAGTTGCCCCTCTTTGTTAAAATTTATATTAAAACAAGCTGCATCACTTCATCTACCATGATCCCTTGCATATATCCTAAAGATTATTTCTGTCCTTCAGGTTTATGTCAGGTTTTATAGCTTCTGACCACATGAGCATTGAAAGTTAAAAGATTTCTGAGACAAACACCAATACTGGGTTTGCCATAGCTCAGTCAGTAGAGCACCTGTCTAGCAATTTTCTTTGCTCACTTTTCATAAAATCACTTCATATTAGGATATATAATATGAACCGTTTCTTCAATTCCACTCTAGTACAGGGGCCACACAAAAAGAAGATAGCTGGAAACATTTAAGAACTCACCTAAACAGTAGCCACTTATTCTGTTGAAGCCTTCCCCGCAGACACAATCGTAGCTTCCGGGTGAGTTTACGCATACCTCATTCTTCAGTAAGCATGGGTTAGTATTAGCGCACTCATTGATATCTGTGGGAGAAAAAAAGTGTCAATTGTTGAAGAAATTGTAAAAGAATAAAAGCAGTACATGTACCTTATGTCATGGCTAATGCCTCATACCAGTTTTCCATGAGACTCAATTTCAAGTTGTAGTAGAGATTTGGTCATGATCGAGCATGAGGTTTCTTGGAATTATTTAAAGATAAATTTTGAGCAGCCAACATTTACCACCACACTTTACGCTACAATCCAGTATTTTTATGAGGGAATTTGTATTTCTATTGAAGTACTATAAAAGACATGTCAGCAGAAACTTAGAGGGCCATTATTGTGAATTATGCTGTCAGTACTAATATATCTTAATAATCAGGATGACATGTAGCTAAAAACTAAGCCATGAAAAAAAAAACATTTGCAGTATTTGTTGTTTGTTTCCCTCAAGAATAATACAGGTTTTGCTGGTAAAGTTAGTACTATCTCCGATCAATTTGACATCTCTTACAAGCACTTTCGTCCGAAATGTGATAGCGGTTAAAAATAAAAACGTTAATTCAATTGACCGATATCTCCGCTCCATGAGGTATCGTTTAAATTGAATGAACATAAACAAATTTGATTGCAAACAGTTTAAAATTGACCGGAAAACCTATACTTGATGTCCATCCAATTCCTTACCTATGCATGTCTTTTGGTCAGCATCTAGCATGTAGCCATCAGAACAAGAACAATTGAAACCTCCGACTGTATTTGTACAAATGCCAAACGTCGCATCACAATCATCAGTCATGGCTGTGCATTCATTGATATCTAGACAAGAAAACAAACATTCATTTGATAATTTTGCTGGATGATAAAGTAGGAGTTCAATTGAGGTCATTTGGGGGTTTAAAATGTATATGTGACAGTTTCAAATATCAATTGCTTTCAGGCATAAAGCACAAATCGCCACCATCCTAAACACCATGATAACTAGCACATTGTTTGTAAGTATTAGGGTAAATGTATAAACTGATAGCTCACTGATATACATGTAGTATATAAATATTTGCAATCTTTTGCACAAACATAAGAAAATATCAAATCAATGTTGCCGGAGTGCATTTGTATTAATGAGCAATAAAATTAATGTACCACAAAATATTTCATTCGTCAAAGTGACCTGGCTACCATTATTCTTATCCTTCTCAATAAGCGGAATTTAAAAATAATTTGTAGTACCTGAACAAGTTCTATCATCGCCTGCAAGGAAATAGCCGGCTGAGCAGGAGCAGTTGTATCCGCCTGGTGTGTTAGTACATGAACCAACTAACGTGTCGCAGTTATCCGTCATGTTCACACACTCATCATCATCTGGAACATGAAAAGAAATGTTGATGTTGTTGTGACAATTCCATGGAAGGGTACTAAAGAATAAAAGTTAACTTCAATATTCCCTGTTATGAACTTGTCATTTTGTTTTTTAATATAAATATATATATATACTCTTTCTCTCTCTCTATCCCTATAAATTTCTGTATTCAAATGCCTCGTTGATTTTGTCATCCTATGAGTATTTGGCTCTATAATCATACATCTTGTTCCCCCCCCCCCCATTCAATCAAAATTCAATTTGTAATTTCAACAAGACAATTCATATATTTGAACGACAGATAGTTCCCCACTTGATCAAGAATATACAATATGCTATGGGCTGAAATCAGTATTTTCAAATAGGTAGCATAAAAAGGAAAGTATAAATAAAATGGTAAGTATAAATAAAAATGGAAAGCATAAACAAAATATTTGGTTACCTTGGCAATGGGTATCATTGAAGGAGGAGTATCCTCTGGAGCAGGTGCATGTAATGAGACCCGTAGCATTCATACACACCCCGCCCCCAGTGCAGGGATCAAGAGCAGCATCGCATTCCATTTCAGGTGCAACTAATAGAAGAAACACAATGGGTTGGATAACGTCAGCATTTACCTTAATTAATACCAAGGGGGAACGAATATAGTACATGTACATGTAGGCAAGATATCTGAGAGATATTTCCAAACTATTTCACTTTTATGTAATGTATACAATATAGCTCCATGCTGGATCAATTTAGAACAAGAAGACAACTCTCAAATTTATCATTCAACCAGAAAAAAGAACAACATAGAATAGTTTGGACAGCTTCAAATTAGAATTTTTCTCTTCTTGAAATCTAGTTTGGCAGGATTGAAAAGATGAACTTCCAGCCCAGTTTCAACCCCTTAGAATTTATTACATGTCATGTAAGCAAATGTCATATTTATAAGGTTTATTTATTGCTGTTGGGATACATGTACGTTTCTTCCAGATTTATCAACATTTCATGCTTGTCTACTTTTCAATCCTAGCTCAGGGAATATACCTTTATATTTACATATTCCTAACAAACTTCACCCATTCTTATGATTGCTTATTTTGTCAATATTTGTTTTAATTTTATGGATGATTAATAAATTGAAGGAAAAATAAAAATAAGGTTCCATGCTTTTAAAACACATACCATTACAAGTGAAGCCATCAGCGTCTAATTCAAAGCCAGGATTACAGGAACACATATACGAGCCCACATTGTTGATACAATTCTGGGTGCAAAGATCCGTCTGATCGGTACATTCATTGACGTCTGGTGAAAGATAGATAACAGATATATATGATTTATCAAATCATATAATCAGTGATGCGCGAGCTCTCCAAATTAGTTTCGGAAGGTTGAGACCAATAATATTTAGAATTATAAGGACTTTATCTATTTCCTGCAGCAACAATATGCAACAAATAACTACCAGTAACCATTCTTTGAAGGAAGACAAAATCAAGTACAAGACTCTGAGTATGGATAGTGATGCATTTTAAAGGAGTTGTATCAACAGAGGACTAAATGTCGTATAAAAGCAGGTATTACATTGCATAATCCTTTTAAATTACTTCATTTGACATGTACTAATTTGCTTACGTTTGCCAAGAGAAAACTCATTTGGAGTATATACATTAGAAAACAGAATGCTTATACACTGTATCATATCACATGAACTATTTACCAGCTTGGTTTACATCAATGGGGTATATTAATTTATATCTCACCTTGACACAATACACTAGGGGGTGTGCCTGTATAGCCATCATCACATGTACACACATAGCTGCCTATTATGTTACTGCACGTGGCGTTATTCCCGCAATCATTAGCTGTCATGCATTCATCGATATCTATAACAGAAGATAAGGGGAGTTTGAAGATAGAATTGATTAATACAGAACATTCATTTTGTCAATTTTAACAGGATTATCTATAAATAAAGGACATATGATTATTTCAATCAGGTCAATTTGAAAGAGCACATTTTTGCGTCAAGATCGACATGATTATTGGACGGTATTATGGTTGCCAGAGAATCTGGATGGTTGCAAGAAATATGACATGTACTTCAAGTACTTCATTAGCTGTTGGGCATTCACTGAATATCTATAATAGAAAAATAAAGGCATATGAATAATGAATGCATCATGCAACATTTTCATCACTGAAAGAAATCTTCAATTTGAAAGAGAAAATTTGTGTTTGAACATTAACATAATTCTTGGACGTTGCTGTAGTTTTTGATAGAAAATGTGACATTCCTATTAGGACTTTAAACTGTGAATATGAAATTAGTTACTGTTCCATACAATTCTACAACAATGTTTCTGAGCATTTGCTGACTCTGCTATTGATAATATAACATAACTTTACCTTGGCACGGCGTAGCAGGAGGAGCACCAGTATAACCACTATCACAAGAACAGACATAGCTGCCTACTGTGTTGTTACACATGGCATTATTTCCGCAAACATTGCCTGTCATGCATTCATCGATATCTACAAGAGAAGTTAAGGGTTTGAAGATAGAAATGGTTTATAAACAGAAAATTTATCTGGTTGATTTAAACATGATTATTTGAAGAAACAAAACATGCATCTACAAACCCACCTTTTCTAATCTTTGCAATGTCTTTTAAAGCTCTTTGTAATGCAACTGTATTTCATTGTACCATCCCGTATTGTGTCTATGTCATTCTATGTTTATATGCTTTGTATCTAATGAAAAGGTGCTTCATACATTCAGTATATAATCATTATTATGCAGCATGAGAGTAATTTTTTAAACTCCATTCTCAAAAGAATAAAGTGCCAGGGAGAGTTTTTAAACAGTAATCATCATCTCTATAAACAGTCATAAACAACTGCCTTGATTCATACTTGTATGTGCCAACTGTATTTTATTATTTTACACTTGGGTTCTGCTTACCATTACAAGTAAATCCATCTCCAGCCAGGTCATATCCAGGTAGACAAGAACATGTGAAAGATCCAACATTGTTGGTGCAGTTCTGTGAGCAACCGTCTGTATCCTCGGTGCATTCATTGACATCTGAGGATACATAGAAAGAAGTTAACAAAGAAAAGAAGGTGACAAAGAAAAATTAATTCATGTTGATCTAATATAAAGAACAAGTTCATTATGTCTTTAACTGCTCAAATTGACCAGAACATGTGTGTAAATTGATTGTTAAAACTAAAGACAAACAAAAAAACTATGTATATGTTGTAAAGCAAACGATTGGGGAGTTGGTAAATAAATCATGTTTCGAGACAATCATCCAAAATTACCTCAATTTCTTTTTTATCATTAAATAGATTGGTTGTTTGACCCACGAATAATATACACAAATTCCTCTATTCTTGGTGGAAAACATTAACTACTGCTCTTAATTGCTCGAAGAGATCACTTGCTTTGAGATAAGAAAGAAAAATTAATAGTTATTTCAAGAGAATGGAGCACATGTGTTCACAATTCTTGGTTTGATCTTCTTATATTGCATAGTTGAGGTCTACATACCATTACAAGTAAAACCATCCATATCCAGGACATATCCCGCAAGACAAGAACAAGTGAAAGATCCAACATTGTTGATACAGAGTTGATCGCAGCCATCTGTATTCTCGGCACATTCATTGATATCTGAGGATAGAAATCAGCGAGAATGCTACGTTTATTACAGCAGATCTCTTAGACTACATTGCACTTACAAATCAGTAGTTCTTTTTATATAAGTGACATTTCATTAAAAAAAAAAGACTTGACATGCATACCCTTGTAAATGATTGTTGAAATTACAAAAATGCATATCAAAAGATATAATCTCTTCAAACCAACATTGAGTGCAAGTAATACAACTGTTTATACAGAGGAGAGCATGTTATACACAAAAGAGATGTCAGGGTTCCCACAGTCATGGAAAATCCTGGAAAATCCTGGAAAAATTGTGGTCATGGAAAGTCAGGGAAAAGTCAGGGAATTTGGAAAATTTGTGAAAAGTCATGGAAAGCCATGCAATTCTGTTTTCAAATTTCTGTGGGAACACTTGGATGGCTGTGAGGGAAGGTGGATGCCATCATAACGTGTCAGAAAGGAAGCAGCACTTTAGTCATGGAAAAATCATGCATTGTGTTTCCAAATTTCTGTGGGAACCCTGAGATGTGCTGTTGGAACCAGCAAAGTCCATTTTTAAAAAGTCAAAAATCTTGCTGCATACATCTCTAGCATATCGGTATCATATGTAAAGAGCACATCAGTCGGAACAAAGACCTTGTGTTTTTTATGTATTTTTCAAAAGAATGTTTAATTGTAGAAGGGTGTGTTTCACCAATTGTAGTTCGTAAACTCATGCATAAACATGTAAATCTACAAACAACTTGATAAAACAGCCTCCAGGACAAAGGATAATCTTATATTCCATATTTGAATATTTGAGGTCTACCTACCATTACAAGTGACACCATCTCCTGCCAGTAGATACCCAGGTAGACAAGAACAAGTAAAAGATCCAACATTGTTGGTACAGTTCTGTGAGCAACCGTCCGTCCCCTTGGTACATTCATTGACATCTGAGGATTGATAGAAAGATCAAAGATAAATTAATTACTATAAATTCATAAGGCTACTTTAACTTTAGTCACTAATACTAAGGATGACTCATGTCAAGTTTCCTGAAACTCCACTAAGGAATGTTTGAGAAGGAATTAAAATTATATGATGGTACAGAATCCTAAAATATATTGAAAAATAAATATTTAAGTGGAAAAGGGTAAAGAAGGATGGAGGACTTTTGGGGGTTTGTTAGTTTGTTGTTGCTTTTTATACTTCAAATGGAAAATGGTATGGTGTGCACAGTGAATTTTCAATTAAAATCATCACCATTTTTTTTTTTCTAAGAGAAAATATCTGAATGAAATGGAAAAGTTTTTTTTTTTTTACAACACCTGATAATACAAATTCTGACATTCCATATTCCCAATTAAACCCCATAATAAAAGCACCCTAAATAATAATAATAATAATAAAAAAAATAAATAAAAAAAAAAACACAAAAAACACACACACCCAGATAGACACAGACACATACACAAAAAAAGCCAACTGTATTTTTTAATATACAAATTTTCTTCAATATTCCCCATTTGTCAAATACCTACCGTTACAGGTAAACCCATCAGCATCCAGTACATATCCAGTGATACAAGAACAATCGTATGATCCATCATTGTTGGTACAGTTCTGGGTGCAAGCATCCGTTCCCAAGGCACATTCATCAACATCTAGTAGATAGTAGAAAGTCAACAGAGATATATGAATTATTCAATGTAAGATTAATCAAAAGAGGTTTTTAGATGTAATACAATTCAACCTAGAGGAGGTCAATATTACAGCCAAGATCTCAAGCTTTGATAATGAAATTGGATGTGGAGAGAATCTGGCTAAAATTTATTTCTGAAATATCTGTAAGGTACTGTTCTATTGCTTTCTATTGCAACTGTTTAAAAATATTGTTATTTCTCCTTTTTTACATTTCATAATAAGTTTCATTCATTTTTTTTGTCAGATTAAAGTATAGATTACTGTTAACGTGTGTTGTTTGTTTACAAGCAGATAATATTAATCTTTAATCATAGCAAAATGAAGCTGAAAACAATCAACTTTTACATTTTCTTTTTGTTGAAACAAAAACAAACAAGCATGTTCATGACATAAACCCACACATACATTGTAATACAATGAAAAAAAAAAAAACAACCCCAAAACAAACAGAGCATCAGAAATAGCAGATAGGAAAATGAAATCTGCTGCATAAGTATGTAAAAAAAATATAAATAATTTCATCCTTCCAATGGATCTAATCAACTAATAAACCAACCTGTACACGTGGGAGGCGTTCCAGCATATCCAATGCTACATGAGCAATTGTAACTACCAGGTATGTTGGTACAATCGGTGTTACTTCCACAGATATCAACCACAGCACATTCATCATTATCTGTATGCAAGCCAGAAAGGAAAGTTAAGTTAGGTTGTTTTTGGAAGATGCCATTTAACCACAAAATACATTTTTAATTTTTTTTTCCCTAAAGAAGGATGTCCTATATATGCTATTAAATGAGATTCAACTAAGAAAATATACACAGTACAAGTCATCTATGATCATTATCAAAATAACGTTTAAATCTTATTTAGATGGAGATAGACAGTGGGAGAGAGAGACAAATACATGTAGTGGGTGTCATACCAATTAAAATTGTCTTTTTTAACTTTCATTTGAAATAAAAATTTTCAATTTGCCTCTACATGTATCAAGAAAAAAAAAACCCAATTTAGTCACTCGTTTAAGTCACACAAATGTGGCAAGGCAATGCCATTATAGATTGAAATGTATGAGAACAGAGAGAATTACATTAAAATCCTTGGAGAAATGCGTATTTGAGAAGATGAAAGGATCCCTAATCCTATCTTTGAGTAGATCTACATATATGAATCAAATCGCTTACCAATGCATGTTACTCCATCTCCAGTGAAACCTGGGAAGCAATCACACTCGAAGCTACCGATGCTGTTTGTACAATTTGAGTACTCACTGCAGAAACTGATTGCGCACTCATCGATATCTGCGTACGAAAAGATAAAGGACAAGAATACAATAGTTATATAAATTCCGTTGAAGTTCCCATGGAATCATGATAAGCTTGTTTGCATTGGATTCATTCAGTGATGTTCTGATTTCAGCTAGTAGGCATGTTGAGAAGTCGGTGAAAATGATAATGACAATGATTTATTTCTTATATAGCTCCTTCTGGGGGCATGGAAGGAATACATGCTGATTACATGTAATACATCCCTATGTATTAATGCCTCATTTTGTATTGTTATATTGTCATTGTTTATGCTTTCCATCGAGGTAAAGACTACTTATTAGTAAGCTTGATAAATTCAGCTAAATAAAACATAGAAATAACAAATTGCCTTATAATCAGGTACCGATTTACACTACCCGAGGCAAGTGTGGCAAACATAGATGAATGCCAATAGTTTTAACGTATTTGAACTCACCTCCACATGTATCATTGTTGTTATCTGTAAAGGTATATCCTTGATTGCACTTGCATGAGTAGCTTCCCACGCTGTTAATACACATTGAGAGTGTTGGGCATATGGTGGAGTTCTTGCATTCGTTATCATCTGTAAAGAAACACAAAAAGTGCTGTGAAAACACTGTACTGCTAGAGGGACATATCACAACCTAGTACTGAGAATGACCAAGCCTAGATATGCCCATCTCTTAATCAGCACTGCAGTATTCTGGGGTCTAAAAATAATATTTATGGGAAGGACTTAAAGGGGAATCCAACCCAAGGAGAGAATCAACCTTACAGGAAAGAGGAAAATGAGAGGAGCAATCTAAAAAAAGTTTCATCAAAATCGGTTATAAAATAAGAGAGTTATGGAAGTTTGAAAGGTCTAGTTGTTCCTTCTATGGGGATCCTCAAATTGGCATCATCGGCTTTAAAATGGCCGATCTCATGGACAACTCTCCATTCATTTTGTACACAAATTTTCAGATTTTCCCCATTTTCTTTCAAAATATATCTTACCTCCTTCTGAGCTTAACATTATGTTGTGTGAAATATATTTTCCCATGACATATTTTGAGCTCAGAAGTAAAAAAGACAAATTTTGAAAGAAAATGGGGAAAATCTGAAAATTTGTGTACAAAGTGAATGGAGAGTTGTCCATAAGATCAGCCATTTTGAAGCCGATGATGCCAATTTGAGGATCCCCATAGAAGGAACAACTAGACTTTTCAAACTTCCATAACTCTCTTATTTTATAACCGATTTTGATGAAACTTTTTTTAGATTGCTCCTCTCATTTTCCTCTTTCCTGTTAGGTTGATTCTCTCCTTGGGTTGGATTCCCCTTTAAAAAGCATTTTCCCCTTTAAGTAATACACACAATAAAAACAGCATTTTCCATTAACCTGTAGTAGTTTTGACCACAAAATATTTCCTAAATACTGCACAAAAAAAAAATAAAAAAATAAAACTAAAATGATTTGATGGCATCTCTGTAAATCAAAATAAACCTAAATGTCATTTATACATCTACAAGATAAAAATAGTTTTAATATGTAATCCAACATACATGTATTTCACCATCAAAATACCTGTAACTTAAGATATCACCCTCTGCCTATATAACTCTTCGCCTGTATCATCTAATCTCTTTAAATAAGATTTGAATATTCTAAAGAGTGTTTGATCCTGAATAAAAATAACACTGGGGGTACAATGGGTCTTCCAGTATCACGTTGGTGCTTACCAACATTAGTTGCCGTTTCCACGTATACAATGTTGTCTGGCTGAAGGATGTTGTTCCTGGTTCCAACGAGACCTGCTTCAAATGCTAGAGCCAGATCGTTTCTACTTTGCTGAGCTAGTGATTGGAATATCAACACGGAACCACAACCCTAGCAACTATACCGCCACTGCAACAGTGCATGGATTGAATGTCGACTAGCAGAATGTTTGCAAAGTTGGGTGAAGCCATGAAACATCCAGAGTCTGCAGAAAAAAAACAAAACAATGTCAGCAAGTAACTTTAGAATTTTAAAACTACAGCTTTGGCTGCAAACACCCATATGCAAACAACAGGGAAAAGATGTATAAAAGATACATGTAGGCACAGAAAAAGTTAATATGTGATGCGTCACGTCGAAAGGAGAGACTATTCGCAATTTTTGAAATCCATTTTATTTGATATTATTGATCCCTGATTCATTGCCTTGAATTTGAATATAACCCGACTGTAAAGAGTAAATAAGAATGGAGATATTAGCCTCTGAACGCGAGGAGAATTGTGCTCTTGGAAATCAAAATCAAGAAAAAACGTCTGCGAAGTTTGACTTCCTTTGTACCCCGCGCCAGAAAAATAAGAACACTCTGTCACCGCTGTACTCACCGAAATGCCCTAGCAACCACTTGTTACAAAGGTGAAACGATTGACCAATGAGGAGGCTGCATTCAGGTATACAAGAGAACAATACTCGTCCGTCACGCATGATCGAGGCAAGCGCATAACGGCGATGTTCAATCTTCTCAAAAAAAAGAAGCTAATTTGGTTAGTTGTTTTAATCTGTCAAAAAATGAAAAACGTCATGCTCTTTCTAATTTTAAGAAAAAGTCCGCTCTTTTAAGAAAAGTGTTTACCAATCCTGGCGCTAAATTAGTTAGAAACAAAACTATTTTTAAAACCTTTTTTGGGGTTTTATTCCGATGTTGCGTGCGTTCTTTGAATGTCAATCGCGTACTCTTACTCATAATAAAGCGAGTCATTTTGATCTGAACTCTGTTGGAAATTTTAAACATAATAATGGTCTATAGACTAAATTATTCTTGTACAGGGGCTTATGCATTTTGTTTATATTCTTTGAATAAGTATAATGATAGAGATATGCCTCCAAAAATGTTTTAATAAATTATTTGCGCCTCACGAATGTATTTAGAATTTCTCTGATCACGTTTTATGAGTGCTAGGTTAGCTTAAGACAATGAAAATAAAAACGTAAATGATTTGCTCGATCTCGTCTTTTATTGATCAAACTTGTTACCAGTAATAAGAAGATATTAATAATTTTTAGAAATGAATTATTTTAAGAGTAAATCGTATTTTGTTTCGTCGTGTTTAGTAAAACGCTACTTCTTAAACACACTTACTTTGTAAAAAAAACTGCAGAAATTTGCTAGTAGCTATGGGTGCTATCTCTACCTCGCGGAGACGTCTCCGCGACGTCTCAACAACTCGTCTCAAACTTGTTTCTAAGCCGTCTTAAAGTTGTTTCAAAGTAGTTCCCCAAAAAGTGAGATACAGACGCAGTTATAAACTAGATTGATTTGCCACTCCCCCCCCCCGTTAGCTCATTGGTTTCCACATAATGCAATATCAACCAATTTTAAAACCATATTTTTTTTTCAATTTTAAATTAGCATCTCTTACGCGTCTTAAGACTTTAACCTAAATACTTGTATCAGAAGTATTATGATCACGTCACCTCTTTTGTGTGCTCTATGTTTCTCCTGATGGAACCAAATTTGTTTATAGGAGGTTTTAATTTCCCATCAGGACAACAGATATCGCGGCCCCTAAAATAAATGCTGAAATTAACATTCATTTGGATCCAGATAGCTAAGTCAAGCAATAAGTAGCTTTTCCCCACATAACCCCCCCCCCCACCCGATTGTTAATATTGACATTCGTTTGCGTGCTCCGCTACCGGATGAAACAGCTTTATTCACAGCAGGTTGTGTGGCATCGCACAGCTGAGTGTAGCTAAAGAGAGTTTAGTTCGCTATTCGCTCACAAAAACGAAACAAAAAGCCAATAGAAATCACACAACACATGACCGTGAACGTCCAACAAACAAAGCCATGTGTTGCTAAGGGCGGAGCTAAACGGAGAGGGGAAATGAGCGTGACGTGCGCTTGTATGTCCGGAAAAAAAAATTATGACCGAAAAAAACACTCGCCGAAAAACTGCTTTTTTACCACTTTCCCGTTATCATTTTCACTCATTTTTTTACAGAGCAAAGAGAAGCATGGTAGAACCAGAAAATAATAAAAAAAAATTTCCTCAAAAATTTTGAGTTTTTTATTAGTTTGTCGATTTACTCGGATCTTTGATCTCCGACTCTCTCTCATTTCGACAAGACGTATCACATATGACGAGCAAGGAATGTGTTGATTAATTCCCAACAATTCAACCAAAGCGCATATAAAAGCACTAGCTAAAATGCATGTAAGATATAAGACTTCATAGTTCTAGCAAATGATTTTTAACATAGAGGTTTAGATGTTAAATATGATGCAAATTTTCTGGTATGGCAGTATAAAGGGAGTCACACTATTACAATTTCTTTCGGGAAAGGGCCCAAGTTCTTTTACGAGTTGGATACATGGACTCACATCATTGGCTAGTTCATCCATGGTGGCATCGTTGTTGAGCTCATCGAAGTAGTACTCGACAACCAGACCCCGGATGTCGACAAACTCGGTTATCAAGAAAAGGGTAGTGGCCACTGAGTCAAAAGAAGAAAAAAATTGTTAGGCATAAAGATTATTATACATGAAATGGGGTGGAACTGAAGAGCATCAAATTGTCAAATGAATTTTATCGTTGTGGTGAGAGGATGTTTGCTAAGATTGGGATGTTGGCTAAGATTGGCCAACTCTTGAAAAGTTTTAATGGTATTCTTGGTCTCATCAGATGATGCAGACTAGTCCCGATGGATTATTCATTTTAGCATCTCCCTAAAGTGAATGCTCAATTGGGTAACCTCTATTTCCCACGTGCTTCATGCCTATACACAAATTGTTACCTGGGAGGGAATGGGTAAGGAGAAGGAAAAAAAAAAACTACAATTTTGTGTACTTACGAATTTTTTCTCTTTCAAATAGTTCCTGCTCAATGATATCCCACTGCCAACTGTGATCCAGATCGCAAACAAGTTTCAAACGCATGATTAAACATTGATTATACCAATGAAGAGCAATCATAAGACTTACTTGTGCATACGCCATCAACGCGGAATGTACTGGCCTGACAGAGACATTCATAGCCACCTTCCAGCTCATTACAGATCTCAAAGGCTCCTGTGTTACATGGGTTTCTATCTGCCGAGCATTCCAAGATATCTAACAGAGCAGAGCAGAAATAATCAACAATATGAATAATGAAATTCATTAGAATATTTGGGTCTTGTTTATCACCAACATCTACCCTAAAGATGACCCCTTTTTTCTAAAAAAAAACCCCAACCTTTTGATATAACACGCAGATTTTCTTCTTTGATGAGTGTTGGAGCAAAGGTATCCAAAGCTTAGCTGAGACTGATCCTCCTAGCCAGTACACAGTACGCTTTCAAGGAATTACTACCAGTAACCGTTTAAATATTCTTGCAAACCTTTTATATGAGAATATACAGAAATAAAATACATATTTTAGTGTGATTTGATTGATGACTATTGCACCAATACTGGTATGTTACATGCTAATTGTACTTACCTGTACACATCGTTTGAGACACGCTCATGTAGCCACTGTTACAGACGCAGGTATAACTTCCATTGTTGTTCATGCAAACAGAGTTTGTATCACAGGCGTCTACTTGGAGAGCACACTCATCCACATCTACGCAAAAATAAAATAGTTAGATTGTAAGAAGAAAAAAAAGTACATGTACATAAATGCATTCATGTAGTGCCATCAATATACAATGTAGGCCTAATCCTCAATCTATGCAGAATGAGAAACACTCGACAATAAGTGAAAGGGTAAGGTTTGACTGTACGTACCTGAACACTCCCCCGCTGCAGCACGCCCTCCTGTGGCGTCAAAGTAGCCATCAAGACAGTAGCAGGTATAGGAGCCTTCAGTGTCAGTGCAATTAGAGTTGACATCACAGTCGATGGTTCCCAATTCACATTCATTCACATCTAGAGAAGGAGGAATGAGAAAGAGAGGAAAGTTAAGAGATAGAACAGATGGAAGTCCTTGTTAAAATTTGGATTTCTTCACTCGCTATTGAAATTTCCTACAGTTGTTAATTTCTTTGTTATATTTAATCATTGTCATTTGGTACATGTATCATTAATATCACAAACATAATGAAAATCACCTTCAAAACCATCTTCAACAAAGGCATCATCATGAACAAGAACATCCCCATTTTCACCATGATCATCATTATCAATGACATTCTTAACCTCATTTATGCAGGACATTCTATTTCCCATTATCCCAGTCAGCATCGCCACTGGTGTCATCGTTATCATCATCATCATCACCACCACCATCATCCTCACCCTCATCGTCATCATAATCATCATCATCATCATCACCATCACCATCATCATCACCATCACCATTATCACCATCATCTTCATCATTACCATTGTCACCAACATCATCATCATCATCATCATCATCAATGACATCTTAAACTCACTTGTGCAGGACGTTCCATTTCCCTCATATCCCGGGTTGCAGGAGCAGGTGTAGGAACCCAACGTGTTGGTGCAGGTAGCCTGGGAATGGCAGATGGTGGCATCCTCCAGGCACTCATCAACATCAACGCAGTCTTTGGTACCGTCGCCTCGGTAACCAGTGATACAGACGCAGGTATAAGATCCCTCAAGCTCCATGCAGTCACTGTTGGCTACACAGCGATTGGGATCACTGCACTCAAGGATATCTAAGGTGGCAAGAAATAGATTTGATTAATCCTAGGTTTATAGGCTTGAATGGCAAATGTCAAAGACACCCTCATCACAAAAACATTTGGAATAATAGTATGATGCATGTATGTGTTCTGATAGCATGCCCCAGCATGTTCAAAGAAACCCTGTTACAATGTTGATTGTATCTTAAAGACAAATACTTCTATGTCTATATACAAATCAAAGTAAAGCAATGTAACCTATAAAGAAAGGCTCAATATACAACCAGCAGACAGGGGAGGCATTAACTCAATGTATAAGCATTAACCCTTTAACACGACAGCTAAATCTTCAGAGCTACCTCTCAAAACAAAATAAATTGACTATTTACAAGTAGATTTTGGCATGCTAAAAAGGCAAACAGTTGGACCGACGATTACAGGAGGTTTGAAAACAAAGGTGAAAGGCTGTTATGGGCAATATATGGTCCACCAAGGTTGGACGGCCGATTCAGGGGTTTTGTTTTGAGGAGAAATGTGAAAGGCCGTTATGGGTGAGACTGTCAGTTATTGTTGATGCTTACCTGTGCAGGACATGCCGTTACCAGTGAAGCCAGAGAGACAGGAGCAAGAGAAGGATCCTGGTGTGTTGGTACAGTTTCCATTCACATCACACGGCATACCAAGACATTCATCCATATCTGTACAAAGAAAAATACAAGTAATTACGATATTATTAATAATGTTTTATTCACCCAGGGAAGCCACCTCAGTTCTTATAACTGTTCTCTCTATAGGCACTGTTATACTTGGACACAATTCTTAAAAGTTAAAGGTGGGCTACCTATGGGCTGTCTAATCAAATGAACCAAGATTTCTGTTTTTTTTTTTATTTTTTTTTTTAACAAAAGCAATTCCATCAAGACTATCTACATTTATGTCAGCTCATTGAAATTCTAATAAAAATCCACTTTGACTCTTATTCAGCTCTATTTTTGCATCCATATTCATGTGTAAAAAAGTAGCTTTCTTTGATATGTTTTACAAGTGTAAACATTGAAAGTAGGGAGAAATGACTTATAATTTTAATGACAAGTGTTGAAAAGTACATGGACTGAGGCAAAATAAATCTGTTTTAATGGACCAAATGTAAGACAAATGCATTATACTTGGACACAATTCTTAAAAGTTAAAGGTGGGCTACCTAAGGGCCGTCTAATCAAATAAACCAAGATTTCTGTTTTTTCTCTTTTTTAACAAAGCAATCCGATCAGACTTATAATTTAGTCAGCTCGTTGAAATCCTAATAAAAATCCACTTTGACTCTATTCAGCTCTAAAAGAGTAAAAGTACAAACTACTTTTAAACATGCATCATCCATATCAGTAAAAAAGAAGCTTCTTTTATATTTAACCAGTGTATGCATGAAAGTAGGGACAATGTCTATAGCATGACAACTGAAAACACGACAGCAAAAAACTTTAATGACCAATAAACAAATGCTTACTACCGTTGCAACCAAGATCTGTCACCGACCAACGAGAACATGAACACATGAACCCACTGTGTCTGTGCAGTCAGAGCCAAACACAAGGAGAACGCACACTCATTATATCAAGAAAGAGAGAGAGAGAAAAAAAAAACCACACATATAGATTCACAATCACCACATACATGTTTATACGTCTACACCTAACCGTTGCCCTGTTCCATAAGGCTGTCATAGCATACATTGAGTTCATAGATTGATTTTATACATACATGAAACTTACATTACCCACCTAATGCAGAGAATGAAATACCCTGACTTTTCCCTGATTTTCACCGATTAATTTTCCAAATTCCAGGATAAATTTCGACCTTTCAACCTATTTAAACCATCAGGAAACTTTCCATAATTCCCTTAAATTGCCTGAACTTTTGAAGTTTTTTCTTTAATACCCTGACTTTTCAGTCCCCCAGGTCTCAAGTCCCACACAGAGTGGGAACCCGTATGAATGAACTTACTTGCACATGTCATCCATCGGCCACTGAATCCCGCATTACAGGTACAGTTGTACTACCAGGTAGATCGTCAACACGCAATCGCTGAACAGGTACACCAGCTCACATTCAATGATATCAGTGGAGAGAAAAATGAATTGTATTGTTATGATTATTATTACCAATACCAAACTATCAGTGTGAATATGATAAGCGCAACAAAAATAAATCTAAATCGAGGCCTTTGGAACTTCCCCCTTCTGTGCCTCTGAACACTCAATCAGCCTCAAAACTCACTTATTTCAGCAGATTGTGGCATAACTAATGAATGCCTACCCTATAAATTCACAAATATGGCAAAAACACAAATCACATCACACGCATTTTTAGCACTCCAAATCTGGACCCACGCGCACCATATCCCTTCTTACTGAACGTCCTTCATCAGCCCGCCATAGCCCTACAGAACAAGTGTATCCTCCAGCGATTTGAACACACACCGACAGAACATATCGCAGTTGTCCGAATCAGTTCACACCGTGATATCTGGAGTAAAAATATAAACAGAAATGAAATTTACCCATTTAAAAGATTAGGCCTAAATGTACTAATTGCATGCATGTATATTGACAGCCCCTGTTAATTAAAACACTCATTGACTACATTTTAACTCAAAAACTCTTAGGTGCGCACCCCATCTTAACCTTGACTCCAACTGCTAAAGCATTTGTCTTTGATGAAAAGAAAAATAAAAAATGTAGCTTTGATTCAGGTGTCGCAAAAACAGATATGGTGTAACCCATTTCCTGTGGGATCCCGGTGGTTGCTGTATTAGGCATATAGCAATAATGAGTTTGGAGTTAACGGGTAAAAACACTGCCTACCTTGCAATCTGGGCCGTGCTGAGTATAACCTCTGATACATACATTTACAGACCAGCTGCATCGTACACACACTACCTACCAGCCATGGATTCTCTGCGCGGTACAGTCCATTCCAGCAGCAGCTAATAAGAAAAAAATTTACATAAGTATATTAAAGCAGCACTTGATCCATTGAAAATAGGGCTGATGTACAAAAAATTCATTAGATGATGGCTTAACAAAAACAGTAAAAAATCTGAGTTATGATCTCCTTCAAGGAGAGAGAGAATCTAACAGATATATGTACATGAAAGCAAGGAACTCTAACCAGTGTGGCAACGTAGTTCTAATAAAAATTGAATGGCTATACATGTAAGTCCAGGACTGAACACATATGCGTACCCTAACTCAAACCTAACATAAACCCTATGCAATCCTAACCCTTTATCTTGTATGAAACAAGCCAGAGGCAATTGTCGCCGGAGCATATGTCTCCTGATCCGGATGTTGCATGGTGGAAAGTCAAAGAACAACTTGAGTGTTCCTGTTAGGAAGGAGGACTACCATTACCAGGTCACCATCTGCAATCCAATACAAAGCCAAGATTACAAGTACAGTGTGAGGACCTTCATTGTTTACACAGTTCTGAAACAGTCACACTCTGCGATCGCATCGTTGATATCTGGAGAATAAATAATAAAACAATAACATAATGACAAAAGTAATGAAATGATAAACATAACATGTCCTAATAAAATAATATAAATGATAAAGATGATACCATACATTGTAGAACATTGTGACTAAGCGCTAAAGATAAAGACAGAGGTAAAAAACTTGGAAGAGATTGGAGAGAAAAAGGAAATTTAATAAACCAGTACCATAAATAAATGAGTCTTAAGAACATTCCTAAAACCTGTCTATAGTAGATGCCCTTGATATTAGAGGTAGATAACATGTGTTATTAAACAGATATTAGATTCAAAAGTAAATTTACAGAGAGCTACTTACCAGTGCAGCAGTGCCATTCTCCGCTGTACTACATCATTACATTACAGATAACGTTCCTTCATGTTTGTACAGGTAGCTGTAGATGCACACACTTCACTGCTGATAGACATCATGATATCTGTCCAATCAAAACAAAAGTTAAAAAGTAATAATACAATTTTAAATTTTGAATATGTCACCAAACATCTCAAATCCAACATGAAATCACATAAAATTACATTAAATATCAAATGTTTCATATCATTTGAAAGCTTGGAATACACACTAATTTCAGTAAACACATGAAACCAAACTTATGGTGGTTTGACCCAAGCAGGGCACAACATAAAGGTACATTTGTACATGTATGCATCACATAAAATAAGAATGACACTAAAATGATATTTTCTCCTATCTTGCAATGTATTTCAAAAAGTTGATGTGTAAAAGAACAACCTCGCGAAGCGTTCGGTCCCCCGATTATAGCCACATTACATTCACACGAAATGATCCAAGAGAGTTGGTGCAAGAGCGTTCACATCACAATGTTTAAGAAGCATCAGCACACTCATCGATATCTGAAAAAGGAGGAAAATAAAGGGTTTCATCCTACTTGGTCTAACAACAGTCGTCCAAATTATTCTCACACTATGCAAATGAACTATTGATTGATTCAATGATACATATCATGTAAATATGAAACTATAATCAGATACCCATATACACTGGGGTGAGAAAAAGTAAATTGTAGATTAATGTGTGGCTAAAAATCTCAATTGATCACTTGCTTAATCTGACCACATGGTGTACCTACAATGTACACTCCTGTTGTAGTAACATGAATTGAACAAAGATTTAAGCAAATCAGGTACCCATTTACAAGTTCACCTGGTGGATACAGCAATGAAATCAATGACTCCACGCAGGTGTTCCACTCTCGTTAGCCAGGATCACAGCTGCACATGAAACTCCTGGGACGTTCTGACACTCAGCATCCAGACTGCACTGAGACACCTCTTCCTCGCATTCATTACGATCCGTGCAGTTCAAACCAGAACCTACATGACAACCAAAAAGAAAATTACCTTCATACATGTGCTTTGTTCTCCAGGAGGCACGCAAAGGCAGATTCATTACGATCAGCACAGTTCAGACCAAACCCTATGAGAATCAACCAAAAAGGCTTTGTGCCTTAACACGTAGCGGATTGACGCAAATTAACACTAAGATTGCACCTGAACACCAGTTTTGCCATTTGCCATGGTATGTACAGTAGTATTTATATGTGGAATTGAGATATTGAGAAAATCTTGATTAAACTACATCTCAGAAAGATGAAGAGTGAGAGGGGCAAAATCTGGCAAGGGTTCAGCAAAGCATTAAGATGAAAAACAGAATCAAGATCAAGATTCAGACTTTAAAAAAGATGGGCAAAAGAACAATACATTTTAAAAGAGAATGTGAAAGAAGGACAGAAGAAAGACAAGGAGAGTAGTTCTTGAGAAGACGGAGAGAAAAAAAAAAAGGATGGGAAGAAGAGGTGGAAAAAGAAGAAAGAAGAAAAACAAAGAGAAGTAGAGAGGAAATAACATTTTAGAAAAAAAGTCTCACCTCGTATCCGTTCAGACATTGGCACACAAAATAACCATCTTCATTTTCACACGAAGCTAACTCTGAGCAGTCATTTAGATCTGGGTTGAAGCACTCGTTGATATCTGTAGAAACAGGGAGTGAACAAAGTTTATTCAACTTGTAACTCTCAATTCAATAGCGTATCCAGCCTCAGTTCATATAAAAGACTGTATCTGCCCATGCCCAAACATTATAGAGCCGCAATACAATCTTTTCTAAAAGCGAATGCTGGATCCATGCCTGTACATACAACAGGATATGGGTTCATATCAGGATCAAAGCCATATCGATAAATGCTTCATGAATGTCAGAGATGTTGACAATCTATTATATGCTAATGAAGAGCAAAATGGCCATTGAATGTGAGTTGTTTCAGCGAACAGATTAGGAGTGTCCATTCACTGAAATTTAAAAAAATTATTTTCAATGATTATTTTAATAACTTCCATTACTATAATGTTACTAAAACAAATGATAAATGAAAAGTTACATTGCTCAAATAATATCTCCATTTACCTTCACAAACCCTCCCATTTCCTTGGTAACCACTGCGACACAAGCAGCTGTATGAGCCAATCACGTTGCCACAATCAGCGTTGACGTCACACGGTTGTGAGTCTGTGCATTCATCAACATCTGTACATGTTCTGTTATCTGTTTGTAGGATATATCCCTCGTTGCATTCACAGCTATAGGACCCCTCATTGTTGATACACATAGCATTCTCATCGCATTCATCTGTGGCCCTGTCGCATTCATTGATATCTAAAAACAAAGGCAAGGGAAGTTGTAGAACAATCATGTTATGGGTTTAATTAAGTAGATGAAATTAAGATGCAATTCAGACCAGTACTATTGTCTTGATAATAATAGCACACAAAATTAATTGATTGATGTGATAAACCCAATCAGCCCACCAACCAACTTTTACCTGGGTCAAGAGTGTACAAATAAAAAAAATGTCTTGCCAATGACCTCAGTGTGAGGTTAAGTTTTGGACCTTGATATCTTGATTTAACCCATTGGGTGCCAGATGTAAACTGTCCTATGTGATTTGTGTACACTATTGGTGCCAATTTGCACCTTTGGCACTGCATGTGCAGATTAAGAAAATTCTTCCACAATAACTCACCAATACAGTCCTTGAGATTGGGTTGTAAGTCATAGCCAGCATTGCAGTCGCAATTGAATGAACCCACGCTGTTAACACACAGCTGGTCACAGCCATCAGTCATTTCAGCGCACTCATCCAAATCTGAAATAAAGTGTGAACATATATCACAATAATACTTAAACTTTCATTGCCAATTTAGTGATCACAATGATTAATTTTATTCAGGATTCTCTTTTTCATACAAGACTATGGCATACCTTTCTGTAAAATGAATAGATTTCTGTTGTCATTAAATTCTGCCTCTTCTGTTCATGTTACAAGTAATTCAAAGCCTTCTAAATAAAAACAAAATATTGTAACTACATGGTGGATGTCTTGATTACAATTTTGAAGAAAGAGAAAAAAATAATGAGGGCCTTACCCCAGCACTGAAATCCATTTCCTGTGAGACTAGCGGGGCAAGCAGAACACCTTGCCACCACACTGGGAGGGGGATCATCAATACAGGTTACCCCTGGATAGCAGGGGTTCAGTTCACATGAGTTATAGTCATCAGTACAGAAAGACCCAGACCAACCAAGGGAACATTCACACTGGGCAACCTGTAAATGAAATGAGATGAGTAACTTTTGATCACACCAATGATTAATTGCCAATTATGTACATTGCTTCCAGTTTTTAAAGTGCATCAACCATGATGGCAAAAGTATATCTTCTCTGAAACCTTATTTTATTACAGTATTCTATATAATACTCCACAGCTCCAAATTTTATTGTCCGAAACAAAGGTGAAACAGAAATTCCTTTTTCTTGTTTCTCAATCAAAAATGGGCCCAAACTAAACAGGGTAGCAGCAACTCTCATTTTTTAATGTCTTTTAGTATGATGCAGCCCGGGATGGAACCCAAAGTTAAAACAAGTTAAACAAATTTAATCAAAGTTTCCTAAAAAGGAAACAAAGTGTATGACCTTACCGCAAATTTGTCATTGTTGATGTTATTGCCTTCCATGATGGAGGTGAAATCACACGTTCCATTGTTAGCACAGTCACAGACAATGATGGTGAGCTGCAGGTACCGAGAGACGGTTCCATCGCTAGCCTCGATGCCAATCGAAACTGGATCAATGTTTGCAGGTGTCCATGTGAACACACCAGCTATAAAGTGAGAGAAAAGGGCCAAGAGGCATGTTAATATCAATGCAATCTGCTTCAATTCCTTCTGTAAACATGATTCCCAAAGTCTTAAGTCATTAATAAGGCACATGGACTAAAAGACTATGACTACTATTTAATTAGCTCAGTCAAATTGACTTGGGATTAACCTGGGAAAATCCCAGTTGCAGGCAGAACAATAAACAAATCTTAAATGACACTGAATGAAAGAATGACAGCATGACAACAACCCATATAAGATAAATCAAAAAGAAATCACAAACTCGAACTGGATGCCTGACTGCTGAATCTACAGCATTCTTACAGAATCTTGGGTAAAGGGGGTTCTCTGGGATGGACATTGCCATTAGGGCTAATCATTGCTCAAGTGGTAGAGCACCTGTCTAGTAATCAGGAGGTCTTGGGTTCGAATCCTCATGAAATCCCATTTTCTTTGCTCATTTTTCTTTCTTTTTTCTTGGATAAAGTAATTAAGTAAAGATGACTGTCCAAGCTATTGGTGTCAGTTACAAAGTGTAACTAAAATAAAAGGCACAACCCTGTGGTGGACTCATGATACTTACAAACTGGGTCGATGGTTGCGTTAGATGGGATGTTGCCCCTGAGAGTATACTTGATGACATCACCGACGTTTCTATCCGTTGCTGAGGCCTGGTACATGTAGGATCGTCCTACGATCATGGTCAGGATTCCGTCCCCATCTACACCAGGGTACTCTGCATCAGGGTTCATCTCGGTCACGTTACTCAGAATAGGAGGGTAGTTTTCTGAAATGATAAAAGTCATTGATTGATTTAAGAATGATATTATGATACATGTACACACATGCATTTAAGCAACAGTGTTGTTCTCTGGTTTTATGCATCTTGGTCACCATCCTGTTTCTATTCCTTTCAATTTTCGTCCTTTGGGATGTATATATCTGAGGCTGATGTTATGTCTTTGTAATTTTTATGAATGCTCAAATATGTCACTAGAAATTATCATTATTTTTCATTCTTCAAAACAATATATTTATCTCTAATCACCATGTTCAACATTTCTACATATTCTAATGAACTGTGAAACACTATTAATGTTTTCTGATGTGCAAACTACCAACAATAAAACAGGGATGCTACTTCAAAGTGACAAAAATGTAAGGAAATCATCATCTAGAATTGGGCCCGTTCTACACAAGAAGTGTTTTCTATTGCCAAAAGTCTGTTGAAAAAGTAGGTATTCCTATTAACCCTTAGCGTGCCACGGACACATTTTCGTGCAATTGTACTTATTATCTATACAATCGTAATAATTCGTTTTCTCTTTAATGCTGGCAGTACAGGCTTTGCAAAACAGCATATTTAATTGTATTATGTCTGTGGATTGATTTCCAGTAATTTACACCAATCAAGACTAATTAATTTTATTTTAAAAGATTTAAAAAGAAAGTCTACTTCTAACCCTAAATATTAATATGGCACGTTATGAGTTAATATTGTCTGAAAAGTAGCATCCTTGATAGAAATCAAAGTATCTCCTAACCTAGCTCAACGACTTCTTGAACTCTGGACATGCCGATCATCATGGTGTTTGCTCCAATGGTAAGATCATTAGTGGCTAGTGCATCAAAGAGGCAGGCCGAATCTTCCCCGCAGTCAGCCATGACGGCAGCCCTGAAGGCAGGGTCTGCCGTCTCGTTCAAGGCACTGAGGAACATAGGCTGGAAGGAGCCCAGGTTGAAGGTGTTCCACGTCTCCGGGCTTGTATAGGTGAACAATGAGTCACCAGTGGGAACGCGCCCTGTCACAGAAAAAGAAACACAGACATTGAGCCATTACATGTAAGACTGGTGTAAAAGCAGGGAAATCAGTTGAACTGTATAGGTGTTTATTAAATAATCGGGATGAGGAAACTTAAAGAAATCCTGATGTGCAAAAAGCTGATATTTTATTTCATTTTACGGTACAAAGCTTGGAGAAACAATTGACTGCTGGCTGAAAGTAATATATCTTTGACTAGTAAAGTTAACAGAATTAAGGCATAAATCTACACTTTTAGATACATGTACCCAGTATAATGAACAGGCAATCAATTCAATTCTACAATTTCTGCTCTAAAACTTTGGGTATTTCTATCTTTACAATTGATTAATCATTTATATATATATATATATACAGGCAGCATTTTTTTCCTTCTGAGTTTAATGCATAAAAAGGTGGATACTCTTATGAGGCTACTTACATAATTCTCCATACGTGAAGAGTTGTTCTTCAGTCAGACTCATAGGATCTGCTAATACAGTACCATCAGGTTGGGTGACATCATTAGTTATATCATTGTCCCACACACCTGATTAAAAGAAAGATTTGGTTTGGTTATTTCAAGAATCTCTGAAACAGAAATGTCTTACAGTTCAAAGAAAATATTTAAATTTAAAGATTGATTGCAACAGTAATTATTCCAAAAGATTGATTTGATATCATTGTTGAAATATCAGTATAAGAGAAGACATTTATTAATTTTGCTACACTGTATCTAAACTGAAGATAACATTACAAAATTTGCAATATTATTATGGTTATGTTTACCTCAGTTACATATACCCAGATATTAGAAGTGTACTAACTGTATGAAAAATAGTGGGAATATAGCCTATTCATAAACAGAGGCAATGACTGCATTCAACAATGGCGAAAACAGTACACCTACTTCCATCCTCTAACAAGGTTGTAATATACTTTAACGTACTCCGCTATTTACAGAATGGTTGGACTGAAATAAAAAGAGTGCCACCTACCATACAATCCTCGTGTTGATCCATCCATGTAAGCCTGTGGTGCCTGGAAGGTGAAGTCTAACATACGTAGGCCGTTTCCAACATTGAGGGATACGTCATTGGAACTATTGGTACTCTCTCTCCAAGTTGCTATGTATCGTGTTCCGGTCGTTGAGGCCCCGGTTGAGTCATAGCGAATGCTGAACAGCGTATCGGTAGAGTTATATTCAGCTGAGGAGCAAGATGAAATAAAAATGACAAATCAAATTTTGAGGGGAAAATTTGCTCTAAATAAGGAATAAAATTTAGTCAAAGAATTACAGTTATAATGTATTATTGTTCAGATATTAGTCTCATTAGAATACTATTCATTTAAATTCAAAATAAATGTCATTTTTACTAATGTTTTGGCAGTCACTACACATTTAATACTGGGAAACAATTCTACTAAGATTACATGACATTTCGTCAGGCAGCAAATGCTCTGTCATAAATCTATACACCAATCAAGTGAATAACTCCAAGCTTGGACCTAACACTATACCCTTCCCTAAACCTAACAAGAAAATGTACCATAAAACCATATTGAAACCAAACTCTAACCCCACATCTAAGACAAAATAAAGCCCAAAGCAACTGTCACTGAAACAAATGTTGCACATCTATCATCTCTACGAGTCCACTCACTTGTTTGTAGTTCCACGGGGTCGATCATAATTGTACCATTGATCAAGATGGTCAGATTGGTTCTGTCTTCATTCAGATCAAATTGAACCTGAAACAAAATATCAAAATAAAGTTATACAACAATCTTCAAAATAAATCATCCCCCCCAAAAAAAACTACACGACAAGCAAAAGCAGCTGTAGGTTTAATACAGGTCCATTGAAATCAACTACATGGTGTACACATGTATATAACTGGCTAACCACAAGACAGAAGAGAAATATTTGACACAATGAAACACTGTAATATAGCAAGTTTAATGAAAAGTCAGTGAGTTACAGGAAGTAATTGATTGTCCTTTCATACGTTTTGATCTGGCTTATTCATACATAAGGGCATAATACATGTACATGTATTTTTCCCTTGTCATATAAAGAATAGGAGGTGCAGCAAATTGATATATTCGGTTCTAATCAAGGGCAAATCCTTTTTTTTTTTCACTTCTAAAATGCTTTGGAATTATTATCCATAGCCTTGCTGGCCATATAAGGCCTGGCATTTGATATAAACTTCTTCCTACAGGTGCCCATTCATGTCATTCGGGTGAAGTGTGGCATTTATAACAAGGTGTTCTTACCATTGTGGCACCTTGTGAAGCTACAAAGGATGTGAAGACCGTTCCAGTGTCCACTTCGAAACCAGATGAGTTGAAGGCCTTCTCAGTTCTTCCTTGAAGCTCAAAGCCAGTGGAAGGGATTTCAATCAGTAGGTACTCTCCCAAACCATTGAAGGTAAACTCAAACTTGTCCAGGGTGGTGATGTGAGGGTCCCCTTGGCCCCATCCTACAAGAAGCATACAAAGAGCATTAATAATGCAGGGGGAAATGGTTTTAGACACGTGTTCCGATGAATGAGGGGTGCGAGTGATCACAAATAAAAAATACCCAAAAACTGAGAAGAGCTGGAGAAAAAGCTGAAATTGAAAGAGCTCCCATACTTTTGTACAGAGGAAACTTAAAATAGGCTGAAAATAATGTGAAAATCAAACTTTAAAAAGTTAAAATCAGCTAAAAGTCTGAACTCTCACACCCCCAGATGAATATTGCATACAGGTCAAACTACAATGGACTCCAATCTTCATTGATATATTTATATCAAATTTAAAGAAGACATGCATTCTCCGCATACACTCAAGCACAGCATGCAAATGTCTCCTTAGACCCCAAAAGTATAGCATAATCACTGATGACAATCAGCTGCCATCAAAACATTCTTGTATACTATAGCATAGTGACGGCAATTCTAAATCATATTAAAGTCTAGGGAAAGCTAAACAAAAATCCTGCATTGCAAAAGTAAACAATTCTTAAATATGCCAATTGATCAACAATGGTCTTCAAAACGAATAAATACCTTGTCCAACTGGTGTGTAGTCACGGCAAGTCCTGGGTGGTCGTCTCTCCTCGTACAAGTTGCAGAAGTAAGAGTCGGTAGACTGGCTGCAGCAGTAGTGACGTGGTAAGACATCATTAACTGCAGGTTTTAATACGGATTCCACCTTCAGGCAAAATGGTACACAAGACATTCTCTGATAATTTATTATTTTTTCCTTGATTCAATGTTCTATTTAAATCTATATTATTATATCTTCTTTACTTTTCTTGAATATAGATACTGTTCTTTTTTTGTATGATTTTAACTTTCGTACTAAATACGATGGACAGAATGGTGATTAACCTAAAATAAAAAACCAAATGTCAAACATCAAATTCTTTACCCTCTATTTGTGTTTTACTCAAGCATTCCCAGAAATTATCTTTCGTCAAAACAATAAAAAAACCTGAAGCATCATAGTTGCAGTCAAATAAGGTTTTTGACAAAGAAAGAGCAGAAGTTTCGCTTGTGCTTATTTGGGAAGTATTCATAAAAGACACACTTGTAATAATGTCAACGTCTACAGAGGCCCTTGAGTGCCCTAGTGTGAAGCCAGGTCAAAGTTCCAATAGTCACTACAACCAGATAAGTAGAACGAACCTAAAGTTAAATGTGTCAGTGTCACCGAGCAGCTCTGTAAAGTGGCTGCTCTCCACTATTGAATCATATCCAACCTACCTCAAGCTCTCGCTTCGATTGAGATGCACCCGGAACCGGAAGATACTTGGTAAGATGGGTGAAAGAAACAAAAAAGCCCTGCCGCACCACCACACCTGCCAAAAATGTGTCTCTAACTGTTCCTCCCTAGGATGGTGGCAGGGCGGCTGTTCCAAGCTGACATGACTAAAGAATCAGATCATGCTCAAGTTGTCAAATAATATAGTAATCTGTTATGTATGCAGTATAGTTAGCAAACTATTAACTAACTACATAAGTATAGCCTAGCTCCTCGCTCACTGACCAAAACATGCACGCTACCACCACAAGTCATAGTCAGGTGAGGCAGAGTTTTATCTTTTACTTATTGATAAGAACCTTAGTTTAAGACCAATCCCGTACATATCATGTCATAAATTATTTTATTCATAAGATAATATTGTCCTGGTAAATAATCTGATAAAAAAAACTCGAGGCCTACTATAATCTCTATATCAATAAATCTCACCTTTTCATATGTAGTAGTCCCAACTGTTATCAACCATAGAGCGTTGATTGCAAATGATTGAGCTTATAGCTCAGTGGCCTACATATATTGCTGAAAATCGGAAAACAATGGGAAGTAAATGAGAGATGGGGTAGAAGGTTCGCATAGACTTGAGGGCCTGGATTAGTCCTGGCCTCTAATTGGACCGTCTGCTCAAATGGCATACGTGTAATTTTTCCTAATGTGGGTGTTTTTGTAGGGTTTTTTTTTTTTTTATGTATTTGTTTTTTGTTTGAGTGAATTAATTTTGGTTTATATGGTCCCCAATTTATGTTTTCACAAATCATAATTTATTTTTTATATCAAATGTATTATTATTTATCTATTCTTTATGTTTATCAGTGCTTTTTGAACCTGCGATCATTCATGGCCTGAAGACGTGTGCAAGGACATGGCAGGACACCTGGAACATCGGAAGAGATGGATGACGTAGAATCATACCAGTCCTGACAGTATTCTGCAGGATTCACAAAAGTATCGGAATTCTCGTCAATTCTGAAGACAAACTGGCCATACTTGAAGGCTGCTGCATTGCGTTTCCTCATAGTTCCGCCGGTTACAATGTTACCCACAAGACTGTCTGGTCTGTACATCTGATCACGGGTGTAACTTTCTGATGATTGTAGGTCAAAGAAGCTGTTTGAGAGGCGATTGCCGATGACTGGAACCTCGGAAATAGATAATTGGCCATCATCCCACAGCATGGAACTCTCTTCATAGAGTTGAACAACATAAGTCTTGGAACCATCTGTGGTCAGTACTGCTTGAAAGGTGTTGGTCTGTTTATGAAACAAATATATATCATCCCATGAATTCACTATTCTTACTATGTAAATCTATATCAATTGCTACAAAATCAAATTGACAAAATAAATAATTTCATACACCTTTCCTTTCATATATTTCACTTCATTTTAAAATAAATAAAAGAAAATCAACATAACTCCTTTTTGAGAGAGCTTCGTGGGAAAGTTTTAGAATCAAATAATACCATATTCTTGTTCCTCAGATATACAATCCTCCTAGTGTTTTTTAAAAATGTGATCACTCAAATTGTGTACGATACTAAACAACTTTGTTGACATTCAAATAATGTAATAGCCTGATTATTCTTCGTTGGATGTGACTAAATTGCCAAAAATAAACAAAGACGTTTTTAAGAGTTTGAGAAGGAAAATGAAAGAGCCACTCACCTCTGTGGTTAATTCTACTGTTCCGAAACGTCTGAGAAGGACCCAGGTGATAACCATAGCCCATTTAGGAGTGAATTCAGTTGAACCACCAGATGAAATCAAGGCATCGTTAACCTGGGTAGATACATTAGCCAGCAGCTCAGTCGTAAAGTCATCTGTTGATGTATCCTCGTAGACCTGTGATCAATTGGAAAGAAGTATGGTTAATGAAGGTGTAAAATCAGTTCGAAAACTGAACATTAGTACATTTAATTAACCATAATTCCCTTTTTGTTTGTTTTTTTACCGAAACTGGTGATTCAAAGCTTTTCAATGTTATCAAAGAGTTGTTAGAGTAAAAGTTATAAATGATATTCCCAGCAAAATAAACATTGCTTATCCCCCATGTTGTTCTTTTTTCAACTAATTGGTGCCACTGAGCCGGTCGGTTGGTCTAGGATTCGCTATTATTGGCTCATAATCTAACTTACATGGTAGTAGACTGAGGAGTCCGAGGGGGAGGTTCGAGCCTCAATACCGAAGACTGCTATAACAGGCATGCCAGAACTGTTTGAAACGAAGGCAGATGGATGAGAGAACTCACTCAGATCCTCGCTAAGGGTGTTACTGAAGGCAATCACACCAGTGTTGGTAATCTGTGAAAACAAGACGATAAATCATACCATTCACAAATCATATCATTATGTTCTTTCCACCAGCACAAAATCAACAAAATACATCTTTTAAATATAGAAGTATAATATAAAATGAATGATTAACAAGGATGTGTTTAGCTGTAGATATCTTTTTTTCTGTGTGTTATAGTGAGCTGGCAAAACATGAAAAATTTAGCTTTTTTATTTTTTCTGTTTCCCCCCCCCCCCCTTTCTGCTGATATACTCTTCCTGTCTTTAATAAGACAATTCTATTTTAACAGCATACAGGCCTAAAAAAGTCTAATCTATCACTTAAATATGTATTCAAAGAGCAAGCACGGAAATGGTATGTCCAACCAAATCAACAATTACAGTTACCTGCGGCAATGGTTAGAGTCTCATGAGTATTTACTTTGTTCAGAACATGCACAAGACTTGTTTATCCAACCTACGTCCTTCAATATGACTAAGAGATTGTACACACATAATTACCATAAATACATAAAGATACTGATTTACATCAACATATTCTGGACATTCTGTTGATTTCAACATAATGTGATTCTATCACAATAAGCAAAACAACTGTCAGATTGAGCTTATGAGTATACCTTGCAATTATTCAATCAAGAGTACAACATTGCCACTCTAATTAACATTTTTCTAACTTGCTTCAATGAGACATTCAATGCCATGTCATATCAATCAGAGGCGTTGGAAAGCTCTGCGGATACAAAAGATTGTAGGGGCAAGTGATTGCATGTTAACATTGGTTTCCTCCTCCAATCCTTTGTCTCCTCAGAGCTGTCCGATGCCGCTGATATCAATATATGACTTTCATAAAAAGTCTTAAAGATGGTCTTACATGGACATATCTGAAGAGCTGATCACCGACAGGAATAAGCCTCCTACGTTCCAAAGGTCCAGATACACTGTAACCATCGATGGTAGTAGACCCTGGAGTATCCTTAATACTAGTATCACCAGCAGCTGCACCATAGTCATAGTAGATTTGTTCTGTTTTATTGAAAAAATTTGAAGTAAAAAAAAGAGACATATATCATTTGTTTGTAAAAGCACTCAATAAATAATAATTATTATTATTATTATGAATAAATAACAATTATTATTATGATGATATCAGGTCAATGAAAAGTTTATATTTCTTCTTTAATTTTGTTTTAATGCTATCTCATTTCATATTAAATTCGCTGTTTTTGACAGTGCATTATCATTTACTTCTTTTTTCAAATTTTTATTATAATTTCTCTTTGTAATTTGTTTTACGATTCCCCACTATTCTATGAATTTTTATGAAAATGCTATTTGTAGTCTATTTTTTTTCATGTGGAAATGAATGAATGATTTGATAAAATAGATTAAATTTGATGAGATCCAACATACCCACGCAGGAGAAACCATCTCCAACAAAGCCCATGTTACATTCGCATGTATACGATCCAGCAGTGTTACTACATGTAGCATCCTCATCACACAGGGCTGCACTAGTAGTACATTCATCGATGTCTGAAATACAAAATATGTAGAAATATTACTTATAGTACAAGTATAATATGATGATTTCTATCACATCATATTCCGCTGATAAGCATTAACCCATTATAGACAAGCTGAGTAGGCTATATACCTCATCCTTAGTCTATTTGGCTCAGTCCTCAACGGGTTAAAAGGCACAGGTCACTATAATTAAGTCAGTGTTTACACATCTGTTGAAATGGCTCTGATGACAACTACATTTTGTAGCATTGAACTCAAGATTATGGCAATGACAGAGTTACTTGGGAAATAAATGTTAAAAACATATGATAACATTAATAATAACATATAAAAGTTAAAACTAAAAAGAACTCCTTCATGAAGTTATAAAAGAGGTTGATTGCTTGGTTATTTTTTAAAGAGCAGTGGAATTGTTACTACCTCAAAACCATTAAGCCACAAGACATAGATTTGAAATATTTTAGCAAAATTAAATTCTTTAGCATCATTCATTGATGACCTCTAACTGACCTTCACAGTAGGTTCCATTGCCGAAGTATCCTGCATTGCATATACATGTGAAGCTACCCATGGGCATGTTGAAACAATCGGCCAAAGGGTCACAAGGTGAAACAGTCAGCAGGCACTCGTTTGTTTCTGTTCAGGAAACAAAAATATAATTAAGAGTAAGTCCTTACGTAATGTACCCATATCGCATACCCAAAATACTACCCTTCGTTTTCTTCAAAGTAAAATTCCGACGACGGAATCAACACATTTAATTACCAATCTGATGAAGAGTTGCAGGGGGTTCTTAAGGTCATCAATACAAGCATAAAAAGCATATTTCAATCATTTCAAAGAAATTAACTCATTACATTTTATACCTGATGACGTAATGCTTCGTAATACCACATGTTGCATATGATGGGTTGAAAGAAACTAGCACGAGTTACAACATCACATGTAGGATTGTAGCATACATACAAGAAAAGCTTTATAATAGTAGGCTTTTAATCACTTCAAAGAAAAAAAATTATCACACAATTAACAATGTACCAGTATCATCCTCAGTTGCATAACGCAATATGTTGGGAAAAAAAAATCAAGTGCTAGATTCAGCATGACAAGAAGCATGCTAACATAGTCTCCAAAAACTAGAATGAATATTTTTTGTATGACCCTAAATTTTGAATATGTTGAATAAATGACATAGTAACTAAACATACTAACCTTCACATTGAGGATGCGACGGTATCAGCAGAGAGTCGCTGCATGTGATGGCTTCATTCGCTATCTCCAAATTGTAACCAGAGTCACAGTTGCAGTTAGGGTTGGAGCCATCAACATACATCTCAGAACTACATGTCAATGCAGTACGGAACAGGTCAATGTGACAACTCCCTATTCAAAAGCAATTAGAGGGAGAAAATGTGATTAATATTTTCTTCACAGACAAACATAGGAGCATGATATTCCTTTTTGTTGATATAAACAAATGCCTTCCATAATCAATTTTCAAATAAAGATTAGGTTTCTGATCTAGAATCAATACAAAAGACTACATGAAAACATCATGGACACTCTTTTGCACTTTGTGCAATTTATCCTGATAGCATTGATCTCTGTCTTGATGCAGATGCATCAAGAAGTAAAAGAAAGCTTGAACAAACACTCACGTGAGCAGACTGGACTTTCAGTGAATGATCCGCTGATACAAGTGATGGATGCATCCCCAGTAAGTGTGCTACCGATGGTGCAGTCCAGAACCAGGACCGTTCCATTCAGGTAAAGGGACTGAGAAGGAGTACCTGTCGCCAAGACGACACGGTCGTTGAGGTTGGGGAACCCACAAGCATCTGTAATCATGAGGTGACATGGAATACTGTATAATCAATTTTTTTTTAAACACTTGTTGGATAATAACTAATGAATCATTTCCCAACTTATTTTATCTTATCTTATTCATTACTTCTTATAAGACTGATAATTAATTTTGTGTTTTTCAATAGGCTACTAATAGCTCAGAAATTTTCCACAAAAGTGCAACTTAAATGAGCTCCTCAAACATCATCAATCTAAACAAAAATAGGTCCAGACTGAGAAATGTTGACTCGATAATTATTTTTTATATTAATTCTTGAATTAAAGCAAGAGGATAGAAGTGTGTTGCAGATAAACATTCAAATAATACTTACAGTGACTTACCTGCTTTCTTAGCAAAAAAAAAAATTACGGTAGAATAACATCAAACATATAATTGATCTTGGGGCGGGTAGTACTAGTAGATGTCATCATTATAAAAGCATAATTCAAAATTATTAAGTCTAACGTTAACAATTTAAAAGTTTTACCTTTTTTGACATTTGATGATTTGGTATAACAATAACATGCAGCAAATCCACCAATATTCACAAATAAATCAAAGAATACCATGAAATGTGAAAACAAATTCAAAATCATAAATGGAATAACTTTATACCCATGCACAATGTGACAAGATCTTCATCTTCTCCTTCCAAGCAATTGCTAATGCCATTGCAAGTGAGTGTCTCATCGATGCAGGTGTCATCATTGCATTGAAAGAATCCAGCACCACATTCTGAAATGAAGGGATGGGATTCAACATATATACATCGATTGCATGCATGACAGGGTACTGAACATATTAACAGAACATGAAACATAAATTAAGACAAATGCGTGCAGGGTAAGTTTTGAAAATACATTTGGATAAGTAAGTAACTTTGTTAGATCTAGATCTACACCAAAAGCAACGTATGGGACTAAAAAAAGGTGTCAAATAAGGTGTCAACGTCGAAATAATTTACGATGGCAAAGCCCAAATGGCATGTAATATTATGTATACGAAAGAGGCTCATGACCTCTTTCCTACAAAAAACATAAAATGTAAAAATCGCAAATAAATAATCACCATTACGATTCTGTACTACTTGCTTGACAATGCCTGAAATCTCCAAAACAACATTCCCGCAGCGAAGTGCTGTTGTTGTTTTGCATGCCTTGTTCGTATTATGTTTCGAAAATTTGTAGCTGGTACGCATGCGTGCACACACGTAAAAACTTCCAACGAATGATCATGAACTGTGATCAATAATAATCCCAACGTCGCCCTCCCCCCCCCCCCGCCCTCCCCTTTCCACAATATTTTTGTACAATGTCAACTTATGAGGATTCAACAATGAAAAATTAAATAAGAAATCGTGAACATGCAATGAGTAGTGTCCGGACCGGGAAAAATTATGTATTTCATATAACAAAATAAAAACAATCATGCCAAAATATAAAATTAACATAATACGTAAAAACAAATTTAAAGCAGGCAGCCTCATAACAATTTCGTTGCAAAATCATTATTATGATAATACATGCACATTCCGTTCTGGCCCAAGACTTACCAACAGGAGTGGGGCCTGTTCCAGATCCAGTCTCTCTGGCAACTATATAGTGAGTGAAATAAAAACAAAATTCCTAGCTAAAAAAAATCATATACGCAAGTCTTCCCTCTTGCTTGCATTCCTTCATACACTTGAACAATTAGGGTAAGCTTAAAGATAAAGGTATTCAATCATGTCAGCTTGACATAAACAATATTTGACATAAACAATATATGATTAAAGAAATCTTGCGATACTCTAAAAATAAGCCTGAACCTTTTGACACATATAGTTAACATGAGTCAACACGACATTCCTATATTGACAGTTTTTATTTGGGTCCATTAAGTTTTATTTTTATTGAAATCTACCCGATGTTGTATGCTATATATTGCAACTGTATACATACTCTTGTACGAGTTATACTTACATCTTAGCTTTCCGTTAGATTCGCCAAACCATCCTGAAAAAAAAAAAAATTCATTTAAAATAGGAGATATTAACTACTTGTCATGAGTAACAGAATAACACGTTGTAAATTATTATGAAAAAATCTAAATATTCTGATATAAACTTCGTTATGACGGGATGATGAAAACTTAGAGGGGATGGGGTGCCGGGGGCCGGGGGGGGGGTGGGGCTTATACCGCAATACCGCTTTCCAACATTGTTAATGAAGCTTTGATGTGCTTATTGGGGTACCGTTAAAGGCTACACAACATTGAGGATTAGGGATCAAAATACTTTGTTCTTGTTGTTAGAGAGCAAACAACTTTTGCCACTATAAGTTAAGCTGAATTCAAAACCGAGCGAATGCAAGTCATATGCCAGACGGAATACCTATTCATTTTATACAGTCGCATTATAGCACTGATGGTGTATATCCTTTCCTAAATCTTCACGGTTTCTTGTCTTATATTGACATTAGATCCTACCCTAAAATCGTTCAGGTGGGCCTACGCCTTTCATTTCCAATTCCTTGTTTGTTTTCTTGTGTTGCCATGTTTACCTGGCAAGGCTTAGCTGTCCAAACCAGTCACAAAATATGCCATGTATTGGCAGCAATTAAACATACAATACAATTTGGAAAGTTTATACTTTACACTATAAATAGATTCAGGTTAATGCGTATTTACACAGTTCCGAAACCCGCCTTCTGACAAGTTTCCAGTGATTTGATATTGATCACGTTAAGCGACTGTTAAAAAAAAAAAAAAAAAGAAGACTCCCTCCCCCCCCCCCCCTCCATACAAAAAAAGAAGAAAGAAAGAAAATGAATGAGACTCCTAAACCTTACCGTCGTAACAATCATCTTCGTCGGATCCGTCGAAACAGTCGATGTTACGATCACAGACCTTCATGGCCTCGATCTGCTGTCCGTCGTCGCAATCAAACATCGCTACGGGAAACTTCTCCTCAATTACATCTACGTGAAAAAAAGTGATGAAGTTCTTTAATTAATTATCACAAAAAGATGAATGAGAGAAACAAATTATGACAGCAATAAAACGAAGGTTTACAAAGATAAGCAAATCCCAGAAAAGAATAAAAACAACTATTGCGTTTCGAAAACTGACCCCAGAAAAGTATACAAATTATTTCATTTCGAATATTGACTGCAATGGCGATGGGTTCATGTTAAATTTGTTTGTCTATGCTCGGATTAAAGTTATCTATCAAAATTGATCATATCATAACCTCATTAGCTTTGTACTTTCATGATACATAATTATGAGACCCTTATTATTCAATGGTATGGTTGTGTTTTCTGATGCAATTTCGATGTATGCTTAATGTCCTGCCTTTTGTATGCTTAATGTCCTGCCTTGTGGCCGCAATTGATTTTTGTTCAAGAAACCATTTCTATTTCAATTTCTATTCTATCATATTTCTAAAATTATACAAATATTTACCCATGGCAGGTGTGACTCCTTGTGACCATGATTTGACGTCATCGTCTTGGAATAGCGTAAGAGACGCTGGTGTTGATTGGACGGTTGTTGTCATGGGAGTGGTCATGGCAAGAGTCACGCTCTCTGAATGGTTGGTGAATGATGATAGTGTGGTTGCAGCAGGAATGTCTGGCGCTTCGGTGGTCGGAATTTTCCGGTTACCTTTCGTGCAAAATAAATAAAAAGAAAAGTATTACATTTTAAATAAAACTATATATTGATAGGCCCCTAATGGCCGTTATAATAATGTTATCCAAAACCTTGGAGAAAGAAGCACTCCCCAACACAAATGACTAGCATAATCTAATTAGAGTTAAGCGCATAATTCCATTCAATGACACTGGAAATATAAGATATTAAACCTTCCTGCCGGCTTTGCACGACAAATCAAATTTCAATGTAATTTGTACATAATTGAATACTAATATGGATTATTTCACTGTGAATTAAAGGGGATAAGCTCTTCCGTTTTTTGGATTAATTACCTGTGCAGTCATCTTCGTCTGAGAAATCTCCGCAATCATCCTTCTTGTCGCAAACAGAAGTGATGAAGATATAGTTTCCATTCTCACATCGCCAATGCTCAGGAAGGGTGCCCTTAGCATCTATAACGATAGTAAATTATGGATCAATATTGTTATAACTTCAGTTATTTCATGATGTAGATTAATATGATAACATGATACGACTTTGTCTGAAATTAATAATTCACTTTTTTTACGATGACATTAAAATTCATTTTTATTGAAGGCAAAGAATTTGGGTCGACTTCATGTTGAGTATAATCTTTAACAATGAATGATTTCTTTGAACTATGTAATTGGCAATGTTTCTTTGCAATTTCAATTTAAAGAAAGTTATTGAACCATTCCTGAACTATTCAAACAATATATTGGAACATTATGTTCTGATGTGCGATATATAAATATTTCTTATGTTTGCTTCATTTCATATTATTAGTTTCTATCTATCAACGCAGCGAAGTTATTGTATTTAGAATAATGACCTCACTCAATTCCTTAATTCGTCTCTGCAAAAGCTCTTTAAAATAATAGAACCAGGAACGAACCATGTAATGCAAGATTAAAAAAAAACAACAACAAATAATGCCTAAGGCTTGTTTTGTTTAAAATGTTGATTTTCTACTAACCTGGAAGCTCTTCAATAATCATATTCTGTTCCCTATCAGGAAGATGGGCCGGAGTTGGAGGAGTCGCCCACGATAATCCAGGTCTGGTCTTGTTAGGTTTAGCAATAGCGAGCTTGCCTTTAGCTAGATAGTGAAAGATATGAAACAAAAATGGTTGATTTCAAATTAGTCCTTTTATGACAATCATGATCAATTTTATACACGTCAAATCTAAGACATAAAGCATCATAATCATGTTTACGATGGAATCGTCTGATAAATGTACACTTTATTACGTTCTCTCTTATAACGATTCCTATATTCTTGAACATTGTATTGCAGGAAAAGTTATTTTGGAATAAAATTAAAAACTATTTCGCATTGTCTTGAATCAAATTAGAATATGATGGCGTCGTTTTAATAATATTTTCTGATAGTGGAATCTTTTGAGAATATCTTGAGATAATATTTCGTATATCAAATTTAAGACATCCATGTCATTTTCTTACAATCACACTCGTCTTCGTCAGAGAAGTCAAGGCAGTCCCATTTCTTGTCACACACGGCTCTCATCGGGATGACTCCGATGCCGTCCAAACATCGGAAGAACTCGACCTCCTCTTCGTCCTCTGTAGACATTCATCGACGATGACGGAAGATAGAGGGTGAATGGAAGGGTAATAAGAATAAAATGGAAAGAAAGATAACGTCAATTATGCAATATGATACATAAGAATTATTGCTTATTTTGCAATTGCAGTTGCATTTCCCAAAATATTCCTTCCTTATGGGCTTGTAAAATACATTACCTTATCAATACATAGTTTCATTTCTATTCATCACTAGAATTGGGCTTGTTCTTTTTTTTTTTGTACTGGTGTGCAATCGTTTCATACGATTCATACACGATTCACGTACGATGTATGTACGATGTATGTACGATGTATGCACGATTCATATACGAATTATGTACGAATCATATACGATTTATGTACGATAAAGCAGAATATAAGACAATTAGTGCTCATTGCCATGAGAGCCAGAAAGGCATATATAGCAAATAGATATAAACTTAACAACCGTCTTGCTATGACCTGACAATAAGTTTTTCTTTTGAGATAATATGAGAAATTGTAATAAAACATACCATTAAGAACTTCGATCGTGGCCGACTTTTCATACTTTGGATTCATCGTCCAAGGCTCCGTGGTGGTTTCCATTGTGGTCGTAGCTTCAGTGACGTGTTTCTTGCCTGGAATTCAGCGGAATTACAGATAGATTGGAAATTTTGAGATTTTAGCGCTGCAGCAATTATACACAATAATATATTTTGTATAATCCGGACAAGACATCTATAGATTCCATTTTCTTATTTTTGCTCAATATTTTTTCTATTAACTATGATAAACATGTGGATCGATTTGATAATTTGATTTACTTTTACTTCATTTTCTTTTCCAACATTTTATGATCTAAACTTAGTTTAAGCATTCATCGGCATGTTCTAATAGACATGAACAGAGTTACATCTTTAGAAAAGAAAATAATTGAGTTAGGTGTACAATTTTGAATAACCCATCAACTTTTCAACCCTTCAAAATATTGTTTCCTGAAAGATTCTACTGGTATATCGTGTATTATACATTGAGAAGTAGTGAAGATGACTCGTTAGTTGGAAGTATTTTCTGATTATATCATGCTATGTTTATCATGAGAGAGTTGAAATACAAAAAAATAAATAAAGAAATAAAGAAATAAAAATTGTCATCGTTATCTCACCATCACAGTCGTATTCATCGGAATAATCAAGACAGTCTGCTCGTTTATCACACACGGCCGATATGGGGATGATATTACCTCCTTCAACACATCGAAACGTGGTTGGGGCCTCAGTTCGACTCCCTACAGGGTAGCAACAAATCAAAATGAACAAAATGGCATTTAAAAAAGGGAAGTAATACATGAATTAGTCATTGTAAAAGGGAACAAGTCAAAGAATAATGCTTTCAATCAAGGGGAAGAACAGGACAATGCATATACATCAAAATAATTTTTAAAAAAGAAAGAAAAATAATACATTCTCATGACAGAATAGAATAATAATATTATAAAACACTAAATCTAGTACAAAGTGGAAAACAGCTGCTTTTGCTTACGTTCCATCTCGACCACGCCCACTGAGCTTGAGTCGTCCAATGAAATGAGCGTATCATCACGTGATCCCTCCGGCGCCATTTCATTCCAATTTATTGAAGGTTGATGAATCTGCTTGGTCAGGTTTGCCTTCTCCTCCGCTGGATTGAAACAAACAAAAAATTTGACAGTTTTCATTGTTTTGTTTTTTAAATTGTAATTCTTATAAGATTTGATAGACAGGTAAATAAACCGAAGACATAAAAGACAAATTCTTAAACTATCGAAGTGTAACATTTAAAACAAAGCAAAAAATATCATTTTGTTTAGTATCAGGGCGTTGTCTGCGCGGACACAAATTTTGGGTATCATGTCCTTTTTGGTCGATATATTATTGTTATTGTTATCATATTTTTGTCCTTGAAAACTTCCTCCTTCGTATTTTGAAACTATGGAAGCTTCTTTAAAAAAAGATTTGTTGTTTTCTCATCGCCATTCTTAAATTTCCAAAAAATATGCTTCGATTATAGGTCATTGATGTCTTAATGGTAAAAGTATTTTCTGCATTCAGTTTGCAATATGGTTGATTCGCTAACTAAATATGTTGCGTTTACTCGTCCAAAAATATTTTGAATTTTGACAAGGAATCTTCATTTGAGCGTCACAAAATCTTTAATATTTAGTTGTTCTATGTATTGACAGATGGTAATGATTAATGTATTTTTTTACCATCACAAGCGTCCTCGTCGGAGTAATCAGGGCAGTCTGCTTTCTTATCACACAGAGAAGCAATGTCGATCAATGTCCCATCAGCGCAACGAAAGAACCCAGAAAGTTTCTCTGTAATAATAATAATGACAATTATAACAATAATCATGAAAAATAAAAGTGGATTGAATAATCATCATGAAATCTAAGATGACATTAATTACCAATAAGTTTGAGGCTAATTGTGATATATATATAGTGAGTCTACTCAATACATTTCGAATTATCCATTAATATTTATTTGAAGAAAGGGTGGAACGATATTAATGGTCGCACGTTTACTCAATACTGCACTATGATTTTGTATGTCTGTCGTATTTAATGTAATATGCATGCAAATCAAAAGAAAGCTATCATTTCTATTTCATTACTATCATTATTTATTAACCTAAAACAAAGTATTGAACAATGAGCATTGTATATTATTTCATCATTAAACCTTTACCAAATTCTTATCGAAAAAAACCCCCTGTCATTACTATTCTTCTTTATCATCATTGGCCATGTTGACCTCCTTGCGAACTAAACATCCCTCCCTAGATAACTATTTGTTGACGTCATGACAATAGTTTGATAAAAAATATTATGGATACAGCTGGTTTTTAACCATTATCGTTGTCTATCACTTATTTACTTTCGAAAAAAAATATATTAATTTCCATTTCGACCTTGTCCCACAAAACGAAATCTATGACGTATTAAATGAAATTCTGTTTGGATTAAGAGCGAATTTGCTTAAAAGAGGGAATAAAAAAGGCGCCCTTGTGCAATTATAACGTAAGGGAGGTAAGAAACAAAGGAAAATTGAACCACACCCACAAAATTGATGTTTGCCTTGTTCCTAATAATATATAAAGAAGATTGACATCAAGATACTGTGGTTATGGGGTCAGTGAGAATGTTTGAATAGTATCTCAAAAGTATGGATTTAGATAATAGACGCCAAAAGTATAATAATGTTGTGTCTATATAGATAATTAATTCGCATGCAAGACATTGGAAACTGATGATAATAATAAAATAATTTTGGTTCGGACCTGCTTTTTTTGAAGGGAAACAATTTTTTATTTCGTTTTTAGTTATGGAGTCAAATGGTTTTTGGCATTAGGCCTTCATCAGGCCCGATATGCATTGGGTATCGGAAAATAGTGCGAAGCACTATTTACTGTATTAAAAATCGCAACAAAAAAAAAAAAAAAAAAAAAAAAAAAAAAAGAGGCGGATTAGCACCCCCGTCCCCGCCCCCAAAAGATAGTATTCTTGTAAAAAGTTTTTTTTTTTTTTTTAATGAATATGGCAATACCACCAACTTTAAGATGCTCTAACACATGGGGTGGAATGAATCGCATTACATTAATTTCCATTAATTAAAAAATAAAGATGACGTGATATGATCACAATAAAATGAAAGATGAGATAGAGGAAAAGAGGGAAAGTGTTTATACAGAAAGGGAAACTACTGAAATTTTACAAACCTTCGAGTGTCTCGGCTGTAGTTACTTCTGAATTCTTCTCCGTAACCACTTCCATGTCAGGTTCAGTAGAAGTTCTCAACGTCGACACGGCATCAGTGGTCATGGAAATAACAGCGACTCCATCATCCGACGTCGTCGTCTCATCATCGTTCGCTTCCGTGGTCAGTTTCTCCGACACTTTGTCATCTTCCTCTGATACATCATTAGATTGACTAGGAGTTATTTGAGGTGTGTCTGGCATGGCACCGAAGTTGTTGGCAGCACTTGGGCCATCCGTGACAGCAATAGGTCGCTCAATAACGTGGATAGCATTGTCGTCATCGTTGTCGTTGGCATCGTCAGCTTCGTTTTCTTCAGGCAAGGATAAATCTCCAACGGGAAGGATAAAGGCCACTGGTGGAGATGGTGTTGTGGTATAACCTTTGAATTGGTCAATGTGAAAGCCAAGTTATGCCAATGTAATGCAGTAAAAAAGACTAAGTTAATGGATCTGACATTTAATAAACACGCTGTTTGCTTTATATTTAAAAATTGGGGAGAAAAGCAAAAGAAATCTGTATCATATTATTATTTACATGTATATAGGGAGTTTTAGCCGTGCAATATTATTCCATATTCCGCGGTCAAATACAAATACTGCTTTTCACACTTTACGCCTTCATAATAGTGGTTATGGATAATAATGATATACGGTAGAATGGCGTTTTTCACGGGATACCAAAATATTCCAGTCATTAGGGCAAATATTGCACTGATCTTCGATTCGTGCAAAACATTGTAACTCGTGGAATATTTCTGATATCTCATTCTGAGCCATCCAATTATGATTAACTCACCTTTCACTTCTTCATCCCTTGTGGTTAGTGTTTCCTCCTCTTCAAATGTAACTGATTCACTAGGTCTTGAAGTGCGATGTATACTTTGCACTGAATTACTATCAGTCGTATCTGCAACGGTAACATAATTGGCAGCGGCCGGGACGACCGTCGATGTTTCCGTCTTTGCCACTCCTTCCGTGATCGATTCTGAGTAGATAGTAGTGGTCGTGCTCGATTTCAACAATGCTTCTGTCGCTAGTTCCTCATCGTCAGACTTCTGCGTCGCTGATGACACCGTTAAGACCTCGGCCTGCTCTGTCGTCAAACCCGATGATGATTTCGAAGGCGATTCCGTAAGAATTTCAGGTGATGATGTCGTAGAAGATAAATATTTCGGGTCGCCTTGCGTGAGGGATTCCGCTGACGTCGTTGTTCTTAAATTGGTATCGACTTTGGTTAACGTATCAGAGCTCGTTGTCGTGCCAAAATTCGCCCTTATATCTGACTGTGTTATATATTCTCTTATGGTTGACGTTTCTGCCGTTGTATATCTTGACAGCTCTGTCAAAGAGTCTATAGGTGTTGCAGCAGTTGTAACTGATGATAATTTTCTATGATATATATCTGATGATTTAACTTGTAATTGTTTTAATCTCTCATTGTCTAATGTTTGTAATGTATCATCATCTTCCAATGATAGCGCGTTTTCAGCTCCTCGTAATGATTGCTGAGTTTCTGTTTACAAAAAACAATAAGGCATGTCAATTTTGATTTCTTATCGTAAAGAGATTCATACATATAAATTCTACAATGATATCGAACACCGTTTTCACTCCCACATAAAGTCATTATCATTCTCATGAATTGCATTCTCTCTCTCACTTGCATTAATTTTTATTGGTAATAAGATTATTGTTCGAATTTGCGACGACCCTTTTTATTATAAAATGTTTGAAATCAAAAGTCAAAGAGAAAGTGAAAGAGGGAGAAGGAGGACACGTATATACGACATATTGTTTGATACGTATGAATGCAGATAGCGGGCCCCTGTTCATAGACGGAAATTGACTGCTTCTAGCTATTTTCAAGTGACATTTCATATTTAGTTCATTCCCTGAAGAACCCCAGAAGAAATAGTACAGACAAAAGGACATGTAAAAAAAACAGAACCATAGAAAGGGTGTGGCGAATTTGATTTTAGAAAATTACTCCACATGGTTACTGCTCTTGTATGCTTCTTGAAGAGGAAGCCCCAAAAGAGATGGAAAATGCCCCCCAAATTTCTCTTTTAACAATTCAGTGCCCAACCAGTAAACCGTTTCTTTTACTCAAGGTAAGCTAAAGACCTGAGGATAAGGGAAAATAATGGTGTCTTTTCTATTTGATTTATCATGGAGCATTGTGAATCGAACGCAAAGCTTGGGCGTGGGTGCTTACCATTTTAACCATTCTTTTTCTTTTGAGATTAAGTAGTGGTTATTCAAGGTATACCCGGGAAGAGTTTAATATAAAAAACCGGGGTTTGTCTGGTTTGTATTTGAGTTTAATCTATTCGATAAAATGTTTACCTCATAAAATGTGATTTGGAACACAAGATTCCCATGTGTGAATGTGTCTTGATTGGAAATACCGACTATATTTTTGTAAAGAACTATTTATTCAAACATAAAAGTGACAACGTTCATTGTAAACATCATGGTAAATGTGCCGGAAATTCGGAGACAAATATGACAAGTATTGTATTGTATTGTATTGTATTTATTACCAACATTTCAAAATAAACATATGCAGTATTCAATATAAATATGCATTTGGTAAATGAGCCAACAAATAGCTAAAGCTAATCAAGATGAACCACTTATCTCCATCGCAATCAGTTATAAGTATATTGTCAATTGTATTTGGGCTATCTTATGGTATTAGAGTTGAAACGATCACATTTCGGACGGAAGTTCTTGAAATATCATATTGATAGGATATAGCATGAATAGTTTAAACTTGACCGGGAAAACCTATATTATTTTCATTTCCCTCATCGTAAAACATCAGTAAATAGTTACCCTCACCCCCTCTCTCTCTTTAGCTCTCTTTACAGGTAGCTCTAGTTCTCTCTCTCTCTCTTTCCCTTCTTAAACGCCATCATCTTCAATAAGATGAACTAATATTCTTTTCACAGTAAAAAAAAAGAAGAAAAAAAGAACAAATAATTTACTTACTTTGATTAAATAAATGAGTTGCTGTGTGTATTGCTGGAGCCCCGTATTGTGATTCATGTCTGAGGTCTGTCTTCGATGACGAGGATGATGATGACGATGACGACCTGTCAGCTGCTCCGACTGTCAATCAAAGAAATATTTTCGTATTAAAGTTGATTATGTTGGTACAATTAATTATAATTATAAATTCGTTTACAAAATCAAGCAAATCGTCAAGCATACTTGATGGTATCATACCCGTATAACAAGAACATTTTAGCATGCAGTCAAAATCTTTGGATTTTAGAATGTAAAAATGAAAAAAAAAAATCGAATATTTTCTTTAAAGACAAAATGGGAAGAGAAGAGATGGGGGAGGGGAAGAGGAAGAAACAGAGCTATATAAGATGGGCAAATGAGCTCACCGATTCACGTTGCAACATAATATTGTATAACAAATTATTATACGTTAATACATTCCTTCAACTTATCCGTGGCGAATATTTAAATGTATATGCACCAAGTCTTATCACATTTATATATAGAGGCTACATGTATATATATATCAGTTCATTGGAATTATTTTTCATTCATGTGTGTGATGTGTACTCAAAATTTCATTTATTTTTCGATTCAATCATTTTATGAAATATCGTTAATTTTTAATTAAAGTAGTTTTGTTTCGTTTCATGCAGATGACTTTTTAATTGAGATGAAGAGAGAAAAAATAATCGCATCAAAATAAGACTATGTCCGTGTATGATGAGAAAAGAAAGTTTACCCATTTGGGAACTTGTCTGGCATGTATAAGAAAAAAGCGACGACAAGTATAATTACGTTATAGGCGTGGTTTTGTGGATAAGTAAATTAAGAAAGTTTGTTTTATAGTTCAAGTTCATGATCATTGACTACATAGTGGTTGACTATTATGCACGATCGCAAATACGATATACATGCTTGGAACAAAAAAGTCTTGTGTCCTTTCCTTTTGTACACAAAATGAACTAGGGACCCACCCTTAAATAATAGAGAAAGTACATCAGCCCTTTTATAGATTTATACGTAGACTTGAATTCAATTTTCAAAACTTTTATTAAAAAAAAAAAAAAAAATAGCACTGATTTTTTTTAAATTATGATATAACCTCAATCTCATCCCGTAGTGATATTAGATGTGAAAACTTTACTCTTTAACGAAAATCAAAGTTATCGCATTAATGGCAAAAAGTAGCTTGTTTCCATAATGGAGCAAATGAGATTCCATAAATCAAAAGCTTTTTTGGTTTCTTTAATCGATCAAGAATAACCTATGATCATGGCATTCTTCTATAACAAAATACAAATCAATACATCAATACAGAGGCGTTGCACTGTGTCGACCTCATAAAAAGAAATATTGGTATTTCCTCTAAGTCCAATCCCAAGGTTTCTACTAGATCAATTTTTAGCTCAATTTACAAATCATGTCAGTCATTGTGTTTGTGGGCAGGTAATTTTGGCAGTATAAAGTGTTATATAAGTATTATATATTTGGTACTAAACAACATGTGTACGGAGAGAGGAGTTCATGAGCAACAGATTATACACAACAACATTATTTTACATACGGTCTATGCATGCTTGTTGAGCACAATTGAAGAAGCGTAGTAGCTCTTATATAATGCTTTATGAAGCATCTCTAATCAATGGATTTAAGGCGCGGTCGTACTCAGTTTACAAAAGTCGCTTTGTTACATGGAATTCATTCCTTTTGTGCTTATCCGTTACAGCCGATAGGCAAGGCTACAATGGTAGGGGAGACCGGGGACAATTGTAACAGTTTTTTCCTAATTTGATCTATCAAATTTATTAAAGCTAAATACTTGCTTAAAACTAAATAAAATGAAATATGCTTATCTAAGCTTGACATATGAATAGGTTTGGGTTAAGTACAACAAGTTATTTTGAAGCCATTACCATTTCAAAACAAGATGTCGAGTGTTACAATTGCCCCGTGTCCAGGGGCAATTGTAACAGACGTACGGGGCAATTGTACCACATGAAATTGTAACATTTTCTTTTTCTTTTTCAAAGCTATGCACTTGACAGATCCAAGATTTAAACAACATTAACCACATAAGCTAATTATAATAAAAAATGACAATGCTTGACTCACGTTACATTATATTTTTCACTTGTTATATGCATGGCATGGGATTATTGAAGAAGCTTACGTGCTCTGTACGGGCGATGGCAGCGCGCTGAATTGTCCCGGGGCTAGGTACGGGGCAAAAGTATTTACTTAACGGCATTGTTACTATTGCCCCTGTGGTGGGCAACCATATTTGGAGAGATTTTTTTCTATCTTAGCTCAGGTATTCATCGTTGAAACTTTAGCAAAATACAGGCCTAAGAATATAACTTCTAAATAAATTAAAATGACAGCCATAGCTCCACCACATATTTGTCCAGAAGAAAAACAATGGGTAGTGTGAGATATTACTTTCCTGCTCAAAAAACAGTTTTTTTTGCTGTAAAAAGTTCAAATAACCGTTAAAACTGTTTACACTCAAACTGCATGTGGAGCGATGAAATATACATGCTCTGTACACAGGTTAAGTTTTTAGCGTGTTTCTGTTAGGAATGGGAGACTCTGTTACAATTGCCCCGTGTTACAATTGTCCCCGGTCTCCCCTACACCCATTCTCCGAAGAAAGGAACTGGTGAGGATTAAAGTGCCAAGGTGAAACTAAAATGCCTTGATGCAAACCTTTCTTTTAAAACTGGGATGTGTCATTAGCTGAACGTCTTACTTGATACAAAAGCTATTCTTTTCCAAACAATAGAAAAGGAACTACCGCAACACTTTCGATTACCACGCTATGACATAGGCCTATACTGAGATATGTAAACTTAAAAGGTACACGGTGCATAAGCAAAAATTTCAATCGTGTGGTGTCTGCAATGATTTAACTTCACGTTGTTGATAAGTCTTTTTGTATGTAGGGCTACAAATTGGACCACTTTTGATACAAAGCGTCAAATTGAAATTTTCATGAAATCTCAAAAATAAAGAAATTGACTAAAAAGCTGACTTATGAAACAGACAATTTATCAATCCATTAAATTCGATGGTATGGAATAAAATACTTCATGATAAATAATGCTAATCTTCAAAACAATATTGTCACTCGTACATTTGTATTTTATATGATGATTGTTTGTGTCAAATATGCATATATCACATCATATATATATATATATATATATATATATATATATATATATACATGTACTGTTAAAATTTTAAAGTAAATTTCAACATGGTATTTTGGAGAGTGTGCTATATTAATACATTGTATTACTATCATAATTATTATTATGATTAAAAGAAGGCAATCAAGATACATTAAAGAACTCCCAAAAGTAGTAATGTCTTGATGAAACGGATATACTTGTAGTTCTCACCCAAGCATACATATACGTTTATATTCAATGAATATGTAAGGTTTAAGTTTCGTTCCAAATAGGAGTATATCAACTTTCGGTTATTTCGAGACAATAATTAATTTTGTTTTAACACTATAATTTTCAAAAATGATAGTGCTATACTGCCTTACATTTTGTTATTTTCTAATCGTTTTGGGTGCAACCAATATGTATAAAATCATATTATGAGGACATAATAATGAATAAAACGAATCTTAAAATTTTGAATTTGACGAAATTTCGTTTTTAACAACGATATAATTTTCATTCCATTTATAATTCATTTGAACGGAATTCAAATCAAAACAGCTTTACAAAAATCGCAAAACTGGTTGTTGTTGTTGTTGTTGTATGTAAATCTGTTTGTTACAAGAATCTTAACTTATATAGCTGTGCTATAATTTTATGTTAATCGACCATGTTACATATATTAAAAAAATATCACACTTATAATCTTAATAATGGTGTATTTAATCCCTTCTGGATTTAAACAGTTCTTAATTTAATCCTCTTTAAAATGACAAAGAGGAGTAAAACTTCTCAAACATACTTGCAACATAACGCTTTTTACTCCTATGTGGAAGGTACATACAAACATTAAGAATTAATTTGGGTCAAATATGGTTTTAGTCCTTTTTGGAACGAACGAACTCTTCATATAACAAAGCATATTTATAACGATACGCAATTTGTAAACAAAAATCGGTATTTTAATGGTTATTTCTAAACGTCATAAAACATGTCTTTACTAATTATCAATCAGAATGTATGTATTTCATTTTAATCCGATATAATGAATTGGTTCCCATGTGCCAAGTACATAATGAGTATATTTAACACAAAACAATTTCTGTCAAATACGGATCTAGTCCCATTTAGAATAATCGTTCTTATACAAGAGCTTATTCATATCATACACATTTTGTATTTTAATGGTGGTTTTAAAACGTCATAGAAACATGTTTTTTTTATCAAAACGCAATGTTGATCAGAACAGTGAAAGTGGTCCGATAGATTTGGCGCCCCGCTGTACTAAGTGTGTTATGAAGTACATCTTAACGCGCCTAGCAATGAATTGGGTCTATTGCCTTTGGACAACGGCCGACACGCTGGGTAAATACACACAATGACTGAACAGAGTACCACACCCATCCTCAAATCTCAATTAAAGAAATCCCTTTTCAACCACCCACCTCAGATGGCCTTGTGGTATATCGCTATATGTCATGATGTACCAGCTATACAATAATGGTTAAATATCCCAAGTATAGGCCTATATTTCATTTGTAATCATTACTTCGTTACCATCTTATTCTACAAAACCTATGTTCTAATATACAAATTTTGTTTGTATTCGAGTAGAGGGGCAACGTTTTAAACGGACAGAGTCCTTTGGGTATTATTTAGAGTCGTACGTGTATTCTTATGGGAGAAACTTTATATTAAGTAAACACACCTCCTATAACCGTTGTTTGCATAAAACAAAATTGTCTTCCCATCGGCAAATAATAGAATTTGAAATGGTGTAAATATTAGTGCATGATATCTCGTTCGTTTTTGTATTGTATTGTTAATAAGGTGAGAAGGGTGATGACATCCAAGTGTTTGGATAGTAAATAATGGAATTACATTCAAGTAGTTCGCCTGAAGGCAGGAATATACAAGTTTCAAAATAAATTTGTGAACGTTTCGTCTCAACATGACATGCATGATCTACATTTACTATGGTTACAGCTAAAATATTGATCACAATAATAAATGATTAAAACAATATTGTGTCTCTACTCAAGGGAACGAGTATAATCCTCCGCCTACCATTATGTAGCCCCATATTTATGGTTTGCTTGGCTATAGTCTACTGGCAAAAAGAAAATAAGACATTCGTGTAAAACGACAATTAAATGCCAAAAAAACCTACTAATATTAATCAATGTAGTACTGTATATCATCTCTAACTTTAAATTTGGTCAACAGCTTATTCTAAGTAATCAGTTATGAATACACATTGAAGGTAAAATTCCCTTTATACCTTTTACAGATATACACTTGTAAGTAAACTCTCAATATCTGAAAAATGACCCCCCCCCCCAAAAAAAAAAAAAAAAAAAAAAAAAAAATGTTTGATCTTAAAATATAAACACATGGTCAGGAAGCTAAAATATCAATCACATTGAAAAAGAACAGATGTTATATCCTGTTTGTTTTTCCTAGTTCCCGTCTTAAAATCTATTGATGCAAAACGAGGAAATTATTTTTAAAGTAAAAAAAAATACATTACACTTAATATTAAATTTTTTAAAATTACGATACATGCTTTTTACACGTCCTTTTAAATAAAAACATATATATTTTCGTGTGATTACAAGTGTCTGGTATGGAAGCTTAAGGCAATCAATATTAAATTGTCTAAATGCGTCATTTGCACCTCATCATGAATAAATTAGTATGAAAATACATCGCATGTATTAAATTTTCTCCCATAAAGCTATCCAACCTCATTCACATTTGCTTGAACCATACTGGTGTTCTCCTGCATATATTTCTGGTAATTTTGAATCAATGAAAATACTGTGAGTATTCTGCAATGTATGTATATTAAAATAAAGTCTAGGAAGGGCTCTAAACTGTTTAAAAAAAGAAGGGGGACTGCGATAAATAATGTATAAAATGGGACCACAAGATCCACGTATCTTCCACCGCACATCTTCCATCGCTGCCAATAATGCGTATACTGAATGTGCAATGAAAACCCCTTCATTAATGGAGAGACCAGCACGCTTGTTCTATTATTCATTACACAGGAAACTTCTGAGATAAAACAGTCTAAAAGAAATTACGCGTTGTGTTGATATGATTCTATGCAACTTGAAATATATTTGAAGTCTAGTTATATAAACTTGCATCTTGATATAATACTTTAAAGCATTTCCATAGTATATAAAATACATCGTTTCTTTAATGCAACAGAACATCGGGAATTCCAAGGAGAGGACTTATTGTATTACATGTGTAGCTCTGTCATTTGTTGTGGTTAATTCTATGAATTTCATTGATCACCAAGCCGATTAATATGAACTCAATGAAAGTGGTTAAAATTTCTATTTCTAAATAAACATAGACTATAGAAACATATAAGATATGCAATTATCATGATTATGCTGCTATTACGCAACAATGTGGTTAATGTTATTTTATGACTCAACATATATGTATGTCAATAAGTTGATTTTAGTCATGCGCCAGACCTACAAAATCCTCCTGCCTCATAAATGTACGTTGATGTGGTTTCAAAGCCTTGAGCAAATTCGTCTGACTGTGATGAATATAACACTACACTTAACGTCTTGCCCGCCATGCCCTATTGTTTTGGTTATTTGTTAACGATAAACATTGCGCTCAATACTTCCAATACCTTCAGCCGAATCATAACCAATGGACTTCCAACGTCGGACCTCATTCCAACCCACTTCATAGGACAGTACGTTAGGAAATCTGTGTCAGTTTTGCAGAAGTTTGAGTCCAATAAGTTTGTTATGGTGGCAACGTTGTCAAGCAAGATAAATAGAAGACATTTCAGGGTTTCGTAGAATTGGAATGGTATCAACAAGGAGATGGGTAGGGACTGAGGATTTTCATCTGGTGCTTATGGAACAATAAAGCAGGATAATTTTGATAATTCTTTTTTACAAACCTAAGATTCAGTCATACAAAACCAGAAACAGATAGCATTCTATATGCACTTCTAATACCATATAAAACAAAAGGAATATTAATTGAACGACTTTTAAAGAACAGATATTAACGAAATATCAAATCTGTAAATAACCGTGTATTTTTGGAGATGAACTATAGAAATATTTTTGTTTGTTAAAGATATTGTATATATATCATGTATAAATGCTGTACATAAACTTTGTAATATTAGAGAATACGATTTAAAATGAAGGCTTTAGATTCAAGTTGACTTTTAAAATGTGGTAAAATACAATGTTAAGGGCATTTTCCGGTGTGTGGTAAGAACACAATAAAACAACAAATACATGAAATCCAATAAGAACTCATATATGCTTGCTTTTGTGTACAAAGGAGTTAAACATTAATAGAAATTATATTAACAACTATACACTGTAAGAACATTCAATAATAGTTTGCATAATTGACATTCCAATAGGCAAAAGAAATGAATATTATAACAAATATCTTGTAAATGACAGTTCAATTTATGTTCCTACGCAACACTTTCATGACTTTAAAAGTGTTACATACAGTAATGTGTAGCCCTGGCCTTGCATTTCTACTTCGTCTCATCTCTCTCTCTCTCTCTCTCTCTCTCTCTCTCTCTCTCTCTCTTTCTCTCTCATTTCTCTTTATCATCCAGAAAATTCCCTTCAGAAAGTGGAAAACGATTAGTCATTCTAAGATACAGAATGTTATATAACCACCTTGGGTTAGGACATATATTAAAAAACTATACTTCTTCCGAACCTTTTTGATCTTAAAATAAAATAAAAATCGACCTGATCCAAATATCTATCTGGCGATCACTGATCATGTAGATAATTTGATCCCGTAGGATGCGCATTTTGATACCACAGAGTATTCATACAACTCTCACCTCCATCTCTCAAACTGTCTCCTAGTCGAGGCCCGAGGCGCATTGGTAAATTTAGCTTTCGGATTGGTGGCTATGGAGGTGGCAATGTTTTCTACCCGTCGGGTCCCCGTCATGTTTGCTTGGGACAAATTCATGGCGATTGCTCTTTTTTCACCCACTCGCCATCCCTTTATTCACTCTCTAATTCTTTCTCTCTCTAAATCTATCACTGCCTTTCCAAGATTAGCGTGGTATATAAACTGTTCCTGTATGCTTTTACATGTCAAGTCACTATCGTTGTATATCAGTCATGTACATATTGTATAGGTTTTTTCTATGGATTCTGTCATACCACAGATTCAAACTCGGATTTGTCTTCGTGGTAACTGTTAACTTGCGTTCCGAACGATGTCGGGTTAAAGTCAGTCTATCATGTGTGACCTGGCCAATGCAGTTGTTCCGTTCTTTATGATGTAGGGTTAGGATTAGGGTTGCGACAAGGTTCTATATTCATGATATTAGTTCTGGGTTAGGGTTAGGTATAGTGTCTAGAGCTGGAGATAGTCATTCGATTAGTATTATAATACGATAACTGTCTCAGGAAGATCTCGACCCAGGCAGGACCGTAATCATTAGTAATAGGATGTGATCAGGAAAAACTGAATAAGATTGCTTATTTGTTTGTTTGTTTTTTAATATAAAGAAGATATCTTAGTTGCTTCTGGACCCCAGATTTTATTCCCTTTTGTCCCCTGTCATTCTTTGATTCTTTGACAAAGTGAAATTAGTCATATGACATTGGAAACCTAATGCTTTCATCAAACCGGTTATAACATGACATGACAGGCGGGGTAACTTCTCTTCTTGTCCCGCGTTTTAGATTTTGTTTAGGGCCCAAATGGGTGATTCAGGTATTCCCTTTTTTATTAGACATATTAATTTTGCGTCCATCAACAAACTATAGTTAGATTTCAACTTATCAAAATATGATATTCTATTTATCCAAATTATTTATTATGATATCAACACTGACATTAAGTTGTGTAAGTCATGAATTACACACACCCTCCAAAAAGAGACAAGAAAGGGGAAGGTTGTTTTTTTTTCTGTTCATCAACATAGTTCCTTTTATTTACATTTTTTTTTCAAGAAATACAGCAATATGTGTCAATACTTCTCAACTTAGTTTAAATTAGTTTTAGTTGCATACGCATTGTTTAAACTAAATAATCATGCATGAATAGATAATTAAATATCGCATTCTCGTGGGAAACTGAATTATCTTCTTGAAAACTTTTGTTTATATTCGTTGCTGTTCTTTCAGGTTTAAGGTCGAAATCATCCATACATCAACTATATTAAGAAAAAGAACAATGATTTCCCCTTTTGCTTTCTCTTTTTTTCCAGCCCAGTTACGTTCTACACGATTTTGAAATACAAATTAGAACAAACATCCCATAATTGCATGTCAATCCCGCATATAAGCAAATAAGTGGTCATCTGATTATGACGTCAGCAAATAGTCGAGTGCTCCTCTTTCCTTACTTGAACAATTGGGCTAACAATGGAAAGGGACCACACCCGACCATATTTTCGGATAAGAAATTTAAAATATTTCTGTATTTGCGGGTTAATTGCTGCATCATAAAAACGCATTGTTTACTAATTAGTATTACAAATGAATTTGGTACCAGATTGGACCGAGTCCAGTAATTTTTTTCTTCGAAATTCATGTGTTAAATAGAAGAATTTTAAATTACCATTAAAAAAAACAAAAAACAACATTTTTAGCTATCAATTACCAATGAAACTGATATTCACCTTACCCTTCATTCTCAGAAATGACGATTCAGTTTTTTTTTTTTTTTAAATTATTATTCATGCTTTATATCTGCAGAATCACAATAAATAATGATTATCTGTTTTTAATTTATCTCTCAAAATTATTTCTTCTGCTGAAGCCCCCTGACCTCTAAAATTTAGATAATGACTATTATTTAATTCAGCCTTTTCATTCAGGATGCGGTCAAACTTTCAATGATCTTCTCTAATGTTTGTATCATGGGTGTATGACAAACGAAGTTTTCATATTTAACATATTTCTGGTCATTTGAGGTGATCGTAGTTCATGGAATTGATCACAAACCTTAACTTGAATATAACTTATAAGTCCTTGGACAACCACATGTACCAAATTAAACAAAAGGAGTTTTTTAGTTGTCTCTTTTGTAGGCCTTTGCTATTTTTAAAAATATATTTATTCCATGTACTGTACTTTATCATTGAATAAAATTATTAACATTACTGTTCTCATGTATGTAAAGTGCATTCAAATTTGATTGACCAAATTACTGAATCAAATGAAATGCAGAAATAAGAACGAATTGTCATTATTATTATTACTATCATTATTATAGGGAAAAAATATGAGAGGTTATTTAATCGTTTCTGTGTTGTTGCTTTCAACAACAATCTTTCAAATTTCAAACTTTTGAGTTTGCGTCATAGCATATTATGAGGCTTATTGAGACAGAAAACGTGCTAAAGTTCATTTCATATACAGTACAATGTGTATGGAATGTTTATAGAATTTGCATAAAAAGTGCCGAATTAATCCCTCATCATTCAATTTTTTAATGCGTTCGAGCCCACCTGCCCACGCTCCGTTTATCATGCATAATGTTACTATGGTTATTGCATAGCATCATTATCTATCTATACGAGCTTTGTGTTTATTTGCATAACCTTATTAATAATGCGCTAGTTATATGTTAAATGAAGATGTGTCGTACCAAAAAGTATATTAGACTAATTTTGCTGATATTCGTTACTCCTAATGAATTAATCTGGATTTACACCATAAATCGTTTAACCAATAGTGGTGTTAATCATGTTAATGGAAATGTAATAATTCGACCGCTCGATAATTGGAATAATTTTATTTTTCAGAAAAAAATAATCACAAAAAGCAATTTCACCGTCTTGATACGTGAACATGTATTTTTGATGATAATATGTTAAAGGGGTTCAATTGGACATAAATTGGCTCGAATAAAAGCATAAAATTAAAATATCTATAGTCGAAGTGTGAGGAAATCCAAAGAAATGTGTATTTAACAGTTATGAAGTTATAAAGTTGTATTTCGTTGAGAATCGTTATGTTATCTAATATATGACACGTTTTTTTCCTTTTCGAGGAAGAAAATGTTTAATTTAAACATCCAAGGAAATAAAGATACTTTCAGTAAATCCTGGCATTGACACTGTATGTTGATATCTCAACAATACTTTCTTGTACTAAAATCGTTATGTTTCTTAAGAATTTCAGTGTTATAGCCACTTCCAGCTTAAGATTAGGGCGAATACAGCAGGAACACATTTTCTTCTGTCTTATGAACAGGTATTTCCTTATGTAACCATCACATTTAAACATTTTCGGAAGGCGACTCAAATATCTGCGGCGACCAGTAGCTTGAATTTATATTACTTTAAGTTACAAGAACTAAGGGTTTAATAAAACTTAACTACATGTCCGGATTATAGTTTTTAAAAATCCTGGTAGCAACTAAAAGATGAACAAACAAAATTAAATTTGATGCCGCTTATCAAGCGGGCACATTTCGGCCATTTTACTTCTCGGAAATAGCGCATTAACTAAAGGCCTTTTCATCGAGGTACGCACAAATAGGGGCGTTGATCACTTGTATGCTATAGGGCGGAACTACCGTGAATTTCTAATATAGCCCCTTAAAATGGGCTCTAACAATTTGCACGAATGGTTTAGGAATATGGGGGAAGTGTGTTCTGAGACATTTTCAACCATCGATGATACAAAACGGATGGTAATTTATTATAGACCCCTTATTTTTACCAAATAATTATTTCGCGTATCCACCATTAATAATTTTTTATCTATTGGGGCAACTATTCCAAATGAACCCCAGGATCAACGTCCCTGCGAATAAAGGCCCATTTAACCCACAATATCTATTAATGAAACTTAATGGATTAAAACAATATATCATATCGAAAGATACAAATTTTCACTTGTTGTAGGGGACGGCTAACCTTCGATTTTACAGTTGGTTTGAGGCAAAATGTGTAGAGTGAATGCTAAATTGAAGGACAAATTCGGAAGACCGTTCGATTCTTGTTGAGTGAGATGGGGTTGGGAGAGGTTTCAGGGTTGTCAAAGAACTAATTCTAAAAATATGACAACCAATCAGGACGTTGGATAGATACTGTATTACAAGCAACGTTAGATCAAAGCAAAATACAGAGGAAATAATATGGTAATTAAGTTTGATGTCGCTTATCAGGCAGGCATATTTCTGCCATTCTACTCATAACCAGTGCATCATCTAAGATCTTTTTCATCGAAGTACGTACAAAACGCCACTATTCATTACATCACATGGTACCCCGTATTTTTCTGGCTTCAAGACCGCCGAAATGTCTTTCCAGTTTTGTTTCATGAGTTGTCAATGAATTTCTTTTCTATTGATATTAATTGTATTTGGGATCCCCGTTTTATATGTATATATATTTTTTCTTAATATACCTTGAGAAAAACCCCGATGAGACCGTTTGGATGTATTAAAAGTATTAACAAAAACAAGCATCACGAACAACACAATTGAGATCTTCTATACTACATGTATAATTATATGTTACATGCAAAATGTACATGATATGTTTAATCTTGTGAGCGATAAAATAAATCAAAATCGAATTAAATAAATTCTGTTGTTTTAATAGGATTCTCGCATCTCGTAAAACAACAACTTGACTGCTACAAAAATAGAACGTTGCCACCTCTAACATATTTTTAATCAGTGAAGTTATGAAAATTGCTGACGCGTTTCAAAATTACTATCCACAACCATGACAACCATTCTTAGATTACTATCTCAAATTGTGGTGTTTGTGGTGATGTATAAACAGAAGTATCTTGTTTTATTTACTCCGATCTGTCCTTGCCCTATATTTATTTTTCAAATTCTATAGATAACCATTGCTAGAATTTTCAGAACGTCTGTAATTATGAGGGTTTCCTCCCATTTAGGATATTTCGGCACTTCAACGCCCTTTTGGCGGAATCCCGCGCTCGCAAATAAAATTATTAGGACATTGCCTTCTTTTGACATTTTCCATCTCATCCCTCCTCTAGTATGTCAGTCGAGTATATGGCAAGCAACATTTTACTTTATCTGCAAACTACATGTATCTCGTGTCTTATTTCCTTCCTCTCAATAAATAAATTGATGTTTTACAAAAACCATCCTAATATCCTACATGCAGAATTATGTTTGCTGGTTTTGGAAACAGGAGAGGAGGAAGAAGTTGAAATGTATTTCACGCGGAGTAAATTCTTATTCCATCCTGCAGCTTTTTGTTTAGTTGTTATATGAGATGTTCCCAAGTAATATAAACGGACTTGCCCAACCTTAAATTATTTCCTCTTATAATCCCTTAAAAGTGTTCTATAATTTGATTCCTTTAATGTTCACCTGCATCCGGATTCAAGATTCTAATAGTAAATCTTACATTTCTTTCTCGACAATATTACAATTAAACGAATCCATCTTAATATCATCAATAATACATGTACGAAATATTAAAACAATACGTATGTACATGTAAGAGAAAATCAAATCATAAAAAATGATGACATTGATCAATCATCATCCTTTTCTTTTTCACTTTGTTTCCTCCACCATGTCCACATTAGAGAACTGCAGATGATGCAGATGAACTTTAGGGTAGCAGACCCACATTTTTCTTTCATTTTTCAATAGCATAATCTCATACGGATCTGGAAGTTAGCTGGGATCGCAACATGGAACATGTTGAACAATAGGATAAAGATAGGGTGATTACACACCAATTTGGCGCCCCACTTAGATCCGACATTAACCATTGTTAGGGTGAATGAATTATGAAAGAGATTCCATCACGTTCAAGAACCTTTTTGTCCATTCTTCTTCTTCTTTACTTGGCTTCCTCCAATTTGGAGAACTGCAGCATTCGCAGGAGTATATAATTACAGGTAGTGACGAAGGTAGTACGTATGACAGCAGGACTACATGTACGTGATGACATTAGTACGTTTTACATGTAAGTCAAGTAGATAACTGAGGGAAGGGTTATGGAAGTTTGACAGGTTGGGAAAGTCAGATGGGGAAGTGCATGCATGGGAACAGGTACCAAGAAGGGAGAGCTTTGTGAAGCAGTCAGCCTGGGAGTTTGATGTCGAGTAGTGATCTTTCCACTGTCGAGGCCACTGAGAGAGGAAACCGTCTCGGATTGCCATAGAGAGGGCACTCACCTACCAGGTGCACGACTGTTTCAGTTTGCTAACCACTAGGGCGTAAAAATGTTAAAAGCACAACATAATGCTTTCTGCCTCTCAACATACCATCAACAATATTCATGATTTTCAAGAACCCACATTACCTGCAACATTTGTAATGTTCAAGTTACAGGGTACAACAACAAAATATATACACAATTAACTGAATTAACAAGCCGTTCCTCGCCAATTGATGGTAGGCTGCAACGGCTAATACCGGTAGATTTAATACTTATTTTGCTTTTATTTTGCACCATGTATTACAGGTTTTCCAGGTTAAACTCTTTGCAGTCAAATTCGTTAATGTTCATTCAATTTCAACCATACCTCGCGAAGCTGGGCTATCGATCATTCAAATTAATTTAAACTGCAAGCGATTTCGTTAATGAGCTCTCAATTCCGTTTTTGAGCATTCAAAACTGTTTATAGGTGATCAATTTCGTTAAGGGTTAATGAGCGTGAAATCCAAAATTCATGCATCACTTTCAGATACCACGGAAACAGTACAAATCGTCGAACTTTAATGACGATTGACGAATTTTGACGAAGTTGAATGCTGATTTTTAATCGCGATCTCATTTCGGTCGAAACAGATTTCTAGAATTGTCAAAGTGATTGCAGATAGTTTGAAATTGACCAAGAAAACCTACATTAGCACATACCCCCTATCCTAGAGACATATACCCTTTTCAAAGCTCTGCAATAATCTTCAAGGGATTGGTTTTTAATTATAATGACGATCAGTCAACATGGTCAAATCTGACTATTATTTCCAAATTCGTTTATGTGATTTCTTTTCTTGTTAATGTGGAAAAAAAAGGTTTCTCTCGAGGTTGAATGAAACTCGAGACAGGAAAAAAAACGGGGAAAATGCAGACAGTAAAGAGAACAAGAGAGAGAAAATAATTTTTTTAATAGATAATAAAAGATGGAAATTAATTTACAAGAAACATTTAAAAATGAAAAATTGAATTTGAAATATTTGAAAGGGATAAGAAGTATATGAAAAAGCAGAATAAAGAATAAAGGGAAGACCAAAAATAATGATCATGATGGCAATGATTAAACGAATGTAAGGATAGATAAGAAAGCAAAGATAAGAAGTATATGAAAAAACAAAATAAAGAATGAAGGGCAGACCAAAATTAATGATCACGATGGTAATGCTTAAATAAAGCAATGATAGACGCCGAATAAAACTTGTTTAGAAGACAAGGTTACAATCTTAAAAGTCAACAAAAAGAACTACAAGAATAAATATAAATAAAGGAATTGAAATTGAAATTAAATACTCTGTGAGGTAAACCGCAAGCCAGAAAAGATATATAATTAACATGTCGTTTGTCCAATGCAATACTAGTTACAGGAATAAAATCGATAGCCTATTTAGCGATGTTACAGCAATCTCGAAAATCGATAAAACGTTGAAGATTTGGGAAGCGACAAAAAAGCAACATGAAATAAAACTATAAATGATAGATGAAAGTTGTGTAATTTTGCTGTATACTTACTTTGCAAGATTAAGAGAACGCCGCTCAAAATAGAGAGTTTTGATATTCCATATATCCCCATGCTGATCATTCTTGAAACCCCCTCAGAAGAACATTACGTAACTAACTTTCGACGGGATGACCATACAGTTATATCCTTTTCGTCCGCCAAATAGTTTTAAATTCCTCCAAACAACATCATCAAAATTATTCCAGGCGTGAAAGAACTGTTTTATTCCAGTCCATATATATCCTGAAGGTTGGTTATGTCAAGCCAGTTCATATAGTTTCAAGTGATTCCCGTATGGCGGCAAAGGGTGTCGAGTTTAGGGCCACAACGTGTTGAAGAAGACCCTGTTAGCTTGGCTTCAGCTTGTTGGAGAGTGATCGCACAACTTGGGGTCTCTGATGAGCATGCGCGTCACAGTACCAAGTCTACTTCGCTTTGATGCAACAATCATGACAATAGGTGGAGTTATGTATGAGTGGATAGAAGTCTACGATACAATAGGGATAGCATGAGGAAAAGGTAACGACAAATAGAAGATAGGTTTTTATGCCTTCTTGGTGGTTGAGGTAAAAGACTCTCAGGTATTTGATTTGGGTAGCAAACCGTGTCCCCCTGATTATTAAGACGTAATCATTCTCGGGAGACTGGTAAGCGTTATTATATTGGAATTAGTAGGTCACGATAATTCGGTTATAAGGATGAGGAAAGCTAGAGTGAGCATCCAAGTTATCTTTTCACATTTTCAAGATAACGTGAAAGTGGTAGAATTGTTTATGACTGCATCACGCATGGGATGCATGCAAGAAGCGCGCGCCCCGATATTTATTTTTGAGAATCATCCATTGATCATTATTGGCCTACATATAAATAAATCTAAGAGAAATGCCGTTTGTGCCCCTCTACTTTTTAAAATGTGCTAAATGCGATCGGCTTTATTTACACGATTACTAGATACCACACTGAACATTGTCCTATCTTTTATGAGCCTGAATATTTGCATATTTTTTACTCATTACAAGTGCTTTTGGTTATTTACACGAGGATAATTTTGTTGAGTTTTTACTTTTTTTATTTCGTTTTTTAGAGGGGGGGGGGGGGGGGTTCATGGGTTACTATTTACTCTGATAAACTAAAAAGTTGTTTAGTCCATTAAGCTGCAACAGAGTTAAAATGACATGGATTATGGTGATTTTTGAATTGTGGGTTCATTCCTGGTGCGGTTGTCATTTTTGATTTCCCTTAATGTTCCTATGCCCCTTTTCAATTTTATTTGCAGTTCACTGTTTCTTTTCCTCCCCCTTCATTCTATCATGTATCGATTTAGTGCCCCTCCCCAACATCGTTACCCCCCCCCGTGTACTCCCTTTATTGTTTTAAGAATGACATTTAAAATTTATTCGCTCTTCTCACTTTAAATGAATTGAATTGAATGGATGAATTAATGTTTTATTAATTTTTTTATAACATTAGCATTTTAAGCTAATGAAATCAACGCATGAAGTAAATCTGCAAAAAAAAAAGAAAAAAAGAATGAGTTAGAATGGTATCTCACTTCGTGGAAACGTCTCCGCGACGGATAAAAAGTATTAAAGACGTCTGCGATACTTTAATCAGTCAGGGAGACGTCTCCTCGAAAATTTTCAAAAACTGTTTCAAAGCAGTTTTTCAAATAACCGTCTCAAAATAGTTTCCGCGACTCATGAAAGGTCGCGGAGACGTCTCCGTGACAAGTTTCAAAACCGTCTGCAGGTAGTTCCAAAGCCGTCTCAAAGTAGTTTCAAAGTAAATATGAGAATTTCCCTCTAAAATTGGTTTAATAGAAGCATAAACTTTGTTCTCATTGGTTACATATATAATCCAAAATTCCACTTGTTGTCAATGCTTAGTTGTAATTACCTTCGATTAGAACTTCATTGAAGAAAATTATTAGTTGTTCAGAAGGATTGATTGCTTTTTAAATGAGGATGGCAGGAAATAAAGCATGTATGTGTACACGAAACCTAAGCCATGACAATGAAATGGGATTACATTTCATTGTTGAATTTAACACTTGTCTACATGCACTTGACACACGGGGTAAACTTCCCCTCTTTGTTTTTTCGTTTACCATGACAATGACGCTCCTCAAATAGGAGAGGAGAGGGTATAGGTTGAAATTCGGCTGGTAGATTTTTAGACCCGGTTTTTAGGGAAAATAGAAGGAGAATTGGGAAGAAAGAAAGAGAGCTATTACATGTATTAGAGAGATAAGGAGAGTGGAAGAGAGCAAAGAGGGGGAAAATTAAGAAAAAAAATTAAGGACATAAAGGGGAAGATGTGACAGAAGAAGAGTGGGGAGAGCAAGAAAGAAAAAGAGAGATAGATAAAGAAAGAGAGAGAGAGAGAGAGAGAGAGAGAGAGAGTATATATAGCAAAAGGAAAAAAGGGTGTAGAGCGAAACAGAGAGGGAAAGAGGAAAAGAGAAAGCAAGATATAAGTTAAACTAACAAGAAAATAAAAGAAATGAATTCGGGGGAAATGGGGGAGGAACCAATAAAGCAAAAACAGGAAGCAAGAAGAAGAAGAAGAAGAAGAAGAAGAGAGAAAGAGAGTGAGAGAGAGAGAGAGAGAGAGAGAGAGAGAGAGAGAGAGAGAGAGAGAGAGAGAGGGGAGAGAGAGAGGGAGGAATACTTACTGTTGAGGTTTTTGTTTTTGATCAACCGTGTATACAATCTTTTCTTCATTTTCATGTTTTGTAATATCATTCTGCAATTTTCTCTTAGTTTGTTGCTTCACCGTCTTGTGTGTTTTCCCCTTTCATTTGACATTATTTTACATAGTTGCCTGTAGAGTTTGACATTGAAACAAAATCTTGAAATCACTGCCATAATTCTTACCACCCCAAGTCTGTCAGAATTCGCAATCCTATATGCACCTTATGTGAAAAAGAAAAAGAAAGAGTCTTTTTGTGGAAAATATTTACAGTATTTTAAGAAATAAAATATACTGAAATAGGCGGAAACGTGTAACAAGCAAACTTTTATACAATCAGAAAAATATCGGCAGGCGCCCCTATTGGCACAACCCAGATTCGCCATTGAATTTCATTTATTTAAAAAAAAAAGTTTATTTAATGTATTTTCAGTAAATTAATATTGCAATCAAATCGTACAAAATATATCCGAAAAGCATAAAAGACAAACTTAAAGCAACATTAGTTTTCCTTCGCGTATACCAATGGATTCATCATAATGTTTTATTTTGTCGAATAAGTAATGATGATGATA
>CALNVZ010002974.1:27259697-27379002 GCA_940671915.1 Paracentrotus lividus | reverse complement strand
CCCCTTTTCAAAAAACCTTAGTTGGAAAATGCGTTTGCATCCCTACCCCCTATGCACACACACACACACACACACCACAAAACACGCACACCACCACCACTATCACCACCACCCATCATCATATGCAACATAGCCACATTGTGGTAATTTTCGGACTGACATGAAGTAGCACCATACCGAAAGTAGAGATTTCGATATGTTGTAACTGTTTAGTTCAGATAATTACTATTGTCTGTATTTAATTGATCTTCAGTTAAGAATAAATTACCTGTCGCACCCTGTTGCATAAAACTTCTAACCGGAGTTTTTCCGGTTTAAAATCTGAAAACTCCGGTTAAAGTCCAAAAACTCCGCGTTATAATATTTTTCTGATTTTTACTGTTTTTTCCATGCATAAAAACATACCGGGTTTCAAAAGTATTAATGCAATAAATTTTAGGGCATTTTAAAACTCAGGTTGAATAACCTAAGAAATAGTCTACAAAAAGCTGAGTTTTTTAACCCGAAAAAACTCGGGTTAAAAAAAAGTTTTATGCAACACCACCCTGGTATTTTGAATTGGATCTTGTATCTTTTAATAACTATATACCGAAAATAATTTTTGTAACTCTCTGTAACCTTTAACCCATGTATCATTATATTTATCCCTAAAATTGCAAGTCTATACGCCACAGATCGATAGACACAAAGATCCAACAAAAGAGCAGACAGATAAATTAATCTTAACCTGAAGATCCAATTGAAATGCCAGACACGTAATTTATCTGAACCTAAATTCCAAAAATGAACATGTTCCCCAAATTAATGTCTTTATCACTACACATTCATTATACACCAAACTATCAATCAGATAGATTATTTTAAAAGCATACTCTTGAACCTGAAGTTCTGCACTGTTAGAACGCCGTTTAAAAATTCTGCTGTTTAAAAAAATGTTGGTTTAAAAGTTAAACATTCTTTTTCAATATTAAACATAGTTGTTAAAAGCGGTAAAGCGAGTGTTATAGCCTAAAAAAGGACCTGGTAGAAGATTATAGTTTAGATATTAAACAGTTTTGTTTAAACAGGTCCGAGGCAAATGTCACGTGATAGTAAGAGCTAATGGCATCACTTGTTACATGCAATTAGAAAAATCGGCTCAACATTTCAATCATGGCAAGGACTTATGCCTCACACATTAAATATGTTATGTATCGATGTGTGGCTCAAGTGGATAGAACGTCTGCCTTATAATCGAAGGGTCGTGAGTTCGATTACCCGGCCGCGTTAGCCCAAAAGTTGGAGCGTTTTTATTTTTTGGAGAGAAGCGTTAAACAATACTGCTGATATTATTAAACAACCATTAAACAACAGGTTGTTTAAACTTTTAAACAACAAGAGGTTAAAGTTTTAAACAACTTCAGGTTGTTAATTTTAAACAACGCTGTGCGATTCACTGGTTAACACGCAGTTGTTTAAGATTTTAAACAACTTGTTTAATTTTTTCTAACAGTTGATCTGCAACAGATTCAATATTTCCGTGGTGTACCTCAAATGGCGGAGCTGGCCCCGCATCCCTATTCCTCTAATAATATCTTGGGCCAGACCTGAAGGCTGAGTCGACTTAAGTACTTCTTCTAAACTGTGGACTTAAAATGGTTGCCTTAATCATTGTAGATAGGCCCCTACCTAATAATTAAAAAAAACTAAACAAAAAAAGGGAAATTGAGGTTCCTGTTTGGATCAATCGACATCACTTTTTACCTACATTTGCAAAAGTCTTTTGAGTTATGTAAATAAAACTAATGCAAAAAAAAAAAAAAAAAAAAAAAAATCCTATTTGAAAATCTTCCACAACACTCTGCATTTGATCCTGTCCCATATCACGCACCATATTACTGTTCAGGCGTATCGGGAAGTCACACCGCTTCGTCTATTTTTTTAAAGGGATTCCATCTCCGTTTTGCCATTTTATTGCATATTTGGTGCATGTGGCCAAGGCCCACTCGCCCCTTCCTCTTGGGTCAAGATTGATTGTACTAGAATTAGAAGTGAAATTTCTGAACGTGAAAGTTGAAAAGAAGTAGAAGTGTGCAGCTAGATCCAACTTCCTCTTGTTCTTCTCGCAATTTCCGCCCTTATCATTCAATAAATTATACTATCCCGAGATGCGTGATGTGGAAAACTTACACTCCCAAACTTATCATGTAATAGATATAGACATATTAAGCATTGTTTTCTCATGATAAATCGTTTGGTTCCGTTATATATAATATTATATATATATAATATATATATATATATGTATAATATATATAATATATATATATATATATTATATATATATATATATATAGAAAATGATAACCTAGCCGCAGGCTAATTTACTTAATACAAAACAATTTCGGCGATTTGTCCTTTTCCCGAAACCTTCTAAAACTTCATAGATCTGTATACAAATCACTCACTTTTCATATTAAGCAATGTGGATTAACGGGGGACTGGGAAACCCAGATATATTTTGTGTCTATCCTGAGCTCTTTTCATGTGAACAGCCCAAATCCAAGGAATTATTACGTAAGACTGTGAAAAAAATCCAATACTTTGGGCGTTGGCTCTGATAGGGACAATGGATAATTGTAAAGCGCCCTTCTTGATTCTATGGATTCTATAACACACACGCACAAAGGCAAAATACGCATGCGTGCATCAAAAGGGTATTAATGGTATGTTCCTTTCCAACCTGACTAGACTGAACACCGCCGTATGTTGCGGTATGGTTATATAAATTAAATTCGTTACCAATAAAAAATTCTAGTTAGTTTAATTTCTCACTTTTAAAAACTGACATTGTTAATGATTATTCAGACATGATAAAAACTGTGCTGTATTTGATACAATGATATCCAAATGAAGTCGCAACTTGACCGTGGACTGTCATTTTATTTACTGTTTGATAGTAACTTGTTGTTAATGGCGTAACACCGTTTGTTCTCAAGATATTAATATATTAATTTATTATTTGATGTATATCATATTTACGTCATTAAAAATAAATACGTAGGATCAGTACAAACAAAACTAGAATTTCATCTGATACGGTTAGTGATACTGCAAATGAATTTAAGGTCATCCCGAAATAGCTAAGTAAATTAAATTCATAATAAGTAAGTCATTTTTTTTTTTTTTTTCAAGAGAAATAAGTTCAAGAATAGGAAAACGAGAAAAAAATTTAAAAACGACATCAGTTTTTTTTTACCAAGTTAAATCGAGAGAGAGAGAGAGAGAGAGAGAGAGAGTGTGTGTGTGTTGTGTGTGTGTGTGGTGTGTGGTGTGTCTGTGTCTGTGGAGAGGGCAGAGGTAGAGGGAGAGTATAGAGAATGAGACGAATTCGAATGATATTCTCCATGCATTACCGCATGTTATTGTTATTTATGCTATTTTTGTCGTGATCATTATTTATTATTCATCAATCATTACTATTCGACAAAATAAAAATTATGATGAATCCATTGGTATACGCGAAGGAAAACTAATGTTGCTTTAAGTTGTCTTTTATGCTTTTCGGATATATTTTGTACGATTTGTTGCAATCTTAATTTACTGAAAATACATAAATAAACTTTTTTTTTTAATAATGAAATTCAATGGCGAATCTGGTTGTGCCAATAGGGGCGCCTGCCGATATTTTTCTGATTGTATAAAAGTTTGCTTGTTACACGTTTCCGCCTATTCAGTATATTTTATTTCTTAAAATACTGTAAATATTTTCCACAAAAAGACTCTTTCTTTTTCTTTTTCACTATAGGTGCATATAGGATTGCGAATTCTGACAGACTTGGGGTGGTAAGAATTATGGCAGTGATTTCAAGATTTGTTTCAATGTCAAACTCTACAGGCAACTATGTAAAATAATGTCAAATGAGAGGGAAACACACAAGACGGTGAAGCAACAAACTAAGAGAAAATGCAGAATGATATTACAAAACATGAAAATGAAAGAAAGATTGTATACCACGTGATCAAAAACAAAAAAAACCTACAACGTAAGTATTCCTCCCTCTCTCTCTCTCTCTCGCTCTCTCTCTCTCTCTCTCTCTCTCTCCCACATCTCTCTCTCACTCTCTCTCTCTTTCTTCTTCTTTCTTCTTCTTCTTCTTCTTCTTCTTCTTCTTGCTTCCTGTTTTTGCTTTATTGGTTCCTCCCCATTCCCCGAATTCATTTCTTTTATAATTTCTGTTAGTTTAACTTATATCTTGCTTTCTCTCTTCCTTCTTTCCCTCTCTGTTTCGCTCTACCCCCTTTTTTCCTTGCTTATATACCTATCTCTTCTCTCTCTCTCTCTCTTTATCTATCTCTCTTTTCTTTCTTGTCTCCCCACTCTTCTTCTGTCACATCTTCCCCTTTATGTCCTTAATATTTTTCTTAATTTCCCCCTCTTGCTCTCTTCGCTCTCCTTATCTCTATAACATGTAATACTCTCTTTCTTCTTCCCAATTCTCCTTCTATTTTCCTCAAAAACGCGTCTAAAACTACCGGTTCCATTCCTGTTTCGAATCAAGCCATATGACCCACTCTGCCTAACTTCTCATTGAGAAGAGCGTGACATGTCAAGTATGTAGTACGATAAAGTACAATGTTAAGACCGGTGTAAGTCATAGACAAGTAAATCGAAATGTAATCCCATTTCATTGTCATGGCTTAGGTTTCGTGTACACATACATGCTTTATTTCCTGCCATCCTCATTTAAAAAGCAATAATCCTTCTGAACAACCTAATAATTTTCTTCAATGAATTCTAACAACGAAGTAATTACAACCAAGCATTGACAACAAGTGGAATTTTTGGATTATGTAACCAATGAGACAAAGTTTAATGCTTCTATTAAACCAATTTTAGAGGGAAATTCTCAATTTAATCTCACTTGGATTTACTTGAAACTACTTTGAGACGGCATTTGGAATACCTGCAGGACGGTTTTGAAACTGTCACGAGACATCTCCGCGACCTTTCATGAGTCAGCGGAAACTAATTTTGAGACGGTTATTTGAAACTGCTTTGAAACAGTTTTTGAAAATTTTCGAGGAGACTCTCCCTGACGATTAAATATCGCAGACGTCTTTTAAACTTTTTATCCCGTCGCGGAGACGTTTCCACGAAGTGAGATACCATTCTAACTCATTCTCTTTTTTCTTGTTTTTTGTTTCGCAGATTACTTCATGCGTTGATTTCATTAGCTTAAAATTTATAAAAAAATTAATACAACATTAATTCATCCATTCCAATTCAATTCATTTAAGTGAGAAGAGGAATATAATTTAAATGTCAACCAATGAAAGGAGTACACGGGGGGTGGGTAACGATGTTGGGGAGGGCACTAAATCGATACATGATAGAATGAAGGGGAGAAAACAGTGAACTGCAAAAAAATTGAAAAGGGCATAGAACATTAAGAAATCGATAATGACACGCGACAGCAAGAACACAATTCAAATCCATAATCCATGTCTATTAATCGTTTCCGCACTAATGAGTTAAAAACCCCAGAACACAAGAAAATTATTGATAGATTTCGATCAATACGACCCAAAAATTAAGATAACCGTATTCGATTAACCCCCCCCCACCCTAAAAGAACGAAAAACAAAGTAAAATATAGGGGGGGTAAAACCGCATTCATTTATTGCGAAATGTGTGGGGAGCACTCGTGTTTAATGATTCAGCCAAAGAACTATAGGGCCTATGTTCCCGAGATCTCCACGTCTTACTTACTATTACATGTTTACTACTTATCAGGATTTTTTTTTTGTTAATTGGTAATATTCTAAACTTTGGCAAGCAGGGCACTAAACCGAAGGACCTTTTTTGTTGTAGTTTTGTTGAGAACCATGATTATCAATATTAATTAAAAAAAATACGTCTTTACATTTTTTCTTTATATTACAATGATGTTCTCAAAAAATGAGCAAACCTTACTAACAACTGACGTGTTATATGATCACAGGGGAAAACTACAGCAACAACCTTGCTATTATGTTCAATACGTTTTAGCCCAACTTCAATAAAGCGTAATTTGTTCTCATTCATTTGAACCATATCATCAAAATGGTCGACGTTTTCTGGACAACGCTCCTGTAGATGGCGCTAAACTTCCGAATGTAACATTGACCACAGCCTCTTTTTTTCATGTAAAAAGAAGATGTTCCTCATTTATCTGTTCTTTAGAAAGGAATTCTTAAATTAAAATTTGTTGAAAAAAAAACTATTTTACATTAAAAGAGTACACTATAGGTAGAAAAAAAAGGTTTGTTGTAATTAATGAGTATGATGATTACAATATTCCTGTGTTTTAAATCAATCCGCTGATATACTCATTTCATGGTATTGCTTGGTTTCCCAAAACTTAAAGATCTGATTAAACTGAGAAGTATTACTTTGTAAAGAGCAATGTGAAAGTATTAATTCAGATTTGCTCAGTTAGATATTTCTCAGGCAGTTTCAAATGTTTCAACAATGTTTGTTTTTCACATTCAATCAGAAAAAAAGCATGTGTCTATCAGATTACGCTAGACTCTATCTATAAAATGTGCTTAAGATGCATGAGAGATGTGCTTTTCTGTTATATTTAATTTTTATGCGGTGTCCTTTGTTTGTATAAAAAAGCCAATTCAAACAATAAGACAATACAACAAGGCAGCAAATGTCTCATTTTGGGTGTAAGAGACTACCTACAGCAGTGCATGGTTGTGATTGATGTAAATAGTCATGAGCAAATAATATTGATCAAGCGAAAAGATAAGATCAAACATGAGAGCTTTCTTAAAACAAATTATTCTCTGAATAATAACACGTTTGTGAAGTCATGTAGCTTGTCTAATGAGATTCATGACGCCGTAATGGACAGATAATTCTCACAGACACACTTCTCTATACATGCATTATTTGGTTTAACATCAGTTGGTCGAATTCTCGGATTGTCTAATACTACATAAATGCATTTGGGCTACTAACAATTGGTCTGCTTTCCCCATGGTCTAATACAAACGGGTCACTTGGTCTAATGACCACTTGATCTAACAGTCTAATTTCATTTTCGTCTAATTACCGAATGAATATTTGGTCTATTACCAATTTCTTGCAGGTATTGACTAAATGGTGTTAGACCAAGTGGACATTAGACGAAATGGATATGAGATGAAATGGGAAGGAGACAAGATGGTAAATAGGCGAATTGGTAGTTAGACCAAAAGGGAATCAAACGAACTGGTTGTAGATGAAATAGAATTAGACCATGTTGGATGAGGCCAAATGGACATCAGTCAAAAAAAAAAAAAAACGACTTTTATAATTCCGACGCATTGCCGTCCCGAAATTATTATGTAGAAAAATGCATGTAAAAATCACGATCATGTTAACTGACATTTACAGTAGTTCATCATGTATATTCAGGCATATTTCAGACCTATATGAATAGTCATAACACAAAGAGCTCATTTGTAAAAGGATTTAAATCCATTCTTCATAAAAAAATTGCTTTATGCGCAGTGTATGGGAGAAACATCAAAAACTTGATTTTCTCGGAATGGTTTAAAGTGGATCGAACCCCTTTTGCAACCAAGCTCTCCATTCAAGTTGGCGTCACACTGTCCAAATGTTAAGCAAATGTGGACACACGAAATGTGAAATGTTGGGGTTTTGAGCGAAGTTAGACCCGAATTTTGTCAATAGCCAAACAAGAGCCAAAACGAGAAATATGTCTACAGAAGGCTATAGGCCTACGATGGCACTCGAACAACACACGAAGGGTACACGAATGGCCCGATGATTTCGTGATCAGAGCAAAATTTGAAAGTTTCCATAATCGTGTGTCCATCCTTGCTCAACTTCGGGACAGTGTGACACGGGCTATAGGAAAATCAGAGCTTTTATTATGGCAAATTTTAAGAAGAAAATGACAAGATCGACATGATAAATCGAATTGTACGAAACACAAGAGGTGGAAATAAAAATAATTTACCGTATTCATTTCCAGAGATTGATCTCCATGCATGGTACCATCATCCATGAACTAATTGCATCACTGCATCAGAATAAGCAAAAGGACCTAGGTTCGAATCCCAATCACGTTTTCCGGATGGCGACGTTAAAGTTCGTTCCCAGACGTAATAAAACATGTATGTAATTTAACAATCTAACGTTCATGTGAGAAAAGTAAATAGGCTAAATCACCATAGATGATAAAAATGTCATTCACATTGTATTGGATATAATGCAGCTAATGAACACAATAAGGTTTTTTGATTAAAAAAATTAACACATCAAATATACAGTCTGTGTCAAATAAAATGGTACAATTGGAAAACATTTTTCAAAGTATGATAATTGATCACATTCTAAAAGTGTTTAATATTTCCATAAAGTAGAAAAATCAGGCTTTCTTCTGCAATTTTTTTCATCCCATTTGGTGTTGTAGATCTTAAGATATGACCAGTTTTCTATAATCAAGAAAAAAAAGTGATTTGCACATGCTTTTCTATGGGTTTTGCACATAATAGCCATGAATTCAGCGCACCGGGACAATAGACATGATGGATGTGTGTAATTTCGACAAGATCACCGCCGCACAAAATTGAGCATAACTATTTTTTTTTAGAAAAGCAAATTATACAAAACAAAGTGCATAAGCGAGAAAAATCTTCTGGCTGTAAGTTGGTACCACATTCATACATCATTTGAGAAGATTTCATACCTAAATAATTTTTCCGACATGTACATTTAAAAAAAAAAAAAATTATAATATAATGAGACTTATACCGCGCCAAATCCACTCTGTAGATGGCTCAAGCGCTTTTTAGATATTATAAGGAAATTAAGAAGAATTGAACAGAAATGTTAGGTATTGTTTGAAAGTTTCAGAGGTCAGGCATTGTTTAATGTTTCCAGGAAGGCTATTCCATAACTTGGATGATGAGTAGACAAATGATCTTTCCCCCCAGGTTTTTGAAACTTTGGGGGTAACAAGTGAACTGGAAGAGGAGGAACGTAAGGACTTGAAGGGGTATAACTTTTAATTAGTGAAATGAGGTACTGGGGAGAAGAGCCATGGACACAGGGGAAAGTCAACAACAAAATCTTAAACATAATACGTTGTTTTACAGGGAGCCAATGTAAAGATCTTAAATAGGAGTGATGTGAGTGCGCCTGGTGGATAGAGAAACGATGCGAGCGGCAGCATTTTGAAGTTTCTGAACTTTGACTAACTGATTCTGGGGAAGATTGAACAAAAGGGAGTTACCATAATCGAGACGGGACGAAATTAAAGCATGTACCAATTTTTCTGTGGCCGGGCGAGACAAGTATTTCCTAATAAAACCGATATTTCGCAATTGGTAGCGAACTGATCTGCAAATAAATGAGATGTGGTTGGACATTGTCATGTGAGAATCAAAAACTATACCGAGATTGCGACAAGAACTTGACAAATTAACAGTGAGGCCAGAAAATGAGATAGAGTTGATGTGGATTTACTAAGCTGCACTTTGGAGCCAAAAAGAAGAAATTCACATTTGGCTGAATTCAAATTAAGAGAGTGAGAAGTCAGCCAATTGTGAACATCAACCATGCAACATTCAAGACGATGAATGGCACTTTCTGCTGCCAATTGATCTGAGTTAAAGGAAATCATGAGTTGGATGTCGTCTGCATAAATATGGTATTTTATGCCGTGTTTCAAAAGAACTTGTCGCAATCCAGATAAATAAACCGAGAAGAGAGTTGTCCGCCCACAGAGCCCTGTGGTACTCCACATGAGAGAGCAAAGCAATAGACTTATAACCATTAATACAAACAATCTGAGAGTGGAATGAGAGATAAGACTCAAACCATTTGTAAGCCTCACCCTTGACACAAGTGAACTAAGTATATTCAAAAGGATAGTGTGATTTACAGTGTCGAAGGCGGAGGACAAGTCTAACAGCAAAGAGCTGTGGTATTCCCTTTATCCATACCTTGTAGTATATAATTAGATGCATCGAGAAGTAGTGTTTCCACACTATGATTGGATCTATAACCTGACTGGAAAGGATCGAGCAAATCATTAGCCGAAAGGTATTTTGTCAGTTGAGAGAACACAATCCTTTCAAGAATCTTGAACAAAAAAGGTAAGTTTGACACTGGGCGGTAGTTTTGGAGGGAATTTTGGTCAAGGGAGGGTTTTTTTAACAGTGGGTAATGTGAGCAACTTTCAGAGAGGGAGGAACGTACGCCTGTTCTATACTTAAATTAATCATATGGGAGAGAATGGGAGCAACTGAAGAGGAACAATCCTTTAGTAATTTAGTGGGAATGGGATCTAACTGACAAGATTTAGAGGAAGTTTGCGTAAAAGTGACATGATCTCGTCAGGAGTGGTAGGTTGGATAGTTTCAAAGGAGGAGGAAGTGAGCTGGCGGTGTGGTGACTCATCTGGTGCTAAACTATCGCAGATCATCTTGACTTTGGACTGGAAGAAGTGAAGAAAAGAAGACGCCATTTGCGAGCTGTCCGAGTGGGAAGGAAGAGGTGATGACTTCCGACGGTTCAATAGCCGGTTAGCCACGGAGAAGAGTTGTTTAGAGTCATCGTGACAGTCTTCAACGATCGCCACATAGTACGATCGCTTTGCCTTCTTCACAAGGTAATTAACAAGGTCTCGCTGGCAAGAGAAGAGTTCCCGGTGGATATGAAGAGTAGACTGCCGCCATTGCCTCTCCAGCCTTCTTCGTTTCTTCTTCTGAGTGCGAATGTTGTCGTTGTACCATGGACAGTACTGACCATGGAGAATCAACACGAATCCGGACTTTCCTTTCTCTCTTAGGTGCGTGAATATCGAGAATCCTTCCCAGTTCAGAGTTATACCGATGTATGGCGGTGTCAACACAAACGTCTACCATGTCTACACTCTCTGTCCCAGGGGCTATGATGTCACATTCGGTGATGTCGTTCGCAAAAGTCACCCTGTCGATGTCGTTGATGTTGTGACAGGTTATAGTAGACTTGGACCGACTCGGCTTAGGAAAGTTGAGCTTCCATAAGATGGCGGAGTGGTCCGAGATGCCAGGTGTGACTCGAGGCTTCGACAAGAGAGCTCGATCATCCGAGTCCCTAACCATAACAACATCGAGGATGTGGCCTCTGTCATGCGTGGGGGAATCAACTAGCTGAGAGATGGCGTGACCGCTAATTAGGTCATTAAACTTTTGTGTGTTAGGTGAAGAGTTATTGTCTAGGTGTTTTACACAGACTGTAGTTTACGAATAAAGTCCTGGATCTCTGAGAATACTTTACTTTTTAGAAGGTGTACATTATTAACTAAATGATCTCCATATCAATGCATGCCGATGAGAAATTTATAATGAATCGATCTGCGTGAAGATTAAATATGTTTAAGGTGAATATAATTTGTTTTAATGATTCTCAGTGTCTTCTTTTATTTTATATATATATATATAATATATTTTTTTTTTAAAGATTACCAGCATCTATATCAGAAGAGTCATACAACTTTATGGAAAGACAAAAAGCTGATAGGAAAACGAGCGTCAACCAGAATGTGTTAGCACTGGCGGATAGGCCTACAAACGAAATCATTTTAAGTTTTAGCATAAATAATAATAAAAGAAACAAAAACAAAAACGAAGATGGAATTAAGATCAGTTATGTAACATGATTACATGATTAGGCCTACTCATTCTAGAATATCGGACCGCTGAAAATGAAATACTTTGTGTAAAGAGTGTATCCACGGAGGGGGAACGAGTAACAGTGGTGAGTTCGATAATTAGGATAAAGGTCATTTCTTTGAAAAATTGACGCAACTATGTCAAGTGTGAAATAATTTTGTTTTTTTGGACAATCGATACAAAGACGTGCCAAGATTTAAAAAAGATAATATCACGTTTTTTTTTTATATGGGACAATAGCGGCCCTATCATGTTTGGTCATAGGCCGAAACTTGACGTAAGACTGGATCTACTATTGAATATATCATGCAAATGGAGTGGACATCAGATTTCTGGAAACGTAATGATGTTGCTCTTATGCGGTGGTCACAACTTGCCGTACCTTCGACATGCAACTCCCTACGACGGATTTCGTAGAAAATTCGTGCAGCGGAGGTACCTTGCAGGTACAATGCATGTACGACTTGCAGGAAGTTTTTACAATACCCTTACTACAGAAACGCAGGATTCGCAGAAGTTGACCCAGGACCTGTGCGTGCATTGCACATGCAACGCAGGCTACGTTGATGGCACGTGCCCCATAGCCTACGACGAGTTGTGACCGCCGCAATAGACGGCACGAATAAATCTTTCATACATTGGAAAAGAAAAAACTAACTAAATAAAAAAAATCTGCATTTTGTACAGCAAATGTGTCAGCAGAGTCGCTATGATCATGATGATTGTACTGATGTCAAATCACATAATGTTTTTTTTTTTTCATATTTTTGTTTTATTCTCCAGGCATATATTTACGTGAGAAAATATAAATCGTGCTGCACATATGTGCGTCTTTTCATACTGTATAGTAATTCTGAAGATTATTTTTTTTTATGCGTTGTCTCTTATATTTTTTTTTTATAGTAGAAATTAACAACAACAAAACTTTTTTTTAAATACATTACAATGCTGTAAAAACGGAATTTAATGTTTTTAATTTTTAGTTTTTTAAAAATAATATTAAAAAAAAAATTTAGTTTACATTGTAGGGTGCAGCTACCTACGCATCAAACTCAACATTTTACTTTGTTCATGATCAATTTAGGTACATGAAAAAAAAAATCCCGCTACGTGATGAATCTGAAAACAAAAATCGCTTTTAAATAATGTTTTAAAAACAGAACAAAGAGCAGTAAATACATTTAAGTGGATCTGTTTGATCGTCTATGTTTGAGTGCGCATGGTTACCTTTCCAAATCAGGGCAACTCCTTGAGAAAATGAACGGACAAATAATTCCCACAGACACACTTCTCTTTATATTGGCATTTTCTAAATATTGTTTTATATTAATTTTTTTCTTTATTTGACTTTGCTTTTATTCAATGCCACGAAAACGAGAAAGGGTTAAATAGAGGATGCCAAACAGATGTCATTTTTTTTTTTTTTTTTGTTTTTGTAAGAAGATTTTCACAAGAGGGCGACAAATCATTAAAATAGAGGATGTGAAGTCATCGATACGCTGATATTGTTATTTGAATTGAATTTGAATTTGTTCTTATATTTCAAATAATTACAATTACACGGTGTAAAGCTAATATCATTGATGATTTTAAATGTACTATAATGTAACAGCATTGCTATTGTTAACTAATGCCCGCTTGCGTACTCGTTCTGATCTCATGTAACCTTTCTTAATTCCTTTATGTAGTTAATTGTATTGTTATATTTTGTACTATGTATTGCTGATTGTAGGCTATCTACTCGTAGAAAAGGTGCTGTATAATATTCATTATCAATATTATTGTAATTCAAATACAATAGCAATACTTTTACGTTCACTTAACATAAAATATAATTCTAAATAAATCGATGGGTGAAAATAGGAAGGAGCCTGCACGATAAGCAAAGTATAATCCTTCTGAGTCAAACCAACAACCAAATTTTGTGTGTAGGGGCAAACATAGGCCTACATCACCCTTTGAATACGCTCCTGACACTGTTCAGCTCACACACTAAAATCATTTTTTTTCCTATGAGTGTTTTCTTTTTATGTATATCAATTGTTTCTACCTATTTACTTATTTGTTCATGTGTAATAATACGGAATGCAGACATGCAGAATAAATTAATCCAAATACAAATTTAAATTTGATAACTGATTTCTCAGGAATAGGGCGGCAATTCGAAGTTGGTCTCATTTGTAGTTGGCGTAGGCCTAACACGATGTTAAAAAACTCGCAAAAATATTCGCCCTACCCTTATTATTTGACAACTAGGATCCGCTCGTTCATACCATACGAAGTGACAGCCATAAACAAGGCGTTTCACAAATAATCGGTACGTCTAAGTCTACAAACACCAGTGGGATATAACACAAAGATTACGATTGATTAAAAGTTACGATTGATTTTTTCTCTGTAGCCTCATCATGGACAGGATGCACCAAAGTTGATGATCTTAATCCTAATCCTAGCCCTAACCTACTTTTAATCATATCCAAATCCTAATCCATGACTCTAACTGGTTTCCAAATGAGGCTACCAGAGAAAAAAATCAATCATAACTTTTTTATCAATCGTAAGTCTTTGTGTTACAGGGACACGAAGTGACATTATACTGTATGATTCGCTGATTGGCCATTCAATCTAAAAATAGACGAATCGAAACTGCACCATATGATAACCATGTCGATTTTTAGGTTCCGAACTATTGATACGTTGATATATGTGTAGTAACGGTGTACATGCGTAGCCTCCTGTAAAGAAAAAAAAAAAATAAAAAGAAAGATGTCCAGGCATGCATATATTTATCTACATTTGAAAGAGTAGGATACTATAGTGCATAGGGCGAATTCACCTTTCTTTCTGGAAAAAAAGAAGAAGAAGAAAGAAGAGAGAAGAAGAAGAAGAAGACTCTTTTTTGACTTTTCAAATAAACTTATATTAAAATCAAGTCAAAAACAAATTAATTACAAATAAAAGATTGATAAAATTAAGCATGACAACAGTTTGACACATAATTGATTTGGAGAAATGAACAGGAATATTAATCAACACAAGACATACATATTGAACAAGGTAATATATACAATAACACATTAATACTGATTCTGCATAAGAATCCAAAAAATCAATTGTAAACTTAATTAATCACCCAGTTGAGAAGTCCATCTCTTTGAAAGGCGTGATATTCATTTCGTAGTTGAAAAATGACCAAGAATATTTTAATTCTTACTCGAGTTTCACAATATGGCATAGGAACATAAACGCGATGTACAAAGCAAATATCGTGTTGACTTCAATACTATTATAGAATATCGAAAACAAACTGCATCCTTATTTGATCCTGGCAAGGAGAACAACACCGAGTCAGTTCTCAACTCAACTTACTGCGTAGTAGGCACGAACAGTAAACGAAGAGAAGTCACGCTGGCTGGAGAATCACAGAGAAAGAAAAAATTAGAATCCGTTCCTCCACCACCACACCTTCGAATGTCCGGAATTGAATGGTGTAAGGACAGAAGAGACGGGAGTATGTGCAGAGTTTTATTTGAATATCTCCATCCTTTTTTGATGATGGTAATTTGTAGATAGCCGACAGAGAGAATGCGTGACGATTCTGAGAGAAACACCCTGCCAGCCAGGACGGCTTAATTGAAAGGTGGAAGTTGTTAAAAGTCTGTCTGAGAAGAGAGTATATGCAATCTGGTGTCCATGATAAGGATCCTTTTACTTTGATCCCAATGAGAACGAGACACTATTGTGTGGCCAGAGTCGTAGAATCAAGAAAGACGAGTCCGTTTCGGTGAAAACATCCGAAAGATCAGGTGCAAGCTGTGGCGCAGTTGAGTTCAATTCAATAACCATCGTGAGAATCCGCTCACAGATGCTTCCGAACATTATGTACACTACGCTGAACAAGGACTTCTTAGTTCGATCAATATCCTAACTTATCTCGATCACCCACAAACAAGAGTCCCGGGAAGACAACAGTGGTGATACAGAGATGTGAAATTCAATAGGACACACAACATGGCTTGAGTGTGAAAGATGCTCCCCGCAGCTCAAGGTTCCGACAAGCGTAATAAATCGGAAAAAAGGTAGAAGAGTAGAAAAGAACTTGTATCTCGAAGAAATATAAGGCAATTTAGACCTTGATACTCTGAAAGTTAATGACATTGATACGCTGGGTGTAACAAAGTTAGAAGATGTAAAAAAACAAAAGCGAAAAAGAAAAGCGCGGTTGAGACTGCAACAATTGCCACTTCATTAGTATTCCTGGAAAAGTACTCTTTTTCTGACAAGTGTCGCTTATTGGACCAGAGTGAAGTAACTAACTCTTGAGTCTAGTTCATTCTTCAGATGTCGGGTGAGAGAAAGCTGGAAATCACGGATGCCGAAGTTTCTTGGAATCAATGCTTGCCTTGAATAAAGGCCTCCGAAAGAGGACAGCGTAGAGAGTTTACTTAATTTCTTTTGCACTTTCCATTTTTATATGTAGTTACTATACAAAGGACTTACTCCGAAAAATCAAACTTCAATTATCCTTGAACCATAGGGGTTTATAATTTGGTCCAAGATCCGACCAAAGACTTGCGTTTACAATGATTTAAACAAGACGCAGAGGATTCTAAAAACTGATATATCACATATAAGCTCACGTAAAAAACTAAATACTCACTGCATAAGCAGAAATACATGATAACTACAGTTTATTCGTTCAGTATACAGAAATGGTTTATCCTTTGCAGCATTGATAAAGGTTCAATAGCTAAAGAATAAATAAGCCCGAAAGAGGGCAGCTTGACGAATCCCTTTTTGAAGAAAGAAGTGAGAGAGCACATACTTTACCAGACTTCAGCTTATTATACAAAGTTGACACATTGATATAAAAATCACAACCTTGTTCAATACAAAACAATATTTGTTCCACATTAATCGACAGATTTGATCAAGATTATAAATCAGTAGGTATATAATTGCAATAATCTACGAATCAAATTTCAGTATCATCAAATTGACGGCCTGGTAAGCAATACTTTTGATCTTGGTGAAGCGATATCGCCCAATGAAATTTAGAGTCTGTTAGCCTAGTTTTTGCTATATTTTAATAATGTTTAAAGTGACACGGCCCCAGTTGGCATGTCGCTTAAAATCTCCTTTTAAGGAATCAAGGTGAATCACAGCTTTAGAAAGAATGAGGTAATTACTGAAATAATGCAGATCAGACATGATAAGAAGTCATTTTCAAAGTGGCCAAAGAATTATAAACTCGAGAAGCCAATCTGCCCAGGGACTTATTGCTAACCGAGTGCTCACAGCATTTTAACCTCTTCAAGCGTAAGGGAGACTCTAGATGTCATGGATTCGTATGGCAAGTTAGGTAAATTGGACGAGAATAGTTTTCAAGCAATTATCCGTCAGTAGGAACCTCTTTATAAAGATTTCATAAAATCAGATCATGAGCTATCTCACAAACTTTCTGTAATTTACGCTGAATGAAACTCAACTCGTGAGATTACTATTTTAGAAGAACGAAAGTTGATTTCTCCAAATGAGAAAAAGCGGAGCTGGTGTCTATTATTGGTCCAGTCGGAAAAACGAGATCTCACAGCGCGCCATTCGTTGGCTGAGTAGCAGTACCTCGTTCCTTTGTTCAGTTCAAAACTTTTAGTATAGAAACTAAACTCTGATTAATTGAAGATATCAATGTTATTTATTGATGATGGAGTCTCTTATTCTCACATGCAGTTTGCGCACATCGCGAATAAAGATTTGAGATGAGCTTCAAAAGTCCCACAGTAACATTGGAGGAATTGGCTTTTCTTTCTCCATCAAGCCATAAAATGAATAATAATATTGCAAAATTCTAATGCTCAAATGAAGTATTAATGCAAAAGCACGCCTTTTTGAGGGAGAGCGGTATTATATTTAAACAACGGCAGACTATGACTGAGAGGGAGGAAGGTACAGTATGTTAATAAAAAGAGGACTTGAAAATAGTGCATAGAACGATCTAATCTTGCTAGAGGATCTGTATGGGAAGAGTATTTTTGCGATGAAATTCTATCATGTGGGTGTATCACGCCAACATCGTGTAAACGTTACTTCCATGACGGTTTTAAGAATGAATACTGGGTCGTGTTCAAACACTACCACGATCGCATAAGGGTTTGTTTGTATTAAAATCCCCCCAATAATGAGGTACTCAAGCTTTCAATGAGCCCCTAAAACCGAAACATGAATCGCTAAGTATTTTGATCTTGAGGATAATAACGTGTATTAGGAAAATAGCTTTGCTTTCACTTTAGTAACAAGATATAACTTTCAAAGGTAATTTCAGATTGGACAACAACATATAGTGTTTTTAAAAGCAACAGCACAGAAGGTTGAGTGGAGCCAGGTGCACGGGATTACGTCCATAATCCTAACAAGTCGAAATTTTACATAATTTATTGTTTCTTGCAAAAAATAACGTCGGTGATGGCAAAAATTACAACATAAGTAAAAAGGAGGCATTTTAAGAGGAGTGGAGCACTCTATTGAGAGTAACAAAAGTAGTCATAAGAAATAAAAAATAAAAGAGGGTTAAACTAAAAGTAAGAGGACATCATTTTAAGAGAAAGTCACTCAAAGTTGTTGAACAATTTTGTGCACTTTTGTGAATGCCTTTTAAAACAGCGACTATCTTTAGTGGTCTAAGCTGACGCACGGCCGGAATGCTAGATGTAAATTCGAGCCCAGTCGTGGGGTTTGTTGGCTGCTTTACTGTTCTCAGAACTGTAAAAGGTTTGTGAGTTAGAGGGCCTTGACTTGATGGGAAAGGATGGCCATCTACTGAGCTCGGCTGATGCGTCCCATACTATCTGTTAGATTTGGGTGGACTCATAGTATTTGGTTAGGGTGTAGGATGGGTGGGAGAAGGTGGACAGAAGATGATTTGGGTTTAAGACGTGCGGTGGGCGTGATGAATTTTAATTTTCTAGGGGGATAGTAGCAGAACAAAGGGGAACAGTTGAATATATAAGAAGTTAATGGACGGTCTTTTTTAGTCAAAAACGACCATCCGAACAACGGCCAGGATCGTGCGGTGTTCCCACCGAGACGGGAGTTTGCATCAATGGGGGAAGTATGAGAGTCATTTTGAAGATCGTGTCTTGAGAGGCTATATCTTTAGGACATGTCTTGGGATTCCAGTCAGGCGTTCGAGGGTCACTGAGTCCTACCAGTGTGGGGCACTGATAACCTCATTTATGGATCTGCTGCCTCTCATCTTAGAGTGGGATGATGATTTTTGGGTTGTTGGAGGGCGGATGATTTTCTACCATGGTGGTGCAAAATCCCGCAATTGAAAATCTAAACAGAATCCTTGAGAGAAAACCCAAAGTTTGGCTCTCGTGTAAGTTCAGATTGCAGGGGATGACATTAGTGAGTATTACGTACTGCCGCTGAAGATAAGAATAGGGAGAGTTACTTTCCCCTAACCAAGGGATATTTTACGGAGAACTCTGCAAAGAGGACGAACGTGTATTTAGAACGATCGTTTGGTATTTCGGGTAGAACATTGAGAGTGGAGTTTGTGTTGTGGTCAGTAGAGGGCTGGATGAACGTAACTGTTTGAAAATTACCTTTTCAAGCGTCGGGACTGCCTGTGTTGAGATAGACGGCGATTCGTGCGCTGATCCTTGACCTGATAGAATTTGTCAGAGGCATAGTTGCGCTAGTGTTTAATATTTCATATGTGAAAAACTGTCTCGAATGAAACAAGGCGTTTGTTCGACTAATGGCATGCTGAGCGCAGGCTCTGGCTTGCATTGCAAGGTCCCGCTGGTAGCTCGGCGCGGGTTTTCACAGCACCTTCGAGCCAACAAGCAGCAATGACACCTCACGGACACTCAATGAACAAACAGCTCTAAAGCCTCTAGAAATATACAAAATATATATAAGAAACGGTAGGACTGGATTGGACATACTCTAACTATAATATAAAAATACAGAAATGAAAACGCTAACAATAACGAGAAAACTTAAAATTACCTAACTCGCAGAAAACGTACACTTCCATCGTAGAAGAAGAAGAAGAAGAAGAAGAAGAAGAAGAAAGAAGAAGAAGAGAAGAAGAAAAGAGAAGAAGAAGAAGAAAGAAGAGAAGAAGAAGAAGAGAAGAAGGAGTAAGAAGAAGATCCCAGGCATGCATACATTTATTTATTTACATTTAAAAATAGATAGTCATCTACGGCGATTCACTTTCCTTTTAAAATCCGCAATCACCATGAAGAGATATACGGGGTGAATACTAATAATTAGGTCAATATATTGTATATATCTTATCTTCACCTGAATATTACGACATTCCAATTTTCAAACACGTTCGAGGAAATGTTGAAATAGGTTCTGCAATCGTTTTAATAAGAAATAACAAGGAGCATATAAAAATGACCATCTTAATAAAAGCACTTAAACATATCAATATATTAATGCTAACAACTTTATTTATTTATACATTTAAATATTCGAAAGTTCGTGTCACTGTGCAAAATATGCAAAAATGTACAAAACATTGCATGTATGCATTAGCAAAGTGATAAATGATGATTCCACCATATCGTGTACAATTTAAGTACATTTGTGTACCAGAACTTTGTATGTTCTCACATGTCATTAATCACAGGGCAAACCTTTAAAAAAAAAAAAAAAAAAAACACGCAAAAATGACCATGATTTGTGATTTTTAGCCTGTTCAGCCCCCACCTTGCGCTCAGCCCTCCACTTTCATAAACGCCCGCGCCCTGATTGCCGAAAAGTCATATCATGAACTTGAGAGACATGAGTCTTGGCGAACAAACACAAATAAATTCCGTAATTTGGTGAACTCACACTAATTTCACTAAAAAAAAAAAAAAGGCACCCCCGCAACAAAAAAAAAAACAAAACAAAAGCAAAACAAAACAAAACAAAACAAACAAACCCACTCGTATTCAACCAATGCTGCAATTGATGTCACCGTAATCACATTTTATAATCAACTCTTGATTATAAAATGAATATTAATTTTGATTGATTCTGCATTGAAAACTTTTGTTTTGTTTATCTCTAAATAATACAGTCTACCCTCAGACCGTCAAAAAAGGGGCGTATTTATTAGATAGCACACGGCGCTGACCTTGATATGAACCCTAAAACCGCGTCGAAAGACGTGTTTTCCAACAACGATTTCTTCGCCTCGAAGTAAAAATAAAGAATATTTCTTTTTGCACCGTACGACCAAAGTACTCAATTTTATGGAAATCATTGATTTAAATACAGAAAAACACAAGTACTAGATGTATTTCGACGAAACTCTATCAGTTTACGATCGACAACAAAATAAAGTCGAACTTATCTCTTAAATTCCACTTTTTTAACAGTGAGCCCACGTATAGCTCTGAAATAAAGAGAAATTTATCATTCTAACAGAAAATATATATTTGATAGTGTAAATTTGTGTAGATGGGTCAGGATCCAGCAATATCTTGACCTTCCCCATCAATATAATAAAATTTAAAAAAAGCAGAAATAGCGTGCCGCGATTGGTCAATAAATGGGCGTGACGTCATTTGCTTCCATATTTTTGACAGCCGCTCACGCAACGACAATCTAATGCAGGTGTCACATTAGCCGTGTTGGCGCACCGTTCGCCACCGTTCTGGCCAAATTTGTGTACACGGCGGCAAACGGTGAGGCACACGGTGAAGCGGTTGAAGCCCGTCCAACACGTTCATATGAGCCCGCTGGGCACCCGTTCCCGAAAGGATTTTTAAACAACGGCCGAACTCTTGCCGGGTTTTTTCCGGGTGATGACCGGGTATTTCAGAACGGTCTTAAACCGGACCAGTCGTTAAAAGGGCGGTAAAAGGACTGAATGAGGACGCCGCGCCCGTTTCATTCCCGTTTCCAGGACGGATATGGACCGTGGTGAGGTCGGGCAACATGAATCGATAACCCCCCCCTTTTCCGCATCAAGTACGCCCCCTTGTGGCTGAACTTGCCAACTCCTAGTACATGAAAACTATGCTTTTAAATCAGTTGTCCCCTTGATTGTTTACCAACAAGATCAATCAATATCTAAATGAATTTGAGTTAAAAACTAATGCCCAGAGTAATATTTTTACAAAACAAAAGTACTATATACCATAAGGAATAAATCATATGACATAAACAGGGAGGTGATTATCAACTTTATTTGGGTCTGCTTTACTCGGAAATTATAGTTTTATAGGGGCCCATATTTTGTCGCATTTGTTACATTTACTTTTAGCCTCTGTTTCAGTTTTCATATTATTCAGTGCTGGTTTAATTATTTACACTTTATAATAGATTTTATACAATATCGAATTGGTCGTTCTTATTATATTGTTCTATCTTAGAGTTAAAGACGGGAAAAACTCAAAGGATTTTTTTTCCCCACAAAGTTTCTTCATTTTGAAATAATGATATTTTGTATATTTTGATTATTATTATTATTGATATATAGGGGGTCTGCGTTTTGATCTTTGGTCGTCCAATATCCCATCATTATTCAAACAACCATGCAGGGTAAGAGTCGTTCCACACGGGTCACGTCATCCATTCATATACATGTATATCATTATTTATTTATTCTAGGGGAGGGGCGTTCGATAAAGGGGGGGGGGGCAAAGGCAACTAATTCCCATTTTAGGCACCTTTTCCCTAAATTTTCGGTCGGGAAATGCCTGGGTAAGTTTCTTTTTGTATTTCCTATTCTGTGTAGGCTTCCTTAAAAAAATGGTTCATATTGCTATCTCACAAACATAACCATATACCCTATTGATATTGAATTAATTACATGAATTATATACAATCTATGGGTAACAAAATTCGTATTTTTGGCATTCTTAAAGACGGTTTCTCAGATATAGAATACAATGGCATTATGCATGTATTTTTATTAATACAAAAATTATATTAAGGTATTGTCTTGTATAGTTCTGATTAATCTATTTAATCACAGTAAAATCCCTCAAAGTGGTCGTGTGTAAAACAATGAAAAAAAAATTAAAAAAAAACTAATCCATGGATCTTACAAAAACATCCAAACTGCAGAATTATGAATGATGTAGACATTTTTCTTGATGTGATTCTATGGGGGTTATAATTTGGCTAAAAGAATATTGCAATGAAATGATTATGAAAAAAAGTATTAGACAATTCATTATAATGATTTTAAAAAAAAGATAAAAAAGTACTTTTATCATGATAACAATATTTCATTTGATATAACAGGATTTAATCATTTCAAAAGCACGGGGACATTTTCGCGGAGAAATTAAAATAATATTCGATAAAACTAACACAATTTCTGTTTAATGAAACGTAGATATAAAATAAACATGTAATTTGGGCAAAAACGTATGAGACCAAACTACGGTATACTGAAGCTTATTGGGAAATTAGTATACTGTTATTTCCAAAGTTGTTATAATAAAACTTTAGAAACTAATGTAAAACAAAACAAAGCAAACATTAAAAAAAGAATCGACATTACTTTAGATTAAAATTTATGTCCATAAAAGGACCCAATTTTAAATTCTTCTCCCCGACAACGACAATAAAAATTATTCAGATTATAATGTATGTTTGAAAAGCTAATATCATTCCTCTCTAGACCTGTAAAAGAGAGCACGAGATCGAGAGCTTCGAAAACAAAGGCGGGTTTGAAAACACCATAATAAGTGATTTTAAGACACCATAAGAAGATCTGCCAGTTCAGACCACCACCGTGCACGACCGCTTTGTGGCGGTGAGAGCGCTTGTTCCGTCCTTACACCAACCATTCATAAACCGTCTTTACAATGCCATTATACCGCCCTTACACGGGTCTCCATCGACCGAGCCTGCGGTTCATGCCGGCGAAAATTTTGAGCATGCTCATCATGCTCACAAATATTCGCCGGGCATGAACGAAGGCAAATCAGAAGACGGGTCATCACCGACCCACCGTGTATTATCTCCGGTATCCTCCGTGTTCCGTAGTTCGTATCAACTTGTTCGCACGGTCGCGAACGGTGGGAAAGCGGTGAGTCACCCGGCGAAGAAACAATTTTGTTTTTCTTGTCAGAGAGCGGTGAAGCCCGGCGGGCAGCGCAATCACACGCAAAAGGAAAGCGTGGACTATATATGAGGACGGTCAGCCCGGTACCAGGTGGCTACGAACCTGGTATAGACCCGGTATAGAACGGTACAGACCGGTATAGAACGACACCGACCCGGTGAAAATTAAGAAAATGTAATGTGGCCGGCGCCGTTCTTATTGCCGTGTTGGAATTTGTTGTTTTTCGTGAACGGCGAAACCCGTTCAATTTACCCAGTAAATGTGACACCCCTCCATAAAGGCCCGGTCCCACCGCATAACTTGTTGGACGCTTCCTTGAACGGTAGGAGACAGGCCGTAACTAGGGGGGGGGGTTCCGGGGGTTCGAAAACACCCCCTCCCCCCCCCTGCGGGCGAGCAGCGGTCGCTTGACCCCCCCCCCCCCAAAAAAAAAAAAAAAAAATTAAAACCACCACTTTTGGAGAATGCAGCAATACTAAATAGAAATACAAGAAAGAGAAAATTAAAAACACTTTGCTTTCAGTCCCCTACATGTAAAATCTTTTGCTCGCGCTTCGCGCTCGCAACTTTTATTTTGGGATGATATCATATTTTTCAGAACAAATTACGCAGGAAATTGCACTTAAACCATTTCGCAGGAATGTTTCTTCTTGCATTGTGTTCTATTTTTTATATTTTAAATTTCAATTTGGAGAAATTATATACAGAAATAAGATCTAGTGGCAGAGGCGGTGGAACCAAGGGACAGGGGCACAGTGACCCCACTTTCTTCATCCACCTTAAAAGTGCCCCTTTCATGACCAAAAAGTGTTCTTTCTAAGCTAAAAAGTGTCATCTTTATCTAAAAAGAAGCCTTTCAGAGTTGTGAAAATCCCGTGGACAATTTCTTGTTTAGAAAATTTCTTAAAAAGTGTCACTTACAATACTAAAAAGTGCCCCTTTCTTTACCTCAATATGTCTTTTAAAACCCCAAATTTTCCTCTCGGCCGCTATGGACCTTGGACTGTAAAAATTAAAACAAACAATAAGTATAAAAAAGGGTTGGACCCAGTGTCCTCTCCTGGAGACAAACCTTTTAAAAAGAATTGGTGTATTTGTATTTTGGCTAGATTGGGGGTGGGCTAGGGGCCTGCAGCCCACAAAATATTCATAGCAAAGATTAGTAATGAGCCAAGATTATAATGTATCTTCAACATTAATCCTAAAAACGAGTCTATAAGGCACAATTTTAGGTCAAAACTTTTAGCTCGCGAACACTATATAGGCTCTATATTGCACAATCAACTCCAATTTTGCTCTCAAAATTTTTGGGCTCGCGCTTCGCGCTCGTATTCCTTTATATTCATTACTAAATGAACAATAAAAAAAAATAAAAGCCATTAAGATTCCTAAAATTTTCAGCTCCCGCTTCGCGCTCGCGGATACTATAAGCATGATCTATAATGCACAATAAACCCCAGTTTTGAGCTTCGTCCTTGCGGATACTAAATAGAGTTTAGCTCAAAATTTTCGGCTACGCGCTCCGCTCTTCGAAAAAAAAAATCCTTGAGAAAGGTCCACTTTTCGTTTTCGAACCCCCCCCCCCGTTAAAAATCCTAGTACGCCTGGGAAGGGGGCCAATTGACACACGCTCGTCACCGCACACAAAAAGAGGGAAAAAAAAACGGCCAGCATAGCGGCTCTGCGATCTGCACCGTAAAGCCGGACTTGTTTTAGCGGTGCACCGCTATAAAGCCGGCGTTGTTTTAGCGTTGGTTTAACGGTAGCGAGCGGTAGCGAGCGTTGGTTTAGCTCCGACATCTCCATACCAACGCCAAACCAAAGTTCATCACCGCAATGGATTGCTGCTTCAACGCCCGACACCGTTCAAGCAATCCCGTGTCCACCCGTAAAACGCTCACAACCGCTCCACCAAAATTTGTGCAACGTTTAATCACAGCCCGGGGAAAGCTGGCGAAGCAATTGTGGTCCAGCGTTCAAGATTTCTGCGTTGGCCTAGCGGACCCAAGCGTCCACGAATTTGCGTCTAGCGGTGCCAAACTTTGACTAGGCGTTGTTGGAGCGGTGGTGAAATTTGCCGGAGCGAAAAATTGCTCTCTCCTCACTGCTCGCAATATTTTGTGCAGCTCAAAACTTTCGGAGCGGTAGGAGGGACCATCAGCGGTGACCGAGCGTATACGGCGTTGCATTAACGGGGGCCAACTTCTGTTAAACGGCGCGATACAAATATTGGGTATTATTATTATTATTATTATTATTAAGCAGCATCGCGCGCCCTCGATACACCCCTGTCAAGATCCCCGCTGCAATATTTTCTTCTGCGTCACTGATTGGGGCTTTTTTTGTTTTGAACCTCTTGGAAAAAAAAAAAAAAAAAAAAAAAAAAAAAAAAAAAAAAAAAAGAGGGTTATTTAGGGCTATTTTTGAAAATGAAATGTCCCAATCTCTGCTGCATAAAAAAAAATATGGCACCCGGCGGTCCGGTGACTATCCACTGCCAATTTCAAGAAGAATTTTTAAACGTAAAAATCTCGATTTTTTTTTTCTTCAAAATTTGGATGCGTTTTTAACCATTACTTTTATTTTAAGCCTAAATAAATTTGGTATGAGAACTTTTGCCAGAATCTACTGCACGTCCTCAGCATAATTTTAATGACACCAGATTAGTAGATGGGTCAGGATCCAGCAAAGTATCAAGGACTTACAAAATCAAGTTTTCGTGCTTAACTCTTCTTTGAACCATCATAACTCTCTCAAACAGAGTCGGATTTACCTTAAATAAAATGTAAAGTAATAATTAGTTATTGGACGAAAGACATGCCAAGTTATAGCTCTTGAAACGGTGCCATAGCTGCGTGGTTTGAAAATCTTATGGATATGTCATTTTCTCTTGAGCTCTGGAGAGGACTCTTGTGACGGCGCGCGGGTGTGCGAGGCGGAAAATAAATTCTTCTATTTAGCTCATTAGCATACGGGGCTGAGGGTAGACTGAATACTATTCAGTGACTAAGAACGATAAACGGATTATGACAAAATTAGAGAGTTCGATCCAATGGCTACGGGAAATTTTGAATATGGCATTTCACAGAGAATGATGCGTTTTCCTACCGGTTCCCTTTTACATCGCCTAGGTTGAGTGCATGCAGCAGATGTGGATTATAAATGTCTTGCCAAAAAAAAAAAAAAATGTTTTTGTGAAGTACCCTACTGATCTACAAACTAGACCACAAAATTTTATTCTGCTTTCTTCACTCGGTGTCTTCTCTTCTCATTCGAACCTATGTAGAGAGTGGAAAGGTGATAATGGGTTAAGAAGAGAGAATACAAAGTGAGATAGAAGGTTTAAATAGAATCGGAAAGATGAATATCAGAAACAGATGCAATTTATGATACTCATTGTCAATTTCGGTTATAAATTCAACAAAAAAGTGACATCATAATAACTGTCCAATGTTTCTTGTTTTAAAAAGCAACTGATACAATGAATATTCTTTGAAGGTTTCACTGATGTGGAACGATTAGCAGTGAAAAGTTTCAAGGTGCAGCAAGTATTCTTTCTTGAGGTTATTGTTGGTCCTGGTACAATAAATGCTGAACGGGCCTCAAAGCTGTATTGATATTAAACACAATTATACCGAATGTCCCTTAAATTTTCCGTTAAACCTTCACCAATAGTTGTATTTATCTCACTTTCTACCAACAAAGCTAATGTGGACCTTTCCTTTAATTCACTTACCATGAAATACATAGCTGAGCCATTCACCGAGGAAATAGACCGGTAGGGTGGTCAGTGCACACACAGCCACGAAGAGACCGAACTTAACGCCAGAGAGGACGCGTAGAATCGGGTAAACCCATATATCAACCCCGTAACCAAGATACAGAACCCTATAATAAAGAGAAAGAAAAGAGACAAGTTCAAAAACAATCGGTGAGTTTTCGACGTAGATGACGCTGTTCTGGGTCTCTTCTCTCATGTCTCTCCGTGCGCTAACGTGACTTCTAGGCTAGCATGTTGGCAAGACAAGGGCAGAACACACGCCAACACCCAGAGAAGGGCGCATAGCTTTGTTTGTTCCGTTGCCATGGAAAATTTAGTTCTGTATAGACCGTATGCATCGACGTCATCGCGCCGCCATCCGAGGCTTGTGATCTGCAGCTGGCGCATCTGTGACAACTACGTTTACGCGTATATCATTCGAGGGAGGGCACTATGAGATATGCATGAGGTCTGTTGCAAAGAAGTTTCAAAGTGCAACTTTTTGTCCCCACTGATATCACAATCAGTTTCGTTATGATGAACATAATGCTATATATTGCAGTAATTTGTTGTCGTTTTTTACATTATATTTTGTTGGATAACCACGACCTCTAATTATACCCTTCAACCGTTCGATAGAAAGAATTAAACATGTCACTAAATTAAATTGATTTAAGTTTACGGATTCGAAGAAATCACAAAATGACAGCGTTATACCAGGAAGTTGTCATAGTACCTGGTTATACCTAAGGGGGAAAATGCTTCAGTTACAATTTCCCATGCAAGATTAAAATGAATTTAATAACAAAGTGTTCATACCATGTCATGTAAAGCGCTGAGATGAATAAAAGACTTGAAACTCCAAGCGTTCTGGATGGATGTTTATGTCGTACTAACCACATGTCTACCATTAAGATAGGCAAGACGTTTGTGTGCTGTAGGTTGAAAACATATAAACTCAATAGAATTGACAAAATATTACTAGTTTATCATTATAATGACAATAGATTGTATTTTATATATAGCGTTATTATTAACACATCAAACTTTCAGATTTTACTGGCTTACAGTGGTTGCTAGCATAATGGGACGAAATTCATGTATTTAATGATTCTATAAATAAATTTTAAGATGAGTAAGTCTGAAGCAAGATTTAAGTTGTAACAACAAAATCATTTGACTTTGAGTGATAATTTGTGGGCGCGGTGTAGTATGACTTATTTTTTTTTTAATTTCGTAAGATATTAATAATTTACAAATCGTGCGCGGGGTGTAGTATTTTTTGCATAGCGGACTTTGCAAAAATTAATGTAAGATTGATTACATCTTTGAGGAATTATTAATTCCAAGTTTTGAACTTACTAAGACATGGTTAAGCCAAACGGGGAAGAACTCATCTAACTCTTTAGGAAATACTAACTGTCTATCGATAGACCATAACACCCAGAACATGAACACCACCACCTGCATAAAGAAAAGAGAATGACTGTATTAGATTAAAATTGATTAAAATGATACAAAGAATAGGCCTATACAATATCTTTTTTGAATGCAGAACAAAAAACAAAAAACAAAACAACAAAACAAAACAAAATAAAAACAAAACAAAAATCTCTTTTCAGCGTTACAATGAACAAAATTATTGACAATTTGGAAAAGCTCATACAAATTGGAGGCAAACATGGTGTTTTGTCGATATAGCCCGTATCATGTTACGAAAAAAAGTGTACTACACTACATTATAGTGTTTATTATATTTTTCATGAGAGTGGAGTGGGGTGTCTTACCAGTGCAATAGGGAAAGCAACCGAGTATAGAAACCAGTCTCTAAATGAATGCATTTTCTTGGACTCAGATCCTACAAGCTCCATCAAATCCGCCACACAACACGAGAAGAAGTAGAAGATCTGAAAGAACTGTATGCCACAAAATATAAGTTATTATTAATTTGTAAATTCACCAAGTCACTAGGCCTACATCTGTGCCAGTATGTTCTTTAGAATTTTGATCCCACGAGTAAAAAATATATAAAAACAAAATAAAATAAATGAATAAATATAAAAAGAACGCAATTTGAGAAGGAAAACAAATAAAACGAAGTAAAAACATGTGTCGTAACCTCAGTGCATATTCAAATTGTCTATCGAACTGCAAGTATATATGTATTTCATTTATTTGTATCTTCATAGACAGGCCTAGATAAGACATAATTATCATTAAAGTTGCTGCAACTTTTGGTGGGGGTCTCGCACCCGCGTCCACAAAATGCATTGAAAATGGTCAGGTTTCAGCCTATGAGGCGTCGGTGTCATCCACATTTGGGTTTTTTCCCCGCAAATAATCAGGTTTGGAATCAATCTTCGGCTCAAACATGTCCAAAACGACGTGAAAAGCGCCATCCAAAGCTCAACAACCAACCAAACATTTACTGTTACAAATTCGGTAGTTGATGTTCAGGGGGTATAATGAGGCCGATAATTTGATAACAATCTATCAACAAAAAATAAAAAATAAATAAATAAAAAAAAAAAAAAAATAAATAAACAATACATGCAGTAAATTCTATTTGCATGACTGGTGTTTCATCGGTTAATTATAACTGACTAGCAAATAATTTCCATTTCATCAGTGAATATGGATGCATCGAGTTCATCCAATTAACCTCTCTGCATGGTGACACGCCATTTTCCCGTATGACGGGTGCAAATAATATTTGGAATCCAATTTACATACATTAGTTCTTGCTATATCGGACAAACATTGGGCAAGCTTTCGGGTTGTCAAGAAGAACTTTAAGGTATGCATAAAACATGAAAAAAATCCACCTATTTACCTTGTATGGATCGAGGCGCGTGCATGTATAACTGGGAGTACTACTGGGTATACAATGTACCACAATAGTAATAATATAAACACAGTCAAATGAATAGCTAACCAGCCATATCATATCACGACATCCACACCCTGGGGACCATTTCATCAAAGGACTTGTCAGACATTTTATCCGACAAACTTGCTCTCAGCCAATCAGATGCAAGCATTTCAGTAGCTTATAACAGTCTGTCGGATAAAACGTCCGACAAGTCCTTTGATGAAATGCCCCCCCCCCTGGACAACTACCCCCAGAAATAGGGTAAGGGTTAGGTGTAGAGTTAGGAGGTAGATTTTTGGCGGTTAGTTGCCCGAGGGGTAATTGTCTCGGGATAGTTGTCCTAGAACCCCAATGAACCATATCATAATTCATGTATACATAAGCTTGTGAACAATGCCTGGCATAAAAAGATCAAATTTTACATTCTTACCCAGCACCACATTGTCAGAAATTTGGTATCTCCACCATATTGGTAGCTTGCTGGTCGAAAATCCGACTGGATTACCCCGTCATAAACATTTTCACAATAATAGTAGTATGATGAGCAATAATAGGTTAAAATCAAAGCGTGGAAAATTTTACTACACGTAGGGAACTCCATTTTGCACGTAATTTGTATGTACAGCCAGGGTACTAGTATATGACCTGAAGAAGTTGTTCAGAGATAACATCCGTGCAAACACTAGCAGCCAACAATGACATTATTAGTGTAGTCTGCTTACAACGCTCAGTTACTATGTTCATGCAAACTGCTAATGAAAAGGATGTCCAGTCAGTCGCTACGCTGTGCAAATGGTATAAAATGCCCCCAAAAAGAGACAATCATAAAAAAATCTTTGAAAAAAAAACCCTATTTAATGTTAGTAAAGATATGTCCTAGAAAATTGTCCTCTGCACCCTTCCAAATTTGCCGTTAAAAATATTGCCTCTCTCTTTCATTCCCCCAAGCGTCACTTCTTTTAAGAGTTGATTCATGGGATTTTAAATTTAACACGGCTCGTCACAGCCTCAACCCCTAAAAGAACACAAATTGATAATTGAAAGTAATGTAAAAAATAAGATTTAAATGAAATCTAGATACAACTATATCTTCATTCCATGACCACTTATCAGAACTTATAAAAAGGTTGAGAATTATTAATGAGCGACAGGGTGGACGGTAGACAAGGGAGGGTGTAAAGGATAAAACCAACAGGGCCTACAACAGGACCCTGTGGCAAATCAAACTTGGATGTAGCAGGTTCAGACAATTCCCCTGCAATGCCTACTTGTGTTGCCCAGCCTTCAAGATAAGACTGAAACCATTAATATTATTAATGTTGTTAATTTAATATAAATGTAATGTATCGCATTGATGGAGGTTTATAGCAATGGCATACCTAGCCTGATTAAACACGGAGGGCGCACTATTATGCGCAAACAATAGTGCGCCCCCCCCCCTCACCGCAAGTATTGTGTCTAATCAGGCTAGGTACGCCACTGTATGGACCATACATGTAATGAACTTCGCCCTCTACACATGTAGACAAAATAATATAGCAAATAGTGTAAGCCACCGAACACCTTTAAAACAATAAGCCTTGATCTTAAAAACAAATCAAGGACTGGATCTTCTAAATCAACAGATCAGTACCCTGACGATAAGAACAATATAATAAAAGCCAATTGAAGGCTGTTTGTTTTATTGGTTCATCTTTCGAGACACTGTCTGTTATTGACCGACTTACTTTTCTCCGACTTACTGTGAAAATTCCGCTTGATTCGAGAACAAAGTCTACTTGGCCTCAATTAATTTATCATCGGAATATCAGTATTATGTTATCATTCTCAAATGAACATGGGGATTCCCTGTTTTAAAGCAATAATTTCAAAGTAGATCTGAAAATAGGAATTTAGACGCCCAATATTGGCACTGCAATTTTGTTTGCAATTTATTTACTTTTCAGTCAGTTTGTTTACTGGTTTACTGGTACGGGAAAACAGTTAAGTTTGATATTACTTACTTTATAAGAAAATACAAAAAATTGTATTACTAAGTATACAATCAATGGAAATCGTCCTAAAAACCACCTTCTGTGCACCATAAAAAAACACTCTATGTACTTTTTTTTCTCAAATCTAATATGGCAAATTCATGGGCACTGTTAGTGCATCCTACCAGAGTGAAAAATCTGCTAGAAATAATTATGACGTTCGATATAAGAAGTGCGATGAAAGGGGATTACTATGCATTTGTCAAAAACCGTCCTCTACAAAATTAATATTTACTAAAGTGAAAGTCCAAAACTTTAGAACACATTTAGGTAAATCTGTGTTCCCAAAACCATTGTAAAGCTTGTAAAAAAAAGTGGATAATATTGTAAGCATGAAGAAAACTATCTTTATATAATTTCTATGCAGAGATTTTCACAATCATGTAAATCCATTATCATAGAAATCACATGCATCCGATATGAGTTCTCTTCGGGAATTCGGAACCGTGACGAAGAGGGTATCGGAGATAATGTTCTTCTTTTTAGTCCGTATGGCTAACTATAACCGCTTTTAAAACAAATCATAAACATAAGAGAGCTGATAATTAAAGAAAAATGTATTCACCAAACCAACTTCCGTATGAAAAAAAAATCGTTATAATTTGGAATGGTTGAAAGGTGAAATGTCAAATGTGGTCAACTCATCATCTCAATTTTCACCATTGTTATTGTACAGTTACTTTACATATTTTGTTTTACATCTTTGAAGAACAGTAAGATTTATAATGATTGTAATCATTCTATCACTTCGGAATCCAATCCCCCAACTTACCGCACACCAATACGTGAGATAGCAGGCTTTATAACTGACTCCACTGAATAGCCTCATCTGGTTTGTCGGCACCAACCCTGCTCTCAGCAACTGAAGAGATACATCCATCAAATCCCGATAAACGATGACGTAGAGGTAGAATGAAAGTATCAACATATGCCATGTCAGGCAGACAATACCAAACGTAGGTTTCCATGGCGAACGGGGAGAAGAAGAGGCACTCATTGTTTCTTACTTTTGGGTTTTAAGAACACTACTAATGCGATGGTCACAACAGGACGTATAAATGCAACTCTCAGCTCTTTGACGGATTTCATAGTACAATTCTACGTTACACGTACTTTTTTTCGGGACACACACGTTGGAAATACTACCGCAGGAGGTTTCGAACTATACATCCATCCATGCCTACAGAAACGATGGGATCGCATGAAATTATCCCGCGACGGCTACTGTGCAACAAAGCATGCTACGTCGCGCGCACGAGTCACGTAGCTTATACGACTTGTTGTGACCAGCGCATATTAAGCTGGATAAGAATTACTTTAATTCCCTGTACTTGCTTATCAGTCTCTATAAAGGTGCATACTGAGTGAAGTTCGTTAGCAGGAATCAGATAATATTGCAAGTAAGGCTATGGTCATAGCTCGTCTTGCGTCGGTCATGCACCTCTGCGTTTGATCTGCGTTAGTCTGCGTCAGATTTCAAAGATAATCCTTACGTCGGACGCAGGAATCAAAGTGGACTGGGTTTTTTTCCTTCATAGTCTGATAATGAGTACAAATGGTAGGGGTGGGGTGGTAATGATTATCAGTAATTTTTATTATTTTCAAAAAGAATTATAACAATTATGGGATTATGTTGGTGGTTAACATACAGTAGCTTCCTTTAAGGGTCTGACCTGATGGCCTTTCTGTGGCATGGATATTCTTAATTGAAAACTATTGACATTAATCGTTACGTTATTTTCAGAATAAAGATTGCCAAAAGTTTTCTGAAATGATTTTGATCATTGCCACTGTGCCATTTCACGAGCGAAAATGATAATAAATGTAGGTCTTCCTGTAGATCCATCAGAGGGGCGCGATCTGCATTTTTTTTTTTTTTTAAAAGCAAAAATAATTTTAGTCGAATAAGGGTAAGGGTTAGGAAAGTGAATTAGCATCCATTCTTGTCCTCATGTCACGATGTTATTGAGTCACATATTCCCTATTTTTTCCCTTCAAAGCTTCGTATCAAAGTACGGATTGGTTGTATGTTTTCGTTAAAAAAAGGGCGTCTAGTGATTTTCCTTTGGCTCCAGGTTTCTTAGCGCCATCATGCGGGAACTTGCAGTATTATGTGTTGAGCCAAAAGGGAAATTCCCGTCATTACATCATCGGCGAGGGTTCTTTATCCGTAGAGAGCGAGTGAGAGAGAGAGAGAGAGAGAGAGAGAGAGAGTGATGAGAGAGAGAGAGAGGGAGAGGGAGGGCGAGAGAGAGAGGGAGAGAGAGAGAGAGATCGCTAAGAACTCACTTATTGGACACAAATAAAAAGTTTAACAAAAACAAAAACAAACACAAATAAATAAACAAATTTAAAATTATCAAACATTTCTCATTTGTTTCCATGTATGATTTATAGTATAATGAATATAACACGCAACACAAAGGACATTTAATTCCAAGTTACAAGACTATCTCACATAGGCCTACTCTGCGATAAATTGTACATCATGGTAATATAAAGGGAGGGGATTTTGACGCCCTCATCGAAATTGCCAGGCTAAAATTATCCCAAGGATAGGACCACAAAACCAACCGCCAACCGTCCGTGCACCAACCAACCAACCAGGAAGTAGCAGATCCATGGAGCGAGGGAAAAGTCGCAACGTTCCCCTCCCTAGTCCCACGCCTGTAACGTCTTGTTTGAACAACACCCGCAGGCCGAGGTTATAAAGTTATTTTATCAATATTCAAGAGGATATGTACGCCGACGCCAATCGCCAACATTTCAAAATTCTCAGAAAATTATAGTCAAGAAGATTTGAAATCCGTTAATTCTGAATCGCCCTTCCTCCCAAAATAAGGAATTGTGATTGTAAATCTGGTAGGCTAACAGCTAAAGATAAATTACGATACTTAGACAAAAAAAAATCCTTTGTAAAAATAACGATAAGATAAATAAAAAAACAGTTAGAAACAAATCTTTTAGAAAGGTTAAGGGGTTTGATGATCATTTTCTTTTTGTGTAGAAATTAAAGCCTGATGGCATATACCACAGCAGATAAAGGTAAATTAAATTGAGACATGTAGATTAAATAATGATCCATTATGGGCTATATTCCAATATTATTTTATAAGTAAAAAAATGCACTTACTTACTTTGTCATAATTAGAATACATAATTATGTATAAAGTCTTATAATATTGACTTGATGTGATATGCTGATAAAGCAATAAATCCATGGTTAATTATTAATGAAATACATTATATGCAAACCGTTCGGGAATCACATATACTTTTATTTTGTATTTATTTTAAGACCGCTAACCTCCTGGTCTATTTCTATTTTATTATTTTTTTTTTTTAAAGCACTATATATCATTTTCTTAATCCGCAATGTATCCGCTTTGTATCTGGGGAATGATGCACAGTACAGAAATAATCGAGGTGACATAAGATTCAGGACCAAACGGAATCAGGATCTCTAAGAAGAGGGTCATGCAGTGGCGGATCCGGCATTTCATGAAAGGGGAGGGGGAATCGTAACATACATTTACAGAAAACACATTTTTTTTTTGCTAGGGGGGGGGAAGCAAGGCACAAAATATCAGATTTTAGACACTCATTTTCTAAATGTTGGGCGGGGGGGGGGGGGGAACAGGCCCGTAACATAAAAAAATTCAAAACTATAGCAAGTATGATCAGGTACACACTCACATCAAAAACAAAATTAAATTAGATGAGAATGAGACAATGAGAACTAAAGAAGGAGAAGAAGAAGAAGAAGAAGAAGAAGAAGAAGAAGAAGAAGAAGAAGAAGAAGAAGAAGAAGAAAAAGCCGGACGGGCTTTGCTTAAAAAACTACAAACGAACAAAAGATTGACAAGACAACTATATACTATATTTCATTAAAATGAAGTATACACTACAAAGTTTAATCAAAACTACATAAAACATATCAAATAAGTTTGTTTGTATAATTAATAATGGCAATGAAACTGGGAAATGCAAAAGAGCCATAATCTGGAGAGCTGATATACATGTATATAAATCCTTGCACAAGTTTTACACTTCAACTTATAACCAAAGTAGTTTATTGGTTTCAGTATTAACTTGCTTATTTCAATAAAACTCAATATAAGGATGCGTGGTTACGTAAAAACTTTAAAAAAAAATCATAGACAGAGATCATGTCCATATCTCACCCTCCTTCAAATCAATTTGTATTTAATTGCACTCCTCTTTTCTTTTGAGTAAACAACAAACTTCAAGTAAGTGTCAATCCTCTATCTTAAAGCTCATTTAATTTTTTTTAGTAATTTCAATAATGCATATTTCAGTACAATAATTAATGTATATTGCAACTAATTTTGAAAGGTCGTGTGATGTTCCATAATTATGGCACATGATAAATATTTAACAGTGATGAGGAAATAAATGAGTTAATTGTAATGTAAAGCCGACACTCCAGGAAATAAAAGTAAATATGCAATTATATATCTTTTAAGAGGCTCGTTTATCATGTTTATAGACATAGGCTCAGTCATTTTCATTACCGTTGTAAGCTGTGCAGATATTGGTGAAGTACGTGGTCTAGTAAGCAAAACAACTATAAAAACATTTTATTATTTAAAAGCATAGAAATATATTTACATAATAAAATCACAACCCGATAGTGGAGAATTATGAAAACATAAAATAAAAGCAGAGAACAAGAGACTGAGAAAGAACAATGGACCATTCACCCTTATACAACAAATTATATTTCGAATAACGAATTTATTGAATATCAACATTAGCCAAGGCTTGTCTGTATTTCAAGTTGGACCTTGTTATATCATCCACATATTTGACATGCTTCATTTAATATTTAAGACTTCAGAATTCCTATTTGTTTGCTTTTATTTTACATAATAATTGATTATCATTTCTAACATAGTAATATATGTTTCAAGGACTCCGAGCAGTATATACTTCGTTGTTATATTGCTGAAGAATTGACAATTCATTTCCTGTATACTGTTGTGCCTTTTTAATATAATTTAGAGGCATTTATCAAATTATAATTTATACGAATAATGAATTTGTTTTGGTTTTGGTTTCAGAGCTCACTTGTCCTCTTTAAAGTACTGATCTTTTTGTAGTAGCACGTTATAAAGTGCTTTGGGTCTAGTGCTTTGCTCAATAACGAGACTCATTATGGGTTTTATCTGATTGGTTTTAAGGTATAGTGCTTTACTTAGGCCTCCCACGTTCGCAACTATTTCATTTTTTTAATTCTACTTTTTCTTTTGATGTTGCTGTGTTTTTACATAGGCACAATTTATAAAATTTCTGCGTAGGAGCTAGCTTCACACGTCGTCGAACATTGATGGTCAATGTCATCAACATCAGAATTCTCATAGCGACGGTCATCCATCACGAACGTCGACGTTGATGTCTTCACATATTCAATCGTTGGAAGAGTGTAACCGAATTCGTCAACGTCATCCTCGACATCGACGGCAGGTGTTGCTTTCCTCAGCTCAGATGATGTACCGCCAATGGAGACTGGAACGTTTGGTGACCTCGAGGCGTTTTGATGATCGATAACCCTCACGCGACAAGTGCCACTCATGTCCACATATGCAGATATTACCTGCATGCAATAAAAAAAAGAATTGAATTTGTATTCAAAAATCTACCAAAGCAGCTCATTGAGTATCATATTATACCATTTGTGTCGAAAAAAAAACTTGACATGAAAATAAACATCATTAAGCCCATTGCGTATAGTTCAATGATATCTGTGATCGTATCTCGAATGTATGTTGTGGAATTATTCCTTTAAAAAGTCGTCAAAATAAATGTACAGTGGTAGTGTTATATGAAAATGTTGCAGCTGCTGTTGATAACGATCCTGCTGAGTACAGCATGCTTGATTATAAGATGCAAGAAAGTTTAAGAGCAACATTCAATGAGGCAAGCTCCCCAATTGTCACTACCTCAGCGTTGTTTTTTTTATTTTTTAGCAGGTATACATTTTAAAACGGCAAATTTTGAAAAGAGGGAAAGGGAGTGATATAATGTACTAATGTCTTCAAATGACGCAATGGATTCGACTACGCCCCGCCACTTGTGTAACAGACATCGGGCACTAGATGGTAAACATACCTCAGGTGGATGATGAGTTCTTCGTCGTTTAATCATATAAGTCAAACCGATGACGATAACGAATACCACGGTCATCGAAACGCCGGCGAAGATTACATATAATATCCATGAAATTCGAACGCCTATAGAGCGAAAACATAACGAAATGTATTAAAGTTTCCTGCTTACACAAGCATTTTTGAGTATATTATTAGTATATACAAACACGATATAATGCGGCAGCTACATGTACAGAACGCATGTCCAGTGCATACAACGTATGCACTTCGATGGCTCGCTCAACGAATGAGTAACGCACACCAGCGCATACTGTGCATTGGCCATACGTTCTACATGTGACTGCGCCATAAAGAGAAGAAAGTGGTCCGGTGGCGTGTTGAGATGAGTGGTTCAAGCACTAAAATACAAAGGTCATTGCATCGAACATCAGAATGGAACAGGCCAGTGGATAAGATCATACTTATAGTCCAAATTAATTTACATAATTTACGGTTTACTTGAAATATTGTTTAACATATAAACATATAAAGAATTACTTACCGATAACATGCTCTGTTTCCATGATCCAGGAAGTTAAATCTCGGTATTGAAAATATGAATATTGGCCAAAGCAGAAAGACGGATAGAGGGAGTCACAGAAAAAAACAGTGAGAAAGAAGGGGACAAGAAGTATGATAAAAATTATGTGTGATGAAGAAATATAATATAATAGAATAAGTTTCCATATACATTTGTCTCTAAAATGATGTTGCTACCTTATCATAAATTTCATATTTTATATTTTACTGGTTACAAAAGTTGCTCGATTAAGGGGAATTTATACCAATTATTTCGGCAAGAATTTGACCATGCTATTCCGACAAAAAGAATTATTCAATGATATCGTAAATGTGATAAATGTGATTGTGAAGGAGATCATGATTATGAATGTTCAAATATTTTTTTTTCCATTGTGATATATGAACAAACCTACCTTCGTTAGGTGGAAATGTGGTAGACAGCAACTTGCAGTGTGGTATCTCGTTGTCCCAGTCTGCCATCTGAGCAGCATAATATGGTATGCATTCGATCGTTTTGCTCCCGTTGATGATGTAACCAGGTTGACATGTTAAGGTGAGTTTGGAGCCGAAATAGGTGTTGCTTGAAGACCACCAACCACACACACTTGGCCGTAGCAAGCATTTTCGGAGGGGTACTCAAACTTTACCCCGATCATGCGCGTATTAAGGAGGGGGATCAGGACCGACCCGGGGCCCCGAGTAGGCGTCAAAGGGGGCGCCAAATAGATCCAAAAAGTACATAAGAAAAAAAGAAAAGAAAAAAAACATCCAAATACCCGAAAGACCGACCTAACCCTACCCGTATAGAAGATAATTATGTAACCTTCTTGACGGCCGAAGACCGAAAAAATTCAACACCTACCCCTCACCCCACCCCGCTTATGGAGGAGTCACATTTACCGGGTAAATTGAACGGGTTTTCGCCGTTCACCGAAAAACAACAAATTCCAACACGGCAATAGAACGGCACCGGCCACATTACATTTTTCTTAATTTTCACCGGGTCGGTGTCGTTCTATAACGGGTCTGTACCGTTCTATACCGGGTCTATACCGGGTCCTAGCCAGCCTGGTACCGGGCTGACCGTCCTCATATATAGTCCACGCTTTCCTTTTGTCCGTGTGATTACCGCTTGCCCGCCGGCCTCAACGCTCTCTGACAAGAAAAACAAAATTGTTTTCTTCGCCGGGTGACTCACCGTTTCCCACCGTTCGCGACCGTGCGAAACAAGCAACGAAAATAATACACGGTGGGTCGGTGATGACCCGTCTTCTGATTTTGCCTTTGGTTCATGCCCGGCGAATATTTTGAGCATGACTGAGCACGCTCAAAATTTTCGCCGGGCATGAACCGCAGGCCTCGGTCGATGGAGACCCGGTGTAAGGGCGGTATAATGGCATTGTAAAGACGGTTTATGAATGGTGTAAGGACGGAACAAGCGCTCCTCACCCGTCCACAAAGCGGTCGTGCACGGTGGTGGTCTGAACTAGCAGATCTTCCCTTATGGTGTCTTAAAATCACTTATATGGTGTCTTCAAACCGCCCTTTGTTTTCGAAGCTCTCGATCTCGTCGCTCTCTTTACAGGTCTAGAGAGGAATGGTATTTAAGCTTTTCAAACATACATTATAATCTGAATAATTTGTATTGTCGTTGTCGGGGAGAAGAATTTAAAATTGGGTCCTTTTATGGACATTTGATCTAAAGTAATGTCAATTCTTTTTTAATGTTTGCTTTGTTTTGTTTGACATTAGTTTCTAAAGTTTTATTATAACAACTTTGGAAATAAACATTATACTACTTTCCCAATAAGCTTCAGTATACCGTAGTTTGGTCTCATACGTTTTTGCCCAAATTACATGTTTACTTTATACCTGCGTTTCATTAAACAGAAATTGTGTTAGTTTTATCGAATATTATTTTAATTTCTCCGCGAAAATGTCCCCGTGCTTTTGAAATGATTAAATCCTGTTATATCAAATGAAATATTGTTATCATGATAAAAGTACTTTTACATCTTTTTTTAATCATAATATTATGAATTGTCTAATACTTCTTTCATAATAATTTCATTGCAATATTCTTTTAGCCAAATTATAACCCCCATAGAATCACATCAAGAAAAATGTCTACATCATTCATAATTCTGCAGTTTGGATGTTTTTGTATGATCCATGGATTAGTTTTTTGTTTATTTTTATTTTCATTGTTTTACACACGACCACTTTGAGTGATTTTACTGTGATTAAATAGATTAATCAGAACTATACAAGACAATACCTTAATATAATTTTTGTATTAATAAAAATACATGCATAATGCCACTGTATTCTATATCTGAGAAACCGTCTTTAAGAATGACAAAAATACGAATTTTGTTACCCATAGATTGTATATAATTCATGTAATTAATTCAATATCAGTAGGGTGTATGGTTATGTTTGTGAGATAGCAATATGAACCATTTTTTAAGAAAGCCTACACAGAATCGGAAATACAAAAAGAAACTTACCCAGGCATTTCTCGACCGAAAATTTAGGGAAAAGGTGCCTAAAATGGGAATTAGTTGCCTTTGCCCCCCCCCCTTTATCGAACGCCCCTCCCCTAGAATAAATAAATAATGATATACATGTATATAAATGGATGAAGTGACCCGTGTGGAACGACTCCTACCCTGCATGGTTGTTTGAATAATGATGGGATATTGGACGACCAAAGACCAAAACGCAGACCCCCTATATATCAATAATAATAATGTATACGCGAATATTCCTTTTATCATTTTCTTGATTTTACATACAGTGTCCCCAAAAAATTGTACACTCTGAAAAAAGATATTAACAAAAATGGATGTTGGTTTTTTACTTACTAAAATTGTAGGTAAAGTCAATATTACCTGATCACTAAATCTCAAATGTTTTTTCAGTGTCGGAAGTTCTAGGCCGCCATTCGGAACTTTCATGGCCTAAAAATTATTTGTACACTTCAGAAGATGGGCTTAGTTTTTTGGGGGGCCTTCCTTGGCTTCAAGGGCAATCAGCAACTCCTTGGCATACTGCATGACCATCACCAGCTTTTTCAACGGAGGGTGCGAAATTGGAATTACAGATTTTGGCACAACCATTTTTTTTCTTCCGGTCACACCGGCCAAGCAAAAAGGTACATCCATTTTTTTTTCTTCACGTCACGATGGCCAAGCGATAGCGATAAGCAGGGTGGGGGTTATTTTAGCACTTTGGGTGTTGGAGGCTACATTCTTTTCGTTGCTATTTATTAACCCATTATAAGGCCCGGTCCCACTGGCGGGAGGATTAATTGCGCATGAGTTGCGCATACAAATTTCGTCCATCCGCAACAAAAAGCAAAAACAAAACAAACAATCCGCAATTCATACGCAAATCATCCTAAAAAGCCAGCCTTTATGCTACAGTCACACAGACACTTACGTTGAGTTACGTCCGGTTGCGTCCAAAAATTATTTTCTTTTCTGCGAATCCCCACGGATGCCTACCCGTCATAGTCAGCAGTGGAAATATTGATAATTTAGTTCATACAGTAAAACAAAGAAATACATAAGAAATGATAGAAAAGAAGATGAAATAAGATTAAAACAACACAAACGTATATATACGTAAGTGTCTGTGTGACTGTAGCATTACAGGCGCGTATCCAGGGTTTCGCACCCTGGGGGGCCCGACGTGAATTTGGCGCCCCTGTGTACTTTTCAAAATATGGCGCCCCCCCCCCCCCCCCCGCCAGGCAAGCATAGGCCTACGGCCGCTTGTATGTTGAAGGATTTTGAATAATAATTTATTTGATTTTTTTTTTTAAATACTTGCCAATGGTGAGTTCATGGAAAAGAATTTCTAGGTATATGAGGTATTACCGCTATAGATGAAAATATGAATATTTCTAAATACGAGCGCGAAGCGCGATCAGATTCCCCCCCCCCTCTACTTTACGATCAGAAAGTAAAGAATTCTAAGCAATTAGGGGTATCAATTTTATTTAGCTCTTCATCAGAATATCATATGAACGGGAGCTGTAATTTGTCTATCAAAACGATTTGAAAGCAAGCCATATAAAATCATATGAAATTTGTCCATCAAGTAATGTGAAATCAAAATAATGTATATTGATGTTTTGTTGTTTAGAATCCTCATAATCTGGTTCAAGAACGAAAAAATAGGCGAGCGTGAATCGCGAGCAGAAATTTGATGTATCGGAATGATCTCTGAAAACGTGACATTTTATGCATTCCTCAGGAACACAATGAACTAACTCTTTGGAAAATGAAGCGAGCGCGAAGCGCGATCGAAAATTTTGCTCTATGTAATAGAGACCTGAAGTTTAGGATCAATTTGGCCTCCATAATTTAAAGTTCGTATGTTGCCCAGTCATTTTACATGATTATGAAAGAGAGATGAATATCTATTTATCTAGCTGCTTATCTATCCTTCTGCTTCCCTCCCTAAGTTTAAGATAAATTTGGCGCCCCTAAGTATAAGCTCAATTTGGCGCCAACTAATCATTTGGTGCCCCCTAAATGTTAGTTTGAATTGGCGCCATACATGTACGATTTAGGTGATTTGATGCCCCTGGGAAAATGCAAAAATAAATGTAACGTGTATTCAAATAAATTTAACTGTCTTGATGATTAGTATCCTATAATGTAAATTATGGTCAGAGGAAAAACACAGGCGAGAGCGGAATTTTGATGTCTTTGAATGATGAGAAAACATGGCATTGCATGCGTTCCTCAGGAACACAATGTAATAACTCATTGGGATAAGAAATGATGCGAGCGCGTAGCGCGAGCCAAAATTTTGCTATATATATACAGACCAGGAGGAATTAAAAATTTTAGAGACCATATTTCAAATACCAAGTTGTTGCCCCTTAGTTTCAGGTAAATTCGGCACACCTCCCTAAGTTCAAAATAAAGTTGGAGCCCCTAAGTTTAAGATAAATTTGGCATCCCTAAGTATCAGGTCAATTTGACGCCCCTACGTTTAAGCTCAATTTGGCGCCCCCTAAGATTTAGGTCAATTTGAAATGCAAAAATGAATGTAACGTGAAATCAAATAAATTGAAATGTTTTGATGGTTAGAATCCCATAATGTAAATTTTGGTAAGAGGAAAAACACAGGCGAGCGCGAAGCATGAACGGAAGTTTGTATGTATTCAAATGATTAGAAAACAGGACATTTCATGCATTCCTCAGGAACACAATGTAATAATTCATTGGGGGGAAAAAATGATGCGAGCGCGAAGCCCGAGCGAAAATTTTGCTATGTATATACAGACCCGGATGCATGAATTTTGAAATTATGCTCTATCTATATAGAGACCATATTTTAAAAACTTATTTGTTACCCCTTAGTTTCAGGTAAATTCGGCGCCCCTTAGTTTCAGATCATTTGGGCGCCCTATAAGTGTAAGCTCACTTTGGCCCCCCTAATTTTAAAATCGATTTTACATCCCCTTAACTTCAATTCAGTGCCCCCATAAGTTTCAGGTCATCTTGGCGCCCGTACGTGTAAGCTCAATTTGACGCCGCTAATATGTTGAACATAAATTTGACATTCAATATATATATATAAAAAGAAATAAATAAATAAAAAATAACGTGAAAACAAGTAAATTTAAATGTTTTGACGGTTAGAATCCCATAATGTAAATTCTGGTTAAAAAGGGAAAAACATAGTCGTGTGCGAATAGGGAACGGAAATTTGATGCATTCGAATGATTAGAAAACAGGTCATTTTACGCGTTCCTCGACACAATGTAATGAATCAATGGGAAAAGATGATGCGAGCGCGAAGCGCGAGCGAAAATTTTGCTATGTATATACAAACCAGGAAGCATGGAATTTTAAAATTTTGCTATTTCTAGACAGAGACCATATATTTTAAAGACCCCTTCTGTTTTTTTTTTGTTGTGTTTTTGGGCCCCCTTAGTTTCAGGTAAATAGGATATAGTTGGAGCCACTAAGTTTAAGATAAATTTGGCACTCCTAAGTCTCAGGTCAATTCCGCGCCCCTACATTTGAGCTCAATCTGGCGTCCTTTAATTTAAGATCGATTTGGCACCCCCTTAACTTCAGGTTAAAATCAGCGCCCTTAAGTCTCATGTCAATTCAGCGCCCCTTAAGTTTCAGATCATTTTTGCGCCCCTACATTTGATCTAAATTTGGCGCCCTTACGTTTAAGATCATTTTGGCACCCCTCTAAGTTTAAGTTCGATTTGGCCCCCCCCCTAAATTTAAGTTCGATTTTGCGCCCCTCCTAAATCTAAGGTCGATTTAGCGCCTTTAAGTTTAAGGTCGATTTAGCACCCTTAAGTTTAAGGTCGATTTGGCGCCCCCATCTAAGTTTCGGGTCAATTTGGCGCCCCAATGTTAAGCTCATTTAGGCGCCCCTCTAATTTTAAGTTTGATTTGGCCCCCCCTAAATTTAAGGTCGATTTAGAGCCGCTGAGTTTAAGGTCGATTTGGCGTCCCACCTATGTTGAAGGTCAATTTGGCGCCCCTATGTTTAAGCTCAATTTGGCGCCCCTTAGTTTAAGGTCCATTCAGCACCCCAAGTTTATTGGCGTTGCTTAGTTTACTGTCGATTTGGCGCTCCTAATTTTTTTTAAGGGCGCCCCCTTCCCCTTCCCTTTTTCAATTTGGCGCCCTTACTTAGTTTAAGGTCGATTCGGCGCCCCTAAGTTTAATATCAATTAGGCGCCCCCTCAGCTTCAGGTCAATTTGGCGCAACCATCTAAGTTTCGGGTCAATTTGGCGCCTCTACGTTTAAGCTCAATTTGGCTCCCCCGTAGTTTAATGTCGATTTGGCGCCCCTAAATTTAAGGTCGATTTGGCGCCCTATAAGTTTAGGGCATTTGGAGCCCCTTAGTTTACTGTCGATTTGGCGCCCTAAATTTAAGGTCGATTTGGCGCCCTCTAAGTTTAAGGTCAATTTGGCACCCTTAGTTACTGTCGATTTGGCGCCCCTAATTAAAAGTCGATTTGGCGCCCCCTAAATTTAAGGTAAATTTGCGCCCCTATAGTTTAAGGTCAATTTGGCGCCCCTTAGTTTACTGTCGATTTGGGCGCCCCTAAGTTAAAGTCATTTGGCGCCCTAAGTTAAGGTCAATTTTTTGGCGCCCTTAGTTTACTGTCGATTTGGCACCCCTTCCCCCTCTCCTTTTCCCTTCCTCTCTCTCTCTCTTCTTTCTTTCTTCTTTTTTTTTCTTCCTTCCTCTTTTCCCCTTTTTCCCCTTCCTCTTTCCCCCTTTTTCCCTTTCTCTTTTTTTTTCTCCTTTTTTTTCTTCTTTTTTTTCCCTTTCCTTTTTCCCCTTTTCTTCCTCTTTTCGGCGCCCCCTGCGCGCCCCCGGGGGCCCGGTCCCGTAAAGCCCCCCCCCCGCCCGCAGAATACGCGCATGCATTAGGAAGCTTTCCGTATTTTCCGTAATTTTCTCGAATGAAATTAATATGGACCGATTCTGCCAAAATTTGGCCTTAATTGGATGGATTTGGTGGATCCGGAACCTAATAAAATAGGTCACAAATTAGAGCAGAATCACCAAGAATGGACCCCAAAAATTTTTGGGGCATCCCGAATATTGCCGAATGATGATCAGAATCTCGAACCGAATCGGGACGAATATGGCGCTCAAAATGCCACCGAATTTCCCGAACACGCCCCAGAATCGTCCGAATTGGGCCCAAATCGGACCCGAATATCAACAAAGGCCTCCCTGAAAGTGTATTTATAGCCAATTTGGCTATATTCGCGAGACTATTCGGGTCGTTCTGGCCGCTCATTCGACTTATTCGGCTGCTATTCGGCCAAATAACATTCGGGAGTAGTTTGGAAGGTATTCGACTGGTTTTGAACATTTCAAAACGAGCCGAATCCCTCCACGAATGTTCCAGAATCCCTCAAGAATTTTCGCTCATACGGGGAGGGAGCACAAGATGCTCCCGAATCCACCCGAATACGTATATTCGGATGGATTCGCAGCTGATTCGGTTCCGGTGTAACCCAGCCTATACGAGTAGGTCCAAATCTACTCATAATTCCCCGAATGCCATGCCGAATCCAAACGAATTTTATCCGAATACATCCCGAATGTGGCCCGAAAGAAATTTGTCGGGGCCACATTCGGGAGTACTATATTTTGGAGGGTATAGCCTGGGTTACATCGGAACCGAATCAGCTGCTAATCCATCCGAATACACGTATTCGGGTGGATTCGGGGGCATTCTGTTCTCCCTCCCCGAATGAGCGAAAATTCGGGAGGGATTTTGGAGCATTCGTGGAGGGATCGGCTCGTTTTGAAATGTTCACAACCATCCGAATACCCTCCAAACTACTCCCGAATGTGGCCCCGACAAATTCCATTCGGGCCACACTCGGGTTGTATTCGTGCTCTGACTCGGGACCTATTCGTCTCTGATTCGGGGAGCTCACCGAATCAGAGACGAATAGGTTCCGAATCCACCGAATCCATCCGATTCAGGCCAGATTCGGGCAGAATTGATCCAAATTTATTCGGGAGAATTCGGCTCCGGTGTAAAGGCCCAGTGTAAATCTGCCCGAACATATTCGTCTCTGATTCGGGGAGCTCCCCGAATCAGAGACGAATAGGTCCCGAATAGGTCTCGAGTCAGTGCACGAATCCAACCAAAGTCCATCCGAATCCATCCTGAATGTGGCCCGAATGGAATTTGTCGGGGCCACATTCGGGAGTAGTTTGGAGGGTTTTCGGCTGGTTTTGAACATTTCAAAACGAGCCGAATCCCTCCATGAATGTTCCTCTGAGTCCGTCCCGAATGTTCGTTTATTCGGGGAGTGAGAACAGAATGCTACAGAATCCAAACGAATACGTGTATTCGGGTGGATTCGCAGCTGATGGTTCCGGGCCAATTTTGATTGCTTCAGACAACTTCCAGACGGCACTTATTTGATTTTAAGATGATCTTTACCATGTTTACGTTGGACTTTGTTGAATTCACCTACAACCCCATGTATTTGAAATTCCCCACCAATTTTAGGGCATTACCTGTATAATGGTCAATGAGTCATGTCCCAAGTACTACCTTTCATGTCACCAAGTCGATTTTCTTGAATTAAACCCGGGCCCAACTTTGCCCCATTCTGCTGCTGTACTCATCAGGGTGGTGTTGCATAAACTTTTTTTCTCGGGTTAAAAAAAATATCAGGTTATGTATTTCTCAGGTTATTCAACCTGAGTTTTAAAACCCCCTAAAAATCGATTTCATATTTAAAATACTTTTGAAAACTGAAACTGAAACTTGAAGTGTTTATGCAATGGGAAAAATCCGGTAACATATTGTAACCGGAGTTTTCGGACTTTAACCGGAGTGTTCAGATTTTTACCAGAAAAAAAACTCCGGTTAAAAGTTTTATGCAAGGGGCCCAGAAGTTGTTGAGACTCTTGAACATGAAAATGTCATAAGCAAAATCTAAATTCGTAATTCTGACAACTGGGCCTCTTCTCGATTGTCTTCAAGTTACAGTGAATCCAAGCCCAGTAACTACACCACGTATCCACGCAAGACTCGTGAAAGAATGTTAAATTTTTCTGTCGCTCCATCTGGTGTTGCAACTTTAGCCCTGTCTTATGCGGCGGTCACAACTCGCCGTACCTTCGACGTGCAACTCCCTACGATGGATTTCGTAGAAAATTCGTGCAGCGGAGGTACCTCGCAGGTACAATGCATGTACGACGTGCAGAAAGTTTTTACAATACCCTTACTATAGAATTGAAGAAATCGCAGAAGTTGAATTAGGACCTGTGCGTGCATTGCACATGCAACGCAGGCTACGTCGATGGCACGTGCCCCGTAGCCTACGACGAGTTGTGACCGCCGCATTAGTATACGGCCTTTAGAATCTTCACCATCATCACCATCACCATCATCACCATCATCATCATCATCATCGTCATCACCATCATCAACATCATCATCATCATCATCATCATCATCATCATCATCATCATCATAATCATCGCTATCATTGGTATATTACATATTGGAATCAAGTGTAATATTATTAAAATATTATAGGAACCATATTGTGGAGTGACTGTTTAATTGAATAATTGACAAATTAGATATGTTACTATCAATTAGTATAAATTATGTAAACTTTTTAAACACTATATATAAACCGTATATGAGTTAATGGATAATCCTGATTATCATCACATACACAGTTCGATGAACACAGAGTGTTAAACAGTTCAAATTCATTTCTTATTACACATTACATTAATTACAATCATATACGGTGTACAGGTACATTATACAAATTAATTATCTTCTTGTCTTTCTTTGATTTTAAGCATACTATTTTTCTTTAATTTTTAGCATGCTTTATAGATATTATGTATTATATATATATGTTGTTGACATAAACAGACTAATTTACAACATTTACAACTTTGGGGTTTAAAAAAAAAAAGAAAAAAAAAAAAGAGAAAAGGTACATAGAGCGGTTGTTACTTGCAATGCAAATTGCTGGGTTTATTATTGACATACAAAGCACAAAGCAAAGATATGATTTATTTGTGTAAAAAGCATGAATTACCTTCATTCTATGTTGATCTGTTAACATGATGTACAAGACATTAACAATGACATTTAATGATACGACAGTAATATAAAGCTTGGAATTAAAGTACTATTCTTCAAAGAATGGAAGGCAAATGAACTCTAAAGTTAGTGAATTTAAAAACGGTCAGTAACTCGTTACATGAATACCTACTCTCTTTATCATTAATTAACATTGAATTCTCTAAATTGAAGACAGGTTTTCCAAAAATATGGGAACAAAAGATAATAAATAACAATGACGATCGCTACGAAACAGACTTTTTAAATGAAATGTTTCAGATATCAAATGGAAACACAATTAATTTGAGTCACGTGAAAGCAAAACATTTCTATAATACATTGAGGAATCCTTCAAGTGCAACGATTTGGCAAGTAGTTTTGAATCTACCAATATATTTTGAATGGAGGCATGTTTTAAATCTTAAGTTGTAAAAGATAAAAGAAAGTAAAGTAAAAATTTTAATCTTAAACTTCTTCACAATGTTTTGCCTTTCAAAGACAATCCTTTTGAATGAATAGTGAGTACTGATATAATTTATAAATATTGTAACGAACCAGAATCATCGTTACATATATTCCAATAATCTATGACTTGCCGACATTTAAAGATGTCATTCAAGTCATAGATTTTTTTATTTTTTATTTATTTATTTATTTATTTATTTATTTTTTTTTTTTTTTGGGGGGGGGGGAATTATCGCTTAATAATAATTATATAGTTTTGTCCAAACATGATATTTTAAGTGATGAAAAACTAATGCTCATTGGTATAAGAGCTGATAATGTAAAGTTTATGCTTACATAATGTCATAATAAATTTAATTAGCTCGATTTGCAATTTACATGATTTATATTCTTAACAACTTTAAAGGTAAATCCTTGAACAGTCAGACGGTTTGGATGACATTCAAAAATTATTTTAAGTTTTATGCGACACGTCAAGTCAAGAAACAAAGACAGTTTATACAGAGTTTAGAATTGTACCGATGTTGAATCAAATACCGAATCTACAGTCTGTGTCAAAAAAATGGTACAGTCGGAAAAAAATTATATAGGTGTGAAATATTTTCAAATAATGTGTGTATGTGGTACCAAAATAAAGCCAACAAATTTTCCTTGCTGATGCGCTTTGTTTTGTATAATTTGCTTTCGTAAAACAAAAGTTATGCTAAATTTTGTGCGACGAGGAACAAATCGAAATTGAGCACTTCATGGCCATTATGCGAAACCTATACACAAAGGCAATGGACGGCGTGCGAAATTGTAGAAAACTAGTCATATTTCAAAAAGTACAAAACCAAATGTAATGAAAAAAAATGCAGGTGAAAGTCTGATCTTCCTGCTTTATGAAGATACCAAACAATAGCAGGCTGTGATTTATCTTCATACTACAAAAAATGTTTTCCACTTGTACCATTTTATTTGACACAGACTGTATATTGTTTTCTTTAGTCCTTTCCTCTCTCTCCTCTCTCTCTCTTCTTTTTTTTTCCCCGACTGAATAATGACTTTGACATTATATGTTACTGGATGCAATAAAGTACTTTGAAAGAGGAGAAGAAACAGAAAATATACTTCATTTTATGAAATGTCATAATGTCTCTGTGATCTCAATAATACTACTTTGCTATTTAAATGCTCTGGTCATGCTCATAATGATAATAAAAGTAGTAATAGTTACATTTATATAGCGCTTAACTAATTATTACCCGGCTGAGCTATATAGGCTACCTCGAGAGGTGCTCACAGCATTCAAGAAATTGGTTCCTACCGGTACCCATTCACCTCACCTGGGTCGAGTGCAGCAAATCAAATCGTGTATGAATTTCTTGCTGAAGGAAATTAACGTCGGGTGTGGGATTCGAACATACGACTTGAAAATCGAGAGTCAGAACCACTACACCACGACGCTCATATAATCATCAAATTGATTAATTAGCCAGATTTTTGTTTAAATCTAAGTGATCATAACCACCATTACCATCAAGGGTACCTGAGACGTTGCCGATATCTTCATACTCTGTACCGTGAACTGTATTTGCATCCGTGCTTGTTTCCTCCAATGTGTGATACAAATTGCTTACACATAAGGGAGTAGATGGTTTTGAAGTCTCGCCACAGCTTCCTCCGACATCAAATGCACCTAGGGCCATGCCAATAGAAGCATCACCCGTGCCTTGTAGATGTGTGTCATCAATATCAGTGTACACTTGTTCTGCAGAGACAGTATTGACTGGATTGGTGTTAAGCATCTTAATGTGCCCACTGTCTGAACGGTGGCCCGGATAGAGCGCAGACTGGTTTCGAGACGTGGGAATAACATTTAAGTCATTTCCCGTGCGTGAGCTGACAAGTTGTGAATCTCCTTCATTCCCTTTATTATCATTTCCATTCTTCGGATTGCCGATGTTCGGCACTCTCTTACCTTTACTCTTTACATATGGCGTGGAACCAGCGGGTGCCTTCTTGCTTACTTGCTTCTTAACATCAGCAGAAGCAATCGTCGGGCGGTTCTGCTGGGATGAAGTAGCATATTGTGTTTCCTCAAGGCGGGTTAAGGTCTGTGCCTTTCGTGTAGGTAGAGGAGGTTTGAGGGCTCCACCAGTTGGGCATTGTGGAAGTGGACGATTCTTCATGGTTTGAGATCGACTACCTGGTGTGTTCTGGGTGTACTTGGAAGATATTTCAATGGCGGCCCGTTCTAGAGTAGCATCTTCTCTCATTTCGCATGTATCCACTGCTCTTGTTGCCTTAGAGGAATCTAGATGGTCTGGACGAACATCGTTGCCCCTCGTACATTCATTTGACTTTGATTCCTCTGTACATGGCACGGGTTCAAGACATTCGTTTTGAGGGGAATCCTGTGTCGACGAATCTTTGACATCTCCTGCCTGACTAATGTCATTGGTGGATCTGACTTTAGACAGCGTGTGATCACATTCATTCGGATCATATGCGTCATCACTAGCCATGGAGGACTGGACCCTCCTGAATAGTTTTACCATGACGTTTCTGCAACATATCGTGAAATAGATGTATATTAATATTTATTCCAAGTAAAGAAACAATGATGCCACCATAAAACAAACTTATGCTACAGTCACACAGACACTTACGTTGAGTTACGTCCGGCGTTGCGTCAAAAAAAAAAAAAAAAAAAATCCCTTTTTTTCCGGGGATCCCCACGGATGCTTTCGCGACATATTTAGCAGTGAAAATAGTGATAATTTCGTTCATCAAAGAAAAAAGAAATACATAAGAAATGATAGAATAGAAGATGAAGTAAGGATAAAACAACAAAACGTAACTAAACGTAAGTGTCTGTGTGAATGTAGCATTACGCTTTAACGCCCCTTATTTCTTTTGATAGGTAGCACAATAATTACATAAACATACATATCATATTTCTAAAACACATTTTGCAAGAGAAGATCAAAGAAGCCGACCTGTAGGAAGCTGGTCATGTAGGGTAAGGTCATGAATGTAGTGGGTGGTAATGATTAAAATTGATTATAATAAAGTATTGTTATGTAACGAAGACTACAAGATTAATAATTTACATTTATTTATTTTTTTTTGGTGATGAACTAGGACACCGAGGTGAAATAAATTTACATAAATGTTTTTATCTACTTTTGGGTTTTTTTGCCTACCTTTTCCATATGTAATATGAAAGTAGGCAAAATACCGAGACGACTAGAAGCACACCAATGACGTAAGCGATGATATCATAGTTGCCTCTCGTATCTAAAACGGGAAAATACCAAGAAGAGGAAACTAATCATGTATTTTTAGAACGCAGTACAAACAAAACTTTGGCAATTGTCATCATAATAAATATTCCCACTCAGGGAAATTGTGATCGTCATGTAAATTAAAATTTATCAAGACTAGTGAATGTCATTGTTATTTTTGGCTTATACCAGTTTAAGAAAATCTGCAGAAGGTGCAAATACGTGCAAAGAGTGCTCTGATTTTCTTTTGATTTTTCATAATTGTTGAATATTGCTAGCATGCAACGATGAGGGATTAGCTTTATTCCCCCACCCAACATAAAACGAATTACAATAATAAAAATACGAATAACTTTGATAAAAAACAGCCCTCTCGAGTGTTGATAAAAAAAAGAGGATTGAGACTTGACAAACGATCATGTGTCTTTGTTTTTAAAAACAATTGGCTAAACAAACTGTAGTTTTAGTATCGTAAGATTTTGAATGATAATAAAATACACGCAGTTTATTTTTTAATGTTTATTTGCCTCTGAGCAGTATATGGGCGTTAAATATATCCTGACAATATAGCATTCGATTTATGTTAACTATTGGCAAAAGCAATTCTTAGTATAGAATGCTAAGGTTGAACTTCGGTTGATACACTAAAATTTATAAGGTGTAGTTCCCTTTGAATATAGATACGTGGTGTAGGTGATACTGTTCCGTGAAGTATCCTGGTATTAAATAGTGTCATTTAATATATCAATAGATGAGGGTGTGGGAAATGTGGGCGAAATCCTGGTGCATTTGGGTGAAGCATTGAGCTGAATTAGCAAAGTGTTCTTTAGCATGATGTGTAGAGTGTGAGTGCGTGTGGTTCTGTGTTTGAGTGAGTGTGTGCGTAATGCCTTGGTCACATATCGTCGTACTTGCTCGTGAGTGCTGTCTACGTGCAAAAACGTGGGCAAAATTTGGAAAAATCGTACGTCACGTACGTGGTGAGTACCGACTCGGTACGGAATTTGGTGTGCGCAGACACGACGCAGAACTTTTAGTGCAGGAGGAACTTTCGCTGCGTGCGGGCTACGTTCGAGCTACGGATTTGCCGCACGTGCGCGCACGCACGCCCTCGGCACTGCCAAGCACGCACAACGCGCCGACTCCGCAAGTCTTTTTAGATATTTGCAGCAGTCACTTACTGTACCGACGGCGCACTTGGCACGTGCGTGCTGCGCACGGGATAAGTGCGTTGCCCACGGTTACTTTGCTCTTGCTCATTTCAACTGTTGATTGAGCACGCAGAACTCGCGTGGATCGTACGGACTAAGCAAGTGCTCCGCACTTACAACGTGCGTTGTGCGCACTGATTTCTACTGAGCCGACGTACGTTTCGTATTTAATATCATGTATATATAAAAAATATACTAGTATGTATATAAAATATAATTATGATAATATGTGTGTATGTACATGTTTGTATATACTGTATGTCTCAATATTGCGCAGAATCCCCTCACCTGTCAAAAGTATTGCAGCATTGCATTTTTTTTATTTTTTTTTATTTGTTTATTTTAATTTTTTTATTTTTTATGAGTCTTTATGATATTACATGTCATTGATGGCCTGAATATTGTCGACTATTTTTGTATGCCCTGAAAAAGAAAATCTTCAAACATGAGAACAGTAGATGACTTGAACAAGTCATTTCTTAAAAAGAACAAATGCCCCCAAATTAAAATTATGGGAGGTGGGCATTATCAATAAATGAAAACTTAAAACATGTTTCATACTTCTTAGCAAAAAATGTTTACAAAAGAGATAGCATATACGGCAGACAGCACCACCAACAGATGAAATTTAATTTTAACGTTGACAAAGACAAATTTTAGTCCTGTATTGCAAATACTGTTTGATGCAACTTTATTCCACCAAATCATAGTCAATTTATTAACATGATTATGTTGTAGTTTTCAACAACAATCTATTTTTTTTTTTGTAAAATTTTTATTATATTTTGCTGGATAATGACTAATGACTGCTTGTCATTTTGGCACGTATCATCCGAGTACCATCGCATAAAGATGTTCCCCCTTGGTGACCTCCTTTTTTATTTGAATTTGATAATGATGACGATGATCCACAGCATCGTAAAAACAAAGTTAACTTATTCCCAATATTAATTTGCAAAAAGCGAATCATTTCAACAGCATTCGAATAAACAATAAACGTAAACAAATATTCATTTTACGATTGTTATTACTTTTTACTGATAAATTCCATCTCCAAAAGTTTCTTTCTTGTTTTTTCTTCTTTTTTTTCCTTGGGGTAGCCTACTTAGTCAATAGATTTCGTGAACAAAACTGTTTTGATGTTTTGCTTATACATGAAATGAAAACTCGGTAAAATGTACCATGAAACTGTCAAAGTAAAAAGAAACAAAAACAACAACAACAACACTCAAAGAAGATAAATTTGTTTCTAGCGTGGCTTAAATTGAGTCTTATAGTGCAGTCAGACCGGCCAGACCGACCTCAAACCGACTAAAATTGAATGAAAATTTCAAAATCGGGAACCGATGCAAGCCCGGCACTAAAACCGACAACCCCGATTCTCCCTGGAACCCTCCCCGATTCTTTCTGGACCCCTCCCCGATTGCACACTGAATTCTCTTTGTTTCGTTTTGTTTTGATTTGTATTCATCCAATGAATTAAATTTGGATAGACGTTGGTGGGTTCTTAATCAATATTATATCATTTTTATGTTATTATGCGCTTATTCAGGATTTCACAACAGAGCCGGAACTGATTTTGACGCCCCAAGTAAATTCCAAAGGGTAACCCCCTCCTCAACAATAAAACTTCAGTCTACCGCTAAAATATACAATGAGATGGTATACAAAGTTCCTCTTTCAAAGTAAATTATCTGGGTTTTTATTTTATTTTTTATTTTAATTTGTCTTGTTGATATAATCACAACAAAACACTGCACATTAATTTCATATTTATTTATATTCTAAATAGCGTTTTCATGAAAAAAAAAATAATGTATTACCCCTTTGAGAAGAAAAAATGTGAGCGTGAAGGGTAAGAAACAAATTGTATCTACATAATGACCCGATACTAAAACTCTTTGGGGTTCAATTTTGTTACTTTTTCACGAGTATCATGTGAGCAGGAGCTGAAATTCTCAGGAACAGAATGTAATTACCCTTAAGAAAAATGATGCAAGCGCGAAGCGCAAGCAAATTATTTACTATGACCAGAAAGCATGGAAATTCAAGCACTTTTGGGTTTCAATCTTTTCATGAATAAAGAATCATTTTTTTTGCGATTTTGATTGCAAAAAATGATTTTATAGGATATTCATGAATTGATTTTTCACTGGAGGTGCCACCCCTCCCCAGTGCAGAAGATTCAATTTCCACGCCCCTGAATTTTCTGATCCAATGATTTAGCTCCCTCGAGTTTTCAAGTAATTAGCGCCCCTTAATTTCCAAAAGTATTTTGCGCCCCTATGAGTTCAAGATCATTTTGACGACCCCTAATTTAAGATCAGTGGCGCCCCTTAAGTTTAAGTTAAGATCAATTTGTTGCCCCTTAAGTTGAAGGATTTGGCCCCCCTCTATTGATTTTAAAATCTAATTGGCGCCCCTAAGTTTAAGATCAAGGCACCCTCTCATGTCACGTAAATTTTGGCAGCTCCATAAGTTTGAGACAATTTGGCACCATGAGTTTGTTATCGATTTGAAGCCCCTAAGTTTAAGATGGAATTGGCTCCCTCAACTATAGATCACTTTGGGACCCCCTAAGTTTGAGATCAATTTGCCACACCCTAATTTCAAAAATCCATATGGTCATGATGGTGTCCTAAGTTAGAGATCAATTAGAAACCACTTCCACTATTTTATTTATGTATTTATTTCCCCTTTTCCCCCCTTCGTCGTCAATCTCTCTCTAGGCCTATATATATATTCCTTCCCCCCCTCCTTCCTATTTTTTTTCGTCTTCTTGTTTTTTTAATTTTCGTTCTCGTCTTTTCATTTCCTTCCTTCCCCCTTTTTCTTCCCATTTCATGCCCCCTTCACGCCCATCCGTTTTGCTCCGTGCCCCCGCCCACCTTCCACTAGCCATATGATTTGTATTGCAACCTCTAACAGAAAACCATGAGCAACTGGAAGCATTTTTAAATGTTAAAATGATTGTCCTATGCGCCCCGAATCTATTATAGCATCTTTGGTTTGAACATCATCGTCTTGTCAGACTCAATACAGCCCCCTCGCGTTTGATTCGGAAATGGAACGGCTTCGTTCGGTATTGAATGGGAAGAAAGTCTCTATTCATTACCTCATCGATGTTGAATCGGGATTAGTTCGGCCGATAGCCATTGACTGGAACTTCTGTATTGAAACCGACCACATTCCGATCTTTTATTCCGAACCGAAATCGAACCAAGACCGAATGCTCCCCGCTCTTCTCGAACTGACCCCGACTCGTCTCCGACCAGCTCCCTGACGAATGGTCGGGAGAGAGTCATTCTCGAGCATGCTTGAAAATTCCACCCCGACCCTTTCTCCAAACCGATACCAGAACTGCTAAAACCGATAATTCCGACCCATTACACGTTAAACTGACAACAGACCGAACCCTGCCATAATCATTCCTGATGCTGCCGAATTCATCCCGATTGGCGCACAATTAGTTTTTGGGTGATCGTTTGAGGTCGGTCCTGCCGGTGTTGACTCTACCATACATTGCCAAAAACAGTTTAATGCAATTTCATTAGGTTTTGCTGTAATAATCCATCATTTTGATGCACATTTTACATTACAACGCTCGAAAAGAATCTTCTTCTCTATAGAGAAGTGTTCGTTTTTACTATGCCATTTGAAAAAAAACAAAACTTTCATTTCATTATATAACCAAACAAAATGTATAAATTGTTTGTAAAAAAGAAAAAAGCATGTGTATCAGCTATGATGCAATACTTGTGATGGTATAGTTTATATCACTTTATTATGTATACTGATTATGATATCTAATATGATAATAAATAAATAATCTAAATGAATAAATATAAATAAATACAAAAATATATACATTATTCACCACAAATATCGAGATCAAAAACTTACCGTTCATCGCACTTGCGCGCATTACGACATGCGCATGTAGTACTGACACCGTACGTGAGGTGCACTTGTAAGCACGGCCTCCGTACCATAACGATTCAAACGCACGGAGATCGTACGTTACAAGCACGTACAGCTCACTTACAAACGTGCCGCAACGTGCGATGCACACAACCGCCCATTACCATACATGGTGTACCGGCCACGCTACTTACACCTTGCGCAGTCCGTCCCGTGACGTAGCTCGCACGCGTGCGCTTGCCACTTCCTCACTTTCAGAAAAACGTAGCGACCGTAGCCTCCCCAAAAAAACGTACGGCCGAAAAAAACGTACGGCGGCTTGTGACCAAGGCATAACAGAAGTGTTTTCGTGTGCGTGCGTTTGCGGTCTTCCATAAGTTGTACAGTGTTCGATTTCAAATAATAATAATGACTATATTAATAATGATAATAATGATAATGATAATAATAATAATAAGAATAAAAGATCAAAAATATTTAAGTAAAGCTAGTATGAAATAGACATAAATTAAAAATATGTTTTAATTTGTTTTTTTCTTGCAAAACGATACACATAGTTCACAATTACCTCTTTTCTAACTAAAACTAAAATTTATAAGGTGTAGTTCCCTTTGAAAATAGATACGTGGTGTAGGTATACTGTTCCGTGAAGTATCCTGGTATTAAATAGTGTCATTTAATATATCAATAGATGAGGGTGTGGGAAATGTGGGCGAAATCCTGGTGCATTTGGGTGAAGCATTGAGCTGAATTAGCAAAGTGTTCTTTAGCATGATGTGTAGAGTGTGAGTGTGTGTGGTTCTGTGTTTGAGTGAGTGTGTGCTAACAGAAGTGTTTTCGTGTGCGTGCGTTTGCGGTCTTCCATAAGTTGTACAGTGTTCGATTTCAAATAATAATAATGATTATATTAATAATGATAATAATGATAATGATAATGATAATAATAATAATAATAATAATAATAATAAAAGATCAAAAATATTTAAGTAAAGCTAGTATGAAATAGACATAAATTAAAAATATGTTTTAATTTGTTTTTTTCTTGCAAAACGATACACATAGTTCACAATTACCTCTTTTCGTTGTCTGTGGTACAGTTGTATCTGATAGATTTAGATTGTACGTTTTGAATATAAAATTTATGTAATTGGTATGTCATCAAACGCTGGTGAATTCGTAACTCTGAATGTATGTGAGAAAGAAGGAAATCGATTTCTTCTCAGGAAATTGTAATTATCATTTTTTTTTTCTGAATTGTTTTTGATATATATATAAATCTATGATTTTATGTTTTTGGCATTTTTCTTTATTAACTGAGAGAGATATATATATGCTATATAAATATTTATATATATATATATATATATATATATATATATATATATATATATATATATATATATATTGCTTTAATTGGTGATTGGAATGCAAATAAAAATATATTGATATGTTATCATTTGTATTGCATTTTTGAAGCACTTTGAATAATGTGATATTTCAGATTGTGGATCAGGTGTATCGTGTACACAAAAATATTTTTATGAATGAAATTAGTTTGCATTTGGTCTACACATTTCATTTACTCATGTGAATGTAGTATTTGCTTTGGTATCTATTAAAAATAATTCAAAAGCATGGCATACGGGGAACAAGCTTCATATAATTTTTGTTTTGCTTTGTTTTGTTTTTGTTTTGTCCATTTCCGAAGATGTTTCGGCTATTGAACTGAACTTCTTGGGGTTCTTTGATAATTAAAGTATTCATGATGACCAGCATGACCACGATACTAAACCTCCAGAATTAAATAAATTTGATGTATTATGTGATGTCCTTGTGAATGTTGGCAATAATTTATGATAGCAAAAAATATGTATATATATATATTATATATATATATATATATATATATATATATATATATATATATATCTTACTAAAACGGGCCTTAGGGGGAACTGAGAAGAATAGCTCTATTCAGTCACGATTCCCCTTAGCGACTTTCTATAGGCGAAAAATTCCCCTTAACGCCAATTCTATAGGGTTAGGGATAGGGTTAGTTGGGGCGATATAAAAGGAGGAAACAAAGAAATTCGCCTTAACCCTATCAAGACCAAGGTATTTTGATGGTTCATAGGCCCAAGGGGGGGCACATTGTGCCCCCCCTCCATAATTTTTTTATTATTTGATGAATCACTTTCATATTTGGCATGACGATAGAGGAACTCAAGCTCTACACTTTGAAACAACAAAAATTTCTCAAGGTCAACATATGATGGCGCTATTCACTGTTAAATAAAGAAATACATAGAAAAATGCACAAAATTTGAATTTTAGCATTTTAACTCTCTAAAACCACAGTTTGGTGGTGGAGACTGGTGCAAATATGTTTTATAATTCATTCATTGTTCATTTATCTATTTAAATATTCAAACTTGCCAAATGGGGGCGCTTTATGCTCTAAAATAAGAAAAATTAAATTTCGCCACGAGAGGGCGCTTCTGGTAATTAACTAAAATAATTTAATTTCAATAGTTTTTGGACTAATTTTTCACTGTTTAGGTATGCAAATTGATAATACAATAAGAAATGGTCATATTCTGTGAATTTCAAGGGGTAAACTCACTCCAAAAATTAGAAATGTGAAAAAATTAATATTTCAATATTTTCTATTATATCTATTGTTTTGGCGCCATTTTTCAAATGAAAAGTAATGAAAACAAAAGGAGAAGAGTGGTATTCAGTTTAGAATGTTATTTCAGTTCAATATGAAGAAAGAAACCTCATTGATAACACCATAATATTGTTTAGAACTATGGATATTGAAAATGACCAAAAAATGGAGAAACATGGTTACCAATTTGTGGTTGCCGTGGCAACACAGAGTATCACACCCCCACAAAATATATATCAAAATGTTCGTGAATAAATTTTAGGAAAAGTCACCAAGTTTGATGGAAAAAGATCCAAGCGTATAGAAATGGCGAATAAAAGTTCAGTAGGGGGGGCACATTGTGCCCCCCCTTGGTCTTGATAGGGTTAAGGACGAAAATAGGTATATATATATATATATATATATATATATATATATATATATATATATATATATATATATATATATATATATATATATATATATAGTCATCGCCTATTGATTTTTTCTTTGCAAAAATATCAAAATGAGACAAGTACACTGTCCGTCATAAAGGTGGAATATTTTTTTTTGCCGCTATAGCGACATGATTATGCTCTGACTTTAATTTCTTGAATATGTTTGTCCCTGCTTTTACTTTTTGGGACCCTGGCTATATCTTGGACATTCCCAACCCTTCACGTGGACCTTTCTCCAAAAACGTTTTGTCAACCCCCGTGATGCCCATTTTTGTCATTTTTTCTCATTTTGGGGCCCCTTTTTGTTTTCCCAGCCAATCAAGCCCCCCTCAGTCCTACCCCCAGGAAACGCGACTGAGGTGTATTGTTTTATATTGTTCTTTAAGTTAAATCTATATTTCTGGGGACAGGCTAAGGTCTCTTGTCTAGGGGAGGGGTTGAAGTAACAAACGAGATTGGTGAAAATTCGGAACATTTTATTCCATCTTTATGCTGAAAACAAAAGAAATGAAAAACCACCTTTAACCCTTAAATATCATCATTTTCCCCTTAAATTGTGTTTAGCCTTGATGACAAGGCTGTAAATAGTCATTATTGATAATATTTTATTTTGATTTATGTTTGGTTGATATTTTACAATACAATTTAGTGAAGATAGAAATTTCCATGGTGTAAAAATGAATATAATGAATGTTGAACCCAAATCAAAATAAAATGTGACCCCTCACCTAGAGAAAAGAGTCTAGCCTGTAACCATAAATCTAAATTTAATTTAAAGAACAATAAAAAATCTCCACCTCAGACGTGTTTCTTTGGGGTAGGACTGAGGGGGCCTTTGTGGGTCGCGTGAACAAAAAAGGGCCCCAAAATAAGAAAAATGACGAAAATGGTCATCTTCTGGAGATGACAAATCTTTTTGAAGAAAAATCCCCGGGAAGAGTTGAGGGAACGTCCAAGATATAGCCAGGATCCCAGAAAGTGGAAGCGGTGACAAACACATTCAAGAAATTAATAACGGAGCAACATAATGTCGCTTGAGCCAGAAAAAAAAAATTCCACCTTTATGACGAACAGTGTACTTTTGACGGAACTTCACTCTAGATTGAATATCTGATGATTTTTTTTTTTTTCAAATCCTGTTCAGGTTCATAGAAAAAGGAATGATGAAAGTTTTAATTTGCTAAGACAACCGAAGTAGTGTGCAGACCGCGAACGAGTTCATTGTAAAAATTGGAACAACCAAAATATTTGTAATGATTGATACCTTCAGGAGATGACAAACTGGTAGACACCGATATGCAGTTTGGAATCTCGTTGTCCCATTCTATCTTCTGAGAAGCATGATATGGTTTGCATTCGATCGTTTTGCTCCCGTTGATGACGTAACCAGGTTGACATGTTAAGGTGAGTCTGGAGCCAAGATAGGTGTTGTTTGACGACCACGAGCCATTGTCGATGTCACCGGGATGATCACAGAAACCACTGGTGACTAGAAAATGGATTATATAATATTCGTAAATTTTCTGAATATTAAAGCAATATAATTATATTACACCACAATCGATGTTTCACGACTCCTATAGGTGATTTGTCAAGGATGAAAGTTTTTCCCCATTTAATGTTATACCAGCAAACACTAATATAAAATAAAAACGAATATTTACAGTAATGTGCCTGAAAATCATTATTGAAGATACATAAGCCTAGCTACCCCCCCCTTTTTTTTTCGTAAGGAGAGAAAGTTTTTTTTAATTTTTTTAATTTCAATAATTCAGTGACTTTTTGTACTATTATATTCAAGCTTTGCGTTTGACTTCATCAGATCTTTCTATAATAATATTATTACGAAACTTATCGATATTAATGTAATGTCATGTTCCAATAATTTAAGTGTAAACGATAAATGCATATCGAAAGTATGATGTGATTAATGAGACTATATCAATCATAAGTTAGATAATTATCATACCATTATAGTGATATGCCCAGCTATTGCCTCCTGAAGTACCGTCTGTTTCCAAAAAGCATTCTTGGTCAATAGAAGTGAAGTCTGTCATCCGAGCTTCGTCAATGTTTAGACAAAAACAGCCATCAAATTGAATTGCTGCCAACTCGTATTTCTCCGATGAACAGAGAGTCATACAATCATCAAGTACATTGGAAATTGACTTTCTGTGTGCTGAAAAGTCTTTTGGAAGAGGAAAACAGCCGAGATAACCATAATCTGTGTCCAAAGAAAACAGTTTATATAATGTGCGTTAACCACATAATATAGGCCTATGTATTTCAAAAGAACACCATTTTTAATATCTGAATTCCCAAATTTATTTGTTGTGTAATTGCAAATACACACTGAAACATAAAAAAGTTAATCGAATGTGCCATGACGCATGTACGAGATTGCATTAATTGTTTGCCCTACCTGTTTATTGTCGCACATCTAGCACATAATTTTTTTATTTTTTTTTACTTACTAAAACAATGCAGTGTAGTGGCGTTCAGATGACGTCTTCTCTCGCTATTAATGATGCAATTTTGAAACAGGAACTGTTCTGTTGATGAATGAGAATAATGCGATCACTATGTTTAAGAGCAATCCGGTATTTTCAAATGCAATGTAAAGATATATTTTCATCACAACACACATTGAGCAGGAATACACGGAGGTGGATCCCAGCGGACGAAGGAGCGGTAGACTTATGTGTCACCATGCAGCTCTCCCTAATGCAGGTGTCACATGCACCGTGTTGGCCCACCGTTCGCCACCCTTCTGGCCAAATTTGTGCACACGGCGGCAAGCGGTGAGGCACACGGTGAAGCGGTTGAAGCCCGTCCAACACGTTCATAGGAGCCGCTGTGCACCCGTTCCTGAGAGGATTTTCAAGAACGGCCGAACTCTTACCGGGTTATTTACCGGGTGATGACCGGGTATTTCAGAACGGTCTTAAACCGGACCAGTCGTTAAAAGGGCGGTAAAAGGACTGAATGAGAACGCCGCACCCGTTTCATTCCCATTTTCAGGACGGAGATAGAGCGTCAAAGGTCGGGCAACATGAATCGATCACCCCCCCCCCTTTCCTTCTCCGCATCAAGTACGCCCCCTTGTGGCTTAACCTGCCAACACCTAGTAGGCCTACGTGAAAACTACGTTTTCTTTTTAAATCGGTTGTCCCATTGATTGTTTACCAACAGGATCAATCAATAACTGAATGAATTTGAGTTAAAAACTAATACCCAGAGTAATATTCTACGAAACAAAAGTATTATATACCATGATGAATAAATCATATAAATAACAGGGAGATGATTAACAACTTTATTTTGGGGGCTGGTTTACTAGGAAATTATAGTTTTATAGGGGGCCCATATTTTGTCGCATTTGTTTCATTTACTTTAAGCCTCTATTTATGTTTTCATATCAATTCAGTTCTGGTTTAATTATTTACACTTTACAATAGATTTTATACAATATCGAATAGGTCGTACTTATTAAATTGTTCTAAATTAGAGTTCTGAAAAGGTGGGAAAGCCTCAAAGTTTTCCCCCCCACAAAGTTTCTTCATTTTTAATAATATTATTTTGTATGTCTTGATTATAATTATTGATAGGGGGTCTGCGTTTTTGTCTTTGGGCGTCCATCCCATCATTATTAAAACAATAACCATGGGGTAGGAGTCGTTCCATTCGGGTCACTGCATCCATTCATATACAATTCATTTACATTTATTTATTCTGGGGGAGGGGCGGGCGATAAGGGGGGCAAAGCCCCCTAGTTCTCAATTTTAGGCACTGTTTTTACCTAAATTTTCGATCGGGAAATGCCTGGGTAAGTCTCTTTTTGCATTTCCGATTCTTTGTAGGCTTCCTTGAAAAGCGGTTCAATTTTGGTATGTCATTACCATAACTACATACCCTACTGAAATTAAATTAATTACATGAATTATATACAATCTATGGCAAACGAAATTCGTTTTGTTTTTTTTTGGCAATCTTAAAAGCGGTTTCTATTATATTAAGGTATTGTCTTTTATAGTCCTGATTAATTTATTTAATCACAGTAAAATCACTTAAAAGGGTCGTGTGTAAAACAATGAAAATAAAAAGGAACAAAAACTCATCCATGGATCATACAAAAATATCCAAAAAGCAGAATTATGAATGATGTAGACATTTTTCTTGATGCGATTCTACAGAGGGTTATAATTTGGCTAAAAGAATATTGCAATGAAATGATTCTGACAAAATATTAGACAATTCATAATATAATGATTAAAAAATAATAATAAAGTACTTTTATCATGATAACAATATGTCATTTGATATAACAAGATTTAAATATTTCAAAAGCATGGGGAAATTTTCGCGGGGACATGAAAATAATATTCGATAAATTTAATACTATTTTGTTTTTAATGAAACGCGGGTATAAAGCATACATGTAATTTGGGCAAACGTTTTAGACCAAACTATACTGGAGCTTATTAGGAAAGAAGTCTAATGTTTATTTGCAAAGCTGTTATAACTAAACTTTAGAAACTAATGTCAAACAAAACAAAACAAACATGAAAAAAAAGAAAGAATTGACATTACTTTAGATTAAATGTCCATAAAAGGACCAAATTTTAAATTCTTCTCCCCGACAATGACACTAAAAGTAGTTCTGAGATATACTGTGTCTTTTGAAGCTGCAATATCATTCATATCTGAGCTTGTGAAGAGACCGATGAGATCGAGAGCTACGAAAACAAAGGGCGGATTGAAGACACCATATACGTGATTTGAAGACACCATGAGGGTAGATCCACCAGTCCAGTCCAGCACCGTGCAGGACCGCTTTGTGGACGGGTGCGGAGCGTTTGTTCCGTCCTCACACCATCCGCGCACCGACATCACAACGCCATTATACCGCCCTTACACCGGGTCTCCAACGACCGGTGCCTGCGGTTCATGCCCGGCAAAAATTTTGAGCATGCTCGGGCATGCTCAAAACACTCGCCGGGCCTGAACCGAAGACAAAATAACGTGAACGTTTTTGACGGGTCATCACCCACGCACCGTGCACCATCACCGGGTATCCTCCGTGTCCCGCTGTTCGCATCAACCTGTTTTGCACGGTCGCGAACAGTGGAAAACGGTGAGTCACCCGGCGAAGAAAACAATTTTATTTTTCTTGTCAGAGAGCGGTCAGGCCGGTGGGCAAGCGGTAATCGCACGGACAAAAGTAAAGCATGGACTACATATAAGGACGGTCAGCGCGGTAGCAGGCTGGCTAGGACCTGGTATAGACCCGCTATAGAACGATACAGACCCGGTGAAAATGATGAAACATGTTTTGTGGCCGGTGCCGTTCTATTGCCGTGTTGCAAACTTTGGTTTTTCGGTGAACGGCGAAGACCCGTTCATTTTACCCGGTGCATGTGACACCACCATAATGTAGGTGTCACATGAGCCGTGTTGGCCCACCGTTCGCCACCGTTCTGGCCAAATTTGTGCACACGGCGGCAAACGGTGAGGCACACGGTGAAGCGGTTGAAGCCCGTCCAACACGTTTATGGGAGCTCCCTGGGCACCCGTTCCCGAGAGGATTTTCAAGAACAACCGAACTATTACCGAGTTCATTCCGATTGATGACCGGGTATTTCAGAACGGTCTTAAACCGGACCAGTCGTTAAAAGGGCGGTAAAAGGACTGAATGAGGAAGCTGCACCCGTTTCATGCCCGTTCGCAGGAAGGAGATGGACCGTGGTGAGGTCGGGCAAGATGAATAGATCACCCCCCCCCCCATTTCCGCATCAATTTAATTATCCGTCTTCGGTGAGGAATTAGTTTTGTCGCACTTTTAGTTCATTCTGGCCCACTGTGCGCCGGTGCCTTAACCACTAGACCACAGAGACAGGTTAGTGGCTAGGTCGGACCCGATCCGATTGACCGTCAGATAAACAGATTCTCAACCTCACCAATTGTTTCCTTTGTCGGGGGCAGATGAGTTTTTGAACAATGACAAGCCGTCATGCCTCAGCTGGATCTAAGCAGTTGCTAAGATATAGTACATGTATGGAACAATTTATACAAATGTGATACGGGTTGTTTTACGATCAGGGTACACCATTTTGTCTCACTGGACCAAAAACTAAAGTTGTTTTGTTTTCCTTCAATTTGTGTGTATGTGTTCTAAACAAGTACAATGATATTGCATTTAAAGTACGAGGCATCAGGTCACCAACTTATTTTTCTATAGGGGTTCAAATTTTTTATTACACGCAAAGTCAATTGCTTCATTTTTCGGAGAGGACGTTTTTGACAGAGCGTGATTTGACAACATTGTAACGTGAACTATCTGAAAAATAAATGGATGTGGGTGACGTAAACATTATAAGTTTGTGGCATATATACAAGTGTTCTTACAGACAAAAATATTGTTCATCAAGTGATGCCTAACTATGCGTACAACCACCGATTTCGGAGACGACATTTTTTGACAGAATTGGCACCCCATTTTTGGTTAATGGTCACAAAAAATCAAATTAACTGTAGCTTCTTGGGTTTTCAGTTTTCAAACAATCACATTTCAGTAGTCAATTCTGATTGGAAAAGCAAGCCGAATAATTGCTAATAATCAAAACGCGAAGACTCAGAATCGGAAAAAATAAAACGAGACAGTAATTTTGCCCTATAATGCCACATATGGTCAATTTTTAGAAGTAAATGTGTATTACAATAATTTATTTTTCTCTTGTAGTTTGCTCTTACAGTACCCAATAGCTTGCCAACTTAGATTTGATATTACCATACCTCTATTTATTTTTATTGTGCACAGAAGGCCATTTTTTGACGGTGTACCCTGATCGTAAAACAACCCATACGTCACGTCGAAATGAGAGACTAGTAGCGATTTTTGAAATCCGTTTTATTTGATATTATTGATCCCTGATTCATTGCCTTGAATTTGATATATAACCCGACTGTAAAGAGTAAATAGAAGTGGAGATATTAGCCTCTGAACGCGAGGAGAATTGTGCTCTTGGAAATCAAAATCAAGAGAAAAACGTCTGCGCAGTTTGACTTCCGTTTGACTCCGCGCCAGAAAAATAAGAACATTTTGTCACCGCTGTACTCACCGAAATGCCCTAGCAACCACTTTTTACAAAAGTGAAACGACTGACCAGTTAGGGGGCTGCATTCAGGTATCCCGAGAACAATAGTTTACCCGTCGGTCACGCATGATCGAGCCAAGCACGAGAAGCCGAAACAACGCGATGTTGTCTAAATAATGCATTGTCATTTATAAGACCCACTTCTTGACCCCCGGGAATCTGAAGAACTCGCAGCCAATAATGTTTCGAAATAAATCCTTCATGAAATAAAGTCGGAGCGGGTACAATTACGTTAGTAATTATTTAGTTATGGAATGAAAACGTCCTGTTTTAAGTAGCGAAAATATATTATTTATCGGAAGAACTTAAAGTCGATAATATTTCGAAATAAATCCTTCATGAAATAAAGTCGGAGCGGGTACAATTACGTAATTGATTATTTAGTTATGGAATCATAACGTCCCGTTTTAAGTAGACAAAATTATTATTTATCGGAAGAACTTAAAGACGATAATATTTCGAAATAAATCTTTCATGAAATAAAGTCGGAGCGGGTACAATTATACGTAATTAATTATTTAGTTATGGAATGAAAACGTCCCGTTTTAAGTTGCGAAAATATATTATTTATCGGAAGAACTTAAAGTCGATAATGTTTCGAAATAAATCCTTCATGAAATAAAGTCGGAGCGGGTACAATTACGTAATTGATTATTTAGTTATGGAATCATAACGTCCCGTTTTAAGTAGACAAAATTGTTATTTATCGGAAGAACTTAAAGACGATAATGTTTCGAAATAAATCCTTCATGAAATAAAGTTGGAGCGGGTACATTTGCGTAATTAATTATTTAGTTATGGAATGAAATCGTCCCGTTTTAAGTAGCGAAAATATATTATTTATCGGAAGAACTTAAAGTCGATAATATTTCGAAATAAATCTTTCATGAAATAAAGTCGGAGCGGGTACAATTACGTAATTAATTATTTAGTTATGGAAACATAACGTCCCGTTTTAAGTTGCGAAAATTATTATTTATCGGAAGAACTTAAAGTCGAAAATGTTTCGAAATAAATCCTTCATGAAATAAAGTCGGAGCGGGTACAATTACTTTATTAATTATTTAGTTATGGAATGAAAACGTCCCGTTTTAAGAAGCAAAAATTATTATTTATCGGAAGAACTTAAAGTCGAAAATGTTTCGAAATAAATCCTTCATGAAATAAAGTCGGAGCGGGTACAATTACGTAATTGATTATTTAGTTATGGAAACATAACGTCCCGTTTTAAGTTGCGAAAATTATTATTTATCAGAAGAACTTAAAGTCGAAAATGTTTCGAAATAAATCCTTCATGAAATAAAGTCGGAGCGGGTACAATTACGTAATTAATTATTTAGTTATGGAAACATAACGTCCCGTTTTAAGTTGCGAAAATTATTATTTATCGGAAGAACTTAACGTCGATAATGTTTCGAAATAAATCCTTCATGAAACAAAGTCGGAGCGGGTACAATTACGTAATTAATTATTTAGTTATGGAATAAAATGTCCCGTTTTAAGTAGCGAAGATTATTATTTATCGGATGAACTTAAAGACGATAATTTTTCGAAATAAATCCTTCATGAAATAAAGTTGGAGCGGGTACATTGCGTAATCAATTATTTAGTTATGGAATCATAACGTCCCGTTTTAAGTAGCGAAAATTATTTTTTATCGGAAGAACTTTAAGTCGAAAATGTTACATGTTACATCTAACTCGGTCATTTTCGTGATTTGTAGTAAATGTAAACATAAAAGGGCAGACATTTTTTCTATCTAACACTGTAAGGCATAGTCATCAAAACCAAATACATGTATAAGACGCGTTATTTTGTAAAGAAAAAAAAAAAAAACATTTTGCAAAAGTTCCGCTTTCTTCCTTTCCAGTAGACTCACAATTCAAAGTGCGTAATGCATGTGCAGCACCCTGCATGATTCGATCGATGAGCCTACTGAATACTTAAAAACAAAAAAATAGCACTTGAAAAGAGATCCTGTTTCTTTCAAATTATTTCTATAAAATATGGATTAAAGATCTTAGCGGCCGGCTTCGCACCTCTGGACAATGGCACCTTTGACTAAGCACCATTCATTAAAAGCGGAGGTGTAAGTTTTGAAATAAAAGCGGGACTTTTAACTTATAATATACCATACTGCATTTGGCATACTTTACATTTCATTACATCATTATAGTTACAACAAAATAGTTCAAACAAAATATCAGATAATCAACCCTCTCATTATCGTGATAAGTATAACCTAGCGAGAATCGGTAAACGACAGGCTTAATCTCCATGCAACTAATGTTTTATTATATATCTAAAATAATGAACATTATTTTAACCCCTTAACCTTTCTATTTCGCTCTCTTGGTATCGCGGAGACGTCTCCGCAACTGAATTTTTTTTTCGCGACGGATAAAACGTTTATGCCGTCTTTATTCTGTCGAGGAGAATTCTCCGAGATGTCTCCGCGACAATTTTCAAAATCTGTTTCAAAGTAGTTTCAGAGAAATGTCTCAAAGTAGTTTCCGCGATTCATGAAACGTCTCGGAAATGTCTCCGCGACGTCTCAGCAACCCGTCTCAAACTTGTTTCAAAGCTGTCTTAAAGTTGTTTCAAAGTAGTTCCCGAAAAGTGAGATACCAGCCGAAGTTATAAACTAGATTAATTCGATTTGCCACTCCCCCCCCCCTCTCACTTAGCTTATTGGTTTCCACATATTGCAATATCAACCAATTTTAAAACCATACTTTTTTTTCAATTTTAAATTAGCATCTCTTACGCGTCTTAAGCCATTGTTTACTTTAACCTAAATACTTGTATCAGAAGTATTATCACGTCACCTCTTTTTTATGCTCTATGTTTCTCTAATGGAACTAAATTTGTTTCTAGGGAGGTTTTAATTTCCCGTCAAATATCGCGGCCCCTAAAATGAAATGCGGAAATTAACATTCATTGGATCCAGGTAGCTAAGTCAAGCAATAAAAACATAAGCGTACCATCTCTAGTTCTCCCATTTTGACACAGCTTTTCCCCGACCCCCCACCCCCACCCGATTGTTAGATTTGACATTCGTTTGCGTGCTCCGCTATCCCCGATGAAAAGCTTTTCTACAGCAGGTAGTGGCATCGCACGCAAAATTTCTGAGTTTAGTTCGCTATTCACTCACAAAAACAAAACAAAAAGCCAGTTGAAAGCACATGACTGTGAACGTCCGTAAACAAAGCCATGCGTTGCTAAGGGCGGAGGCTAAACGGAGAGGGGAAATGAGCGTGGACGTGCGCTTGTGTGTCCGGAAAAAAAAAAAATTATGACCGAAAAAAACACCCGCCGAAAAACTGCTTTTTTACCACTTTCCCGTTATCATTTCACTCATTTTTTTACAGTGAAAAGATGAAGCATGGAAAGAACCAGAAAATCAAAAAACATTTTTTCCTCAAAATTTGAGTTTTTTATTTAGTTTGTCGATTTACTCGGATCTTTTGATCTGCGACTTCTCTCTCATTTCGACAAAGACGAATCACAAATGTAAGAGAATACACGTATATATATTATATATATATATAAATATATATATATATATATATATATATAAGCATAAAACATAGTGATAATCTCACCGTTTGTGCAAGCTATCCTTGCGCAAGTAGAGTTTTCTTCTAATGCCATGCCTTCACTGCTGAACTGATACACCCCAGGATATCCCATTTGTTTACAAGCCATATCTGCGACTTCTTTGTTCCAGCTTTCTTCGCAGATTGGTAGCCATTCGTTTGGTCTGTTCATATGAGACACCTTAAAAATCCCTTCGTTAGCAGAAGTCCCATTTGATACTTTGAGAAACCCCAATCGCTCTTTGGAAATTAAATAAGAAATAATTTAATGAATATCCAAGACGTCATTAATTGACGGGATAACGTTAATGACAATATGAAAGACGATGATTCTCTACCAAATTCAATACATGCAGTATCAATAGTATAGATAACTGGCACCAGTTTTAATTTAGCCAAATAATAGATGCTTCTGACGTCCAGGTGGTAAATCCGGTAAACTTTCTTTTCTAAATTTCTTCTAACCATGCTCATGAAGCTTCCAAACATTCATGCCTACTTCGTGTAAAAAAAGCTATTACATTGTTTAATCAGGGAAACAAAATCTTTTACCTGTGGAATTATAAGAATGTAATCTGAGATGGAACCCCTTTTTGAGGTTGCCCTTGTCTGTTTTGAAGACAAGTGTAAGTAATGATCCTTTCGAAATGTATGGTGGGAAGTCCTTCTCAAGTCCTGAGTACGCCTGATTGACGGACAGGTACGAAGGATCTTTGATCTCCAGTGTGTCGTCCCGTTCTTCTGTACTGAACTGTTCAAAGACAACTGCGATCCCCATGCCTTCTGGTGCTGTGATCATCCATTCAATATGAAGATCATTCTCGTAATATTCAGGATAGCCTGGAGATGTTAGGTTTCTAGCATCACTGTTTCCCAATGATATATTTTGCACTGTTCCTGAAAGCGAAAAAACATGTTAATGAACAGAAGCTTCTAAAAGCTTTTTTCTCGAAGCGGTCGGAAGGCCTATCCAACTATATTTTGACCATCCAACCCCGTACCGGTCCCAAAAAATTTCACTATTTTTCTTGGATGGATGAGCACAATTCTAAAAACTTCACCAATTTAATTGAAAGAATTGAAATCAGATATCATTATAAACATTATCGACACATATTGTGATAACATTATAAGTAGTCATCGTATCATGGTCGAGTGAGCACACTTTTGAGACTTTCGTAATGACAATTAAATGAAAATTTAGTGCAAAAAACGTTTGATGTGTTAAAAATCACGTACTAAAAGCATTCTGAACATGTCTTTCGTAGACAATTTCAAATTTGTTCTAATATTATAGAATCAGAGTTATAAAATAAGGCTTGTGACTTTCGAATGACATTGTTGCATTTTGATTCTACTCATTGGAGCATGTTTGTTTAGGGGGGACTTATTTTTGTGTTGATTATAGATACTTATGGGATGAAAAAACGAATAAGAAAGAAAAGGAATATAATGTGTTTTACATAGGGCCTACTCTAAAATATAAACAATGGCGATAATTAAAATTGAGATAGTTTTACCGTATGCCCATGACGTTTTTGATACGCCTATGATTCCAAAGAAAATGGTTATATCCAAGTAAAGTGCCAGCTCCATGTTTTCTTGATGATGGCGTGGTGAGAAGATATAGATTTGAATTTGTTATACTTCCTTGTACTATACAAAATAGAGTAAGGATGTAATTGCAGCTCTCATCGAAAGTAGTGGGTGTATTGCAGTTGCGTGTCCAAGCGGGCCGCAGGGGACGCGGCCCCTATAATTAAAAAAAAAATCACTGACTCTAAGTGTTAAAATCCAAAAATTTCGGCGGCGCCCTCAATTTCTTTTTAATTGTCATCCCTGTCTTGTTATGACCTAATAAAACTTATCGTCATATTATGACACATAAAAAGACAGGACATCAAAACCACTTTGATTCACTGTATAAGTAGTTGATACAAGGCTATTTTCCCGTGGGTGGGGCTTTTCCTTTTCTTTTTCTTTCCTAACCTGAGTAACAGTCATGTGGGATTCGATTAGTAAAAAGCATTTTTCTTATACAGATTATTGGGAAAGGTAGACCCTTTTCAGAACAAACTTCACCCCAAAGCATAAACAAACACGAAACATCGACAACAAACAAACAAACAAACAAAAACACTAAATACAAGCAAATAACTCAATCACATCAAGAAGTTAAACTTCTCTTAGCAATGGAACAAATGTGTTATTCCTGATGTGTTATTTTTGTATCTCTCACGTAAAAAAATTGCAGGAGAAATATAACCGACAATCTGTAATATTACACACAAGATATGACAACTCTGCTGACAACAGTTTTGTTCTAAAAATTCTGATATTGTATTTTTACGGCTTGAAGAACACGTACATGTATAATCATAGCGAGGAAACCACAAGATGGCGTTATTCGTCGAACATTTTATCGACCACCTACACTTTGATTTTGCCATGAACGGTTGAATTGTTATAGTTACATATACATGTAGAATACATATATACAATTCATATGAAATGCATGTGATATACAACATACAGAAAATAAGTAAATAAATTGAAGAGTTTAGTGGAAGAAGTACTTAAGTCACATAATACTAGTTCTGAGATACAAGGGTTTGAATATTTCAAACTTAATTTCTTTGCCGCCCCCACATCAACCCCAAAAAAAAAATTTGTTTAATTTTTTCCTTTTCAAGATTCAAACTTTGTGGAGTTGATTTTTAAGGGAAGAGAAGCATACGTGGAAAATTTCAGAATTTTATGCTTATCGATCTCGATAATCAATAAGCCGGAAGTTGGACTTAGGTATTCTTCCACTAAAACTATGGACTTAGGTACTTCTGTCCACAAAACGTGTGACTTAAGTATTCTTCCACTAAAATCATTTAATTTTATGAAATGGGGTTCCTGTTTGGGCAATTCATATTGTTTTTTGTCCTTTTTAACAAAACTAAACATCCTCTTGATATCGAATGGTTTGCGAGTAACATTGCTGAATGTTATACCCTATATAACGGAGGGGGGGGGGGTCAATTTCCATAACAATATGGGGCTCCTTTTAATAACAAATATATCATGTGCGGACCCCCTGCATCTGCGCTTGTCAGACATAATTTATAAGAGCGGGCCATTTCCCTTGTTGCAGTTTACTGAAACCTTTTGGATATAATGTGGGGGTGGCGTGGTATACCCATTCTAGGACACTTTTCCATTTTTTGTGCTTAACGGGCAACCCCTTCCCCTGGATCTGTGACTGTCTGACACCAATATGCAAAAAAATCTTATTAAGTTAAGAAGAAATTTCAATGAACATTTCATGTGGGATGGAAAAGTGCCTCCCTACCATTTTTTTTTTTTTTTTTTTGACGGGGAGGGGCTTTCTATTTTTAATGGGGCGGGCACTTTCAGACCCCTCCGTATCCACGTAGAAAATTTATCATTTGACTTAAACTGCAACATTGCAGTGAAACCTTGCGTATATGAACCTTCACACATCCAATTTTTTTATTATTTATTTATTTGGGGCCGTCGTCGCGGGGGGGGGGGATTGAAAACTGAGCAATAGCCCCTACCCACCTTGTTTCAGATTTTAAACGTCCATTTTTGTTTTTGTTCATAATAAACTTACATTCCTACCCTACTCAGAAACACACTGCCTATGGGGTTGCTCTACCCCCCCCCCCCCCCGCCCATACAAAAAAAAAAAAAAAAACAGTTTTACCGCCCTACCAATCATCCCCTAACGTTGCTGTCAGCCATGTTTTGGTAAAACATCTTCTGGGGTCTCCAATACCTAAAATTGCAGAGCTGCCCCATCCCTCTTACCTTACAAAATCTTTGACCCAAGCTTGGGTGGACTTGTACTTCTTCCACTAAAACTTTGGACTTAAGTACTTCTTCCACTAAAACTATGGACTTAGGTACTTCTTCCACTAAAAATCATCATGTTTTGAAAATGGGGGTTCCTGTTTGGGGCACTTAGGATTTGATTTTTTAAAACTGACTCTTGCACCAGTTTTTTGATGGTGTATACATAGATATTATCAAATAAACTCATTTTTGAAAAAAATGTGACTTAAGTACTTCTTCCACTAGACTCTTCAATTGGTCCATGATTTATGCATTTACTCAGGCGACAATTGATTCGGGATCAACCCCAAAACTAATCAAATAACTTCAGCCTTGCATGGTCATGGTCTCAACATTATAACTAACTAAAAGCCTAAGATAAATTCCCTATCGCAACTCCTACCCTAAATTTTAGATGAACTAAAACGCATCCGAACATTCGTCGGTTCTTCATATAAATTCATAGTCATAATGGTGATGTGTGGAGTAAATTATTATTTTATGAATCATTCTATTATACATTTTATGCATATTCGGTTGCGAATATACCCATGACGTTGATACGATTCATTTTCCAACAGCAACAACAATAACAACATGAGTAACATGACATTGTATCTTCGTTTAAAATATTTGCAAGCTTCTTATTTACAGCCCAAAATGAACATGATAAATGGAAACCAGCAAAAATAAGTGTATCATGGTCAATCCTGCAATAATCATCACAATGGCTACCATAATAGCTATACAATAAATCATATCTAAATCAACTTAAATAAGAATTATAATGTTTATCTACATCTTTGAAAGAATAATTATGTGTAGAGAAAATTAATAAAGATTAAGAAAAAATGATTACAGAATAATATCAGCAAGCCAGGCATAATTTCTTCGTTGTCAAAGAATTGTTTTAATCACCATTTGCATTGGTAGTCAGACAACTTTGGCTTCCGGTGTTCAGACAACGGCAACATTTTTGTCTAATTTAAACCCTCCCACCCAACGTGACCTCGAAAGCCTTCGGCAGATTAACATGATTAAGTGTTTAATTATTGGAACCTAGGTGACAAGTAGAAAAGTAGTCTGATTTTAACCACAGTCCTTAATTCTTTGATCCAACTAACATGTTTTAAACATTACATTAAAATATATACAAGGTGAGGCCACACCTATTACGGAACTCTACCTATCTTGCAGCTATTCTTATAACAAGACCAACGGTCCAGGAGTAGGTAGTGCCTAAAATTACGGCGAAAGTGCACGTTAATGGCAGCATATATGAACGGATTAATCAAGGAATTGCACCAGACAAGAGAATTCGTGACCTCCCAATTTAGATCTGACACGCAGTTGGTACCACAGATGGCAAACATGATGGTTGATGCCTGGACGGGTAACCAGCAAACTAAAAAGCACCCTACAAGGACGGCAAGAACTACAGCAGCTTTACGATGTCTTGCGAATGTCCGTTCTTTTGCTTCAGAAGTATTGCCCGTGGCACTGTTTCTGGGTGGTTGTTCATTAGGACGAGGTTCGTTAACTTGAGGCATATTGGTCGGTCTATCATGAGATGGACGAATCACTCTCAGTTGGTTACGAACAACTGGCCCTTGATCCCCAATTTCGTTCTGAGGACCTGCCGAGTTGTCGGATTTCTCCTGGCTTCTCGAAGTGGAAAGAGTAAGTTGATGAGTAGAAGGACTCGGTCCTACAGAACCCGTTGATCTCCGTTTAATATTAGCATACACGGCCATATTCAGGGTGATCAGGGCTGTAATTGGAATAAAGAACGCAAACACATTGACGACTATTGTTCCGACCAGACTAGTCGCGAACTCCATTTCACAGTCATCGGTATAGTCCACGTTGTGTTCTCCAACCATAGGAGCCCAGGCAAGGGCAAGGAAGGTGTACCAAGTAAAAATGATGGTCCAAGCAGCAGAGAGGATAAGTCCGATTCGCTTCTTAGTCTGGTAGGTCTGATAGCGTACTTCCATGGTCAAGAAGCAGTAACGGTCCCAGGAGATGAGTACCATTGTGTAAACAGATACCACAGTCACCGTATAATCAACTATCAGCCATATCTTACACACCACCTCACCATAGATCCAGGTGTCTTTGATGATCCAGTCCAGATTCACGGGTAAAACGAAAACACCCACGGTGAGATCCGTAATGGCAAGGTTGAGGATAAAGATATTCGACACATTAGCTTGTATGCGAGGATCCCGACAATAAGCAACGATCACCATGATGTTCCCAACAATTGTGGCTATACTTATTGCTGAGACAATCAATGGAACTATTGCCAGCCAAGTGGTTGAGTAGGGGTACTCATAAACGTAATCGTAGGAATAGCTACTGTCACTTGAATGGTTGCTTACAGAGCTTGCCATTGCTGAATTCAACGAAAATTACAAAATTAGAATAAATGTTCAAATAACAAGGTATGGTCGATTTAGTTTGTAAATCAAACTTCTCAAAACTTCAAATTTGACAAATAAACCAATTTTAATTGTCTTATTTAAAGATGCAAATCGAAAACTACTTTTACTCGAGAAATATTCTTCATTTAAAAGAGAATCTGGTATTGAGATGATTTCTTGTCAGAGAAGTGGGAGAGAAGAGATGACAGCATTCCCTGTCAAAGATGCGCAACTGATATGACACTCTTCATTTCATTATGTTTTATACCCGCAATTCCTTTTCATCTTCCCGATACAGATATAAACATTATGGATAAATTACCAACACGATTTTTGAAAATTCTATACTAAGTAGCTATTACCAGAAATATAGTCATACTTACACAATGAGAACATGAAAATACTATTGTGTTGGCCTATACCCATCCTTTCCGCCGTACAAAGAATGGACGTGCTATAGAATTTTAATAGGATTATACCGCACGACCCAGTTTATGCTCTCTTTTTAATTTTGATTGACATGAGAATTAAAGACGTCATAACCACTTTTAGTAAATGAATAGTCTAAAGAGTTCTTTATTAATATTATGCTACACATGTTTAGAGCCTTGATATTTCTCACTTACATTCTTAATCCTATAAGAAGATTACTTCAATGGACTGATATCAAGTTTAATAACGTACAGGCCTTCTTAACGGTAGGAACAAAAATATATACGTGTATACTGTATTAAATTATTTATATTTTGCCACCTATTTTGTTCTTTCTCCTCTATTGTAAACTGCCATTACTCGATATATCCCATCTCCACCGTACCTGTTTCAATAACCATATATCCAACGTGAAAAGTATCGGAATCCAAATGACCAATGGTCATTTTTTTTCAACAACAATCATAAACAAACAACGTGACATCAACTATGCAACACAATTAATGCAAAGATATTAGAAAGTTAAGTGCCATGCTTTGCTCAATGTTGGACCTTGACATTAGAAAAAAATATATTATATGATGGAGTAACCGCAGGTATGTAGGTGTTAAAAGGAATTCTCACAAATAGCTGTTGTTGGGAATGCATTTCGATGTTTAGTGAGATATAACTTGGCATGACTTATCCGGGTTTTTGTTGTTCATATAGAGACGATACAGATCGATATAAAATCACTTCACTCTTACAATAACATTTTTTTTATTATTCAGGTAAAAAAAAACAAATGGTATAATTACGATCCCTCCCCTCCTCGGTAAAGCGATATTTTAGAATTTACACGTTTTTTGTTGCGTTATTAACGGTGTGGGTACATTTAAAGAAAATAAAGGAAAAAACAAACAAAACAAAACAAACATGTTGACACGCCAAGAGAATACGCTATCTGGATCTGCAATCGCGCACACCCATCTTCCACACACACTCTTAATTCAAGGTTTCAACCCTCGCGCACACCCTCGCCTCAGTTGTAGGTATGTCTATGCTCTAAACACTCTCGCGCACGTACACATAATGATGGACACACACGCGACATTATAATGTTTCCTTTTTATATTGTTTATCTTATTTCTTTTGACATATTTTTTTTATCACTTTTGTAATTGTATGTTTATGTTTGTGAAAAATAACACTTAGACTTGAACTTGGCCTAGAGGTGAATTGCACAAATCTTGGTATCATAATATTGCTACCAAGGTATAACAAATCAGAGTATAACCTCGTAACAGTATAAGAAAAGAAAAATCAATGGTGAATTATCCAAAATTTTAAAGAAGTTTAACAGTAATTAGCAGCCACTCATTTCAAAATACTAATCCTATGTACAATCAGAACAGAAAAATCGACAATTATATGCCCGTATTGAAGATATATTGGACGGTATACTGTTGAACATGTTGAAAAATGCTACAACATATCTCGGTGTCTTAATATTAATGAAGGTCTGAGTTGGAACAAACATGTAAACAATATCTTTAAAAATAGATATAGCAGGAATTGTAGGAATACTCCGTAAATTTGAATATTATATGCCTTTTGATCTTTTATATTAATATTTTGTTTATGCTGTACAATGCCATTATATTTGAAATTGGGCAAACACAAAAGCCAATACCAATTTATAGTTACAAAGAAGCGGCGCATGTTTACCATCTCGCACTTACGCAACCACTCGAACCCCTCATATTTTTTGTTTACATTATGCTGACTAATAGTCCAATTCCTTCATACTTTCTTCAATTGTTCAAATTGAATCACATATCCGTTCTTATCTCACAAGACAAACTTAAGATTTTCCCTTAAAAAAACTGTAAAACGACATTGTCTCTAAAATCCATTAGACTGTCTGGATGGCCCAGATATCATGAATTCCTTCCCTACCATGCCTATTGAAATCTTAGCATTGTATTCCCTAAAGAGATCTATGAATATACTGAAAACAAGAAGCAATCAAGCTATGTTATTACGTTTGTATCAAAACCTGCCCATCTACATTCTCTCCATTATACAATGTATAGCATGATAATAATATTGTGAATGTAAAATTTCTGGCCTGGCAATCACGAGAAGGTACTATCTTGATTTAAAACAGAAAACCTTTCATCTTTTCTTTGTTTGTTACATTTTTTTGGCATCGAAATCTTACTTGTTAATTATATATATATATATATATATATATATATGGGTGTATGCGTGTATGTGTGTGTGTGCATGTCACCCACAATTGGTGATGTCCGTGATGAGGTAGAACATAATATAAATAATAAGTTCAAGTTCCACATACAGTTGACGTCTGGTTCATCTGTACTTTGTTTAAACCGCTACTCAGAGTTTTAACTTCAGGCCTCGTATATAAAAAAAAAATATATATATATATACAGTGGTGGCCGAAATTATTAGAACACCAAGTAAATTTAAATGATTTTAGTTGTTTTCATTCAGTTGACCATTTAAATACCTTTAAAATGCCTGGAATGTCTACAAAAGTCATTATTATACTTTAAAAACTAAATAACATAGTCATGCGTTTGGAACTCGCCCCTAACTCGCCCCCAAATCGCCTTTTTTGTGTTACGCTACCAATTGTAAAATCTAAAAAATCTTTCCCATATCAGGACCAAAATGTCATAACGTTAAAAATATCAAGTCTCTTTCTACAAAAGTATACATTTTCTGAAAGGAAATTTCATGAGAATGTCAAAAATGTCATTCACAATACGATAGGGTGAAGTAGTAACATGCTTTCTGGGAGTTTTTTGAATTATTTGTGAGGGGCCCCAAATTTTTAATTTAGAGCCCCCATTTAAGTACCCCTTTCCTCTGACCCTTAATATTTCAACATATTTGAATTGCTCATGAAATTTTCTTCTAAAAAAATTACATTTACAAGGAGTGTCTTTATTTAATGAAAAAATAGTCTTAAAGCCCAAGTACAGTTGTAGTAGAAAACACTGATTTTTTTAAAAACCTGCTCAACTTGTCCTCATAGTGTTCTAAAGACATAACAATATATGGGCAAAGGATAGTAAAGTTATTGTTCCATGCATGTCTTTCCATGATATGTAATAGTTTGCATGAGCAGGGGAGATGTTCATCAAAGTAAGGCCATACTTCCTTCATTCTCACCCCAGAACTCTGGCATGCCAACCAGCAGCTGATTGGTATAGCTGGGTGAATTCTGTGTGTACAGTCTGTGTATGGGAATAGCATATGCTTTGCACACAAACCGCTGTATGCTGGCATTGTGCCTGTGAGATCCTGTCGATTGTGGGACTGTCAATTGATATATTTACACAGTTTTGTTGCTAATTAGGTGTTAGAGTGGATTTTATAACAAATCCTTTTTGTACACAGAGGTTAATTGAGGTATTCATTCATATTATTCTGCTCTGGAAGCAAACAAAAAATGTATTCTCCCAACACTATACATGACCTTTAACCTTCAATGGCATGGTTACTTTGGTCATCTCACTACCAAGGGAGGGGCGAATCCAACCCTCCCCATTCGACAAATTTCTGAAAATTTGGCAGGTATTTAAGGTGTATTAGAATGAACAAGCCTGATAAGTTCGAACTTCTACCTCAAACACTTTTTGAGTAATCGGCATATGTAATTGGCATTTTACTTTTTGGCATTTGGGCTACATGTTTAATACACAAGTCTATGGGGAAACAAAAGCGCATAGCGCAACTATTTTTAATGCTGCGCATTACCAGATGGTCGAACTATATAAATTTGGTATCAAAATATACGTAAGACCTTATGCTAAAAGTCTTGAAAGCTCATGGCACATAAACGATATCTTCAATCGTATTTCGGCAAATGAACTAGGGCATTGATAATCCTATAGACTTTGTGTAGGTTCAGGTGTTCTAATAATTTTGGCCACCACTATATTATATATATATATATATATATATATATATATATATATACATATGCTATGTTTATGTAAAATATTAAAAATGATGGTATGAATGAATTTTACAATTTAGTTTATGAAAATTAATATAAAAACATCAATTAAGTATATACTATGTCTTCGCCTATTAAATAGTATATTTAGATTGAAAAAAAAAATAGGTCTGTGTTTACAGACTACATTAGTTTGTGCTTGAACTCTGATAAAGTAACGGAAGATGAATGGCTATACCGCACCCCTGCATAATATCCGGGGACGTGGATGAGCTAACCTGTCCCGAATACCTCTGTGGTTACCATAATGTTGTGCAATTTCACAATATTCAACATCGGGCGCTATAGTTATGGTTGTTTAGTATGATGACGACGGTCACTGTTTGATCTGAAGGCAGTCTTGCAGAACAAAGGTAAGTTTTCAAGTTTGCATTTTAATATCAAGGTTGTACATATAGGACTCTAGAAAACCTTTAACAGGTGCTTAACATACTTTGATGAAACCAAAGAGGTTTAAGTAACCTTTACCAGTGTCGTTTGGTTCAAAGCTCCTCGAAAGCCGACATTCAGTTATGAATATTTTCACCAAAAACTCTAGACATACACGAAATTTAATATGAAATTTATCTTAATTTATCTATCTTATATTTATTTATTGCCATCGGCAATGAGAGGTGCCTGATCCCCCCCACCTATCGATAAGGACCTCTCCTCACGAGAGTGATGGGCTCTTACACTCTCTCTCTCTTTCTCTCTCTTTCTTTATTTCTCATTATCTCTCATATTCTCATTTTATCAAACCAGATACAATCATGGCGGAGGAACCAACTTTACACACCCCGCCGGCATTTGAAGCCTTGGTTAAGGGTGAGACGGAAAACCTACCAGATCAAGAGTCAAATATAGTGAGGATCTTTCTAAGCTCAACGTTCACAGGTAATTGTCTTGACACAGTGACACTGGGTAACACGTTTCAAATATTCCGATTTAGAACTGAGACATGTCACAGTTGCCTTCATTTCAGTTCTGCAATAATGAAACATATGATCCTTTTCAATTCCATTCTATGATCTCAGTGCAAAGTGCAAACAAATATGAAATGGAGGTCAGAACATGCAAATTATAATAATATTGTTCGGCATGTAATGAGTGAATAGGCACGATAAAAACATTCTATAATAGACAGACATGACAGGAGTGGGTATTTAAGTGGATATAGACATATGGGCCATTCCATGGGCGGGAGGACATTTGTTGATTTCCTCTTTTAGCTTTATCTCAAATTCAGGTTGTACTTCGGGCTTTAAACTTGTTTGAAATTATCAGTACATTGAGGCACACAGATTAACTTTGATTTTACCTTACAATTGTATGTCCTTGTAGTAGGAGAATCTGAACCATCTATAGATTGAAGCATGTGGGACTACATGCAATTTAAAAAAGTTTTTTTTTAGACTTGACGGAGAACTATAATTTCTTTTGCAATTTTTCAAAATGTATAACCTGAGGAACATTAAGTCACACCTAAATTAACAATAAAATTCAATCTGAGGTCACAGAAAAGGTCTGAAAATTAAAAATATAATTATCTCGACGGACAAACTGTAACGCGAGTTACCGACATTAACGCTCCCTATATTTTACCTGTTCATTTTATCTTCACTTTGATGCAGTCGATAGGTTAGAAATTTACTAATTTCAGTTTAAGATCGGACAAATTTTGTCAACATGGTATAGTTTGATTACAATAATAAATAACATGCATCATTATTTTGACCATGTCCTTTTTGTGTAACGCGAGTTACCGAAGTCAACGACCCGAGAATCTGAACGAGCTCGACCAATATTTTTCTTTTCCAATCAATTTGGTTTGTCCATGTCTGCTTTACATATGGTGCACAAAGTAACTTGTAGATCCTAGCAGTTTGAAAGATACAGGTCTTTAATCTTGAAAGGTACCGGTTATTTGTAACGCGAGTACACGTAATACTTATTTTTAATGAAGAATATATCTTGCTGAATTTGATTTCTTATGCAGTGTATACTGGAAAGATCTTTCACATGATTTTTAATCGTTTGGTTGCATTTATTTTTTTCTGTATAAAACACCTAAAACGATACATATGTTATATGCTTTTATGATATGATATGATATGAAATGACATAATATTTATTTGTATGTCTTCAGAAAAATCACATGGACATTTACAAGATCATAAAAGAAAATAATAAAAAATTCATACGGTAATACATAATGAAATAATGGCGACAGCTGGATTACTCGAATCGAATTACTTTTTAAATCGCACTCTGAACTTACAGATATGAAAGAGGAAAGAAACAAACTTATGCAGGAGGTGTTTCCAGAGCTTCGACGGTATTGCCAACAAAGACAGCTAGAGTTTGAGGTGGTGGACATGAGATGGGGTGTACGAGACAGTGCTACAGCAGATCATCTCACATCATTCCTGTGTCTCAATGAAATTGATAGGTGCAAACGCATGTCTCAGGGACCTTATTTTGTGGTAAGAACTAGGATAAAGCTTCATCATTCTTTTAGAAGTTCATGACCATAATTTTGGAGGACATCTGCTAAAGTCATTTAGTAGTTAACGTGCGACCTCTTCCTATATCTTAATGCAAAGCTCAACATCTTAAACATATATATATATATATATATATATATATATATATATATATATATATATATATATATATGAAGACTAACTAGAGTTTGATTCCAACAGGAGCAAAATTCATTTTTGATGAAAAATGAGTTAGTAATACCTGATCATTTTTGTCTGGTACCTGTCTATGAAAAAACAAATGAATCCTAAATTCAGAAAGCAATTATTACAACATGTACATCTAAATATCACTTTCCCATAGACACCTGTACAAATTTGACAAACAAATGCCTTTTACTCAGAAGTGACAAAAGTGGATTTAGCGTCTTTTGGAATCAAATTCTTCAAATTAATACTTTATAAAAAATAAAAAAAATCCAAAGCACAGCATGATACAGTTTTTGCAAATTATCAGAAAAATCCATCGGAGTTATAACCATGAACAAAGAGGGGATATTGTATTTTTGGTTTTTATAATGCAGATAAAGCATGGAGGCCGAGTTGAAACGTCATCCTGTTAAAAAATTATCGGGATGTGTCTAATTAACTTCCATTTCCTTACAACAACAAAAAAGAAGAAGAAAAAAAAAAAGGGCATGACACATCAACTATCTCTGGGTATGATGATAGTGTTTTTAAAGGAAAGGCTTGCTTTGAAGAAAAAAAGAAAAGAAAAAGGAAACATATGTTTGTAAAGGCCTATCGTACTATTAATTTTGATATTTCATGACTTGCGTGAAGGTTTAAAGGCGCTTTTCATGTACTTACACCGCTTCATATTTTCGTTTTGATCTAATTTCATATCCGAAATGCACCCATCCATTTTTCAAAAATCATAATACCGACCTTATTAATGAGGGTTTACTTCATGGAGTCGGTTGAGAGACGTTAGCACATTTATTCCTTGTGAACTAAACTTTCACAATGTGAAAGGTTAGGTCACTTCTTATTCTCATAAATTATTGTCATCAATCGTCACAGGGTTTTCTTGGCAACAAATACGGCTACAGACCTTTGAAATCGACCATACCATCGCGGACATTTCAGAAGGTCGTAGCTATCATTTCACAAATTGAAAGCGTCAATCAGGAGGACATCGACCTCCTCAAGACATGGTACGCCGAAGATACGAACGCCGTCCCTCCCGTGTACGCGCTACAGCCGATCACCGCACTCCTGCCCGACTACCACAACAAGAGAGAGCCAGAGAAGGAGAATGAAGCGAGGGAAACGTGGTGGAAGATGTATGCCAGGATGAGGAAGGTCTTTGATGAGTTTGCTGGGTCGTCATCGGCGAAGGCAGAGTACAGCGAAGAGGAAATCCAGTCCTTTGTTATGTCTGGTAAATACATTCATTGTAGAGTTTCTGTCGACATTTATTTTGACATCAAATAAGTCCTCTTTTAACCCGGTATCTTGAAACAGTATTCCTAAAAACATCTGAGAGGCCTCTGCACCATTATATTTTGTAAATTCACAGCATTTCCTTTCATTTGGTACTTTTTGGCATTATACCATTTCTTTGTCTTTTTGTCTGTGTTTCTTCATGTTCCTGTGCTCAGACACATTGCCACATATTCTGAACTAAAGACTGAGTTTGTATGCGTCGCAAGTTGGTGCAAACCTATCACGCGATCCTTTTGTCTGATGCATCAGTCAACATCAGACTTAAGGATCGCACAATAGCTTTGCATGAACTTGCGACTCATGCTCCGCTCCAGAATATGGGCCTATAAGTGAAAACATGATATGTGTAATTGTTCTTGTCAACGTTAATCTATATCTATATTTCTATGTCAATGAATGCGCTCACAAGTTGTTCTTATTATATTTTAGATAACAATGATAGTAATACTATATGCATCTTTCAGTGACTGAAGAGGAAATACGCCACGCGTTGAAAGACAACACCAACATCAAAGACACTTGCTTTTTCTTTGTGCGAGACTTCCAGAATCTTGTTCCCTCGATCGAAAACAGAAATATGGTTGCCAATTATGCTGACGTTGAGAACACGAAGTAAGTACCAGCCAATGCAATTCTTGATTGAAAGAAAAACTTCCTTATACACACTGCAAAAACTGGGGTGTTAAATTTAACATCACGGGTGTTAAATCTAACACCGGCCCGGAATCTATATCCGACCACACCAACTGGTGTTATATTAACACCAGTTTGGGTGTTAGAAATACATTAATAAAACTATTTGGTGTTATTTTAACACCACATTCTGGTGTTAATTTGACACTTTTCATAGTGTTAATTTCGAATTTGATACCAGTGGGTGTTGATTTCACTGGCGTAATCCGTATAGAATGCTATTCATCTGGGGAAATTACGTAAAAATACAAAGCGTCATCCCCCTGATGAATAGATAGGGCGAGCGAATTTACGCTAGTGAGTGGTTGATTTTATTCTTGTTGGTGTTAATTTAACACCAATCGGTGTGGTCGGATATAGATACCAGGGCTGGTGTTAAATAACACCAGCTTTTGGTGTTAAAAAATATTCATTTAACTTCATAAACTAAAGCTAAATTTGCTGCTATATTTGTGTTTATGATATTTATAATTGATATATATCAAATGATATGACTTTTACCTGCAAAATTTCAACAAAGTGCTTTTTCAGAATTTGTCTTAACACCAAGTGGTGTTAGAGAGATAGCATTCTAATTCCGAAATCTAACACCACAAATTTAACACCCGCATGGTGTTGCATATTTAACACCAGCGTTTTTGCAGTGCAGTTTAACCAGGTATGATTGAATTTTTAGACTTTTTCTAAAACGTTTTTATCATTGTATCCTGTAACGATCAGTGGCGGATCCAGGATTTCATTACAGGGGGGGGGGAGGTGTTAATATTTTTGCCTTCGCAATCAAAGAGGTCATCATGTATCATCCATAGGAGTAAGGTTGGGGGGTCAATCGGCCCGTTCGTCTATATTTACTCCGCTTTTCTTTTCTTTTTTCTCATGTTTCCTCCTCCCCCTTTTTTTTTGCTAGGGGGGGGGGGCGGGCCCGTCGGCCCCCCTGGATCCGCTCCTGCGATATGTGCAAGAGTTGGTATAATTGATCACCGTGGTAGTGATGGTATAGTTTATGATGTTGGAAAGGTAGCTTGTGCGACGGTCGAGTTAAATTGTTACTACTTTTTCTACAGGAAAATTTATAAATGACTGAATACAGTAGGCCTTGTTACATGAAAGTCATTGAAGTAATCCATGTTCACAAGGCAAACATAATATAGGCCATAGTTTTAGATTCTATTTCTATAATAATATTTGTCGCACCTAATCTGGTACCTCTAATACTTGAGATATTAACGACGACATGAAACTTTTAACTGTTGTAGACGGAACTCATCAAGGAGACAAGGGTGTTGGGAGAAGTTTCGGAGGATGAACAAACAGAAGAGGTGAGGAGAGGCATGGATGTGTTAAGCATTGATTCCTTTTGCATTGCCTCAATATAACCCTTCACTGTATTTCTCCCTCATTCACACCCCCTTCGTCCATATTCATTTCATTCCTGCTTCCCTTATTTCTTTGCTGCTAGATTTCGCCAGGTTCTTTTCGAAATTTCGACGATCTTGCTAGTTTATTGATATTGTTTGTATATTTTTTTGTCCGTTAAAAATCATGTATTATCTAATTATCTCTTAAGGAATGAAAAGGACGTTCAGTTCATCGCGCTACCTCAAGAAAAGCTGTCCTGTCTAAAGACGGAATACATCCCAAGTGTTATTCCATCGGAGTCCATCAAGAAGTACAGTGTACCTTGGATCGACACGGGACTGGATCCAACAAGTTGCCCAGAACATGCTGAATATCTAAACGAGATATGTGAGGTCTTTGAAAGCAAGATGAAGGCCATGATCGATAAGAAACTACAGGGTCGGACTACTGCTGCGAAAGATTCCTTGAAAACTGATATGTACAAAGAACTTCTGCATCACGCCTCATTCTGTAAAACAAAATGCAGGTGAACGATTCCCCCCCTTTCTTTTCACTAAAGTAGTTTTCATATAAACAGACTAGTCTTTGCTGGAATTGGTGAATAATAAGAATAAATGAAAACCAAAAAGAGTATCATAAAGATGTCTAAGAATGTATCATTAGTAGAAATATGCAAGTAATATGAGACATTTCTGGTAATAAGTGTAAAAGTCTTGATCTATCATTTAGAAGATTTTGCTAATAATCTCGGGTATAATCTAAAGTGTTTTTAAACCGATCTCAAAACGTGTCATATCTTAATCAAATTATCGCATCTTGAAAGTGTAATTATGCCATATCATGTTAAAATTTTGCAGCACTTTTCAAGGACGAGAGGAGTTGATTGGCTCTATCCAGTCGCGCCTCACATCAAACCTCGGAAGGCCACTCGTTGTTCATGGAGTCTCTGGATCGGGAAAGACATCTGTCATGGCTATGGTAGCAAAACACAGCAGGGAATTGACTGGAAGGGACTGTGTAACGGTTCTACGATTCCTAGGGACATCTGCAAAGACGTCTTCCATTCACATGACCCTTCGAAGCATATGTAGACAGGTATTTATACTGTTGTTATTTACAAGAAATAGTCTTGTTTTAAATTATGGGTAAGGGATAGAATACCTTGGAGAATTAATGGAGATATGTTGAGTAGGGGAGGGGGATCCTACAGGTTAGGCAGGTAGGCTACAAATCGAGGATAAGTTGCCAGACTGTGAATCGTATGGTACGGGGACGGTATTTTACACTAAGCTCATGTTGGGCAAAAGATGGATGAATACATATTTTGCTGTGTGACTTTCCTCTCTCTTCCGATGAGATTACCATTGTTTATCAATTTTAGAGTACACCCCTGTGTGTAGATGGAGCAGTCCCCAGCTTCTGTAATATGTTCCAACTTTTTTTTTAAAATTTGTATCTTTATTCATAATGCATAGATCTGCTTTGCTTATGGTGTCGAGCAACCTCCAGATGACCATTTAGAAGACTTCTCAGAAACGGTTCAAACATTCAACACATTGATCAAAACACTTCCATCCCACGAGAAACCTCTTCTCCTACTCTTGGATAGCATCGACCAGTTGGCTTCCACCAACAATGCTCATATGATGAATTGGTTGCCAAAGAGCCTACATGAAAACACCTACATTGTAGTATCTATGCTGGAAAGAGAGCACCAGTGTCTCGATAACATCAAAGTAAATTTGAAAGATACTAGATGCTACATTCCCATGGATGCTGTAGCAAAAGACAATGGCCTAGCGATCATGCAGAGTTTGCTCAAGAGCAGAGGAAGAACTCTTACTAGCGAGCAGGTTAACATTGTTACAGAAGCCTTCACTAAATGCCCCCAGCCTCTGTTTTTGAAACTGCTGTTTGAAGAATTTGAAAACTGGACATCTTTCAAGAAAATGGACATGATCAAGCTTCCAGGAACAGTTGTTGAAGCTATCTTGTCCTTGTTCCAAGATCTTGAGGATCGTCACGGCAAACTATTTGTAGCACATACTCTTGGTTACCTGACAGCAGGAAAAAGTGGTCTGACAGAAGCAGAGATCGAGGATGCCCTTTCTTGTGATGACCAAGTCCTCAATGACGTCTACCAGTACTGGGATCCTCCTGATGAAGGTGTCGTTCGAATTCCTCCATCTCTCTGGAAGAGATTACGTCTGGACATTGATGAATTCGTTACTGAACGTCAAGCAGGTGGAAAGACAGTGATTGCCTGGTATCATCGACAATTCATTGAAACTGCCCGGAAGAAGTATCTTGGGGAGTCCGATGTCATAGAGTCCAGGCATCAAGTGCTTGCAGATATGTTCAGAGGAGAGTACAGTGATGGTGCAATCAAACCAATTAGACTTCAAGGTCGTGACAAGAACTTTCCAAGAGCAGATCGTCAAGCAGCTGCTCAGCCTCTAATGTTCAGTGACAACGTATTTAATTTGCGGAAGTTACAAGAGCTTCCATACCACCTCATGCAATGTAAGCTTGTAGATGGCCTCCCAGACGGTTTGATCAAGTACGTCATGTTTAACTTTGATTGGATTTTGACGAAGTTGAGAGCACTAAATTTCATTGAGCTGATCAATGATTTCATGAGCTATGATGAAGAGAGTGCTCTACTGATAGATGCACTTTATCTGTCCGGCAGCAACATCAAGGAAGATCCATTCTCATTGGCAGGACAGCTCATTGGTCGCTTGTCAGATTTTGTTGATAAGTATCCAAATATCGGAAGACTTCTTACTGAAGCAAAAACTTGGGTAAGATCAACTCCCGAGTCTCTTATAATACCTAGGGGAGCTTGTCTCATTCCCCCTGGAGGACAGTTGAAAGCATCTCTTGCAGGTCACCCAGCTAGGGTAGAGGCTATTGCCTTCGTTAGTTCCGTAGGCGTCCTTGTGACAGTCTGCAAAGACAATGATGGCCATCCAATGGCAAATGTGTGGGATGAATCAACGATAGAGCTCATCAACACCCTCGAGATAAAAGCTAATCAGAAAGCTTCTGGAAGCTTAACACTTGCCATTAGCCCTGATGAGAAGAATGTTATCTTTGGTTGCCAGGTTCTTGGAATGTTCGAGCTCTGTAGTGGGGAACTGGAATGCAAGCTAGAAACCGGAAAGAACCATGCAATCACCTCGTTCCGTATTCAAGACGATGGGTCTCTAGCCATATCTGGAGCAGAGAAAGGCACCAATGTGTACGTGTGGGATTTAAAGAGTGGTCAATTGTTGACTAGCTTGAATCATCCATCAGGTGTCCATTTTACCTTTTTTGAAGGAAAGTCGGAAATTCTGTCAGTCTGCCAAGATGGTCATATCAGACGTTGGTCCATTGAATCCAATGACTGTATCAACAGTCTGGAGGTTCACAGGGGTGGTGATATCAGGGAAGCTACTCATGCACCATCATCCAAGATGATTATCACAGGAGGGAGCGATGGAACTATTAAGTTGTCAAGGTATCTTGATGAAGCAAACGAGTCTGCCAAGACCCTCAAGGGACACAAGAAAGCCATTTCCTGCTTCTTGGTTTTGTCACATAATCGTCTTGCCTCTGGGTCTGGAGATTCCACCGTGTTTCTCTGGGATATGGAAACAGGAACAGCCTTGAAGATGTTCAAAGGTAAGAATTCATCTTGTCCTGTTACATATGTTTTTGCATTTAAATTCTCACCCTCAAAAGGAAACAAACAAAACTATAACAATTATATCAGATGTTTACGTGTGGTTTTAGAATAAGCAACTTTCGTTTGCATATCTTGGCCATGTTTGTTTTAAGTCAAGGCCTACTTTGTAATTAATACATTTCAAACAATTTTTAAAAAGAAAACTGAATTATTAAAGTCATCTTTTCTCAATAGGCCACGTTGGCATGATCACTTGTCTGTGGTATGGCCCAGCAAACCCAAGTGAGTCCAGCTCACGTGAAATTCTAGTATCTGGTTCTAAAGACGATGTTCTGAGTGTATGGTGTTTGAACGCTGATGATACTGGCAATTCTCTCATCGCGAAACTGGAAGGACATTCTTCGTGGATTTCAGATGTAACTGGATCAAGCAGTCAGAAGATCTACTCTGCATCTAACGACAAGAGTGCAAAGGTGTGGGATTACACGAGAGAAACGGTGAGTGTTGACATCAATTTGCTTAATTCTTAGTCGAAGATTCCATCAAACTACAAACTCTTGTAATCATATTTCTTAAATCTAAACTTTTGAATCTGAACACTGGTGGTACTACCATTAAATGTAGAGGTTTCATTGGTAGTTATGTTGCTCTTTTGACCATAAATTGATCATCCTGAATTTGCAAACTTCGCAGGTTATTAAAAGGGAGAGGCACAACGAGCACGCTTTTGGACTCGTCTTTGCACCTGACAAATCAACTGTCATCACCAGCGGACGAGAAGCCACTGTCAAGTTTTCAAGATTTCAAGATTGCCAGGTGCTACGGCGCGAGATTGGGTATGCATATGTTCTCCTGGTAAGCATTGATGGCCAAAAGCTGATTGGAGGAATGACTGATGAGAGCGTGGTTCGTGTCTGGGATATTGTCCAATCGGAGAATGGGAAAGGTGCATTCGATCTTGAAGGTCATAAGAAGGACGTTTTGAGTATCGCAGAAGGACATGACAACGAAATAATCACTGGCTCACTTGACACCATGGTCAAAGTTTGGTCCCTAACGGACAGAACTTGTCACAAAACTTTGGAAGGTAATTAATCACAAATGAAAGTGTTTGGAAATCAAAGTACGCAAAAGAGCTTATGTAAAAAAAAAAAAAAAACAACCAATACAAATTATAAGAGAAATTCTAAATTGGTGACTAGACATGTGGGAAATCTCTTTAAGACTTAATATGATTATGCATCTGCTACTAGTATGTCTTACATGAATAATAATGATAATGTACTTGAGTAATAATGATCAAATAATGGGGCTTATCATGTCCAGGGTTGATACAACAATTATTGAGGAAGGTAACATATGGAGAAAACAATAAGATATGGAAGTTCATACTTTTAAACATCAATATGCACTTTGGGGTGCCTTCAGTTATTGTGACGCCCTGTCAGATGCATACTTTCAGGAAAATTTAAATACACCTTCTCTATTGACGAATCATTTCAAGTTCAAATCCTTAAAATGTAACATATCATCAAACCTGATATCAGGTAGGCTAACACTGTTCCATGGGTAAGTTAATGTATGCCTATATTCAAATTTTGTATTTACAATGACATCATTAACTGAATGTTTGAATAAATTGTGTGCTCTTTATGTATTACTGAAACAGATGATTCCATTCTGTTTAGATTAAACATTTTATTGCACTATAATATATACCCTAATATATGCATTCGTTTTTATTTTTTCTTTCAAGGACACAAGGCTTCAGTTGAGTTAGTGAAAGTGGCCAAACAAACGGCAGACACTTTCATACTGTCTGCAGACAGCAAGGGCATGTTCAATATATGGAAGTATGAAACAGGAGAATGTCTGCTCTCAGCTCACGAACACCAGACATCAATTCGTTGTCTTTGTGTTTCAAAGGATGGTATGGCTCTTTTAATTTTCCCCTATTTGGAAATCAAGATATGTTTTACAATTTCATCGAAACCTCTAGCACTTTTGCTATGATTAAATATTTTATTATCCCCTGACATGACATTCTAAGAATGCAGTTTTTGACAACCCTTTAGCTTATCATACTCCCACATAGCAAGACTTTTGAAGCCAAAAAAAAAAAAACAAAAAAAAAAACATTAACATTAAAAACTCCCCCCCCAAAAAAAAAAAAAACAACAACAAAAAACCCACATGATTGAAAGATTATAGTCTATACTTGAGATGCTATATCGACAATGAAATTATCATTAGCACTCTTTGTATGCCCTAAGTAACACACAAGCAGTTAGAGTTTACGTTCAACAATTTGGAATCTGTAAACTATAAAGCAGATAACATGTATGCTTAGGCCTACAAGCTTATCATATTAAAGGGACAATGTTCCAAGGAGCTCGAGACCAGTTATGAACTTCTAATTATGAGTTAGTTTTAATGAATAGACCAGTTTCACTATTACGCTACATTGAATACATTACATTCAATACAAACAATCAATATAAACAGAAACTACATGAAGTCATGATTCCCTATCTTTCATCTCCCAGGAAAGTATGCAGTGACAGGAGGGAATGACAAGAAAGTTCTTCTTTGGTCATTGGTCACATCTGATGGGTCATTTGGTCATGTGATCAAACGATTGACCATTCACACTTCAGAGATTATATGCGCTGTGTTTCTGCACGATGGTCAGAGGGTCATCACATCATCTCATGCTGGCAATAAACAACTACATGTGTGGAATATCTGGGCTGATGATGACACTCAAGACCAGTAAATAATTACTTTTTATTACTAATAAATCTACAACATGAACTGATTTAGTGCATGTAATGAAAATCTAATATTGCAAACCACTTTCACACCTTCTTCACCATAATTGTACACTCAAGATTGAATGGGAAAGTTTATGTTGGTTCATTATGGTGTGGCCTAAGTGTTGGCATCATTATTACGAATACAGACAAGCCATATTTTGTAACCATTCATGTGAAGAATGTAAATTCTTCGTCATTGAAACATAAACAGCTCTGTTGATATGTAGCTACAAATAAATATACCACATCCATGTAACTATTCTTATCTAAAAGATAATTTACAATAATTATGTTAATGCTATCTTGAAATCGATCTTTCAAAAGCAGTTTGTGTTAGTTTTTATCATTGAGCTACATGTGACTGTATTTATAAATATACATTTGACAAAACCTGAAAGTGGCAGTGATATCACCCAAATGTCATATCATTGTTTATATCGTGACAACGAAAGTGAAGGCTGTGAGAAATAAACTACACATAATCATAAAGATTTATATTACTTTCACTAGTCATAAAATGAGTTTCATATCTTAATGACCCATCAATTTTAATGGCATGTCCATTCAAATTTTGCTTCCCTCTTGATCTCTCTAGTTTCTTAAAGGGACACACGCACGCTATCATGAATATGCGTCTATCAACAGACGACCGTTACTTGGTTACCGCATCACGTGACTGTACCATCAAGGCGTGGCACCTTGCATCCCAACGCATGATGGCATCCTTTGACAGTAAATCTCAGATCAAACACATAGATATGGTTTATATCAGTGAGGATCGCTATCGGATTGCTGGAGAGAACAAAACAGGCACGATTCTCCTTCTTGATCTGTTTCTCCCTAAAGCTGACAGAGCAGAAATCGATGAAGTTTGTGATTCTTGAACAGCAAAGACTGAAATAGATGATATCTCCCTTGCTTGAAGGGACCAATAATGAAATCAAATTGATACTGATAAATATTTTTTTATTAGAATCATGATGTTACAAATATTCATACTTCATAATTCTAGTATTTTTAGCTACATGTACTATGTACATGCTCAACATTAATATAAACTTCAGATTTGTTTATAACTCCTGGCATGTCTGGAAAAGTTGAGCAAGAAAGCTTAACCCTAAAAAGACTGGGGGGGGGGGGCTCATTCAGCCCCCCCCCCTCGACATTTTTCATGATAATTTCGCAACGCGGCAAAAAATTTAGCCGAGACTTTGTGACTATTTTCTTTCAAGTCTCGCACAACTTTTGAGACCACATTTGTGATGCCCGGGTACGCGGTTCCGAAATTACGTAACATTTTGTAACCGTACGTCAGACCCAAAATTGCTCAAATACATGATTTTGTGTACAAATCCAATGCAAATTGTGTTTTTAGCCAAAATTCATAAATGTATCATTATTTTCTCTTTTAATGATTAAAATCAATTAATTTAAGGTTGTTTATGATTGAAATAGTGTCACCAATGATTTTCATTGAAAAAACAATAAAAAACAAAAAGTCGAAAAACAAAGAAATACATAAGAAATTTTAAAAACAATAGAATACATAAGAAATTAATCTTGATACAGAATTTTTTTTTACACACATTTAACCAGAAGCCTACAAAGAGCCTGTAAACCAAAAATTAGCACTTTCAGGGCTTTATTTAATTAATTAGAGCAAATCTTTGAATTTATGCATAAATTAGCATAATTAATTAGTACTGAAATTTTTTCGGAGAATATGACTCTTCAGTTTTGGAGAGGATGCCATGGGTAACGCGCGTGCCAATTTTCGGCCCGATCACGCGCTCAACGGCCGAGATCTTAGGGGGGGGGGGCTGAATGAGCCCCCCCCCCCCCAGTCTTTATGTGTGTCAAAATAGCCCAGTCTTTTTAGGGTTAAAACCACCCAGGATGCACTGGATCTTGATGTCCCTTTCAACCAAATTAATGACACAGTATTTGTCTTAACCATATACGTATATCCTCCCTAAAAATATCTGCCAATGACAAGAAGGAAATAAATCTCTTCAAACTGATAAGTGAAAGCTCTTAAATTCATTACATTCAGTTTCATTCAAAGGAAGCTTTAAAGTAGCATTCTACTTGTCAAAATGGAGAGATATCTTGCCAAGTCGACTTATCAATTTTTATAAGTTAATATGGCAAGTTGAATTATCTCTTTAAGTTGACTTAATAAAATAAATATGCCATCATGAATGAATGAATTATTATGAACATGAATTATCTCGCCATGTTAAATTAATAATAATAATGAGCCACAGTAGCAAGTTAAATACATTTCTTACCCGACAATTGGAATGGTACTTTAATATCTTCTGTACAAACCTACTTGAGGGGACAATGTCCATGTAAAATATAAAGACTAAAAAAAGAAAACGGTCGTGTGTTTTCAATTGATTTTATTAGACAAAAATACACGTACATAGTAGCATGACTTTTTCTCCTCATTGCAAGTGTATTGTGTAAGCCTATGATTGATTTACCTATTATGGCTTTGCTATTTCTTTGGAAATATAGATACGCAGAAGATCTTTATAATGAATGAGAATCAAAATATAAATTATAAGTTATACTACTACAAGCAATTGAAATGATGACTATGCAATTCTATGTACATATATCCCCACTATAAATAGAAATCCGCAAATACATGTACCAAAACTTTGTCTGTATAAAGAAAAATATCACATGCAAATAAAAATGGATGGACAAACACTAATGATGAAAACTTATAATTTTAAAATTAGAAATTCTAGTTTCATAGTAATGAATGTATCGATCAAAAGACTCCCATGCTTTGAATTTATTTATATTTCAAGGGTTTTTTGGTATCACAGGAATGTTGATTTACTTATGGACAGATGTACACATGTATATTGATTGGCACATTGATACTTGCCTTAGAGCTTAGGCTAAACAAGATGTGTTCACTGTTTCGTATAACAAGATTTTCATTAAAGTGAGGTACAATAAATTTGCTTTGTCCTAATTGCCCCACTATAATGGGAGTGGATTGCATAATTACGTGTAGGACATCATTTCCTAGGTTATAAATGGTTGATTCCAAGCTTATTTGCAACTTTATGTAACATAATTTTTGTTTAATATGTATATGAATTTACGTCTAGTTCAAGAACCCCCAAAAATGTTCACTTACAAAGTACTCTGTCTATACTTAAGAAAGAAAAAAAAAACACCACAAGCCAATAAGACAGTAATGTGACTGTATTGATCTACATTAATAATTATTCTAGTTTGTTATTAAAGAGTGTTTGTATTAGAACATCTAGTAGTGTCCATGATTAGAACTCCCTGTATCCAAGTCATATTGCACACAGTGAAAAGATACATTAACCCTAAAAAGACTGGGGGGGGGGGGCTCATTCAGCCCCCCCCCTCAACATTAACAAAAATTAACAAAATACATTGATGTATCATTATTTTCTCTTTAACTGATTAAAAGCAATTAAGTTAAGGTTGTTTATGATTGAAATAGTGTCACCGACGATTTCCATCGAAAAAACTATAAAAAACAAAAAGTCGATAAACAAAGAAATACATCAGAAATTTAAAAAACAATAGGATACATAAGAAAAAAAAATCTTGATACAGCTTTTCTTAAATACATTTCACCAGAAGCCTACAAAGAGCCTGTAAACCAAAAATTAGCACTTCTTGGGCTTTATTTAATTAATAAGAGCAAATCATTTATTTTATGCATAAATTAGCATATATAATTAGCGATGAAATTTTTCGGAGAATACGACTTTTCAGTCTTGGAGAGGATGCTGTGGGTAACGTGCGAGGCAATTTTTCGGCGCGATTGCGCGCTCAACGGCAGAGATCTTAGGGGGGGCTGAATGAGCCCCCCCCCCCCCTCCACCCCCCCAGTCTTTACTTGTGTCAAAATAGCCCACTCTTTTTAGGGTTAAAGATGAAAATAAATATACTGCCAGATATTTGACTCAATCAAATCATCCTTGTATGATATAAATTAAATATATAAAGAAAGTAAATTTAGAAAAATAGAGTTATTTACAGCAAGGTAAATTACAAGATCAAGGGAATCAAAAATATCTTTTGGTTTAAGCATACATGTTCATATATCTCTATCCATAATAAAAATGTACTGAATACAAATTATACATTAAATTTTTTTAATGTACATGAAGGCTACTACATGTACACATTGATTATATTATCAGTTTAAAGAACTCCTCCGGGCTGGAGTTGCATTATTACAAAAATAAAGTAAAATCTAAACAGCACAACACTGAAAATTTCATCAAAATCGGATAAGAAATAGCAAAGTAATGAATTTTCTTAGGTTTTTAATCTTTTTAGGAAACAGCTCTCAAATTGGCAACCTGATGATGTCACAGTCCCCCTACTTTCTTTGTATTTTATTGTATGAAATACCAATTATCAAGATTTTCTGCCCCAAGGACATAAAAACAGGGATTAATCCTTGTGGAATGTTCAAGGTCACAAGTGCTTTTACTTATCAGTATGAGTGATAGATTTTTTGTATACCGGTAATGTATGAAAAAATGAGATAAATAGGATTTCATATAATAAAATATACAAGAAGTAGGGGGACTGTGACATCATCAGTTTGCTCATTTGCATATTCAAATATTCATGAGACCTGTTCATGCGACCTGCCAAGAACTGTTTTACGAAAAAGATTCAATACCTAAAAAATTCATAACTTTGTCATTTTTCATCCGATTTTGATGAAATTTTCTGTGTTGTGCTTGTTAAATGTTTACTTTACTTTACAAAACTTTTTGATTTCAGCCCGGACTCCGCCTTTAATTGTCACTAATTAAAGCATTTTTTAGTAATATATTCCTTACTTTTCTATATCTTTTTCAATCTTTATTAAACCACATCATATTATTTCTAAACAATGTTTACAATTGAAAATGTATGCTTGATCTAGGGCTGTAACAAATTCAAGTCAACTGTGTGATGAAGCTTAATATCAATATCATGTGACATGATTTTGTTTTTACTTCTTATCTGGAACATTACTAAGATTTGTTTTTACTATTAAGCCTAAGGTACACATTGACCATTTATATAAAAAGATTGTTAAGCCAGTAACGTGCCTTGGTACTTGGACGTACCATATTCTGCAGCATAAATTTGCTGTAGTATTTATCAAAATCGAACATGTTATTACCATTAATTTACAAATATAAGCTTCATATGTTTAATTTCAAAGCCAATTACAATTTGAACATTTTTCTTTGTAATAAAATACAATAATGTAAAAAATGGCATAGTACATGTAATTGTTTGAACATTACACATTATTTCAAAAGTAGTCTATATAAAAATGTATTGCTGATGATAGTTGATAAACATAAATTCTCTTGTATTTGTCACTTAATTAATTAAACTTTGTAATATTGCAGTATGTGTATGATTTGTTGTGTCAGCTCATTTATTAAAGCATGTTATTTTTTGCAGTGTATACATGTACTCACACAGTTATTATTGTCTACAATTAAAGTTTGTGCTGATATGTAATACAGGAATGCATTAAAACATATGATTTCACAATCCACTGAACCTACAATATGTATGTTGTAAAAATAATGTATGTGTCTATCTATATAGATTGCATAATATTAAATACCATCTTCACACAAAAGTACCACAGTTCAGTGGATGAGTCTCATTAACCTGTTGTATACTAAGCCCGCATATATGCGGGCTGAAGAAATACAGAACATCCCTCTTGTCGACCGTTTATTTCACTTATGATTGCATAAACATATAAAGACCTCATACAATTCAAATTATCTGATATTGATCTATTCAAATCTGTCTTTGTTTCACCTTTAAATGAAAAGAATTTCTTGCAAGAATGCTTGACAACCACGATTCATTCGGCTTTGTAAAATGTTCTCAGTATACAATGGGTTAAAATCGATATCTCTCACTTAACCAAGGTGAGGTAAATAGTAACTAATAGAACAAAAATATTTGTCAATGCAATACAGTCTACTCATGTTCAACAAGAATGAATTCAAAAAGAGTTAATAACAAGGTGATTGTTTGGCAATTGTGATTGACAATTTAGACCGCAATACCTTTGTGCAGTTATAGAACAAAATGATGAAAGACATGCGTTAGGTATATAAAACTACCAATGAATACGTACATAGTTTCTTTTTTTCCTTGTCTATTACACATCTACAATATAAACTGTCTTTGATTCTTAAAAATAACCCTTCTTGGCAGTCACAATCCTGAATTTTATGTCTACCTAAAAAAATTGAAAAACCTTCACACATACATTTTATAATTTAAAGCTACATGTATCTTGAAAAAGAATACCCTTTATGGCAGTCAAATAAATAGTATGTACTGACCCTGTCAAACTTTAATCACTAAATAAGAAAAAAGTCTCAGTAAATTAAGCACACACTCGATCTGCTCTTCTTCTCGTTGGTACTATTTGATTTGTTACCTTGATGTATCCCGTTCTCTGATTGGTTCACCTGCCTCTTACCATTGTGATCCTTTGTGGCTCCCGACTGGCTGGTCTTTGTCAGCTGGGTCACAGGTCCAGAGCTGGAAAAAAAACAGAAAAAAAAAACAAGAGTTTCATTTTTTTTCCCCCTAACATAGAGCTTCATGATTTATGTACAAACGTAAATAAACGGACCAGGCACTGAACGGAAGTCGGGTAAAATTATTTGAGGTCAACTTTAGGTGGCATAGCTAAACACACACATTTTTTCTCCCTCAGAGACCCCATAAAGCCAATACAAACCAGCAGCCTTGTGTAGCAGCAATTAAAGTCCTCAACTACTCAAATCTGGCCCGGTTCTTAACCCCAATGCAACATTCTGAGCTGTTTAGTCTTATGATAAAAGCCCAATAGAATGAAAACACACTAATTCACTACTTGGTGCATTCATACCGCAATAATTAAGTTACCAAGTAGCATAAACAAGTACATTCCCCCTCAAAACATTTTAATATCCCTATACAACTAAAATGAAAGGCCATTTTTCCACTGTATTAATAATAGTTATCTCAAAATGTGTATTTTTAAACAAGCTATCATTGGAAGACCATACACAGTTGTGGTAAGTTCATTCTTGCTTTAATGCTCTTGATATTTGAGCAAGGAAATTTCTTTATTATGGCCCAGTACGTGCCGACAGATACTTTTTAGAAACAGAGTACCATCAGTAGGCCCTGTTATAACCGGTAATGTCGCAGCGACGCACAATGTCACACCATTGCATTATTTACATCTGGAATCAACCTTTGACATCACCATCCAAAAGATGTGACTAGGCCTACAATTAGTGCTCTGTTAGGCTAACAATGTTTCTGTGTGGCCTGTAATGATCTTTAACATTTATTCATCACAAACCTGATGTCTGATCTATCTGCATTTTCAAGAAGTAGATCCAAGATTAGGATGGTTCCAGATTTGTTCTCCGCTGCTAGACGATAGCGGTCCTTGCTGTTATAGACCAGGTCAATGTTTTTGATCTGAGACTGGCAATCAAAGGAGGCTAGCATCCTCCTAGAGCTGAGATGCCATGCCTTGAGGGTGCAGTCCCGGGATGCTGTCACTAGATACTCATCATCCGCAGACACACAGAGATCCATGATGGCGTGGTTGTGCCCGACATACAGCCTGGAAATTGTAAACAGTGATACACATTTAAGTTTAGGACTGAAAGCTATTCACAGGGACATGGAATTACCCCAGTCCAGATCATTGAGAGACACAATTTCAACCCTTAAAAACAATATGAGATATTGTGTAAGTGAAAAATTTCTTGCACAGCTTTTTTTCTTGTGATTTTCGACTAGATGGAGAAATACGCAAGGGCTTAATTTGTTAGTTTTGTGATGTTTTAATTGAAATTTTTGGAAGGAATCACGAAATTCAGGAAAACAAGACCCTTGCAAAATATTATGCTTATACAGTATTCAAATACTAAAGAATCAAAGATGAGCCTGTATTCACAAAAACAGCCTAAGTGCAACCCAACCTAACAAAACCTTGGTCATTTTTGCTATTCACGAAAGGTAGCTTAGTTAAACAGTAGCAGACCCCGCCTGATGTCACACAATGAATAGTTTTGGCCATGCCCAAACATAATAGAGCGGCAATTGTCCCTACACCATTGGGCCTGCTCAATCTATTAAAATTGAGAATCTTGGATCCGCGCCTGTTATATCATGGCCTCAATCTGTCCTAAAGTTAAAACACTTTCCCAGTCTGAAGTTAGCACCCCAATTTTGAAGTAAGGCAAAAATTAAGCAAAGCTTAAATTTTGGCAGCTTTCAAGAACACGGGTCTAGAAAGGGTGAAATGATTTAAAGGTACATGCAGGAAAGACGCAGTGTTTGCTATTTCTCTCCCAGGCAGTAATAACATCATACGATAATATGACATGCCCTTTTATTTTGAAGACAGGGTTTCCACTCAATTGGGAGAACAAAATTCTCTGGACTTTCCCCAGATGGATCTTTAAAATTCCATAACTATTTCAACCCATTTTGATGCTTTGCGGCAAACAAGGGACTGACAACTTCTTATAAAATTTCCTGACTCTCCCTGATTTTCTCAGATTCCCTGACTTTTTCCTAACTGGAAAAAAATGGAATTGATTTTCTTGGTTTCCCTGATTTCGAGGTAGAGTGGGAAGCCTAAAAAAGAAAACAAGTATAACTCACTGATCGTCATCTGCCATGAAATCCCAGACATGAAGCTGCTCCACACCGGCATGAGTCCCCCAGACAATCCTTGTGCTGTCGTGCGTGAACGAACAACAGATTGGCTCCGATACATGAACTGGCATCCGCTTGATCACCTGACCCAAATTATATGCATCACATGACCATAGGATCATCTGTTTGTCATTAGCTCCAGACACGGCATACTTTGCTGCTCAAGTGAGGAACAAACAATTTAGGTCAATAAAGTACCTGTTTATTGTTTTTGAGTAAGGCAATGGTCACTATTGTGATATTTTGCACCTCTCTACAATGGAGTTCTAGGAAAAATTTCTAGTTGCACATACTTTTTTTTATTCTGACATGCATGGAGCAGGAATAGCATGCAGGAGGTCTTTGAGATACCTTTTTGTTTTTACTGAAACTTTTGTATTGCATAAATTGGCTCATGACAACTACGCGAAACACGATCTTCGTTGCAGGTACAATCAGTTGTAACAACTTCTTTATTTGAGTTGTGAAAGGTAGATTTTGGTTTCCATTCCCCTCCCTCTTCAGTTTGAGATTGCAGTCAACAATAACAATTCAAATACTACATTGAAAGTATTCAATCTATTTCAAAAAACAAAATAGTTTCTGATTGTTGTTTTTAAGATAGATTCTTGGGAGTGTGGGGGAAAAAAATAATGTGAATGTATGCAAACATACCATCTTTGGAAATGGCAAGACATCGTATTGATGCTTTGTGAGCTTGGGCAGAGAGCAGACATTCTCCAGTGTCATACTTCCAGAACTTCAGCATTCCTTTACCGTCTGCAGACAGGATGAAGGTGTCTGCCTCTTGTATGACCGTCTTGACAATTCCTACTGGAGCTTCATGTTCTTTCAGATCAAAATAGAAACACATTTCAGTATGTGTTTTATAATTAATCATATTCAATAAAATAGTGATTTCAAAAAAGATTAGTACACGCAGATTGTACGTCTTTAGAGTAATTGATAAAGAAGGGCTTCAGATTTAGATTTATACTGGCTGGCAACTAAGCTAGCAACCCTCAACCATATCAAATTCATTAAAGTAAATTTTGACTTGCAATACAACTTAGAGATATTTGGGTACCTGGGATGTACAGTTTCAACATAAGAATTTAAGATAAATAAGCAATACAACAAGACATGGCCATGAGAAAAAGAAAATTGTATAAGCTCCATTAAAATTTATATTTTTAACATTGGTAAGAATTCTCACACCCCATTCCCCTCTTCCTCGTGGATATTATGAAATAACTTATATCCTAAAACAAAAGAGACCTACCACACCCCTCCCTTCCCCTCACCAAATGAGCAACAGTCCTAAGTATTCATAGGAGGGCTCCAAAGGTGATACATCAAATTTTTACCAGCTTATCCCAAAATGCAATGACTTCATTCTCTCACTATATTACCCTAAGGTTCCCTACCCCTGGGAAAAGAAACAACCTATAGACCTACCTTTGAGTGTAAGCCTGCATGATCTTGTGGCGATGTCCCACACCTTGACAGTCTTATCCTGAGAGGCAGACACAACCTCATGATCTCGTCCCAGGTCCAACCATGTCACACCCTTCTCATGACCTTCCAGATCAAACACATCTCCACCTCCTACAGTTGATTGGTCAACGTCCCAGATGCAAAGCCGACCCTCCTCTTTGAACGCTCCAATCAGCTTCTTGCCGTCCCTGCTGAACGTCAGCTTGGAGGTGTACCCCTCTTCACGACGGGTCACAAGACAATCATAGAAATCAGAGAACTTGACGGACCCTTCTTGTCCACTGGTAATGACGGTTGATTTGTCGGGTGTAAATCGGACGGCAACAGCATGGCCATTGTGTCTCTCCCTCTTCATCATCTGGAAAGAAGCAGAAGTTCCCAGAAATGATTTTATCTGTATCTCAATTTGTTGCCAATTTCTGGAGTTGCCAAGGCATAGGGGTCTCTTACCTTTAAGAAGTTAGGGGGTTTCAATCCCAATTTCAAAGAAAAATAAATACTGCAGTGTATATGAACACAAGAATATAACTGAAAGTATTGTATGAAGGTCATGTACTGTATTCGCTGTTATTTTCGCACGATTAATTTTTCGCGCTTAGAGGCCGCAAAACATATTTGCGGGTTCTTAAATTCGCGCTGAATTTATGTACGAGCGCAATAAACCCCATTCCAGCATGCATAAGAAATCATGCTCATATATTCGCGTGTTTTAACACTCGCGCCGTACAATCTTTGCGCGAAATCTGCGAAAATAAATGTACCGCTAATATTTCCACGTTTACAGTATATGGCGTGAGCACTGTCATAATTTTACACAATATTCCTTTCTCATTTTTTTTTGTTTATTACTCAGATAGATTGCATTCCTATTCTATTAGTTGGAGGATAACATTCCTCAAAACATAATTAAAAGTATAAATGTTTTGGTTAGAATCGTTTCAAGATTGTTTAAGCTCAAGTTGAGTTGTAGTAGGTACAGCAATTTAGAATGAAGCTGATATATTATGTCCTATTATTCTATTTACAGAGAAATAAACTTACTCAAAACATATGAATGACATTTTGAGAAAATATCAGGAGAGTTAGTCAAATTTAGACTATGAGTAGACCACTACTCAAGATTATCTTTAACAGAACACTTACGGTTTCCTTTGTATAGACCCAGACTTTGGCACTCTTGTCATTGGACGCAGAATAAATCACTCTTTTCTTTGTATCTGTCACATCTGAGATCCATGATGAATGTCCTTCTAGCGTTGTGATCAGAGGATTGTCAATGTCCTTAGGATTCAGATCCCAAACCTTCAGAAAGTCATCTTTAGAACCCGACACAAGGATAGATTTGAAGCTTGGGTCCTTGGGGTCTGCTGGGCAATGCGTAAGGCAAGTCACCATGCCATCATGACCTAGAAACAAAATCAGTCATGACATTATTACTTTACAAATTAGAAACAAATAAAATATTCACATGTGCATGATAATGCTATGCACTCTTTAGTATATTTGAAGGGGCAAGAGGGATAACCACTTTTCCCATCAGTAAGAGCAGAAGAGGGGGATGAGACACCACAACTTTATTAAATCAACAAACATTGTCCTGTGGTCTTGGAGAGGATACATGTCACTTCATTCCATTGAAGGCTCTTGTACAGTTTGGGTCTGACTGGTAATTTACATTTCACCAATAAATTATTTCATGGAAAATTTATTGACCTTTTGATTTGTCTCCTTAAATAGAAGAAAGGTATAATCACAATTACTTTTTTAAAATATATTTTTGCTTTCCCTATTCTATTTTGAGGTGCGGGATGGCAATCAGAAATGTCTGCTTTTTTATTAGTGTTACTTCCGCGATCGCCAGAGTACTACTTGCACTTATAGAATAATTTAATTACATAATCAATATATCATTCAGACATACCTTGACATTTCAAGACAGCTGTACCCTTTATCATATTCCAGACCCGAACTGTAAAATCAGCAGATCCCGATGCAAGTAGATGATCAGATAAGACCAGAAGACAGGTGACGGCTTTCCTATGGCCTTCCATGATCTTGTCTGGTGCAATTGGTCGGTCAGCATACCTTGACAGCGCAATGGATCCATTGCTGTCACCAGATATAATAGTTTTCTTAGAGCCATCTAGGATTGCGACTTTCATGTCATTTTGTTTGTGAGCTTGGAATGAATGAATACACTCTTTGGATGTGATGGACCAATGTCTTATGAAACCATCCTGGCACCCTGTCAGCACCTCAGTCTTGCCTTCAAAAAATGCAAAGTTAGCAGTTTTAGGATGTTCTAGCTTGGTGAGGATCTGTCCATTTTGGAGATCCCAGATACAAACGTTTGACCCTTTCTCTGCTCCAGCCATGGCTAGAGTTCTCTCTTGGTTAATCTGAAGGGACCTGACAGCATGGTTTTCACCAGTCTCTAGTGTCCACATGCATTCGCCACTCGTGAGTTCAAACATTCCCAAAACCTGACAGCCAAATATGACGAACTTATCATCATGGCTGATAGCCAGGGATAGTGGTCCAGATGCTTTTTCTCCTGCTTTGACCTGAAGAGTGTGTATGAGCTCTCCATTCTCTTCATCCCAAACATTGGCCATGGGCTGGCCACTTGAGTCTTTGCAGACGGTGACAATAACATATCTCTGTAAGAGTGCAAGCAATGGACTCGACCCTTGATGGGTGACCTGCCAGTGAGGTCTGCAGCTGTCCTCCGGGAGGAATCAGACATGCTCCTCTAGATGATTAGAGAATGCTTGGTTGTCCTTACCCATGACTTAGCTCCTTCAAGAAGTTTACCAATGTTTGAATACTTGTCCATGATGTCGTACATCCTCCCAAGAAGCTGTCCGGCAAGACAAAATGGATCTTCTTTGAGGTTACTTCCTGAAAGGTACAGGGCCTCCATGAGGATGGTACTTTCTTCATCAAAGCTAGGGAAGTCATTGATCAATTCCAAAAAGTTGAAGGCTCTCAACTTGGTAAGAATCCAATCAAAGTTGTACATGAGGTGCTTCACCAAACCTTCAGGGATTCCATTCATCATCTCACATTGCATTAGATGGAAAGGAAGTTCATGCAGCTTTCTCAGGTTAAAGACACCATCTCCAAACATAAGAGGTTGGGGTGACACAAGACGATCTGCATTTGGGAAATCCTTGTTGCGTCTTTCCAATCGGATTGGCTTGATATTGCCTATGCTGTAATCTCCAAGGAACATATCTGCAAGAACTTTGTGTCTTGACATTTTGGTCTTTGGATCACCAAGATAGCGCCTCTCTGCTGTTTCAATGAATTGTCGATGGTACCAAGCAATCACAGTTTTCCCACCAGCTTGACGCTCAGTGATAAATTCACCGATATCTTGACGCAACCTCTTCCAAACCGATGGAGGGATACGAACAACACCTTCCACTGGAGGATCCCAATACTGATATACATCATTGAGGACCTTGTCATCGCAAGACAGGATATCCTCTATTTCTGCTTCTGTCAGACCGCTCTTTCCTGCTGTCAGGTATCCAAGGGTGTGGGCTACAAAGATGAGCCCATGACCATCCTCAAGATCTTGAAACAAATTGTTGATGGCATCTACTACAGTGACAGGCAGCTTAACGTCTGCTACAGTCTTGTACGATGGCCAGGTTACAAACTCCTCAAAGAGTAGCTTCAAAAATAGTGGCTGGGGACATTTACTGAAAGCATCCTTCACTATCATCACTTGCTCTTCATTCAGCTTTCGTCTTCTCTCTCTCAACCAGCCATCTATAATAGCAAGACCATTCTCTTCATTAACAACCTCCATGCATACATAGCATCTAGGATCTGTCAGGGTCTTCTTCACATTTTCCAGAATGTTATGCTCCTGAGGCAACGTGGACACTACAACATGGACATTTTCTGGGAGCGTTTTCAAAAGCCAGTTCAACTTGTGGGCATTGTTGTTAGAGCTCAGCTGATCAATACTGTCAAACAGTAAGAGAAGTGGTTTATCTTTGGTGGGTAGTTTCTGGATCAAGCTATTAAATAGTTGAACCAGTTCTGAGAAATCTCCTGCACCTTCTGAATCAGATTGTGGAGCATCGTAGGCAAAGCATAACTGTGAGGGAGAACAAATAAACACATGAGAATCTCATTAATTTCTTTGTTTTACAATGCACCATGTATCTATTAACAATCACATAGCTTTGTGCATGGTTAGATCTCTTGAATCTGCTCACAATATACAGCAAATTCTACTTTATATGCAAATTAGCTTATGAATATTCAATATTTTCTAGAAATTACCTCTATTTGCTTAAACTGATAAATAAAGAATTATTTTGCTTTGTTGCATCAATGCTGGCAAAAGAAATTTGGGAAATAGTACATACAGTACACTACATGTAAATCTAAAACTTTATCTTGTACATGCACAATTGGCTGTTGCAATGTCAGAAAATCCTTATACAATAAATTCATGATGAATCTATAGTTATAATTTAGGATAGTATAAATCCAAATGCCATCTTGAATTCCACAAAACTCTTCACTGCTTAAATTGCTTCTTGCAAAGAACGTAAAGCTGATACCAGATTGTATTCATATGTAAATGAGGTTATGAATATTTACGCTGAGGTCATGAATATTCATGTCAAAGCCAAGCAACGAGATGTTTTGGGGTTTTTTGACAAGTTATTGACCAAAAGTAATACTCAGCACTAGTACTTTAGTTATAAATTTGTGACAAACTAATATCACTTGGAACTGCAAACCTATTAAAAACCTCAGACGAACATATTTGTTGTTTAAGTGATTTTTTTTAGCTATAACATTGTATGAAGATAAAACACTAACCACTACCAAATATATGTAGCTATTTATAGAAATACGGGCCATTGCCTATGTCAAGACAAGAGCTAATCTATTTGTTATCTTTCAAGATTCTCCAGCAGGACCTACTATTGAAGTCAATAGCAAGGTCCCACAATAACCTAAAGACAGTTTGCATACTCCATTCACATGCCATAGGTTCTACTGACATAGCAACAGTACAATAAAGTCAGAGTTAGTATACTAGCTAATTGATCACACAATAAATGTATCTGAGTCTCATATGCCAATGCAATAGATTTCATACCTCACCTAAATTACTCAATATTCTATTCAGATCGTCACCATGTTTCTTTAAATTATATCTCAAGATATGGACACAGGGTTCGTACACTTATTTGGAAGTCAAATTCCATGACTTTCCATGACCTTTTAATAAAGAATTCCATGACTTTTCCATGACCTTTCAACAACTTTTCAAGCTCTTAGATTCTCGATGCTCTCGGCTACATAATTTTTCCACTTCATCATATGCATGTTTAATCAACGAATCCGGAAACATTCTCTGAAAGAGGTCGCTATTAGTGTGACACCGATGAAAATGATGATCATCAACCACTTTTAGGCACCACAGGACTTCTGCTTTCAATGTTCTTCTCTTGTTGCAACTGGAATAGGCATGGGCAATTTAGAGGTTGATGGAGCAGTACTGTGGTTGCATCTGTAGATGACAACAAAAACGATGAACTTCCAGCATTCTTTGCAGTTGAAGAGTTGTTAAGTGTGAGAGACGAACTAGAAGGAAAAAAAAACATGAAAATGTTTAAAGTAATATAAAAATATTGCAAGTTAAAATTCAATTAATAAAATGCTATTCTTAGTTCTACTTCATAAAACCCATTTTAAATATCAAAATAAGGAAAAACATAAATCCTGCACAGTAAGAATTGAGTCATCGTCTTGTGCATTGGTAACTTGCTAATGATCACAGGCATCTTACAACTATCAGGATGATATTCCCCTCGAAAAAAAAAAATCAAAGTAGCCAAGGTCCGTGTTAAGTCCAGAGTAAGTAAAGAAATCAAAATGAGTATCGACCCTGCTGCTTGATAGTTTTATTATCTGACAAAAAAAAAAAAAAAATAGGGCCTACATGAGAACACGTTCTTGCCCTCTTGGAAAGGAGTTTCATCCATTAAAAAGAAACTCAACAACAATGTTAGTTTCATTCTTATGAACAAAGATCTCGTTTCCAAATTTTTTTTATTTTTTATCTTTCTTAAATTTAAAATCTAGTCGGCGGACGTTTGTAAAAAGACAGACATATACTAGATACACGCTTCACCCTGGATTCTGAATCGATTAATCAAGTCACATTCATTAAATTCGAAATTCAGAGCTGCACCGATTCATTCACGTCATTAGTATACTAGCACGCGGGCCGGGGAGTGAACCAGCGGAGCCGCGCGAGTGGTACGGTTGTGAATGTGAAGCGCCGGGGACGATCCGGCGTAGCGTAGGTGACAGGGACGGGTTCTTGGTATAATGCCCGTATATGCGCGGTGGCTAACTCGTATATCAATCATATTTGAATTATTGTATTAAAAATGTTAAAATTTATGTTACAGAAATATACACTTACCACGTTTGTTGGAGCTTCTGAGATGTGCTTTTTGACTCGTGTATGATCGTTGATCTCAGTGCTTCCCCCATATTGCGAAAACACTGGATTAATTCTAGTCAAGCAAAACACTAATTACATCTTGCAGTTGCCGGGCTTTCTTCAAATCCAATTTCCGATTACTCTTGGTATTATCAACCAAGCATCTTTAAAGCGGCAGTTTCCTGGCATTCTTACATTTTACTTCCACCAAATAAGCCAGTAAAAAATTCCACACAAAACGGCAAAACCTTGCGGCAAAAAAGTCTAAGAATTTGAAACAGAATTTTGGAAAAACACACGTTGCGGCACATATCAACATCATATCAAACGGTATGACACGCAAGACCCAGCGCATGCGAAACAACACGCACAACACACACACTGGAACGACGCATTTGAACCCCCATACCACACGTTACCCATTGCTCGATACACACACAGATACACGTACATACACAACCATTATCGCGCTGCTCAGCTCAGCGAGCTGAGCGAAGCCGAGCTCAAAAACATAATCATTTTCACAGACAATCGTAAAATGTTTCGAAAGAAAGAAAACACACCTTGAACAAGAATAAATGCGTTGAAATATTTATTTATTATTCAGAAAATGATTGAATATTGACACATTTGATATTCCATGACTCCATGATTTTCAATGGAAAAAGAGATTTTCCATGACTTTCAAGGCCTTGAAAACAAGATAGCAAAATTCCATGACTTTCCAGGTTTTCCATGACCCGTACGAACCCTGGGACAATTGAACGATAACTGCCAAAAGTTTGAAGTGTGGAATAGGAAAATTTAACAAAAAACTTTTCAGGTTGCAGAACATCCAATAATTTGAAACAAATACCTGGTGACAACGTACTCTCAAAATATATATATTTTTTTATTGCAACTAGCCTTAGATAAGACCTCTTGGTTTGATAATACTACATGGATCTGTACTATGAAAGAGATCTGGGGTTACAATTAAGTAAACTTGGCTTTCTCTCCTATAGGCATATCTGGCACAGAGTATTCTTGACAATAATAACACATGACCAATTTTACCTGTGTACACATGCTCTGCAATGTGGCATACACCGTGGAACTGTTGGCTGATGTCCCCAGGAATCGGAGAACAGTCACACATCCTGGTCCGATCCACTCTCTCCCATGCCTCGCCACCATGGCCATGACAGAGGTCTTCCCTGAGCCAGAGATTCCATGGACGACCAGCGGCTTGTGAATGTTTGATGAGAGGTAGGTCTTGATGGATGCAAGGATGTCCTCTCGTCCTTGAAAGGCACTGTACAAGGAAATAGACACAAGAGTAATGGTTTCATATTAGGATAATGATGACAGGAGACATCATTACATTAAGATTGACTTGAGAACACTAACTTTACCCCCAAAAAAGGTATTTGGTCATGCATTTTGAACTCGCTCCCTTTTGTGTTTAATACGCTACCTAAAAAAAAAAAAAAAAAATCATGCACCTATTGTAACAAAGCAGTCATACATGCAGCTGTAAAAGCTTTAGTTCTTCATGATTATACTTACACTGTGTATTCCTATAATATTTTGTGAGAAAAATGGAATTTTTCTGACCAATTGTCGAACAAAACCAACTAACTTCAACACCAACTACACACAATAAACACCAATTTTCTTGAAAATTACTATCATTTGACTATTTCACAGTTATGTCTTCTGAAGTAATCAGAACAGATATTACACTGTCAAAAAATTCCTTTTTAAGTACTTTATACTGTTATGTATCCCACATCTTCTGAAAATTTATGACATTATGTGCCATGACATACACTTAATTAACAAAACCTTTCTCATGGTTCATACCTGCATTTTGTTTTACAGAAGGATGCATGGTGAAGGAGTTCTCTCTGCAGGTCACTCTTAACAGGGTCAATAACCTTTGACCTCTGACTTTCTAGCTTCTTGTCTATCATGGCCTTCATCCTGCAATCAAAGATCTCACACATCTGTGCCAGGTATTCAGAATGTTCAGAGCAGCTGATGGGATCGATGCCTTTCTCACACCACGGAACAGTGAAGCGGTTCAGTGATTGGGCAGGTACAACGCTCGGGATGTATTCTTTCTTGAGTTTTGTGAGCAAGGTCTGGGAGAGCTCTACAAACTCCAGAGTTTCGTTGTTACTGCAAACAGAGGAAATATTATACATGAATCCCTGTTTTAGCTCTGGATACCTAGGAGTATCAGCAAGCATCAAAAGTTTCACCGTCATTGCAATCAAAACAAAGATAATTATGAAAACACAGTACATATAGCCCAAAATTACAGATATTTTTGCATTTTTCGACAATGGGTTCGGGGGTAATACTTGATGAAATAACTTTAAACCTCAATTTTGAATGCATCGTTTTGATTAATATTGCTCACAATATGATTATCAGTCTTAGAGAAATCAATAATTCTATGAAATAAAATCCAAATACAATAGTGTGAAAGCTAGGAATTACTCACTTATTAGTCTGAACATCGGTAAACTTGGACAAAGTTGACTTCTGTTCATACGATGGTTCCAAGCACTTGAAGTCTCTGGTGAAGAAAATACAGGTATCCTCCACGTTGGTGTTGCCTTTCAATCCATGACGAATCTCCTCTTCAGTCACTGCAAAATCATTTATGTGGATATAATTGGTGCTAACAAAGTAAAACCAAGTAAACTGATATAAATTTAGCGATCTATTTTGATTGATGTTTTCTCATGTTAGTATTTGTTTAGCTGCAATATGAGTTTCAAGATTGTTTAACAAAATTATGTACTGATACAGCAATAGGCCTGTATGACTTATTGTTCACTTAACTCATTGAAGAGTGTGTTGCTTTTGGAAGCCCCTTTATTTTGCATTGTGCAAGTTTCTATGTTTTATGTGTTTTATAATAAAATATATCCATAGTTTGTGACCATGTAAAAGCCACAATATTTTTGAGATGGTATACTTTACTACCGCATGGGAAATAATCATTACCAAATCATAGGGGAGTTCAATAAGATTTGATCTAATAATTATTTCCCAAGCTGTAAGACTACGAAATGTCCAGAGAAAGGGGAAATATAAGGTTTTTACAGGCAGGTGGTATTTGTACACAATTTTTCTTTTTAACACATGCTTCAAGGAAGTGTAAATGAATGTTTAATTTATTGATTTTTATCATTTCACACTGTTGGGGGAAAAAGTTCAACTGTATAAATTTTCCTTCAGATTACATCTTCACTGTTCAAAGAAAAAGTGTTTTACAAGTTTTATCACAGACAGTTACTAACGCAATAATCAAATATGGCTGTACATAAATTCATACTCACCAGACATAATAATCTCATGCATCTCCTCTTGACTGAAGACACCATTCTGTGTTGCCAATTTGGCAGCTGAATCAAACAGGTTCCGCATCCTTTCAAAGATATTCCACCACTTCTCCCTTGTCGCATTCTGCCTGTCCGCATCGCTTGCGTCGTAGTAGTGAGAAAGGTGAACCGTGATTGGCTGCAGAACATAGACAGGTGGGATTGCATTGGTGTCCATTCTGTACCACTTCTTGACGAGAGCCACATCGTCTTGGTCTGTGCTTGCATCTTTTGAGACGGTGTCCATAAGCTTTTCAAATACCTCTGAGGGAATGTTGGCGTTGAGTGGCCTGTAGCCATACTTGTCTCCTATGAAACACTGAAAAGACAAGATAGCTTTACATCAAAGAATATGCAACTATACAAAGACATTTTAACTGAGGTTAAATGTTAGTCTAGATTCACAAGACAATTGTATAGTCTGGATGAAAGATCATAAACAGAGGATGCAATGACGGTCTCTAACCAAAAAAAGATTAAAATGAACTAGTTCAACTGTTTTCATGTAAGTCAAGCAATAGAAATGCACACTAAAGTTTGGTTCATCCTGATAAACATTCAGGTGAAAGTTTTTTTAATGGATACCTGAATTAGAGAAAAATAATGAAGCTTTAATTGGTAATGGATGTTTTGAAGTGCTTACCACAAAGTAGGGTCCCTGAGACATCCGTTTGCATCTATCAATTTCATTGAGACACAGAAATGATGTCAGATGATCTGCTGTAGCACTGTCTCGTACACCCCATCTCATATCCACAACCTCAAACTCGAGCCCTTTCTCCTGACAATAACGACTGAGCTCTGGAAACACTTCTCGGATTAGCTTGTTCCGCTCCTCCTTCATATCTGGAAGGTGAGAAACAAAATGAAGCTTGTGTTCCAATATTGGAATCTAACCTGCCTTGAGACAGTTTTGAGATGCTTTGAGACATCTCCTGAGCCTCCAGGAAGGTCTCACGAGTCACCGTAACATGTCACTAGTCGTGGAAAAATTGAACATGTTCATATCTATTAGAGTTTTTCTGTCTCAAAGATGCCTCCTTAGGTGAGATACCAAGACTAGACCAGCAATTTATCTACTTGACCACAAACATTTCTCTGAAAGAATACATCGTAATTGCTTTTCACAATCTGACTACAGTGTACATATAATTATAAACAAAAAATTTGCTGCGTTTCATGAAGTCGTTTGTAATCTACAAATGACTTTACAAATGCAACTAGTGATCAGTGCTTGTGTTAAATGATTAAACATGTGATTAGTAGAACCTAAGAACATGTTCTGGTTTTTCGTAAAGTCATTAGCTACTTTACAAACACCCCCATTGTCAGAAAGAATCCTAATACACTTTGAATTAAGAAGGGGGTACAGGACAAAAAAAAAAAAAAAAAAAAAAAAAAAAAGTCTTTCTTCTCCTTCATGTGTGTTAAATTTACCTGTGAAGGTAGAGCTAAGGAAGATCCTAACAGTATTGGATTCTTGATCTGGAAGGTTTTCCGTCTCGCCCAGGACCACGGCTTGGAACCCAGGTGGGTCACTCATTATACCCTCATCTGCCATCTCAAAGATCCCTGCATAAATGGGAGAAGAAACAAGGAAATTTTATTATGATCTCAAATAGTCTCTGCAAGCTATTTCATCAAATAACTTAAAACATAGTCCGCATTCAAATCAGTACGTTACACCGCAATGGTTCTGCACTGTATACAGTCAGTTCCAGATCCATTTTCCAAAGTATCCCAACGCGCTCTACTGAAAGATCGGGGCCACACGACACGAGGGTGAATCCTACGTCAAACTTGGATAGGAAAAATAAAATTCTGCCACTAGATTGCAGTCACCTGACTCAGGCAATACAATCTCATCTCCTTATTTTTTTGTAGCATAGTAACTTAATATATGGCTCGCGAGTGTAAAAAAAAACCATGTCATCAAACCTCAAATTTTCTAAGTTTGAACGCCTTATTCCCAACCATTTTTTTCTTAACTTTACGCTAATTGCATAGGGGCTTTATGTTTTTGCAACTAATTCCAGAGTTTGGAAGCAGAATTCAGATATTTATTAAAGTAAGAATATGTTTTTTATGATTTTTTTATTTATTTTTTTTTGTTGGTTCTCCAGGCTCAGTGACGATTTGTGCATGTGATATTATGAGTTGAGGTATTATTTCAAATAAATATCAAGAACCTGTTGAATCTCTGGCAATTTACTCTAGAAGTCTAGTCCACTTAATATTATGTGCCGATAGGCGATATATTTAACTGTTAGATTAGACTTCCTTGAACTTGCACTTGCAGTAACCTATTGAAATGATTGACATTTAAAAAGAATTAAAGGAGTGGACTAGCCTGCCTAGGTCATAAAGCCTTAAAGATACATTGTTGTAGCAAATATTTTCTTTATCTCCAGCCATTCAAAAGGATTGTCCTGCTGCTGGGTGCTGGTTGGAGATAGATCTAATGTTAGATCTAAAAGCTCCTTTTTTTTCAATGGCCGGTGGGGGGAGGTGGGGGGTATGAATGATTGATGATTGACAGGCCACGTAAAAATTTTTACTCCATAATTTATGCACAACGCTTGAATGATTATGACATTATAGCATTAACACACGCCCGAGTGTGCATTAGCGGTGAATGCAGTGCACCGCAAGATAGCTTTGGATAGGGGTCGCGCTGCAACGAGCCGCAGGCGAGTGTGCAGCGGCGCCCCATCTGAAGCATCGAGCGATCACTGCATTTACGTTTAATTGCACAATACAGGGAAGCGTGTTGACGCTTTTATAAAATTGCGACATTTTGCTAGATCTAGTAGATCTTGAGTTACTTACCAAAAAATTCAAAGGGATTATCCCTTGGAATTTTTGGTAAGTAGCTCAAGATCTACATCACGATCGTCATCCAAGAAAGTAAACAAGACACGGAAAAGACCCGGATGTATGTGTTATCACTTTTTTTTGCGCCGCAAAATGCACCATGGTGCTTTGCATCGAAAATTCAGCATGCACACGTGACGCGTTTTGACCACCCACGATGCATAAAATCACAGAGCCATTTTATAAACACTACCATTGTGCCTTCCAATGAACAATAGTAACGATAAAATTTAGATTCGTCATTTTTTGGGAGGGTACATGTAAGTCCTCATTTCTTTATACGTTTTCAACTGTCGGGCGAAGTCCGGATTCGTTGAAGTTCCTTTTTATATTTCTTTTCTTTATTCTAAAAAGTATTAAAAGAGTGGCTTTGCGGCGCACGTTTTGTGAAGTCGAGTCTTGCAGTTTTTCTTGCAAAATGGGTCCACTTAAGTTTGGTTATGATTGACAAATGACAGCGCACACGACAAAAGCAGTCTTTATCGGGAACAGCTGAATCGCGTTGTTCAGTTACGGTCAACGCACTTCAGTCATCGCAACCAGGAGGCGGAG